>CM046452.1:75242875-76442875 GCA_025506515.1 Flaveria trinervia
CGCCTTATTATAGAGATCCTTAGATCGTTCATAGTGTCCGACAAACTCGTTGCCTACCATTACCTATAGCACTATCAGGTTACACTTGTTCTTTTATCATTACTTGCAATTGTATTTAGTTAGAGTTTATGGAGTTAAACTTTGGTTACAAAACACAAATCGTTCTCCATTCTTTTTCTTGTCATGTTTACTGCTTACACAAAGCATTGTATGTCCGTAAATAGACCCATGACATTATATGAATGCTTTGTAAGCAATAAAAGTGACCACTATCTATTCTTTTCTCATAGTAAATACAATATCATTTCCTTGCATATCTATGCAAAGGACATCGATCTTACTTTGCTACATGTTGCTCTTATTTCTTCCATAATGATCAGTTTCTTTGTCTTTTGAGTTTACTACACCTACCTTGGTCCTCTCTGTTAGACTTAATATTTGATTAATCCTAAGTTAATATTATTAATGTATAACATAAGTAGTGATGGTCACGGCGGTTATGGTAGTTATACCACTTACAAACAACCGGTACTATAAATAGGGGTTAACACCCTCATTTGTAATGGATGATGATTTTTGCATGTAAAGCAAGTTTCTAAGAATTCTCTCAATCATCCCTCAACAAGGGTAGTTTCTTTCTCAAGCATCGTTTTCTTTGTCATTCTTTCTTAAGCTGACATCTTCATTTGCAATACTTATAATCGTCTTATTGACATAAAACCTTAAATTACCATCTAATGGTATAATTGTGTATTCTACAACCTTACCTTAATGCTCTTAAATGTATTCTACACACTGTATCCTTAACAGGAGTCTTCACAATTTGATTCTGTTTGATGATATGGAGTTGTTGTACTGATGTCTTGGTGGGTTGCCTTAAAACATATCAGAATACATTTGGGCACTATGTCCTTCATGATGGATTGATGGCTTCTTGCTTTTTAACGCAACAACATTTGTGTTTACTGTTTAGGTCTAGTGTTCAAGATTGACATATAGTTGTGATATCTTCCTAGATTCACAGCCTTATTCTTGAACTACATTTTCCTCAAATCTTGATCTAAACATGCATGTTTCTTTTGTGAGGACGTTGTGTTGTTTATTTATCTAGTAATCGTGTATAGACATTAACATACCAAACATTCAATCAAGTTGTATTTGAGAATCGAGGATTTAACAAGACAACATTAGATAAACATAGGTTGCAAAATAACACAACGTAAAGGCGTAAATGGTCCAGGCCCATGATTAATAGAAATCACTATTTTTAATATTTTTTTTTTTCAAATCAGACATTAATTAATAATGTTATGTCAAGTTAATATATACGTGTATTTCTAATTTATTTTATTTTCGGTGGATGTCAACTTCTTAAAGATTCCTACACACCTAACTCTAAAGAAAATGTCAACCATCTCATGCTCTAAAAGCAAACTCCTCGAATTTCCACTGTTTCATCTATTTTTTTCATTTATGTTTTTAACAGTGTTTGGTATGCCAAACATTTATACTGATTTTACCACTCTGTACAAGACATGTGTAACATTATGGTGTTTCCATAGACTTTATACAATTATGAAGTTTCATGTAAAAACCAATGTTTTCAGAACTGGATTGAACGTCGAACTGGATAACTTACTGGTTTGGTGGTCGGACCGGTTGGACCGGATTTAACTATATTTTAGTTATATTTATATACATAGTTAAATATAAGTAATTTATATATGATTTATATATATATATATAGTTATATATAAAACTTAACTATATTTATACGTCCAACACATTAGTTTATAGTTTAACACCTCCTTTTTACCCATTAAAATAAAAAAATAATTCAAAAACCAGTCCGAACCGTCCGGTTTCCCGGTCCGATCACCGGCTCGGGAAGAACCGGCTGGTACGACCCCTCAAAATCGATTCGTAGCGAACCGGACCGGCCACCGGACCAATCCCCGGTCGGACCGGCCGGTCCGATCCAGTCGCGAAAACACTTATAAAAACCTTTCCTACTTTTATATATATTCTTTCTTCTTAGTGAATCATTTGGTACGCATCTCCTATTACTTTTTTGATAACTTTTCTATCATATCTTTTACAACTTAATACACGGTGGTCAAAAAGTCTTAAGATATATGTTCTCTTTTAGCTTGCAAAGTATTGACATTAGTCAAATTACTTTAAGTTAAAATAAAACAATTTTTATATTTAATAAAAGCATTTTTATCGGATAGAAACTAATTATTTCCTTAAACAGCTAGCTTGTATCTCTTTTATTTGATCAAACTCACTGAAATGTAACCTAATTGATTTGTTTTGATTTGTTTTGGTTTATAAAAAATACTAGGTTAATGACTTGTGTATTACACGGTTTGAACAAGTGATAAAACGTTAAAATTAAAAAAGGATGTTGATAACGTGATCTATTAACAACATATAGAATACAGGATCCAATGTCAAGACAAGAAAAATATTTATAATATATTGTAACTGTATTTAATATTAGTAATATCTAAAAATCATATGATATGTACACTTTAAGAATTGGGTTTTGATTATTAAAAAAACATTTTCTGACTATTATGATATAATTATCATATTAAATGAAAATTTATTTATTAAAGATATTAACAAATTTGTAAAGTTTGATTTAATAAATTTTATTTATATTCTTTAAAACAAAATTTGAAATTTGAGATTAAGTTTGGAAAGTTAACATGATTAATTTTTGTTTATGTTTAAAATAATATGTTTACTATGGTGGTAACATGTACACAAATCCTAAATAGACACCATAGGGAGATGCCATGTAGTTCAAGTTACTCTTCGGTTAATATGTATAGATTTAACTAGAATGTTTTAACCCACATGTGATAGTGTAGGCATAACATTAGAAATTTAGCATTTTTATAGTATGTGGTTTTCCCTTTGAATTCCTAACATTGTTGTTCAAATAATGCAATTTTATTATAATCAAGGCATGTGTAATACTTCACATCCTATGCATGGATTAAGCCCAATCAACACAACATTAGGGGGCAAAACTATAACCATACTCACGCATCAAGGGCAACGTATATTATCATCCCCATGAGGGCGAGGTGTCGTGTTAGTGACTGCCACTACAGTTACGCCCACTATTTTATAACAGTATAAAAAATAGCCTACGTAACAGTATAAAAAATAGTCTTGCACGACAACTGTATTTAGGATACAATTAGATCTAAAAGTAAAGTGAGAGATTATTTTTTCAAAAATAATCATTGACAGACATGTAATATAGACATATAGGAGCATAGTCAACAAAGCATCCGGTACAAATGCAAATGATAAGATGTTATATCAACTCATAACTTGTAAAGCGATGTTATCATTTATTGAAAATATATTTTTTAACTATTACCCTATTATGAAAAAAGTAAGACGAGGAACACGAAGGTTTTGGTTATCATTTATTGAAAATATATTTTTTAACTATTACCCTATTATGAAAAAAGTAAGATGAGGAATAGGAAGGTTTTGTTTTTCGGGTATTGACCATCACTTTTTTCCAAGATTTTATGTTTGCCCCCTTTGTATTCTAACTAAAAAACAAGGGTTTCTTTTCACCGGCTTTTAGATGGAGATTAGACGGTGGGTGGCCGCCACCATGCAGGTCGACGTTTCGTTTCGCTACTCTGTAACATCATTGCTGCTATCGGTGGTGGATGTTTTGTATTTTGTCGTCGGTGGCTATGGTAACTGCTGGCCTCCCTGTTGTTGCTGATGTTGACGATGGTGATGGCGTTCATGGAGGTTGCGAGGGGAGATGGTGCCGACGTTGGTTTCCGCTCTGCCTCCCGTTTTAGGTTGAGTTGGGGTCGATGGCGGCAATGACGGGGATGATGGTAGTTCAGTCACCTCTGTTGTCTCTTTCCCTCACGATCTGTCGGTTACCTTATTAGTGTTTTCCGATATAGTCATCAACAGTCACTGTTGTGTCGATGTCATTGTTTTAGGTTGAGGTGGGGCCGACAGAACCCAAGGTAGCTATTAGTGGTGACGGTGGTGGTTTTAAAGGTTTGCATGTCTAATGTATTTACTTTTCTCTTTATGACTATGGTTCATCTTCATGTTAGCTTTCGGTGTGCTTAATTAGAAGGTATGGTTTCTTCATAATCGGATTTTCTTTTAGGGTTTTCATGTTAGTTTTGTGTTTATATGGATGACACTAGAGTGTATTGATTTGGGGATTGTTGTCTGATCTGACATGCCTCCTCTATTTGTTTTGGGGTTTGATGAAATTTGATAACCCTTTGTGTTGGGTTCACATATGAACAAAATGTGATGTGTTTGGATTCTTACAACCATCGAGTCGAATGTCGGAGGTTTCTGCTCACTTAGGGACAATCGCTGCTCGGCCTCCTGTTTGCGTTGAGGTAGAGCAGGCGGTTGTTTCATGTCGAAGGATTGACAACCATTTTAGCTTATCTTCATCTGTTTCTCTCTGATGTCCGTTTTTTGGTCTATTGAGGCATTAAAGCACTTGATGCACCTGGTTTTGGGGGCAACTGAAGGAAGACAACACAAGGCAAAACAAAGGCCAGAGCCTCATTATGTCGGTGATGACGACTATTTGCTCATCTGAGACCTTTAGAATGATATACATTTTAGATATTGATGATTTCGGCTTTGCATGTTGTTAGGAATGATATTGATGATGATGACCTTGGCTCATTCGAGACTTACCTGAATTCATCTAACGGGTTGTGATGATAGCTACTGATGATATCAGTTGTTTTGGCATGGCTACCATTCAAGTTTAGCAACCATAACTGAAAGTTTGTTCTGAGGCCAATCTATCACATGCATAACACGCGTGAATGAATAGACACTAGTTTTGTATGAAAACATTAAGTGCCTAGAGTCCTTGAGTGGATTTATTAAAGGTTAGATCCAATATCAGAAAACGAAGGACTTTTGGCAACGAACATACCCATTAGAAATGTTGTGTTTAAGCAACATTAGTAATTTGTTAGGGTTTTTTTGTTTTATGCTTTTTATTATTGGTTTTTAGTAGCTAGGGTTTTATCTAACCAAATAACGAAGTTCACTCCAGTGTCTATATAATTGTCCATTTGCTTGAGAGATTTTGGACACAATTAAACATGTACGACTTATTACAAGCCTCAAAAGCGAACTTGTCGTGAAAGAAGTGGCAAGAGGATATGCACTTTTCACTCTCCAATGAATAACTCGCTTACGATGAATTGCTCTAGTATCGTGAAGAGGAAGAATAAACATTAAAACAACTATGTATTTTATTAAAAAAATAAAATGTTAAAAAATATAGTTTGTTTTTATGTAATGAAATTATGTTTTGCAATTTTTAAAAATTTAAATTAAATAAAAAGAACATTATAGAGTTTATTTTATATGTTTAGTATTTAGAGGATTTTTTATAAAATAGTTAATGTTTAGAGTTAATCTCAATTTTTATCCCTTAATTTCACAAATTGTTTCTATTTGAGTAGCAATCTCTAATTTGTCTCTATTGTTGGTTTGAGTTTTACAAATGGTTTCTAGTTGTGTCCTCTTGACTAATGGTGTTAATATTTTTTTTAGAAATTTTTGAAAAGGAAAAAATATACCTAGGGGCTTAAGTGACCTGCAAAAAATCTCACTACTCTCTCACTTTCTAATTTCTCTCTCTCTCTCTCCACCGGAAAAGAACATCTCTTTCCCCTACCATTCGGGAACCACCTCCACCCCCACCTCCAACACCAAATAGGCACCACGTTCGGGTGCCACACTGTCTTGTGCATCTACGCTAGCAACCACCATCTATCCTTCCCCTTTCTTTTTCCCAAAAAATACACAATCCATCTTCTTAACAAATCCTAAACCTACAAGACCACCACCATTGTTGCCACACTTATCACGCGTTGATTACTCAATTTGTCTCCAATAGAGTGGTGTGTGTGTGTATAGATATGACCCCCTAATATCAAATAGATCCAATCAACACACAAAATTAACACTCCATCTCCTCTCTTGGTTTGTATCTCTTCCAAATCCCCAAGATTTTGCTAAGATTTGATGTTCTCTAGTCTGATTTCCGTAATATTTGAGTGGTTGTTGGTATCACAGTCATGATGCGAGTACCAAATCAAACAGAGGAGTACGATGAAGGTGGTGGTTTTTGTGTGATTTCATGCGATAGTGGCCAGTTCAGGTGGCTTTATACAGAGATAGCCATAGGGTGAACTTGAGAGGGAGTAAATATGATGCAGTGGTTTCTAGTTGTGGTACTCCGATGACGACGACAATGATGATGAGTAGGTGATGTTGATGATGTGTGGAGGGGGCTGGGATCGGCAGGTGTTTAAATATTATTGTAAAATAATTAATAATAAAGTTTATAGTTTAATATTAGTTTTTATTTTTAAATGATGAATGTTTTGGTCATTTAACGGTCATTTAAAAATTACTTAAGAGAAAATATTAACACTATTAGTTAAAATGAAGAATATAAAAACGATTTGAAAAATTTAAGTCAATAATGAACACAAATTAGATGTTGGTACCCTAATAAAGACAATTTACAAATCTCAGGGACGAAACTGAGATTAACTCGAATGTTTAAAAAAATCCGGATATTTCAGTTAACCTGTCTCATTAATAACCTAACCATTTTGAATGGGTAGATGTTGGACATGCTAAAACTAATTATTGCCCAAACCAGTTATTGGGAAAGCGGTTTTCACGTTTAATATAAATGTAATTGGTTTTGTACTTTTAACAATTTTTGCTCTCTAGTAATAGCGATATACCAGCAAAGGATATTAGAACCCATGAAATTGAAACCGACGACTATTCATGGCAAACTCCAATTGTGATAGTGAAAATGAGATTTCATCTGATATTCCAACCTAGGATTTCAAGTCATTCATCTGGTAATTTGTTTATAACGGTCATCAACGATCCTTTACTTTATTTACCTTTGTTGATATGTTGGAGGAACCGCTGGTTAAATGGTACTACCACTAACATAAGTCAAAAGTCTGTTGAAAATTTGTTGTGAAATATTACCGGTAAACTCTTAGTAAATTTTGTTGCTAAGTGGTTAGAAAAAGAATTATCCATATTTTGTTTACTTACAACTATCATTGACACAATTCTGATTATTGAAGGTTTTGTTCATTGGCCAATGTGTTCATGTTGTAGCGAATCTTAGGATATCTTTATTGCCTTTGTCGTGCAACATCAACGAGCGACACGTAAACACAAAAGGAGAAGGTGCACAATGTTGCTCAAAGGTGGCATGTTGATTCACGCCGCAAATCAAACAATAAAGTGTTAGATATTATAATGTAATTACCGAGACTAGTTGACCAATATGTTGGGGAGCAGCACCCCTGGTAGCGGGGTCCAAGGGGTGATAACATGTGGCTGGAGGCAAAGACGCTAGCTAGAGTTGAGCTGCCATGTTAGCTTGAAAAGTTTTATTTTGGTAAAAAATGATTTATTAAAAATACATTAAAATTGATTCATCCAAAATTTCACATGTGAAATTCCGGGGGTGAAAATGGCTTAAGTTAAGAAAAATACAAGTCGAAAAGTATAACTGTCAAATTACAGTTTTTTAGGTGATTCCCTTATAAAAATTAATCGACGAATGCATAAAGAATTGATTAATTTAAAATTTTAACATGTGAAATTTTGTATGCAAAATGGCGTAATTTTAGCAAATTCAAATTGAAAAGTATAACTTCCAAACGTTTCTTATTGATGTCCCTGCAAAAATGAAATGAGCTCCTTTTTTTGTCGTCTTCTTCATTTTGTTGGTTCACATTTTCAAACACACAAATCATACTTCATTTCTCAACCTAAGTTTTATCCTATTGGACATTTGGTGTGAGCCTCAAACAGTTTCAACCTGAAACAATCTTGCGAATCTTGGGTTTTTCAAGTTATTAATCATCTAAGTAAGAAAGAGTGAAACTAATTTGCTGATGAGAATGACCGATAATAACTTTATGAAATACATAAAAAGCAAGTTTGTAAAACTGGACAAGTTTGCAGGACGGGACTTTCATAGATAGCAGAAGAAGATGCATTTCTTATTGATCCCACCATTTAAAGATTGTGTATGTTCTAAGTAGCCACATGCCAAAAATGATTGAAAGCAACAATCTGCAATAGAGAAAAGAGGCGATGTAAGTGAAAGAACAATGACTACATCTGTCGTGATCACATCTTAAACGATATGTCTAATTCTTTGTTTAATATCTATCAAAGTGTTGAATCTACAAACGAATAGTAGGATTCCTTTAAATCCATATACATGGGAGAAGATTCTTTTAGCAAGAAATTTCTTGTTAGTAATTTTATAAATTATGAAGATGATGGATTAAGGCCGGTCATGGAACATTACAATGAATTGTTAAGAATTCTAGAATAGTTTTTTCAACATCATATGAAGATGGATGAATCCATCTTGGTTTCTAGTATCATTGACAAATTGTCTCCTTCTTGAAAAGATTCCAGACATAGTTTAAAACATAAAAAGAAGAATTTAAGTTTGATCCAACTTGGTAGTCACTTTAATATTGAAGAGTCTTTAAAGGCGCGAGATGGTGACAAGTTAATGACAAGACTATGGCTGCACCTTCACAAGTGAACACGATAGAAGAAATTGAATCATCCAAAGGTGCCAACAAGTTTAAAGGCAAAAACAAGTTTAAACCTAACAACAACAAATTTAGCATTTTAAAAGTATGGTAAACCTAGTCCTTTCGAGAAGGATTGTCGGGTTGGTAAAGGCAAGAATGATGCTAATCTAGGTGGATCTAAGAATTCACGAAAGCAACAAGGTTAGATATTAGTTTCAAAGTATAATTTGGGATATAATCATGTATCACTAATTTCTAAAGCACATTATGCGTAGGTTGATGATGTTGCTTGGTGGGTTGATTAGAGAGCAATAGTTGTAACATCTTGTATTTTTAGGTTAAATTAAAGTTAACATTGTTAAATTCTTGTAAGGACCTTTGTTGTCAATATGAAACTCGTGGATTACTTATGCTTATTGCTTTAATTTGCCTTTTAATTCTTTATCTTGAAAGATTATAATGTTATTTTTTTTACTTAATAAATAAATAGTAGTAATAATGATAATAATAATAATAATATAATAATAATAATATATAATATTGTTGTTAATAATAATTTGTAAAAATTATTAAACTTAAAAATGATTAAAACTTGGATTTTTAATAAGTTAAGGGGCCTTAAGGTCATTTTATAAAATTTAAATAGAAAGTTTATGCATGAAATAATAAACATTCATAACTTGAGGGACTAATTGTGTAAGTAACTAAAAGGCACTTTTTTTTCCTCTCCCTCGTGTTTCTGGCGACCGACGCCGGCGGAGCTCCGGCGAGCTCCGGTCGCGTTTAAACTTGAAGAAACCAACGAATTATGAACCTAAAACGTTCGCGAACACGTTTCGAACATGAATACAACATTTAAGTGTGATAAAACGTCGGTTACAGGCCGGATCGATTTCCAAACCGAAACACTTAAACTCGATTGTCGTTCAATCATTAAACCTCAATAATAATCGAATTAACTCGGCATAAACGGTCATTCATCAATCCATAATCGAATACAACTCTCATTTTCACCTGAAACAAACCCAAACACGAATTCGAATCATCATCTTCTTCGCAACCTGCAACTTCGTCGAAACCCACCTTTCGGGCAATTTAAACCAAAATTGACAAAGGGCTTTCGTTTCTCATCCATTGTTAAAGCTAAACCTGCAATTAATTGGAATTTCATCAACCAAATCATCTAGGATCAACTTCCCACCACCGCGGCTTTTACCTTGTTTCATTTTCATCGATTTAAACTTCAATCTAGGTAACTAAACAATGTGGCATACTCGATTTCATGTATGGATCAAAAGCCCTATGGTTATTTCATTATCAATCGCGATTTTGGATTCAATTTGATTCATCTTGTTCTAGGGTTCTTCGCAATTTGGGGAAACTTCTTACTTGGGTTTAAAAGATCTGGAAACCAATATGAATCAAGGCCGCGACCCTGGTTCACTGGTTAAGTCACAATGCCCCTAACATGAGGTCCCGGGTTCGAACCCGGGCACCCTCATGTTTTGTTTTTAAAGGTTTTTTTAGCCTAAAACTAATTTCATAAAACTTTTAATATGTATAAAAATTATTTTTATAAATTCCAAATATTTTAAAAACTTCCAAAGATTCTCTATAAATTTTTCTAAATCCAAAAATATTGTTATTTATAAAACATTTTAGCAAAATTTGTTTGAATAATTTTTAAATAACATGGATTGAAAATAATAATTAGTAAATTATTATTGGTTCAAAAATCCCTTTTTAATTAATTTGGTTAATTTATATGTAACCTTGTTAATCATTATAATAGTTCTTTTCACAACTTGAATAAAATATATATATATATATATATATATATATATATATATATATATATAATATATATATATATATATATATTTCAAGAAAATATAAATTTACTCCATTGTTAGATATGATTATTGACAAGCCCCAAATTCGACTTAGAACCCTAGTCCACGTTAATTTGCTAAACTCTGTTCAATTAAACTTTAATATTTAATATACATTTATTTTATGTGCATTGTGAGGGTTACGTTGGAGCGTCGATTATTATATTTCTTATTAATCATCATTATATACATTTGATCATGTGAGTATTTCCATACCCCTTTTACTTATTTTCACACTTTGGGGTGAAACATGTTAACTTATTATCATTGCACTTGTAAACTTATTTGAGACTTGTAATCTTTATGGCAATTCATCATGCAAAGTTGTGGTTAGTTGAACTTTTGTGGTTACCATGTTATGGCGTTATATGTACAATCATTAACTATTGCTAGCCCAACGAAGTCATAGATCTATGGGCAAGACAAGCCTGCTTTGGTTGATCCAAGTACACTTAGCTGATCGTATAATCTTGTAAACATTTGAGACTTGTAAAACTTTGTCGAGGTTTGATTGTTGCATTGTTCATAACATCCCTAGTCACTTTATTCACTAACTTATGACTTGAATTGCCATCTTTTATATAATCTATGTATTAAAAAACTATGGAATGCTCACCAACATTATTGTTGACCTTTTATTTTTAACATGTTTCAGGAAACGCCCAAGATTGATATCTACTCTTTGAAGTTTGCACATCTAGGAATGGACCTAGATAAATAAATGAAATAAGAATGACTTGTTAAATTCTATGTTATGTTTTTTATATTTCTTTGAGGCTTAAGCTTGTAATGATACAATTGAATCTTATGATTAATTTATATTGGGGTTATTAATAGCGTTATGTGGCAGTGAACGATCTTAACTCTCACTCTTCAACATTTCCGCCGTCAAGGTTGGGTGTGACAGATTGGTATATAGAGCCCATAACTATAGGGATCTAGGTTATTAGAAATGGTGACCTAGGCTATAGTATGCATGAACCTTATAGAGTTATATTTCTATCTTGTAAATTTTATACTTTACATGCTACATAATGCTATGCCTTTTATGTGCAATTTGATGCCTTAGCATAGGATGGCCTAAACATTGTTACTTGTCTCCCTAAACTTAACTTTGACTCTTGACTCTCCCCGAACATGAACTCTCTTAACCTTATTCTCTTCGACACGTGGAATCTTATGTTTATGTTATGACTTATGATCTTTAGACGTTATGTCTAATCTATATGAATCTCATCAAGGTTTTGATTTCATGAACCTAAGAAGTTTGTATGACACATAGACACCTGTATTCTAGATTTCCTGGCAAAAGGCCCTCGGGCTAAGGCAAGCATATCGCATAAATCCTACGGGACTAGTTATGCTTACCTGGGGATTTCTGGGATGAGTGATAAACTATGGTCAACATGCACAAATTTCTAAGGCGAATGGGTCAACTTACCTTGACGAGTCAACGTTTCCAAATGGTAATGCGTTACCAAATGGAACCATTCCATGTACCTTACAACTCTTGCCTTATCCTTGTTAAATTATAATCCTTGTATTTCTATTTCTCGTGTCTAACTCATTTTGCATATCCCAGCATGTCTCGTCATCATGGAAAGCGTGGAAGTTCCGATCGTAAGCTAGCCGCTATGATCGCCCGACGAATGGCTGTTGTCATCCCGACTATGGTTGCTGAACTTAATAGTACCCTAATGGCTAATAGCAACAACACCAATGGGAACAATAGTGGTGCTCATGGGGAGAATAGCAACAACCAAAACAGGAACAATCCTACTTGCACCTTCAAACATTTCAACTCGTGCAAACCCACTAGTTTTAGTGGAAAAGAAGGAGCCACTGGACTTCTCGAGTGGTTTGAAATTATGGAGAACACATTCATTATTAGTGAGTGTCTCGACAAGTTCAAGGTTCGCTATGCCACAAGTGTTCTTCAACAACGAGCACTAACATGGTGGAATAGTGAAAAGAGAAATCGTGGAACTGAGGTTGCAATGGCGTTGCCCTGGGAGGAATTCAAGGATATTATGATCCAAAAGTTCTGCCCAAGGAGCGAGTTGCAAAAGCTGGATGAGGAGTTTTGGAATCTCAAACAAGATGGTGGGAACCATTTGGCTTATTCCACCTGGCATCATGAGTTGAGTATGCTCCTACCACACATGGTGGACACCGTGCCCCGTAACATTGAAAAATTTATCAAGGGGGTGCCACCTCAAATTCAAGATGCCGTGGTGGGTAGTAGGCCCACAACATTGGAGGAGGCGATTACTATTACTGCACAGCTCACCGAGAATCATATAAGAGCTGGCACGATGTCGACAAAGGGTTCCAAGTCTATGGCGAAGGTGACACCCGAGGCAACAAAAGAGGTAAAGGCCGGGTCATCCTCTCAAAACAAAAAGCGTAAGTTCACCCCGACGCGCAACTACGCTGTGACTGCCCCAAATGCTCCTCAAAAACAAATTGTGGTTGCAAATCAAGCTCCCATGGCTAAAGCTTACACTGGTCCACATCCTATGTGCAACACGTGCAAGTACCATCATTCAAGCAACTCTCCATGCCCAGTTTGCTCATTATGTGGGAAGTATGGACACTTGGTAACTACTTGCTTTCGTGCGCCAAACAACACTGCCATGCTTACCAACCGAACCTGCTATAACTGTGGCGAGCCGGTCATATTCGTCCACAATGTCCTCGTAATTCGGGAACTGTGCCACCGGCTCGTGGAAGGGCTTTCAACATCAATGCTAACCAAGCTCAAGCCAACAACGACGTGGTGAATGGTACGTCGTTGAACTCCTTTTAAATCGTCTCTTGTCTTATAAAATTTCCTATCTGTGTTCATCATACCAATAATGGATACTTACCAAATAGGTATGTATCTTGTAAATAGTCATTATGCTTCTGTATTGTTTGATTCGGGTGCCGATAGGAGTTTCGTGTCCTTGGAATTTGAGCCTATACTTTCTAAACCGCGTGTTAATCTGGAGAGATCTTTCACGGTCGAGGTCGCCGATGGAAAATCTATTGTCGTTGACGTCGTAATACGTGACTGCACCTTGAGCCTTAACGAACATGAGTTCTTCGTCAACCATATTCCTATGCATCTGGGAAGCTTTGATGTTATCATTGGTATGGATTGGTTAGCCAAGCAACATGCGGAAATTTTATGCTTTGAGAAGTGTATCCGAATTCCTTTACCGACTGGTGATACCTTAAGGGTCTTTGGGGAGAAATCATCTCAAAGACTCAAACTCATGTCTTGCATCAAGGCCCGTAAGTGCTTAAGTAAAAACTACATGGCTTTCATGGCATATGTAGTTAATACGAAAGCCAAGGGTAAGGAGTTGAAGGACAATCCTGTTGTGCGAGACTTTCCGAAGTTTTTCCGAGGATCTTAAAGGGTTACCTCCCGTGCGAGAAGTTGAGTTCAAGATTGATTTAATCCCTAGTGCAAACCCTATGGCTAAATCGCCTTATCGTCTTGCACCTTCTGAAATGCAAGAACTCGCTAGTCAACTGCAAGAGTTGACAGATAAGGGTTTTATTCGCCCTAGTTCATCACCGTGGGGTGCACCTGTACTATTGTGAAGAAGAAGGATGGTTCATTTCGTATGTGCATCAATTACCGAGAACTCAACAAGCTTACTATCAAAAACCGATACCCTCTTCCTCGAATCTATGATCTCTTCGACCAACTTCAAGGAGCAACTCAATTCTCAAAGATTGATCTACGTTCTGGGTATCATCAACTATGTGTTCATGATGATGACATTCCAAAGACCGCTTTCCGTACTCGATATGGACACTACGAGTTCATGGTCATGCCTTTTGGCTTGACCAATGCGCCTGCTGTGTTCATGGATCTCATGAATCGAGTATGTAAACCGTATTTGGATAAGTTCGTGATCGTGTTTATTGATGACGTTCTTATTTATTCTAAGACAAAAATCGATCACGAGACGCACTTGCGACAAGTTCTTGGACTTTTGAAGAAGGAGCAATTATACACCAAGCTTTCCAAGTGTGAATTTTGGTTGGAGAAGGTTCAATTCTTAGGGCATATGGTGAATAGCCAAGGAATTCACGTGGATCCTGCTAAAATTGAAGCTGTGAAGAATTGGTGTGTTCCCACAACCCCAACCGAGGTTCGTTCTTTCCTGGGTTTAGCGGGATATTACCGTAGATTCATAGCTAATTTCTCAAAGATTGCTAAACCGTTAACGGCATTAACCCAAAAGAATCGACTTTTTGAATGGGGACCCGAGCAAGAAGAGGCTTTCGAGACATTGAAACGCAAGTTGTGTAACGCTCCTATTCTCACACTTCCCGATGGAAACGACGACTTTACTGTATATTGCGATGCTTCTAATCAAGGTCTTGGTTGTGTTCTCATGCAGCGAGGCAAAGTTATAACATACGCGTCGAGGCAATTGAAGGTTCATGAAGTGAAGTACACAACTCATGATCTTGAACTTGGTGTTGTGGTTTTCGCATTGAAGATTTGGCGACACTATTTATATGGGACGCAATGCATAGTCTACACCGATCATAAGAGTCTCCAACACGTGTTCAATCAAAAGGATCTCAACATGAGACAAAGACGTTGGATTGAGTTGATTAGCGATTATGACTGCGACATTCGTTATCACCCTGGAAAGGCGAATGTTGTAGCCGACGCGCTAAGTCGCAAGGTCCACAAAAAGACTGTCTCGCTTCAGGAAATTCGAGATCGAAGGCAATGGTTTGATACGCTAGGAGAATTTGATACCGAGATTCATGTGGAAGTCAACGAGGTAACTATCATGCTTAAAAACATAAGGATCGATAGTGACCTCGAGTTATGCATTCGCGAGGCTCAACAAGCGGCACTAACCGACGAAGGGAAAGATGAAGATTTGACATCTAACGTTCGGTCACAACTGGAGACAAAACCGAACGGCATGTGTACTTCTTGAATCGATTTTGGATCCCGAATCGTGACAACCTTTGGCATTTCATTATGAACGAAGCTCATCAAACCTGATATTCCATTCATCCTGGCTCCGATAAGATGTACATGGACCTGCGTGGTCAATATTGGTGGCCTGGAATGAAGAAAGATGTCTCGTCTTATGTTTCCAAGTGTCTCACGTGTGCAAGGGTCAAAGCCGAACATCAACGACCAAGTGGTTTACTTGAGCAACCTGAAATCCCTATGTGGAAATGGGAACATATATCCATGGATTTCGTAACCAAGTTACCTCGTACACCTCGTGGTCATGATAGCATATGGGTCATTGTTGACCGTTTGACCAAGACAGCACGTTTCATACCCATACGAGATACGTACAAGGTTTCAAGGTTGGCTCGAATCTATGTTGACGAAATTGTGAGTCATCATGGCGTGCCGTTGCACATTATTTCCGATCGAGATGCTCGTTTCACTTCGCACTTTTGGTCTTTGATGCAAGAACTCTTGGGTACTCAATTGGATTTAAGTACGGCTTACCATCCTCAAACGATGGTCAAACCGAACGAACAATCCAAACCCTCGAGGATTACTGCGTCTTTGTGTCCTCGATTTTGGTGGCGATTGGGATACGCATTTACCGCTCGCGGAATTTTCGTATAACAATAGTTATCACTCAAGTATCAAAATGGTACCATTCGAGGCTTTGTATGGTCGTAAGTGCCGTTCCCCAATCTGTTGGACTGACATTGGGGAAAATATTATCACTGGTCCGGAACTTATTCAAGAAACGACCGACAAAATTTCCAAAATTCGAAATAATCTCGAGGTGGCTAGAAGTCGCCAAAAGAGTTATGCCGAAAAAGACGCAAACCGTTGGAGTTTCAAGTCGACGACATGGTTCTTCTTAAGGTCTCCCCATGGAAGGGTGTTGTACGTTTTGGGAAGAAGGGTAAGTTAGCCCCACATTTTGTAGGACCCTTCAAGATTCTGAAAATAATTGGGAAAGTGGCTTACAAACTGGAGCTACCTTCTGAAATTAGCGGAGTTCATCCGGTCTTCCATGTCTCAAACGTGAGGAAGTGCTTGCCTGGTGAAAATTTGCATGTTCCACTAGAGGAAATTCAAATTGATGAGTCATTGCATTTCATTGAGAAGCCTGTTGAGATTATGGATCGCACCCTGAAGAAGACCCGAACAACTACCACACCTATCGTTAAAGTCCATTGGGAAAACAAACGTGGAGCTGAGTTCACTTGGGAGCGTGAGGATCATATGAAGGAGAGATACCCACATTTGTTCTCTTAGCTTTATTCTTAATTTTGGGACGAAATTCTTTTAAGTTGGGGAGACTGTAACATCTTGTATTTTTAGGTTAAATTAAAGTTAACATTGTTAAATTCTTGTAAGGACCTTTGTTGTCAAATATGAAACTCGTGGATTACTTATGCTTATTGCTTTAATTTGCCTTTTAATTCTTTATCTTGAAAGATTATAATGTTATTTTTTTTACTTAACAAATAAATAGTAGTAATAATGATAATAATAATAATAATAATAATAATAATAATAATAATAATAATGTTATTAATAATAATTTGTAAAAATTATTAAACTTAGAAATGATTAAAACTTGGATTTAATAAGTTAAGGGGCCTTAAGGTCATTTTATAAAATTTAAATAGAAAGTTTATGCATGAAATAATAAACATTCATAACTTGAGGACTAATTGTGTAAGTAACTAAAATGCACTTTTTTTTCCTCTCCCTCGTGTTTCCGGCGACCGACGTCGGCGAGCTCCGGTGAGCTCCGGTCGCGTTTAAACTTGAAGAAACCAGCGAACACATTTCAAACATGAATACAACATTTAAGTGTGATAAAACGTCGGTTACAAGCCGGATCGATTTCAAAACCGAAACACTTAAACTCGATTGTCGTTCAATCATTAAACCTCAATAATAATCGAATTAACTCGGCATAAACGATCATTCATCAATCCATAATCGAATACAACTCTCATTTTCACCTGAAACAAACCCAAACACGAATTCGAATCATCATCTTCTTCGCAACCTGCAACTTCGTCGAAACCCACCTTTCGGGCATTTTAAACCAAAATTGACAAGGGCTTTCGTTTCTCATCCATTGTTAAAGCTAAACCTGCAATTAATTGGAATTTCATCAACCAAATCATCTAGGATCAACTTCCCACCGCCGCGGCTTTTACCTTGTTTCATTCTCATCGATTTAAACTTCAATCTAGGTAACTAAACAATGTGGCATACTCGATTTCATGTATGGATCAAAAGCCCTATGGTTAATTTCATTATCAATCGTGATTTTGGATTCAATTTGATTCATCTTGTTCTAGGGTTCTTCGCAATTTGGGGAAACTTCTTACTTGGGTTTAAAAGATCTGGAAACCAATATGAATCAAGGCCGCGGCCCTGGTTCACTGGTTAAGTCACAATGTCCCTAACATGAGGTCCCGGGTTCGAACCCGGGCACCCTCATGTTTTGTTTTTAAAGGTTTTTTAGCCTAAAACTAATTTCATAAAACTTTTAATATGTATAAAAATTATTTTTATAAATTCCAAATATTTTAAAAACTTCCAAAGATTCTCTATAAAATTTTCTAAATCTAAACAAAAATATTGTTATTGATAAAACATTTTAGCAAAATTTGTTTGAATAATTTTAAATAACATGGATTGAAAATAATAATTAGTAAGTTATTATTGGTTCAAAAATCTCTTTTTAATAATTTGGTTAGTTTATATGTAACCTTGTTAATCATTATAATTAGTTCTTTTCACAACTTGAATAAATAAATATATATATATATATATATATATATATATATATATATATATATATATATAATTATTTCAAGAAAATATAAATTTATTCCATTTGTTAGATATGATTATTTGACAAGCCCTAAATTCGACTTAGAACCCTAGTCCACGTTAATTTGCTAAACTCTGTTCAATTAAACTTTAATCTTTAGTTATACATTTATTTTAGGTGCATTGTGAGGGTTTACGTTGGAGCGTCTATTATTATATTTCTTATTAATCATCACTTATATACATTTGATCATGTGAGTATTTCCATACCCCTTTTTGCTTATTTTCACATTTGGGGTGAAACATGTTAACTTATTATCATTGCACTTGTAACTTATTTGAGACTTGTAATCTTTATGGCAATTCATCATGCAAAGTTGTGGTTAGTTGAATTTTTGTGGTTACCATGTTATGACGTTATATGTACAATCATTAACTATTGCTAGCCCAGCGAAGTCATAGATCTATGGGAAGACAAGCCTGCTTTGGTTGATCCAAGTACACTTAGCTGATCGTATAATTTTGTAAACGTTTGAGACTTGTAAAACTTTATCGAGGTTTGATTGTTGCATTGTTCATAACATCCCTAATCACTTTATTCACTAACTTATGACTTGAATTGCCATCTTTTATATAATCTATGTATTAAAAAACTATGGAATGCTCACCAACATTATTGTTGACCTTTTATTTTTAACATGTTTCAGGAAACACCCAAGATTGATATCTACTCTTTGAAGTTTGCACATCTAGGAATGGACCTAGATAAATAAATGAAATAAGAATGACTTGTTACATTCTATGTTATGTTTTTTTATATTTCTTTGAGGCTTAAGCTTGTAATGATACAATTGAATCTTATGATTAATTTATATTGGGGTTATTAATAGCGTTATGTGGCAGTGAACGATCTTAACTCTCACTCCTCGACGTTTCCGCCGTCAAGGTTGAGGTGTGACAATAGTCATGTGTGTAAGGTTTTTCGTTGGTTCAAGGAAATTCAACCAACTAAGAATAGATAATACTAAGATAGGAAATGTTGCAACTAAACCAATCAAGGATTAGAAAATGTTATGTTTATTTTTACTTATGGAAATGTTTGTTGCTAAATAATGTTTTGTATGTACCTAGTATTTAAAAGAATCTATTCTCTTTTATTTTCTTGAGTAATTATGGTTACAAACAAGTTTGTAAACTGGAAAATATATAATGCCAAGACATGATACTTTTGTTGGACTTGGTAATCTATATAATGGTATGTTTAAGTTGAATTCAGATATTTCTTTGGTAATGAATCTGTTTGTATAGCTTCAACTAGTTCTAGTAATAATATGAACAAATAAGAACTATGACATACTAAACTAGGACGTATTAATTATAAAATGTTAAAAATTATGTCTAAAATGAGTTTAGTACTTGCTTTTGATACGAACAATGAAAAATGAAAAATATGTATGTTTATAAGATAACTGATAATTTTTCAAAGATGTTAATAGAAAAAGTAATGTCTAAGATCTCATAATGTCATACATAGTAATTTGTCTGACTTGCATGCTACACCATTGTTAGGTAATAAGAAGTATGTTATTTTTTATTAATGGTGACTCTAGATATTGTTATGCTTATTTGTTGTATGCTAAGGAAGAAGCTCTTGGTAAATTTAAAATTATAAACAAAAGGTGGAGCTTCATCAAAGTGGGCTAAGTAAAACTCCTCGTAGTAATAAAGAGTGAGAATTATGATCCGATGTACTTCCAATCCACCAATGATATAAGACTATTAGCTCCTTTGACACCATAACAATATGGTGTAGCAGAAATGAGTAATAGGACTTTGAAGGAAATGGTAAATTCAATTCCGTCATATTCGAGTTTGAGTGAAGGATTTTAATGTTAGGCAATGTTAACAACTTGTAATTGTTGAATAAAGTTTCTAATAAAAGGAATAGGACTACCTCATTTGAAATTTAATACAACAAGTCACCAAACTTGAGTAATTTTAGACTTTGGAAAGGTAGAGCTATGTGAGGCTTAATGAATCCAAGAGAAAAACTTTAGGTGAAAAGTATATATAGTGTATATTTGTTAGATATGTATAGCATTCATGGGCTTATAGGTTTTATGTCTTAGAACCTAATGATTGTGTATCTTTAAACTCGGTTATAATGTCAAGAGATTCAATCTTTTATAAAGAAAGATTTACCTTTATACCTAGACCAAATTACATGACTCCTAGTTTGAAAGTTTCTTAAACTGAAAACATATTCGGTAACAACACGGAAGATATACCTTTCACAAGTAGTGAGCCTAGAAAAGTACAAGAGCAATAAAAGCTAAGTCTTGTGGTAATGATTTTCAACTTTATTTGGTTGAAGGATAAATGAATGAGATTGGATATCAATATCAATAATGTTTTATTATTGAGCAGGATCCAAAGACTTACATTGAAGCTAGGGCTTCTAGAGATGTTGCATACCGGAAATAAGCAATCCAAGATGTTCCATTATGTAGAACAATACTTGGAAGTTGCTGATTTACCCTCTGGATGTAAACCATTAGGGTGTTAATCGATCTTCAAAAATAAAATGAAGGTGATTGGTAGCATACATAAGTTTAAAGCAAGATTGTTTATCCAGGGCTTTAGACAGAAAGAATGCATTGATTTCTTTGACACCAATGCTCCTTTTGCTAGTATTTCTACTATTAGATTGTTATTAGCACTTACTACTATACATAATTTTGTCATTAACCAAATAGATGTGAAAACTACATTCTTGAATGATGAATTGGATAAGGATATTTACATGAAACAACCTGAAGATTTGCTAGGCTTGGTAATGAGAAAAAGGTTTGTAAGTTGACAAAAATTTTATCCGGTCTTAAGAAAGCACCAAACCAATAGCATCAAAAGTTTGATGATGTTTGTTGTCTAATGGTTTTGTGCTAAACAAGCAGACAAGTGTGTATATAGAAAGTTTGATGCTTCTAGTAAAGTAATAATAATTTGCCTAGATGGGGATGCCATGTTAATATTTAATACTAACCAAATACAAGTTGATAAAACTTATGTATTCTTATCATCTAACTTTTTTATAAAGGACATGGGAGAGGATGAAGTGATCTTCAAAATAAATATCAAGCGTGGAAACAATGGTATTTCAATTTCTTAATCTTATTATATTGAGAGGATGCTAGAAATTAAACTTCAAAGATTATTCTTTTTATATTAAGAGGATGTTAAAGAAATTAAAGTTCCCATAGATCCTAAGCTTAAGCTTTTACCTAATAAATGCATTCAACTTAAATACTTAACAGATGTTGAAAGTCTTAAGTATACCATGGTTAGTACCAGACATAATATAGCCTATGTTGTTGTAAGACTTATATATTTATTAGTAATCCTAATTCACATTATTAGCAAGTTATTAATTGAGTATTTAAGTAAGGAATCACGAATTATGGTTGAACTTATTTTGGATTTCCTTTTATCATTATAGGTTATTCAGATTGTTGATACATGTGTCTCTAGTTTCTGATCTTAATGTAATATCTTTGTATTGTCTTATGCTTATGTAAATGTAATAGTTGGATACTTAATGAAATACAAGTGTTTGGTTGTGTTTATAATGTTTAATATTTCATTAATGAGTTATTTAATGCATATTGACTAGATTATATAGGTTTGTGATTATTTGAATTGGTATACATAATGTTATAATAAGGAATACATTCAAACTTGGTTAAGTGAATTTTCTCATACGTCCAACTGGACCATGCACCCCAACAGTGGTCATGCGTCCGAATGGCCATGCGACTGAGTGTCCATGCGCCTAAATAGTTCATAAGCTTGAACAACTTCATGCTTCTGACTCAGTCGCACGACTGAACACTCAGTCGTGCAAATGGATCAACCGCATGGCTCAATCACACGAATGAACCATGCTAATGGTTCAGTCGCCCGAATGAGCAACCCTAACCTATAAATACCACCTAAGTCGTGGAAAAACAGGGGAATTCAATTCACTTCGACTCCAGACGTACCCTAGCCGTCCAGAAGCCTCTAAGTTCATACTCCAAGTTCATAGAACGCTGTAGATCGATTCCTAATCAATTCTTGACGTTAGTTTCAAACCTTTATTGTTGCTATGTGCATTCTCACTGATTGGATCACCAATCAAATAGGATTCCGCACTATTTGGTTTGGTTTAACACATTAATCAGTTGGTGTTTCATTCAAAGACCAGATCCCAACAAGTGGTATCAGAGCCTTGTCTCTTGATTACGTGTTGATTCAATAGTTTTGACACAAAAATTGTGTTTTTGCATCAAAAACGCAATCTTTTTGTGTCTAACGGAGTCTTAGACGTTTCTTGATCGAAAAGTTGAGTTTTTCCAGCATACGGCTATTAGGGTTTGATAAAATTCGAGTTTTTACGGACAAATCAAGTTAAATCTACGAATTATCAAACTTAAGCAAGTTCAGTCGCACGATTAGACCAATCGCACGACTGAGTTCATTTGCACTCTCCAACCGTACGATTGGACTCATTCGTACCTTCTATCGTACGACTGAGAACTTCATTCGGACTGATCAATCGCATTTGTTCATTCGGGCGACTGACTCATCCGCATTTGTTCAGTCGCACTATTGAGACTTACCTCCATTCGCTTTGTTCATTCGCTCGAATAAGTTCAATCGCATACCTCCATTCGCATACATTAGCAGTTTGTTAAACAGTAAAGTTAAACCTAATGGAGGACCAGTTTTCAGCATACACAACAAGTAGAGACTTACGTATTTAGAATCTACTGCTGTTGGAGAATGAAGTGGGGATTCACAATAAACCCCCAAAACTTATTACGTTAGAAGACTACCCACAATGGAAGCAACGTTTCGAAATCTACTTAGATGGTGTAGATACAAATTTATGGGAGGCCATCGAGTCGGGTTATAGCATGCCAGTAGGAGCTGACGGAGTCAAACTTACTCTAAGTGGCATGTCGGATGCTCAGAAGGTAAAACACAATGCTGAGAAGAAATCTATGCTTTGCTTACTCAGTCTATTCCGAAGGATATTTTCCATCAGTATTTGGAGTATACACAAGCAAAGAAACTCTGGGATGCATTGAAAAAGAGGTATGACGGAAATGCCTCTCTAAAGGCCATCAAGACAAAAGCCTTGAAGAAGGAGTTTGACAACTTCTTCTCTATGGGAAAAGAAAGCCTTGATGATGTGATTGATAGATTCTACCACTTGATAAGTGAGATGCACACTCATGGAGTGGTTACATCAATGGAGGATAAGGTATCCAACTTTGCTGATAGATTACTAGAAAATTGGGCTTCGTTTGTCTCTAATCTCAGATAGAATGAAATGCTCTCGAAGTTAGATATAAATGACTTCATTCTGAAACTGAGAGAAGAGGAGTTCAGGATGAAGTATCAAGCCCAAAAGGCAAACTACGATGAGAATCCTGCTCTCTACAATGCTACTCCTTCGGTCAAGACATCTGGAGCGCCCCTGCAAACCGCCTTCATCTCAGGCGCAACAGTTCCAGCACAACCCTCAACTTCAGGATCTGAAATGTCAGGGTCGTCTAGCACCCAACATATGATATCTGAAGCTAATGCAGCAAAGCTTAAAACCGACAACCTCGGGAATGTAACTGTGGAGGTGGCCAAAGAACATACGGACCTTTTAGCTGTGGTGGTTCAATCCTACGATGGATTAATTGCTGGAAAGATAGGTAACTGCCACCTGGCAGATGAAGATTATGAGCAGGTGGATGAAATGGAGTTGGAACATATGGACATAATGTGGGCCCTGGCAAGTGCTATCCGACGAGCTAAAAAGTTTGTCAAAAAGACCGGATTGGGTTTGATAAGTCAAAGGTTACATGTTTCAACTACGGTGAGAAATGACACTTCAAGAGGGAGTGTGTAAAACCAAAGAAGACGGTAATGGCAATCCTTTCTCGTCATTTAATCGTCAGGACAAGACCACATCTAGTAGCTCTAACTCATCCAGTAAGGATCCAAAAGCCTTAACTGCTAATGAGGATGAAGGACAGGACTGGAGCTTTCGGTTCGTGTCACCAGGAGAGTCCAATATAGCTAGTGTGGAGGATATTGATGATGATTCTGCGAGTGAGGGAGATATATCAGTAGAGCTCGCGATGTCAAATTCTGAAGACACAGCAAATGTGGTCAACCACCTGCCTGAAGAAGAAAAATCTGCATTACCATCTGAATCACCAGAACCAGAGACAATCGAGTCTGCACTCATGGCTGATTCCTCTTCAACATCTCAGGTAAGTACTACTGACCAACTGTTTAATAATCATGCTTGCTTAGAATGTAATAAATTCAAAGTTATAGATTCAAAATTTGCAAGGCTGTTAGATCATAATGATAGCTTAGTAAAGGATCTGGAACTGTGCATAGAGGCAAATAGAGTGTTAAAACAAAACGAGCACAGTTACAAGGAAAAGATAGACCTATTGAGTAAACAGCTTAGGGAAACTGAGGTAGTTTCTTTTAACCAAGAAAATGACATTAGGTACTATCTGAACTCTCTAGAGGACACTAAGAAGCAAAAAGCAGTTTTAGAAGTAGAAGTTAACTCATTAAAACAAAAACTGCATAGTTGGACAAGCTCATCACACATTGTCCAACACTTAGTGAGAGAGAGAAATAATGGGGAGGGACTGGGATACAAAGTGGTTCCACCACCACCTGAAACCTTGATGAACCCCAAAAGTAAACAATTAACAATAACCCCATCAAGGATCACGTGGTGTCTACTCCTCTTCTTAATGATCCAGATTCCATAAGTTAATCAAGTGAATCCGATTCTAAACAAAAGGAGGACACTTCAAAGGCAAGAGGAAAGATGCCTTGTGTTAATCTGGAAAAAGAATTTGAAAAGGTTAGTTTAAAGTCAGGGTCAAACAAAGTCAAACAAGAACCTAAAAAGACTATAAAACCTAATCAATCACATGCATCATGTCACAGTCTAGGTAAACAAGAGATCAAAGATGTAAAACCAGGAAAAGCAATTAAGTTTGTAAAACCAACTCATACATCTAACAAAGAAGTGTCTTAGTCCAAACATAATAAGGTCAACCGTGTGACATCTACATCTTCACCAAAACATTTAAATCGTAAAGTTGAAAGCAGATCCTGCTATAATTGTGGAGAGTATGGTCACATAGCGTCTCATTGTCCTTATTACCGGACACCGAGGAGAAAAGTTGAACTTTCTGCATCCACATCTAGATCCTTTAAGAGGAACTCAGTTACGCCTCCAAAAGGGGATAGTGAATCCAAAGTTTAACCCGTTATCCAGTCGTCTGTTTATCACAAACATGCCTTACACAAATTTGGATTATGGAAAGAAAAAACCTCCTCAATGCCTGAAAATGAGAACAATAGAATTCTAATCAATCCCTAACCTCAAAGGGTTAGTGGGTTGAGTTTATGATATGTGATGCCTCAGGGAAACCCAGCCGTTAAGGCTTGGGTTCCTAACATGAACGAATGTTTTCATTGAATGTGCAGGGGGTTCGCTATAGTGCTGAGACTAACACGTGGATTGTAGATAGCGGAGCATCCAGGCACATGACAGGGAAAGAGCTCTCTTATCAAATGTTAGACAAATTAAAGGAGGGCATGTTTCATTTGCTGGAAACAAAGGTGGGTATATCACAGCCAAGGAGAAGTGGGAAATGAGAAGGTTAAGTTTGATAAGGTAAACTATGTCCAATAATTACAAAATAACCTGCTTTCTGTCTCTCAAATCTGTGATAAAGGATTCAAGGTAGTTTTTGACAACCAGAAGTGTAACGTTCTAAAGAAAGAATACATGATCCTGGAGGACCAGATCCTAATGTCAGCTTCAAGATATAATGATCTTTATGTCTTGGATCTCTCAAAGGCCTCCACAACGGATCATGAAGTCCAATGCTTCTTGTCCAAAGCTACTGAGAAGGACTCCATCTCTTGGCATAGGAGAATGGGACACATAAATCCTAGAAAGATGAATCACTTGATCCAAAATGATCTTGTGAGAGGAGTAAATGTCAAAAACTTTCAACTCCTAGATTTCTGTGTTGCATGCAAAAAGGGCAAAAAGACGAAGCAATCTCATAAGGAAAAGAAAATTCATTCTATAGAACTTCCTCTTGAACTTCTTCACATAGATCTGTTTGGTCCACTCAGTACAAGAAGCATCGCTGGAGACCTGTATTGCTATGTAGTTACAGATGACTACTCAAGGTTCTCTTGGGTAATGTTTCTGAAATCCAAATCAGAAACATTTGAATCCTTCAAGGAATTGGTAACTACACTGGAATCCCTATACAAGCTGAAGGTACGACAGGTGCACTCAGACAACGGAACCGAGTTTATGAATCAGAGGATGGAGGCCTATTGCAAGGAAAAGGGAATTGTACATCAATTTACCTCGGCTTATACCCCTCAGATGAACGGCGTTGCTGAACGGAAGAACCGCAACTTGAGAGACGGCACGGACTATGCTGGCAGACTCGAAACTGCCTATCCAATTTTGGAATGAAGCAGTGGAAAATGCATGTTATACCCTTAATCAAGTTTTGGTAGTAAAACGACATGGTAAAACGTGCTACGAGTTATTACAGCGATGTAAACCTAACTTGGAATATCTTGAGCCGTTTGGCGCTCCGTGCACCCTGCTAAAGAAGACTCAGGAGGGAAATTCAGTGAGAAGATTGATGAAGTTATCTTTCTAGGATACAACATACCGAACAAGAGAGTTTACAAAAACTCAACATGCCAAGTAAGGTGTGGTGTAATGTTGATGTTCAGAGATATATCACACTGCTTGCTGAAAAGGGCCTGCCTACTTCTTCGACTATGATGGATTCTTCAAGACCTTCAACATACCTGTTTCCGCTTAGAAGACGAGTTGGCAAACAAGATGATGTACGATGTCTTGAACACACCATCTCAAGATTTAACAAGTCATGACACTACCAACTCAAGGGGAGCAGTTGATGTGAGTGATTTTTTCTCTGATGAAGAAAATGAAGAAAATGATCAGATCAACCAGGATGTACAGGTTCCGACTACCACGAGTTCACAAGCATCGGCGAGTGATGCTTCTGAACCATCAGAACCTCAGACTCCAACTGCCTCAGATCCAGAACCAAATGTTCATAATCTTGACTCTGAGGTGATTGTTCTGATAACTCCTGGCTCACGTCTAAACGTCTATCACCCATTGGATAATATTATAGGAGATGTGAGATCAGGGGTTCAGACTAGAAATCAGCTATACTAAGCTAATTATGCCTCCGTGATGGAAAAAGGATACCTTCACGACGGTGCATACCGTTGCTTTGTGGCTCAGTTTGAACCAAAGTATGTTAGTGAAGCACTAAATGATGAGGCTTGGGTTAGTGCCATGCAAGAAAACTTCTTTAGTTTAAGAAGTTAGGTGTATGGACATTAGTTGATGGACCTAAAGGTGCTAAAGTCATTGGCACCAAATAGGTCTTGAAATGCAAGAAAGATGATTAGGGTGTGATCATCAGAAACAAGGCTCGGCTTGTTGTTCAGGGTTTTCGACAAGTTGAAGGTATTGACTACAATGAAGTATTTGCACCAGTGGCAAGGATGGAAGCCATCCGCATCTTCCTTGCCTTTGCATCGTATATAAAAATCAAGGTTTATCAGCTAGATGTTAAGAGGGGGTGAGATCAGAGAAACAGTGTATGTCGATCAACCCGAGGGATTTGAGGATCCATATCATCGGGATAGAGTTTACAAACTCGACAAGGCTCTATATGGGCTTCATCAAGCTCCATAGGCTTGGTATGAGAAACTCTCGACTCATCTTGTGAAACACGGATTTTGCAGGGGAGTCATTGACTGCACACTGTTTATCAAAGAAAAAGATGGAGACTTACTGCTAGTACAGATCTATGTAGATGACATAATCTTCAGTTCAAAGAACGAAGAATTATGCAAAGAATTCGAAGCAGTATTGAAGGCGGAGTTTGAGATGAGTGCCATGGGGGAGATGAAGTTCTTACTCGGGTTACAGGTGGATCAGACACCAAATGGAATCTTTCTACATCAGACTAAGTATGTAGGAGATATTCTCAGTCGGTTTGACATGTAGAATGCTTCCACAGCTGGCACTCCACTGGCTACAAACCATGATGTAGCACCCGATAAGAACGATGATCTAGTAGATGCCACTATGTACCGAGGGATGATTGGATCTCTCATGTATCTCACTGCCTCAAGACCTGATATCATGTATGCTACATGTTTATGCTCACGATATCAAGCAAAGCCTAAGGTGAACCATCTAATTGGAGTAAAAAGGATATTTCGTTATCTGAAGGGCACACCCACACTTGGGTTGTGGTATCCTCATGATGACGACTTTGAACTTACAGCGTATAGTGACTTGGATTACGACGGCTGCAAGATGAACTACAAGTCTAAATCAGTAGTGTGTCAGTTCTTGGGAGAAGATTAGTAACTTGGCAGTGTAAGAAGCAGAACTCGGTTGCTCTGTCAACCTGTGAAGCCAAATATGTTGCTGTTGCAAGCTGCTATTCCCAAATCATATGGATTCAACAGCAAATGCGGGATTACAGTTTGCATTTCACTTCCACTCCTATCTTTGTTGATAACTCTGTTGCGATTGCAGTCACTAAAAACCCGGTCCAACATCCTAAGACCAAACACATCGGAATCAAATATCACTTCATACGTGATTGTTTTGAAAAGAATTAATTCGATGTGATAAAAATAAACACTGATTTTCAACGTGCTGACCTCTACACAAAGGCTTTTGACAAACCACGTTTTCTATATCTGTTAGAGGTCAATGGCGTTAAAAAGAAAAGTGAGGTCATTCCTGAAGATGACCATGTATAGTCCGATGCGTCGTGTCTAGTTTCTTTAAATTTCTAAATTTTTAATTCTCTTTTAGTTTATTCTCTTGTTTTTGTTTAATGTTATTTCGTTAATTACAATTAGGTTATTTCCTTGCCCATTAAAATCCTAAAACGCAAATACATAGTGGTTTTAGAATTTTAGAGGGAGAATAGGTCTAAAAACGAGGGAAAAAGAGAGGCAAGCTAAAAATAAATAAGATAATAGGTGTGATACCGATTCAATGTTTGGAATATGATAGTACACAGGTACAAACCATTTGGGACTTTAAAATTCAAAATTGAAAAAGATGCAAAGTTCAAGTATAAGACTGTGTAGTCTGAGCAATATAAAAGGAAATATGATAGATAAGCTAGCTACTACTAAGGCAACACAAAGAAAGTAGACCTAAAGGTTGCTAGACCACAGTTGATATGTCGGAAGATTCAACACAATAGATGACTAGACCTTTTGGTGATCTCAAGATTAAACTAAAATGTTTGACTAGCTATGGGTAACGCCTTATCCCTGGTTAACACAATCAACAAGATTCCAATAAGGGGTGACGAGAAAAATAAACGCCACAAAAGTGTGCGTAAGACCAAAGCATGAGCAAAAGCACATGAAAATTGCAAATACAATCAAACTGATAACCTATGGTGTTGGTGAGATCTGTGCAAAAAAAGAAAAATTGCTCAAACAAGAAGATAGATTATGTGCCTCTCTGTTGTGTGGTGGCACTGACCTGAGGATGAGCATAACCTATATATTCTAGAACTCATTGTTGTTTGCCGCATCTCTGCTGTGCGATGGCACTGACCTGAGGATTGGCTTCTCCTTGAAAGTTCTATGAATAGTCTCTTCTTGAATTCTACCATAAGACCGCTCAAAAATCTCCTGAGGAATGTTGATTACCATATAAGTGTGGGATCCACAAATGCTTGTTGAAATAAACAAACTTTAAAATGATCACCAAACTGTGTTGAAAGTCTGTGTATGGATTTAAGAGGACAAGTATACTGACAATCACTATGGCTACAATTATTGAAAGTTCAAATCAGTGTGGGGACCGAATAGTGCTGGTATGATTTCCTAAATTTGCTAAATGACTCTAGATGAAAAACAAGGAAAGAGCATCAAAGGTTTTAGCTAACTTGTCCCAAATGATCTGAATATCCTGTATGATTCCAGCTTGAATTGGTCCATGTATGGTTTAAAAGATTGAAGCTGCCCTCTTAGAAAAATTATTCCTTAGAGTTACATCTTAGGAATTAACCCTCACAAAACACAAAAACATGTCTTAGTATAATTTTCGGTGTTAATTCTTTTATGTAAGTACAACGTTAGTCTATTTCAGTTTTGTGTAGTATCGGACTATGTCATGGAAGTTGATAAGGGACCTTATCATCTAAAAGGTCACGTCTGAAGTGACCACATGTGCTTTCAAATAAAAATTAGGTCACATCTGAGGTGACAGAATGTCTTAAAAGGATCACGTTTGAGGTGATCAAAAGTTTTAAGTTAAAATGATCATGTCTGAGATGATCAAGTGTTCATAATGTTAAATCAACAGTTTAAATGGGTCTAAAAGTCAAATGGTCATAAAGTCAGAAAAATTTAAAGAGTATGACCCATTCACATGACTGGACCTTGAGTATGGACCAATCATATGAATGGACCATACTCATGCATTAAACAGTCGAATGGACATGAGTATGGACCATTAAACCTAATGACTTATACGTATGGGCCATTCGGCCGATTGAGAGTGGGAGAATGAACAAGTCGCACGACTGAACTCTAGTCGGACGACTAAAGGTGAGCGACTGATCCAGTCGCACGACTTAGGTCCATTCGCCCGAATGAAATGAGCGTATGAGTTCAGTCGTACGATTGAATTCACATTCAGTATAAATAGAGAGGGAGTCGGTCATAGAGACTCATCACTCCTAAGTTAGCCCTAATTCACATGACTAAAGTTACTCTGCCAAATTTTCAGTCGATCTTACTATATCTCAGATTGTTGTGAACTGATGATTTATACTGACTTTACAGGTATAATGGGGTTCAATCCAACTACATTTCATTCAATTTGACTCCTAAATCGCTACGTTCGGACCAAGACAAGAAACGAGACCTGTTGGACTAAGTTACCCAATTAAAATAAGCCAACAACTGAAATCAATGTTATCAGGGGTTAAGTATAATGATTGCGAGTCAAATGAACCAAGACACAACGTCAAATGATAAGAATTGGTCAAAACTTAAATTTGAATTGAATAGTATTCTGTCATGCGACTGGACAGGTTGATGAACTTCAGTCGCATGACTGAGTAGTGCAAACGGCTAATCCGCACGATTGAATCAGGCGTGTGAGTTCAGTCGCACGACTGATATACACGAATGAGTTTACATACGTGTAAGCTCAATCGCATGACAAGTCGTACGTATGAGGTAATACGCACGACTAGATCTAAGTCGCACTACTCATTCACACGACTGGATCTCAGTCGCACAATCTCATTCGCACGACATATCAAAAAGAATATTTTCAAGTCCAAGTGATTCAAGATATTATTAATCAAAGGATACTAACGTTTATTTTTATTGTGTAACAGATGGCAACCATGAGCACTAAGCACAATATTTGTGCTCATCTGGATCAGTCATCCAGATATGCTCGTGACTTTTCTGGCATCATCACATTTCTCAGGAGATCGAGAAACTTTCATGCCATCTATACTCCATGTACACCGTACCGTTCTATTCTGCAAGCCTTCTGGGAAGGCGCTGTGGTTGATAGATCCTCAGAGCCTCATTGTATCCATAGTTCTATATTTGAAGAGGCCATTGAGATCACTAAGGATGATCTCAGGATGGTGTTGCAGTTTGGGGACGATGTTGACTGCCCTACTAGACTACATCCCCTTACTATCCGAGGTTGTTTTCTGCGTGCCAAGTACGCTGGGGACATCAATGTAGGGGTGCTCAACAAGAGCAACCTGTGCCCCCAGTTCAAGTACCTTGCACACATTCTGCTAAAGTGTATAGCTTCACGGAAGGGAGGCTTTGATGAGCTCTCCGATCAGATGCAGAACGCATATGCTGCGTTGGTGCTGAACCACCCGTTCAACTTCTCAAAGATGATTTTCACCTACTTGGTGGAGAACATTGAGGGGAAAGGAAAGGAGGGCTTCTGCATGTACCCTCGTTTTATGCAAATGATTATCAACCAGAAGCTCCCTTCCTTGCTGAAGGAGAAGGAGGATGCAGTTGTACTAGAGGTGATGGACGATACCACCTTGGCTAGGATGAAGGTCTACAGGGGAAAGCAGGTTAAGCCCCCTGTGAGGAGACTATTTGGGCATCTGGCCCGGGAAGATTACGTGGCGCCTGCTAGACATAAATGGCGTCACGTTGACAGTGACTCTGAGGTAGAGCAGCTGCAGCTACTTGATGATGACTCCGACGATGATGATAGCGGAAATACTGGAGATGTAGGGCCCACTCAACCAACAGGCCCCACTGCTGATACTGTATCTCCAGCATCTGCCCCCACTAACCCGAACTGTGGGAAGTAAAGTTGTTCCCACAGACCAGGGGCTCTGGGCGGTTGCTGGACGTGAAGGCGGATTGGGAGAGACTATTGCTGATCCTACATATACTCTTGATCTGCCAGGCCGTGTTCTAGGGGGAGCATCCTCCTCGTCAAGATCGAGGAAAAAGGGGATGGCTCAGCCCCATGGCTTGAAAAAGAAGAAGCGCAGAATCACCTTCATCACCACCACAGCCACCACCACAGCCACCACCACAGCCACCACCATCCCTACCACCATTCCCCATCATACCACTACCACCCTTCCATCCACCACCACATCATACACACCTACACCACTACCACCATTAGCTATACCACCTCTAATCATCACCATAGTCACCACCAACACTAGCCATCCTGCAACACCATCTTCTTTCTCTCCATATCCATCAGGATCACCTCTGCCTCCTAGTGGGGTAGAGGAACATCTCTCAGCACTTAATCGTATGGTGCTGAGACTGTTAGCTGCAGATGAAGAGAAGACAAATCAAATCAGACAACTGGTAGACTTGACCAATGTCCAATCTCAGCAGCTCTGTCATCAAGCTCAGTTGATCGATAAGTAGGCGCATCAAATGTCTCAGCTCCAGGAGCAACACGCCAAAAGGATTGAGGAGCTGGAGGCTGCAAACAAATCTCTGCAGTTAAAGCTCAAAGGGTCTAAAGAAGAGCCCTTAAAGATAGGAGAAGGTGATGAAGATGATGATGCTGATGATGATAGTGATGATGATGATGATGGTGATGATCATTATGGTCATACTGATGTCAGTGATGATGATGATGACGACTCTTCAGCTGCAAGTGCCACTTCAGCGAGCGAGAGGAGGACCAAACGTACTCAAGATCCGAGTGCCTCCTCATCCAACCCGACAGCAGAAGAGCCGATGATCCAGGACAAGAGTAATGATTAGTTGTTTTATGGTTATTTGAAATCTTTTGTCTTTGGATTATGTATGAAATTAACGAAATACATGTTTATATGTAATGTAAATAGTTATGTTTTCGATTATTATGGTTATGTCTTGATTGTTAACTAATGATTGATATATTTAATGTTTAAATCAAGCAGATCCAAGGTATCAAAGGGATGAACACAATATTGCTCCCCTTCAACAGATCAAGACTCAACTAACCATGATTCTTGATCTGCAAGGGATTGTCAGAAGATCAGTGAGTTACACCCCTGAAGAAGGGGAAATAATTCATGATCTTACTAATGAGCAACTGGCAGAAATATTCAAGCTCAATCCTGATGAGATTGTAAAAGACGCTCCAAATGTTGAAGGAGACAGTGATGACGACTTGAAGGACATCAATGAGATAGAGATCGAGGATGTCACAACAGCTCACTATCCAGAGTATGCTGACAAAGAGGGAAATGTGGTCCCCAATTTGGGTGATTCCCTAGTCAGTGATACATTTGATATACTGGATTTGATAGAGCAAGAGACTGAGAAGGTTGAAGAACGAGCCCAAGCCTCAAACGCCGATGTTGATATCAGAAAGACTGAATGGGCTGCATGTTTTGAGGAGATCCGAGCACAACGCTCTACTCCTAAACCAAATGTCTACACCAAGCTCTACAGAGTAAAGAAACATCAAAAGGTGTCAGGCAAGATTATCGCATGGGCTCATTTTGATGATCTTAATGTATACGCGATAAAGCGAGAGATGGGTATCGAGTACTTTAGATTCCCACATGATCTAAAGTCTCTACCTGGTTTTGAGCACAACCAGCTGGCTAAATTAAAGTTACTATATGTTGACCCGAGGAAGATGTCAGGCTGGTTTGAGGCTGCCGTGAAGAAAGAGTACCACACCAGGTGGGTCAACTTCAAACCTCAATAACCTACGAGGTATATCAAACGTTCTGAAGTTGATCCCATAACTGGAAAGCCTAAGATAGTGCTGAAGTGGAGTCCCCCAAGAACAATGTCAAGAATCCCTCTCAGGAAATGCCACAGGACTTCACTCCACACTTTAAATGGTGGTACTATGACTGGAGAATAGGAGAGGCGGTCATAGTTCTAAACAAAGAAGGGAAAATGGATACTATCAGGGTATTTGACCTAATGTGGCTTACAAACTTGTCTGCTGATGATGTATACACATTATACAAGTGGCCACTGTTCTATGACATGCAAGATATTGTACAAGCCCTCCAATTCCAAAATGTGATACGACTCTGCTTTGCGTTTGAGATACACGCAGGAGTCACAAGAGAGGCGAAGTACAAGAAGTACGATGAGGTTATGAAAAAGGTAAGACAATAGATAATCTAGGTCCAAGGGGGAGTTTGTTGATATATGTGTCCCTAGTTTCTGATCTTAATGTAATATCTTTGCATTGTCTTACGCTTATGTAAATGTAATAGTTGGGTACTTAATGAAATACAAGTGTTTGGTTGTGTTTATAATGTTTAATATTTCATTAATGAGTTGTTTAATGCATATTGAATAGATTATATAGGTTTGTGATTGTTTGAATTGGTATACATAATGTTATAATAAGGAATACATTCAAACTTGGTTAAGTGAAGTTTCTCATGCGTCCGACTCGACCATGCGCCCCAACAGTGGTCATGCGTCCGAATGGCCATGCGACTGAGTGTCCATGCGCCTAAATAGTTCATACGCCTGAACAACTTCATGCATCTGACTCAGTCGTATGACTGAACACTCAGTCGTGCGAATGGATCAGTCGCATGGCTCAATCGCACGAATGAACCATGCTAATGGTTCAGTCGCCCGAATGAGCAACCCTAACCTATAAATACCACCTAAGTCATGGAAAAACGGGGGAATTCAATTCACTTCGACTCTAGACGTACCCTAGCTGTCCAGAAGCCTCTAAGTTCGTACTCCAAGTTCATTGAACGTTGTAGATCGATTCCTAATCGATTCTTGACATCAGTTTCAATACGTTATTGTTGCTACGTGCATTCTCACTGATTGGATCGCCAATCAAATAGGATTCCGCACTATTTGGTTTGGTTTAACACGTAAATCAGTTGGTGTTTCATTCAAAAACCAGATCCCAACACAGATGTAAGTTAGATTACTAATATGGAAGATAATTCTTCCACAAGTGGTTGCACGTTCGTTCTTGGGAAATATGGAATCTCTTGGGAATCAAAGAAAAAAACTTACATTACTAACTCAGCAATGCAATCTAAGTTTACAGAACTAGTAGTAGTTAGTAAAGAAACTAAATGGCTAAAAAATTTGATCAATGAAATTCTATTGTGGCCTAAACTGATATCACCTATATCTATCATATTTGATACTTAAAAAACTTTGGCTAATGCTCATAGTCAAGTGTAAAATAGCAAGTCTAGACAATTAAGTGCTAGTCATAACATGATTCGTGAGCTCATGATACATGTTATGTTATCCGTGAAGTTTGTAAAAACTCAACATAATTTAGTCCATCATCTAACAAAAGGATTAAATAAAGATCTTGTGCACAACTCAACTATGGGGATGTGATTGAAATCCACCTAAAATCTCTTATGTTAAAATACTCAATTTCCATCTAGTAATTAAAACACATTAGTAGCATAATCTCAAGGTATGTGTTCAGACCTACATGTTGAGAAGGTTAAAGTTTAACTTCTTAATAATTCTTTTTAATATTACATATACAGGTGCAAGAAAAAGAGGTACCTATATAAGCATGAATTTTAGTTTCTTCAAAAAGCTTGGACTGGGCTTTGATTTACTTATTAATGATAAGGACACAAGGCTAGTAATATATTGTGTCAAGTAAGAACATATAAGTATGTGAACTTTAGTGTATATTATCGTCATGTAGCTATACTATATTAATAAGTATATAGGAAGCACAAAGTTGTCTTTTACTCAAATATCTTAAATTTAAGAGTTTACAACTCTTGAAGCATTGTTTACAGAACTAAAAATTCAAAATTCAAAAAGGTTATCGAGATCTAGCTGTAAACAAAAATCAAAACCCCTACCTGGTGCCCCCATCTTTCGTTACCCCAGATCTGGTAGCCGAAGTTCTTGATCTAAACTCCTACAACCACTTTCATCATGATCATCTTTTCCCTGTGAATCATCGTGATCATCATTATCCGATTTAGTTGTTGAATCTCTTTAAACATCAAGAGTTGGTAATGGCTTTGAAGATTTAGGCATCAAGGATGGTTTTTGAAAATCATTTTGAAAATGTTCATGATTTTGGTGGTGGATATGTAGGGTTGTTGTTCTATTGAAATCGATCATCTTCTTCAAGCAAGAAGGTAAGTATAGTAATCACCCTAACCAAAAACTTGATATTTTTATCATTGATGTTCATGTTAATTTTACTCCTTTGTATTTGGGAAAATGATTCGTCTTTAAATTTAGATATTTATTTTGCAAAACGCATTTTGTTGATGGAAAACCTAGCTAGTAACATTGGAAGCACACTCGGTTGTAAAGTAGAAGTAGAGGGCAAAAATGTGTAGGCTTGGGTTATAAACTTAAGCATCAAATGGTTGTTGGTATGTTCGACACTAGATCCATGCCACAGTTAGCAAATTAAGCAATAAGAAGGTAATAATTTCTCCACTACAATTCTATTTCATCCTTCATAAGCAATCTTGAGCTTTCATCATAAACACTAGAGAATATGATGCTGTTGTATCTTGATTCTTCGTTTGATTAACATGAATAGAGAACATGTTTCTAATTATAAATTTAAGAAATAATAATACTATTTTGAGGTAAAAGTACAAACTACATTGTATTGTTTCTAATTAGGGATTTTGTCCATGGTCATCAGGTTACAAAGGTAATTGATTTCTTCTAACTCAGTCTTTCTCGCACTCACCTCCTATGACAATGTTCACTGATGATAAGCTTCTTTCTTTTCTCTCGCCATGTGTTCCTGATTAGGTGCGTTCAAACGCGCTTCAATATCAATAAGCATTAATTTATGTTCAAACAAATGTATTTGTTTCAATATGTATTCAACAATGTTTGTATATGGTGTGAATAATGATCCTTGCTTTTGAGAATGCAGGAGCAGTCTGCTAAAATTCAAATGTCATGAAGTTGTAGTACTTAGTAGAACATACAGAATGTGATTTATCATATCTCAATTAATTATTTTGATTTTGTTCAAAACATCATCATCTCGAGGACTAAAATTTGTACTCATGAAGGAATATACGTCTTGTGCTAATAAGGTACTATTTTTCAATATTGAAATGGATTTTACAAGTTACAATTGTATGTCAAATGATTTTTTTTGATGTTTACAACTTCATCCATTTTCATGGGTTTATTTCTTAATTGATATTGTAAAACCTTGTAGCCTTACATTTGATTGAAGGAGTATCTTAAACCTTTTGCTTTTTCCTTTAGATTATTTATGATTTTAGTTTGCTTTTTCTTTGCAGAAAACTAATAGAAATACAATAGAATATATGACGAGTAGGTTGATAAAATAATTAACAAAGAAAAAGAATACCGCATTGTAAATGGTCGCCGCCGCCGCATCACGCTGGTCACATACTAGTTCACTATAAATAACAAGGGTTCAAGTTGTAGTGACACCCTAATATTTAGAAAAACTAGAATGTGTAATATACTAAGATGAAATCAAATTATCATGATATTTTATTCATGCATAAGTTTGTTATTTGTGTGAGTTTGTTTTAGTTAATTAAGGATTACAATAAATTGTAGGAGGAATGTTAGATATTTTAGTGTAATTAAATTAAATAGTTGATCAATGTGACCACCAATATCCATCAAACAAGTTAGGAGGTGCGATATGTATGCTTATTTGAGTTTATTGTGATCTTTAATACTAGAACCTTGTAATGTCTTAAGGGAGAAGCCTTAAGAAATGGGGTTTTCAAGGGGCAACATGTCACACCCTCAATTTTCACAAACGGGGTTTTACCATTAGGCGTGTGACATATCAGGATTCCAGCCACTAGTTACACCAGACGACTCTATATGATTTTCAAAACCATACATAGTAAAAGACTATTTAATGCAAGCCAAACCAAAGTTCAAGTTTAAAGTAAGATGCGGAAATGTAAAACAGTTTAAAACCAAACTACAAAGGTAAAGTAAATGAAATCTGTGCAAACACGCACAAAAGTTGATAAGTAAAATAAAAGCATAAATTAGAGTTTGTGTCTAAAAAATGTTGCATAGTAGTGAACTGAATGTCTTAATGTGTTAGCTAACCTTGATGACCTACGAGAAAGCATGCTAAAGAGTGTCAAAATAAAGTTGGTGAGTTCACAAGTTTGTAAAAACCATAAAGTAAGTTTAAACGCAGATCTAGTAAATAAGGTATATCAAAGTAATTAGCTAGAATATTGTTCATACAGCACTAGTGTACAAAGTATTCATGACTAAAGCTGACAATATGATGTAAGTGAAGTATTAGCTAGACTACGGTTCATATAGCGGGAATCCGTCGTGAATTGTTGATACATATGTACCTAGTTTAGGATCTTAATGTAAAATGTCTATCATGTCTTACATATATGTAATGTAATAGGTATGAATGAAATATAATGTGTGGTTGATGTTTATAATGTTTAATATTTCATAGTTTATTGTGTGATAACTTATAGTGAACTAAATATATAGGTTTTTGGTTGTTGAACATAATTCTTAGTCAATAATAATTGAGAAACATGTTCAAACTTAATCGTGTGAAATTCTCATGCGAATGGACCATATCCATGAATACTTCATGCTAATGGACTAGTCGCACGACTAAACCAGGTGGATCAGTCGCTCAATTAAGAAATAAGATTGACTCAGTCGCACGACTGGACCTTCAGTCGTGCGGATGGATCAATCGCATGATTCAGTCACACGACTAAACCATGCTGATGGTTCAGTCGTACAATTGGAAGACCCTAACCTATAAGTACCACCTAATTCGTGGAAAAAGAAAACAATTCGAATACCTACGCACATAATTGTACCCTAGCCGTCTAGAGACTTAAGAAAACCTGTTCCAAGTTCATAGATCACAGTTGATCATTCTCTAATCATTCTTAACGTTTCATTAATCGTTAGATTGACCTAAACTATATTCTCTCTGATTGGATCGCCAATCAAATAGGATTCTGCATGATTTAAGTTGGTATACGTGCAGAATCAGTTAGTACTCCGTACGTAAACGCTTCTAACAATGGTATCAGAGCTTTGGCTCTTGATTTTGCATGTGATTCGATCGTTTTGGTGTAAAAATCACATTTTTTCATTCAAAACACCATCTTTTTGAGTAAAAACAGTGTTTTCAACGTCTCCAGATCCAAAAGTTCACGTTTTTCGGCTTACAACAGATTAGGGTTCGTGAAAAATCGTATTTTTGTGTCAAAGTACCAAAAACCCTCGAATTTTCAAAACCAGCAGCCTTCAGGCGCACAACTGAACTCACCCGCACCTCCCATACGCACAATTGAACTCAGTCGCCCATCCATTCATACGATTGAACAATCTCATTCGCATTGTTCATCCGCATCTGCCCAATCACATGACTGTTCATTCGCATTTATCCAATCGCACGATTGGCTCATCCGCATTTGTTCAATCGCACAATTGATTCATTCGGACCTCTCCATTCGCACGAGTAAGTTTCAGCTTGAAGTTCAAAGTTAACAAAAATGGACGATCAGTACTCAACGTTTACTGCCGGTAGGGATTCACAGATCCAGAATCTATTACTTCTAGAGAATGAAATTGGGAATCACAATAAGCCCCCTAAACTCATAACATTAGATGATTACCCACAATGGAAGCAAAGGTTCGAGATGTACCTAAATGGAGGTGATCCCAATCTGTGGGAATCAATTGAGACAGGTTATAGCATGGCGGTTGGTGCTGATGGAGTCAAACTTACTTTGGGTGGCATGAATGATAGCTAGAAGGTGAAGTACAATGCAGAGAAGAAGGTGTATGCTTTGTTGACCCATTCAATTCCTAAGGATATATTCCATCAGTTTTCTGAGAACAAACAAGCCAAGAAGTTATGGGAGGCTCTGGATAAATGGTATGACGGGAATGCGACGTTGAAGGCATTAAAGGCAAAGGCTTTGAAGAAGGAGTTTGATAACTTCTCTTCCATAGGAAAAGAGAGCCTGGATGACATCATCGACCGTTTCTACCACTTGATGAGTGAGCTGCACACTCATGGGGTAACCACCTCTATGGAAGATAAGGTGTCGAGTTTTGCAGATGAATTGCTAGAGAAGTGGATCTCGTTTGTGTCAAATCTAAGACAGAATGATATGCTAGCAAAGTTGGATATTAATGACTTCATTCTAAAGCTAAGAGATGAAGAATTAAGGATGAAGTACAGGTCTCAAAAGGGATCATATGATCAGAACCCGTCACTTTATAACTCATCTCCCACTCCAACGAGTTCTGGAGCACCACTTCAAACTACATTCGTGTCTAGTTCAGCCGCTCCTTCCCAAGCCACTACTTCAGCATCTGACACGTCAGGGTCATCTCGCACCCAATATAAGCACGTGAAGCAAATACTATGAAGTTGAAGACCGAGAATCTCGGTAATATTACTGTAGAGGTGGCAAAGGAGCATATGGATCTCCTAGCAGCTGTAGGTCACTCCTATGATGGCTTATTTGAGGGGAAGATTGGAAACTGCCATCTCGCCGATGAAGACTACGAGCAGGTAGATGAAACTGAACTCGAAAGAAAGGATATCATGTGGGCGTTGGCTAGTGCTGTCTGGAGGGTGAAGAAGTTTGTGAAAAAGACTGGACAAAACTTGATAGCCACCAAAGACACTACCTTTGGTTTTGATAAAACCAAAGTTGTTTTAACTGTGGAGAGAAGGGGCATTTCAAGCGTGAATGTGTTAAGCCCAAGAAAACAGGTAATGGTAATCCATTCTCCACCTTCAATTGTCAAGACAAACCCACCAATGGTGCTACATTGTCAAGCAAGGATCCTAAGGCCTTGACTGCACAAGACGACGAATGGGAAGATTGGACCTTTCGTTTTGTATCTCCGAGATAATCCAACATTGTCTATGTTGAGGGTTTGGATGACGACACTGCAAGCGAAGGTGAAATCGCAGTGGAACTAGTGATGTCTAATAATGAAGAAACTGCGAATGTGGTCAATCACCTGAATGAAGAAGGTCTCAGAACAACATGTTTAGAATCACCAGCACCCGAACAGTCAAACGCTGCTATGATGACTGATTTAACCGAATCTTCTCAGGTAAGTACCAAAGACCAAATTTTTGATAGTCATGCCTATAATGAATGTAATAAATTTAGAGAAAGCATAGATTCAAAATTTTCTAGGTTATTAGATCACAATGATAGCTTAGTTAATGACTTACAACTGTGCACAAAAGCAAACTAGATTTTAAAACAAAATGAGCACAGTTATAAAGAAAAAATAGAACTATTAAATAAACAACTAAGGGAAACCGAAGTCGTTGCTTTTAACCAAGAAAATGACATAAAGTTCTATTTAAACTCCCTATAAGAAACTAAGAAAGAAAAAGTAGTTTTGGAAGTCAAAGTAAATTCATTAAAACAAAACTCACAGTTGGACTAGTTCTTTTCACATAGTCCAGCACTTAGTGAAAGAACGTAACAACGGGGAGGGTTTAGGTTACAAAGTGGTTCCACCACCACATGAGACCTTGTTGAATGTTAAATTTAAACCAATTAATAACAACCCAATCAAAGATCATGTGGTGTCCACTCCTCTAGTTAGTGATCCAGATTCCACGAGTAAATCGATGGAATCTGTCGCTAAACATAAAGAGGCCATTTTAAAATCTAAAGGTAAGATGCCTATTGTTAATTTAGATGAACAATTTGAAAAAGTTAAAGTAAAGTCAAGTTCAAACATGTATAATTCTAAACCCAAAAAGACCAAACAAGTTAACCAACCTCGTGCACCATGTCTTAGTCCAAATCAACCAAAGGGTAAAGATGTTAAACATGTTCAAACAATGAATTTTGTTAAAGAAGCTAAAACATCTAAAAAAGAAGTGTCCAAACCTAAACAAACTAAAGTAACACCTGTGTTACACACTTCCCCACAGAAACAGTTCCACCAACATGTCGAAAGTAGATCATGCTACAATTGTGAAAAGTATGGACACATTGCTTCTAACTGTCCTTATTATCAGACACCAAGAAAGAAAATTGAACTTCATGATACTAAACCAAGTTCTTCTAAAAGGATTCTATCACTCCACCAAAAAGAATTAGTGAACATAAAGTTCAGACCGTAAGCCAGTTGTCTATTTATCACAAACAGGCCTTACACAAAACTGGCCTATGGAAAGAAAAATCAAGTCCAGTGTCTAAAAATGAGAACAAGAAGAAGAATGATCTGCCCTCACCCTCTAATGGACAGCGGGTAGAGTTTATGATGTGTGATTCCTCCAGGTCACCCAAGCCAGTTAAGGCTTGGGTCCCTAACCTAAACTAAACATTTTCGTTGAATGTGCAGGGTGTCCGCTATAGTGCTACTACAAATACCTGGATTATTGATAGTGGGGCATCAAGGAACATGACTGGGAACTTGTCTCTCTTGTCAAATGTCAAACAAATTAAAGGAGGACACATTTCATTTGCTGGAAATAAAGGAGGTTATATCACTGCACAAGGGGAAGTGGGAAACCAGAAAGTGAAGTTTGATAAGGTAAACTATGTTCAACAACTTCAAAATAACTTACTTTCTATCTCCCAGATATGTGACAAAGAGTTCAAGGTTGTATTTGATAACAAGAAGTGCTATGTCCTGAAAAAGGACTATGTCATTCCGGAGGACCAAGTTTTAATATCAGCTTCAAGATATAACGATTTGTATGTCTTGGACCTATCAAAGGCCTCCACAACCAATCATAATATACAATAATTCTTGTCAAAGGCAAGAGAGAAAGACTCCATCTCCTGGCATAGGCGAATGGGACACATTAATCCACAGAAGATGAATCACTTGATCCAGAATGATCTAGTGCATGGAGTAATGTCAAGAACTTCCAATTATCGGATTTTTGTGTCACATGTAAGAAAGAGAAACAAACGAAGAAGTCTCATAAGGCAAAGAAAGTTCACTTAATTGACCTACCTCTTGAGCTCCTTCACATGGATCTGTTTGGCCTAGTTAGTACAAAGAGCATTGCCGGCGATTTGTACTGCTATGTAGTTACGGATGATTACTCAAGATTTTCTTGGGTGATGTTTCTGAAATCCAAATTAGAGACATTTGAATCATTCAAAGAGCTGATAACTACATTGGAGTCACTCTACAAGCTTAAGGTAAGGCAAGTTTGCTCAGAAAACGGTACCGAGTTCAAGAATCAGTGGATGGAGGCATTCTGCAAAGAAAAAGGAATTGTGCACCAGTTCACATCTGCCTACACTCCTCAAATGAACTGGGTTGCTGACAGAAAGAATCAAAGTTTGATAGAGACAGCCCGGACGATGCTAGCAGACTTGAAACTGCCTATCCAATTTTGGAACGAGGCAGTAGCTAACGCATGTTATACCCTCAATCGAGTCTTAGTGGTAAACGTCACGGTAAAACGTGCTATAATTTGCTCCAACAACGTAAACCAAATTTGGAGTACCTCGAGCCATTTGGTGCACCATGTATGCTGCTGAAGAAAACTCAATCAGGGAAGTTCAACAAGAAGGCCGAAGAAGGAATTTTCTTAGGATACAACATACCGAATAAGAGAGTTTACAATAACTCAACGGGTCAAGTAGAAGTGTGGTGCAACGTTGATGTACAGAGATACGCCACCCCCTTGCTGGAAAAGGACCCTTATTCTTTTTCGAATATGATGGATTCTTTATGTCCTTCAACATCCCTGACTCCCCTCCTAAGGATGCGTTATCAACCAGAATGATGTACAAGGTGTTAAATACACCATCACTAGACCCGACAACCTCAGCGTCACAAGGCGAGTCTTCTAGTTCTTCAGGGGGAGCACTTGAGGTAAGTGACTCCTCCTATGATGAAGAAGATGTGGCAAATGATCAGGTGGATCAGGAGGAACAGGTTCCTACTATTGCAAGTACACAAGAATCCGATGTTGATGCCTCTAACACTTCAGAACCTCATATTCCCACTTCCTCAAATACTGCACCTGCTATTCACAATCTGGATAATGAGGTAGTTGTACCCACCACTCCTGGATCATGACTTAATGTTTATCATCCTTTGGACAATGTCATTGGAGATGTTCGATCAGGAGTACAGACAAGAAATAAGCTATACTCAGCTGATTATGCCTCAGTAATGGAAAAGGTTTATCTTCATGATAGTGCATATCGTTGTTTTGTGTCTCAATTTGAGCCAAAATATGTTAGTGAAGCCCTAAATGACGAGGCATGGGTCAGTGCAATGCAAGAAGAACTTCTTTAATTCAAGAAGTTAGGAGTATGGACACTGGTGGATAGACCTAAAGGTGCTAAGGTCATTGGCACCAAATGGGTTTTGAAATGCAAGAAAGATGACCAAGGAGTCATAATAAGAAACAAGGCTCGACTTGTAGTTCAAGGATTTCAACAAGTTGAGGGTATTGATTACAATGAAGTCTTTGCACCTGTGGCGAGAATGGAAGCAATCCGTATCTTCCTAGCCTATGCATCTTACATCAAGATTAAAGTTTATCAACTGGATGTAAAGAGTGAATTTCTTCATGGTGAAATCCAGGAGACAGTGTATGTCAGTCAACCCAAAGGATTTGAGGATCCATATCATCAGGGTAGAGTTTACAAGCTGGATAAGGCTCTTTACAGGCTCCACCAAGCCCTAAGAGCAAGGAATGAAAAGCTCTCGACTTATCTCGTGAAACACGGCTTTCGTAGAGGAGTGATTGACTGTACATTGTTCATCAAAGAAAATGATGGTGACTTACTGCTAGTTCAGATCTATGTTGATGACATAATCTTCGGTTCCAAAAACAAAGCATTATGTAAAGAATTTGAAGCAGTATGAAAGCTGAATTTGAGATGAGTGCCATGGGAGAGATGAAGTTCTTTCTCGGGTTACAAGTGGATCAGACACCAATGGGGATATTTCTACTTCAGTCTAAGTATGTAGGGGATATTCTTAGTCGGTTCGATATGGAGAATGCTTCAGCAGCTGGGACTCCACTGGCTACAAACCACGATGTGGCACTCGACGAAAATGGTGATCTAGTGGATGCCACCATGTACCGAGGAATGATCGGATCCCTCATGTACCTAACTGCCTCCTGACCTGATATCATGTACGCGACGTGTCTCTGCTCCAGATATTAGGCGAAACCGAAAGTCAACCATCTCATAGGAGTCAAAAGGATATTTCGTTATCTAAAGGGTACTCCAACACTTGGGTTGTGGTATCCTTATGACGATGACTTTGAGCTTACAACGTATAGTGATTCGGATCATGGCAGTTGCAAAATGAACTACAAGTCAACTTCAGAAGGATGCAATTCTTTAGGAGAAGATTAATCACGTGGCAGTGTAAGAAGCAGACATCGGTTGCTCTGTCAACTTGCGAAGCTGAATACGTTGCTGATGCAAGCTGCTGTTCACAAATCATCTGGATTCAACAGCAAAGCGGGTCTATGGTTTGAAATTCTCTAACACTCGTATATATGTTGATAATTCTGCTGCTATAGCCGTAACTAAAAATCATGACCAACATCCTAAGACCAAACACATCAGAATTAAATATCACTTTATACGTGATTGTTTTGAAAAGAATTTAATCAATGTTGTCAAAATTAATACGGACTTTCAACGCGCTGACCTCTACATAAAAGCTTTTGATAAACCAAGAACTTTATATCTGTTAGAGGTCAACGGCATGAAAAAGAAATGTGAAGTGATTCCAGAAGATGACAGTACATAGTTCGACGCGTAGAGCCAATTTTTTTATTTTATTTTATTTTATTTTATTTATTCGCCTATTAAATTCAAAACGCAAACACATTTTCGGTTTTAGAATTTTAGGGGGAGAATAGGTTAGATTAGTATTAATTTAGTAGTTTTATTTTACTTAAAAAAACAAAGGAGGAGGACAGTTTTTGCTAAAAGGAAAGAAATCAAATTTGTGATACTGATTCAACGAATTTGGAAAATGAAAGTACACATGAAATAGATTATTTGGGACTTTAAAATTTTTAAATACTTATGATGCAAAATTCAAAGCTAAGTCTAAATAGTTAAAGCAAAATAAAAGGAAAGATGATAGGTAAACTAGTACGCTACTATGGTAACATAGAGAAAGTTGACCAGAGGTTGTTAGCTCATAAGATGATGTGTCGGTAGATTCAACACAATAGATAAGTAGACCTCATTGGTGATTTCAAGCTCAAACTAAGTTGTTCAACAAGTTGTGAATACACACCTTATCCCTGGTTAACACAATCAACGAAGTTCCAATAAGGGGTGACGAGCAAAATAAACGCCACAAATGTGTGTGGATGACCATAAAATATGAGCAAAGCACATGAAAAATGCAAAAATCAATCAAGCTAATAACCTATGTTGTTGGTGCGATATGTGAAAAAAGAAAAAAAAGTGCTCAAACAAGAAGATAGGTTGTGTGCCTCTGTGCTGTGCAATGGCACTGACCTGAGGCTTAGCATCTCTTGGAAAGCTCTTAGAATAGTTTCTTCTTGTAATATACCTGTAGACCTTTTAAAAATCTCCTGAGTAACATTGATTACCATATAAGCATGGGATCCACAAATGTTTGTTGAAATAATTAAACCTGAAATCATCACCAATGTGTGTCAAAAATCTTTGTATGGATTTAAGAGGACAAGTATACTGATAATCATCGTGAGCTGCAGCTCTTGAAAGTCAAAATCATTGTGTGCATCTTGTAGCTCTAGTATGATTTCCTAAAATTGCTATTGACTATCAGTGAAAACAAGGATCAAGCATCAAAACTGTTTATTAAAGTGTCCCAAGTGAGTCTGATATACCTGTATGATTCCAAAATGAATCGTATCAGAAATGATTAAGGGAACTGAAGCTGTGCGGTCCATGAAGTAAAATCAATTAGAATTATTCTAATAGGTCGTATTTCATCTCTAATCAAAATACAAAAAATATGTCTTGTTATTGTTTTTAATTTCAAGGTTGTTTTGTTTAGTTTTAGTAAATTGTAATGTAAGAGTCGGTGTAATACATGTGTACCTAGTTTATGAGCTTAATGTAAAATGTCTTTCATGTCTTACATATATATGTAATAGAATGGGTTGAACGAAATACAATGTGTGGTTTATGCTTATAATGTTTAATATTTCATTGATTAGTGTGTGTTAACGCTTATTGAACTAACTATATAGGTTTGTGGTTGTTTACATAGTTCTTAGACAACAATGATTGAGAAAGATACTTAAACTTAATCGTGTGAAGTTCTCATGCGAATGGACCATGTGACATGAGATTGACTCAGTCGCACGAGTGAAGCCTCAGTCGTCCGGATGGAACAATCGTATGACTCAGTCGCACGAATGAGAAACCCTAACCTATAAATACCTCTTAATTCGTGGACAAACAAAACAATTCGAATACCTATGCACTAAATCGCACCCTAGCCGTCCAGAGACCCTAGAACACCTGTTCCAAGTTCATAGATCGTTGTAAATCGTCCTACTATCATTCTTGACGTTTAGTTACATTCTTGGATTGATTTTACAGGCGTTCTCACTAATTGAATCGCTAATCAAATAGGATTCCGCACTATTTGAGTTGGTATACACGTAAATCAGTTAGTACTCCGTCCGTACACGGTCCCTAACAAGTGGTATCAGAGCCTTGGCTCTTGATTTACATGTGATTCGATCGATTTTGTAATAAAAATCATGTTTTTCACTCAAAAATCTTTTTGTGTCAAACAATGTTTTAGACGTCTCCAGGTCAAAAAGTAACGTTTTCCGGCATACGGCAATTAGAGTTAGTGAGAAAGTCGTGCTTTTGCGTCAACATACCTTAAACCTTCGAATTCTCAAATTCAGCAGCTTCAGTCGCACGATTGACTAAATCGCACGACTGAATCCATCCGCATCCCTCGTACGCACGATTGGACTTAGTCGTTCATCCATTCGTACGACTGAACTGCCCATTCGTATTGTTCATCCGCACCTGCCTATTCGCACGATTGAGCCATCCACATTTGTTCATTCACACATCTGAGCCAATCGCATTGTTCAATCGCACGAAGTGTTCATTCGTACTCATTCATTCGCACAAGTACAACAGTTTGTTTTAAACTCCAAAGTTAATAGTAATGGAGAATCAATATTCAGCGTTCACCGCAGGGAGGGATTCAAGGATCTAGAATCTATTGCTTTTGAAAATGAAGTGGAAAATAACAACAAGCCCCCTAAGCTGATAACGTTAGATGATTACCCACAATGGAAGCAAAGATTTGAGATCTACTTAAATGGAGTAGATCCCAATCTGTGGGAATCGATAGAGACGGGGTATAGCATGCCAGTAGGTGCAGATGGAGTCAAACTTACCTTAGGCGGCATGACTGATGGCCAAAATGTGAAATACAATGCTGAGAAGAAAGTATATGCATTGTTAACTTAGTCAATTCCTATGGACATCTTCCATCAATTTTCTGAGAACAAGCAAGCAAAGAAGCTGTGTGATGCATTAGAAAAATGGTATGATGGAAATGCCTCATTACAAGCTCTAAAGGCTAAAGTGATGAAGAAGGAGTTCGACAACTTCTCGTCAATAGGTAAGGAGAGCTTGGATGACGTCATCGATCGGTTCTACCACTTAATGAGTGAGCTGCACACTCATGGAGTTACAACGTCTATGGAAGACAAAGTTTCAAACTTTGCAAATGGGTTGCCAGAGAACTGGGTCTCTTTTGTATCCAACCTCAGACAAAATGATATGCTGGAAAAGTTAGATATCAACGATTTCATTCCGAAACTGAGAGAGGAAGGGTTGAGGATGAAGTACAAGGCCCAAAAGTCTTCGTATGATCAGAATCCATCACTGTGCTACTCAACTCCACAAGCCAAAACGTCTGGAGCACCACTTCAAACGGCATTTGTGTCGAGTTCAGCTGGTCCATCTCAAGCTACTACTTCAGGATCTGACACGTAAGGGTCGTCTTGTACCCAATGCATAGCACCTGAAGCCAATGCTATAAACTGAAGATTGAGAATCTCGGGAATGTGACAGTAGAGGTAGCAAAGGAACATATGGATCTCCTAGCAGTTGTCGTTCACTCCTATGACAGACTAGTTGCTGGGAAGATTGGGAACTGCCATCTGGTAGATGAGGACTACGAGCAAGTAGACGAGACAGAGCTGGAGAGAATGGGCATCATGTGGGCCTTAGCAAGTGCTGTCCGGAGAGCTAAGAAGTTTGTCAAGAAGACCGGACAGAACCTAATTGCCACTAAAGACACAACTTTGGGTTTTGACAAAACCAAAGTTACCTGCTTCAATTGTGGAGAGAAGGGACACTTTAAACGTGAGTGTGTGAAGCCCAAGAAGATAGGAAATGGGAATCCATTCTCATATTTCAATCATCAGGATAAATCCACAAGTAGTCCTACTTTGTCAAGCAAGGATCCTAAGGCCTTGACTGCTCCGGATGACGAAGGACAAGATTGGAGCTTTCGGTTGTGTCTCGGGAGAATCCAACATGCTAGTGTTGAGGATTTAGTTGACGACTCAGCAAGCAAAGGTGATATTGCAGTGGAACTCGCGATGTCAAATAATGAAGAAACTAAAACTTTGGTTGATCACCTACCTAAAGAAGGGACATGTTTCACAAGTTGAGAATCACCAGAACCAAAAAAGTCAGACTCTACTTTGATGGCTGATTCAACCGCACCCTCTCAGGTAAGTACTACAGATCAATTATTTAATAATCATGCTTATGTTGAATGTAATAAATTTAGGGAAAGCATTGATTTGAAATTTGCTAGGTTATTAGATCATAATGATGGCCTAGTAAAGGACTTGCAACTATGCACTGAAGCAAATCGTATTTTAAAATTAAATGAGCACAGTTATAAAGAAAAAATAGAACTGTTAAATAAACAACTTAAGGAAACTGAAGTTGTTGCTTTTAACCAAGCTAATGACATTAAGTTCTATTTAAACTCCCTAGAAGACACTAAGAAACAAAAAGCAGTTTTGGAAGTCGAAGTAAATTCATTAAAACAAAAATTGCATAGCTGGACAAGTTCTTCTCACATTGTCCAACACTTAGTGAGAGAACATAACAACGGGGAGGGATTGGGTTATAAAGTGGTTCCACCATCACATGAGACCTTGCTGAATGCCAAAAGCAACCAATAAATAAAAACCCAATCAAGGATCATGTGGTGTCCACTCCTATTGTAAGTGATCTAGATTCCACATGTAAACCAAATGAATCTGGCACTAAACAAAAGGAGGCCACTTCTAAATCAAAAGGTAAAATACAGATGGTGAATCTGGATGAACAATTTGAAAAGGTTAATACAAAGTCAGGTTCAACCATGTCTAAGTCTGAACCTAAAAAGGCCATACATGTTAACCAAACACGTGCATCATGTCCATGTCCAGGTAAACAAAAGAGTAAAGATGTTAACAAGGTTCAAACAATTAATTTTGTTAAACAAGTTACAACATCGAAATAAGAAGTGAAAAAACCCAAAATGAATAAAGTCACACGTGTGTCACACACTTCTCCACAGAAACAGGTACTCCATCATGTCGAAAGTAGATCATGCTATAATTGTGGAAAGTATGGACACATCGCGTCTACTTGTACTTATTATCAGACTCCAAGGCAGAAAATTGAACTTTATGACACTAAACCTAGCTTTTCAAAAAGGAGATCCATGACTCCACCAAAAAGGGTCAGTGAACCTAAAGTTTAACCCATTAGCCAGTCATCTGTTTACCACAAACAGGCCCTACACAAAGCTGGCTTATGGAAAGAGAAGTCCATCCTTGTATCTAATAATGAGAACAAGAAAGCAATAGATCTTCCCTCGCCCTCTAATGGAAACTGGGTGGAATTTATGATATGTGATGCCTCTGGGACACCCAAGTTGGTTAAGGCTTGGGTCCCTCACCTTAACTAATGTTTTCAATTGAATGTGCAGGGTGTTCGCTATAGTGCTGAAACAAACACTTGGATTGTAGATAGCGAAGCATCAAAACACATGACTGGGAACCAGGAACTCTTGTTAAACGTCAAACAAGTAAAAGGAGGCCATGTTTCATTTGCTGGAAACAAAGGAAGTTATATCACAGCTCAAGGGGAAGTAGGGAATCAGAAAGTGAAGTTTGACAAGGTAAACTATGTTCAACAACTTCAAAATATTTTGCTTTCTGTCTCCCAAATCTATGACAAAGGATTTAAAGTAGTATTTGACAATAAGAAGTGTTATGTCTTGAAAAAGGACTACGTGATCCCGGAGGACCAAGTCTTAATGTCAGCCTCAAGATATAATGACCTTTACGTCTTGGATCTATCAAAGGCCTCCACAACATATCATCAAGTTTAGTGCTTCTTGTCAAAAGCTACTGAGAAGGATTCTATCTCCTGGCATAGGAGAATGGGACACATCAATCCACGAAAGATGAACCACTTGATCCAGAATGATCTAGTGCGATGAGTAAATGTCAAAAACTTCCAACTCCCAGATTTTTGTGTCGCCTGCAAGAAAGGAAAACAGACTAAGAAGTCTCATAAGGCAAAGAAAGTTAATTCCATAGAACTGGCTCTTGAGCTTTTTCACATGGATCTGTTTGGTCCAGTCAGTACAAGAAGCATCACAGGCGACTTGTACTGCTAGGTAGTTACAGATGACTACTCAAGATTCTCTTGGGTAATGTTTCTGAAATCAAAATCAAAAACAGTTGAGTCATTCAAAGAGTTAGTAACTACACTGGAATCTCTCTACAAGCTAAAGGTAAGACAAGTCCGCTCAGACAACAGGACAGAGTTCAAGAATTAATGGATGGAGGCATTCTGCAAAGAAAAGGGAATTGTACATCCGTTCACATGTGCCTACACTCCACAGATGAACGGGGTTGCTGAAAGGAAGAACAAAAGCTTGATAAAGACTGTCAGGACAATGCTAGCAGACTCAAAACTGCCTATCCAATTCTGGAATGAGGCAGTGGCAAATGCATGTTACACTTTGGATCGAGTCTTGGTGGTTAAACGACATGGAAAAATGTGTTACTAGTTGCTACAATGACATAAACCTAATCTGGAGTACCTCGAATCGTTTGGAGCACCATGTACGTTGCTGAAGAAAACTCAAGAAGGAAAGTTTAGCGAGAAGGCTGAAGAGGGAATATTTCTATGATACAACATACCGAATAAGAGAGTTTACAACAACTCAACGGGTCAAGTAGAAGTGTGGTGTAATGTGGACGTTCAGAGATACACAACCCCTCCTGCTGGATAAGGACCTGCATTCTTTTTCGACAGTGATGGATTCTTCAAGTCCTTCAACATTCCTCTCTCCACTTCTAACGATGAGTTAGTAGCAAAAAAGATGTATGATGTCTTAAAGACACCAACACAAGACTCTACAACATCTGGATCACAAGGTGTGTTGCCTAGTAAATCAGGGGGAGCACTAGAGGTAAGTGACTCCTCCTCTGACGATGAAGCCATGGAGAATGATCAGAATGATCAGGAGGAACAGGTTCCTACTACTGCAAGTCCACAAGCATCTGACGTTGATGCCTCTGAGTCTTCGGAACCTCACACTCCTACTTCCTCGGATACAGAACAAAATGTTCATAATATTGATTATGAGATAGTTGTTCCCACCACTCCTGGATCATGCCTCAATGTCTATCATCCTCTGGACAATGTCATTGGGGATGTCAGATTAGGAGTTCAGACGAGAAATCAGCTACATTCAGCTAATTATGCCTCGGTAATGGAAAAAGGATACCTTCACAATGGTGCATATTGTTGTTTTGTGTCTCGGTTTGAGCCAAAATATGTTAGTGAAACCCAAAATGATGAGGCATGGGTGAGTGCCATGCAAGAAGAGCTTCTTCAGTTCAAGAAGTTAGGTGTAGGACACTGGTGGATAGACCTAAAGGTGTTAAGGTCATTGGCACCAAACGGGTCTTTAAATGCAAGAAAGATGACAAAGGGGTCATAATCAGGAATAAGGCTCGACTTGTAGTTCAAGGATTTTGACAAGTCGAGGGAATTGATTACAATGAAGTATTTGCACTTGTGGCGAGAATGGAAGCCATCCGTATCTTCCTAGCCTATGCCTCTTACATCAAAATTAAAGTCTATCACCTGGATGTAAAGAATGCATTTCTTCATGGTGAAATCCGAGAAACAGTGTATGTCAATCAACCTGAAGGATTTGAGGATCCATATCATCGGGACAAAGTTTACGAACTGGATAAGGCTCTCTACGGGCTTCACCAAGCCCCGAGAGCATGGTATGAAAAACTCTCAACTCACCTTGTGACACACGGATTTCGCAAAGTTGTAGTGACTGCACACTGTTCATCAAAGAAAAGGATGGTGATCTACTGCTTGTTCAGATTTATGTTGATGATATAATCTTCGGTTCCAAGAACGAAGACTTATGTAAAGAATTTGAAGCAATAATGAAGGTAGAATTTGAAATGAGTGCCATGGGAGAGATGAAGTTATTTCTCAAGCTACAGGTGGATCAAACACCAAAGGGAATATTCCTACATCAGACCAAATATGTAGGGGATATTCTTAGTCGGTTTGACATGGAGAATGCTTCCGTAGCTGGGACTCCACTTGCTACAAACCATGATGTAGCACCCGACGAGAATGGTGATCTGGTTGATGCCACCATGTACCGAGGAATGATCGGATCCCTCATGTATCTCACAGCCTCATGACCTGATATCATGTACGCGACATGTCTATGCTCCAGATATCAGGCGAAACCGAAAGTCAACCATCTTATTGGGTTAAAAGGATATTTTGTTATATGAAGGGTACACCAACACTAGGGTTGTGGTATTCTCATGATGATGACTTTGAGCTTATAGCATATAGTGACTCGGATTACGGCGGTTGCAAAATGAACTACAAGTCCACATCAGCAGGATGTCAATTCTTTAGGAGGAGATTAGTGACTTGGCAGTGTAAGAAGTAGACCTCGGTTGCTCTGTCAACCTGTGAAGCCAAATATGTTGTTGTTGCAAGTTGTTGTTCACAAATCATCTGGATTCAATAGCAAATGCGGGGCTACGGTTTGTAATTCTCTAATACTCCTATATTTGTTGATAATTCTACTACAATAGCCGTAACTAAAAATCCGGTCCAACATCCTAAAACCAAACACATCGGGATTAAATATCATTTTATACGTGATTGTTTTGAAAAACATTTAATCGATGTGGTTAAAATTAATATGGATTCCCAGTGCACTGACCTCTACACAAAAGCCTTTGATAAACCACGTTTTCTATATCTGTTAGAGGTCAACGACGTTAAAAAGAAAAGTGATGTCATTCCAGAAGATGAACATGTTTAGTCCGATGCATCGATTCCATTTTTCTTATATTTTATTTTAATTTATTTAATTAGTTTTAGTGTTTTATTTGTTCGCCTATTTAAATCCTAAAAAGCAAAACCAGTTTCGGTTTTAGAATTTTAGGGGGAGAATAGGTTAAGTAAAAAAAGGAGGGAGGTGGACAGTCAAGCTAAAAGAAATGAGATCGTATCTGTGATATCGGTCCAACGATTATGGAAAATGATAGTACACAGGAACAAGGAATTTGGGACTTTAAAATATTTAAATTGAATTAGATGCGAATTCAAAGTATAAGTCTGAGAAGTCTAAGCAAAAATAAATGAAAAATGATAGTAAAACTAGTTACTACTAAGGTAACACGGAGAAAGTAGACCTAGAGGTTGCGAGATCATTAGATGATGTGTTGGTAGATTCAACACAATAGATAAGCAGACCTCATTGGTGATCTCAAGATCAAACTAAGTTGTTCAACAACCTGTGGGTTATCATCTTATCCCTGGTTAACACAATCAACAGAGTTCCAATAAGGGGTGACAAGCAAATTAAACACCACAAATGTGTGCGGATGACCAGAATATGAACAAAGCACATGATGAAAATGCAAAACGCAATCAAACTAACAACCTATGTTGTTGGTGCGATCTGTGCAAAAAGAATAAAATTGCTCAAACAAGAAGATGGTTGTGTGCCGCTCTGCTGTGCGGTGGAACTGACCTGAGGATAAGCATAACCTGGATATTCTAGAATTCATTATTGTTTGCCGCCTCTCTGTTGTGCGGTGGCACTAACCCGAGGCTTGGCTTCTCTTTGAAAGCTCTAAGAATAGTTTCTTCTTGTCAAAATACCCGTAGACCGCTCAAAAATCTCCTGAGGAATGTTGATTACCATAAAAGCATGGGATCCACAAATGCTTGTTGAAATAATTAAACCTTAAACCATCACCAATCTGTGTCAAAAGTTTGTGTTTGTATATAAGTGGGTAAGTATATTAACAATCATTGTGGCAGCAAGTCTTGAAAGTCCAAATCAATGTGTGCATCTTATAGTACTAGTATGATTTCCTAAACTTGCTAATGACTCTCGATGAAACCAAGAATCTAGCATCAAAAGATTTTGGTAACACGTCCTGAATGATTTGATTACCTGTATGATTCCATAATGATTCGCTCCGGTTATGGTCAAAATAACTTGAAGCTGACTATTCTAGAAATAAATTTGTTAGATATCTATCTTGGATTTCCACCTCTCACAAACCTACAAAAATATGTTTTACTTCTGTTTTTTAGTTCTAGCAGTTTCATTTGTTTAATTTTGTCAGTTTAGTTGTTAAAAGTTTGACTACGTATTGGAATTCTTTATGGGATCTAATCAATTAAAAGGGTCACGTCTGAGGTGACAAAATGTTTCACTATTAAAAGGATCACGTCTGAGGTGATCAAATGTTTCCAAAGTTAAAACGATCATGTCTGAGATGATAAATGGTCATAAAGTCAAAATCATAAGGATGAGCCATTCGCATGACTGGACCATAAGTATGGACCAGCCGTACGAATGGACCATACGAATGAGCTCAATCGCACGACTAAGCCACATGTATGGCCCATACGTGCGATTGGATCATCAGCATTGGTAGCTTCATGCGATTGGATCATCTGAATGAACCAATCGCACAAAGGGAAGCAACCGAACGGGGTTGTCGCACGACTGAAACCCAGTCGCACGACTGATGGTGATCGATTGAGTCAGTCGCACGATGGAGTTTCAATCGCACGAACCAATTGTGCAATTAGGTCCAGTAGCACGACTTAAAGAATCCCTAGTATAAATAGAGGGGAAATCGGTCGCAAACCCTATTCACCCCCAATCGCTCATTTCTTCACACGACTTGTCGATACCCTGCCCAAATTTAATCCGATTGTTCTTAGACTGTGCTTCTTACTTTCTAACAATTTCCAGTGACTCCACAGGTAATGTGCAATGATTTCCAGTCAAATGCTCAGTCGATTAGTCATCAAAAGATCGAAATTTAAGCCCTAACACTTAACCGAGACTAACAGGACAAATAAACTGATAAAACCAAGTAAAATGTTGAAATAAAGGTTATTCTATGTCGGGTGTTTACGAGACTAATGAGCTATTTCACGACGTCTAACATTACGATTTGCTAAAAATTTGAATTTGAATGACCCAATAGTCTGTCATGCGAATGGGCGCCCTGATGAACCTCAATCGCACAACTGAGATGGGCGAATGGCTCAATCGCATGATTGAGATGGGCGAATGGCACAGTCGCACGACTGAACCATGCAAATGAGTTCAGTCGCATGACTGAACCATGCAAATGAGTTCAGTCGCACGACTGAACCATGCAAATGAGTTCAGTCACACGACTGAACCATGCAAATGAGTTCAGTCGCACGACTGGTTCAACCACTTGGGATAGCATACGACTAAGCCAAGTCTCATGCTTAGTCGTACGTATAAGCTCAATCGCATGACTAAACCTCAGTCGCACAGTTCATTCGCACGACAGAACAGAAAGATTCAAATTAAGAACTTCATATGGCTATTCTCTTACTCATACTAACATTTATCCATTTTGTCTAACAGATGGCGAGTCGCTGGACCATGAGCACAAAGCACAACATATGTGCTCACCTGGATCTCACCTCCAGGAATGCTGCAGATTTCTCTAGCATCAATACGTTTCTACGGAGATCGAGGGTCTTTCGTGCCATTTCGACACCTTGCACACCATACCGATCCCTTCAGCAGGCCTTCTGGGAAGGCGCGGTTGTCGATAGGACCGCAGAGCCCCATTGCATCAGGAGCTCTATCTCCGGTCACGCTATAGAGATCACAGAGGAGGATCTCCAGACAGTATTAGAGTTTGGAGATGATGCTGACTGCCCGACCCGTTTGCACCCACTGACAGTGCACGGTTGTTTTCTACGAGCCAAGTACTCGGGGGACATCACCGCAGGTGTACTCAACAAGAGCAACCTGTGCCCCCAATTCAAGTACTTGGCACATGTACTGCTTAAGTGCATTGCCTCCCGGAAGGAGGCTTCGATGAGCTGCCGGACCAGATACAGAATGCCTATGTGGCGTTGGTGCTGAACCACCCGTTCAGCTTCTATCGGATGATCTTCACCTACTTGGTGGAGAACATCGAGGCTAAGGGGAAGGAGAGATTCTGTATGTATCTTCACTTCATGCAGATGATCATTGATCAGAAGCTCCCTCAGCTACCCAAGGAGAAGGAGGACGTTGTAGTACTTAAAGTGATGGATGACACCACATTGGGCCGAATGAAAGTGTACAGGGGGAAGCAGGTTAAGCCCCCTGTGAGAAGATTGTTCGGGCACCTGGCCCAGGAGGATTACGTGGTGCCCACCAGGAGGAAGTGGTGCCACGAGGATAGTGATTCTGATACAGAGCAGATAGTTCTCCCCACCGATGACTCAGGGGATGATGACAGTGGTGATGGTGAAAACTCAGGCCCCACTTCATTTAGGGTCACCACCACTGATGTAACACCTCCACTACCTACTCATAGAGATGTTGACATAGCTGGTTTCCATCAGGATTTCCAGCCTGATGAGGAGGAGGAGAGTGATGATGAGTCATTGACCAGAACGGTGGGCAGCAGGGTGGTTGCCACCGACCATGGGATAGAGGCGGTTGGAGGACGCCAAGCTGCGTCTGGGGAGACTACTAGAGATCCTACCTATACCCCAGACCAACTCAGCATCCCAAGGGGAGCATCCTCCTCGAGGGGTTCAAGGAAGAAGAGGATGGCTCAGCCCCATGGGATGAAGCCAAAAAGACGGAGGTTCACGTTGATTCCTACCTCCACCACCACTGCCACCATATCTACCACCACCACTCACCCACCCACTACCACAACTACCACTACCACTACTACCACCTCACCCACCATCACTACCACAGACATTCCACCACCTATCTACACTACTTCCACCACCACTACAGCCTACCTATCACCACCCACATATATACCACCACCCATATTCAGCACAACCACCACCACTACCACCAGCCACCAGTCCGGACCATCATCCCACCAGCCATTTACTACAGGATCCTCCTTGCCTCCTGTTGGGGTAGAGGATCAGCTAGAAGCACTAAATAGGATGGTGCTGAAGCTCTGGGCTGCTGACGAGAAAGAGCTGCACAGATCAGACAGCTTGTGGAGCAAAACGCTGCCCAAGCACAACAAATCGCTCAGCAGGCCTAGCTAATCGAGGATCAGGCTCAGTAGATGGCGGTTCAAAGGCAAGAGATTGCCTAACTCCAAGAGCATAAAGTTTTATACACTAAGAAGATTGAGGAGTTACAGGATGCCAATAAGACCATCATGCTCAAACTCAAAGGCACAAAGGATGAGCCTCTAAAGATACGAGAGGGTGATGATAATGATAGTGATACTGATGATGATGGTGATGATGAAAAGGAGGATGAAGAGGATGAGACCGAAGGAGGAGATGATGAGGATGCAGGAGATAATGAAGAAGGTGGGGATGCATCTGCATTGGGTGCCACACAAGCAAGAGAGAGGCGGACCAAGAAAAGTCAAGATCAGGGTGCCTCAACATTAGCCCCGACTGCAGAAGAGCATTTGATTCAAGACAAACGTAATGATTAGATATTTATGTAATTTTAAATCATGTGTAATTGAATCATGTATCAAACTTGTGTACATAATGTTTATATCTATTTAATGTTTACTGTCTTGATTATTAACTAATGGTTGATGTGTTTATATGTTTAAATCAAGCAGATCATTCATCTCAGCAAGATGAGTACAATGTTGCTCCCCTTCAGCAGATCAAGTCTCAACTCACAATGATACTTGATCTACAAGAGATCGTCAGGAGGTCAGTGAATTACACTCCTAAAGAAGGAGAAATAATTCACGACCTTACTGATGAGCAACTGGCTGAAATGTTCCGACTGAATCCAAATGAGCTTGTGAAGGATGCTCCTACTGTTGACATGGATAGTGATGATGAGCTTAACGATGTGGATGAGATTGAGATTGAAGACATCACAGTACAACATTATCCAGAGTATGCTGACAACAAGGGAAATGTAGTCCCCAATCTGGGTGACACCCTTGTCAGTGATACTTTTGAAACACTGGATAAGATGGAGCAGGAGTCGGAGAAGAATAAGGATCAAGCCCAAGCCTTGGGCGCCGATGTGAACATCAAGAAGGCTGAATAGGTGGCATGTTTTGTAGAGATCAGAGCCCAACGTAGTGCTCCAAAGCCTAGTACCTACACCAAGCTTTACAAAGTAAAGAAGCATCTGAAGGTGCCAGGAAAAATCATAGCGTGGGCATATTTTGATGATCTAAATGTTTATGCTATCAAGAGAGAGAAGGGAATCGAGTACTTCAGATTCCCACACAATCTGAAGACTCTACCCGGTTTTGAGCTTAACCAGCTGGCCAAATTGAAGCTGTTATATGCCGACCTTCGAAAGATGTTAGCCTGGTTTGAAGCCACTTTGAAGAGAGAGTACTACACCAGGTGGGTCAACTACAAACCTCAACAACCAACGAGGTATATCAGAAGATCTGAAGTTGATGCCATTACTTGGAAGCCAAAGATTGTGCAGAAGTGGAGTCCTCCGCGTATAATGTCGAGAATCCCTCTAAGGGAAATGCCTCAGGACTTCACTCCACACTTTAAGTGGTGGTACTATGACTGGAGAATAGGTGAGGCGGTCATAGTTCTGAACAGACATGGAAATATGGAACTATCAGGGTGTTTCACCCAATGTGGCTCACTAACTTGTCGGCTGATGATGTTTACACCTTATACAAGTGGCCATTGTTCTATAACGCGCAAGACATTGTACAAGCCCTCCTGTTCCAAAACGTGATAAGACTCTGTTTTGCATTCGAAATACATGCAGGAGTTACAAGGGAGGAGAAGTGCAAGAAATATGAAGAGCTGATGAAGAATGTTAGACAATAGAGTAAACTAGGTCCAAGGGGGAGTTTGTAGATACATATGTACCTAGTTTATGAGCTTAATGTAAAATGTCTTTCATGTCTTACATATATGTAACATAAAGGGTTTAAATGAATACAATGTGTGGTATATGCTTATAATGTTTAATATTTCATTGATTAGTGTGTGGTAACGCTTACTGAACTAACTATATAGGTTTGTGGTTGTTTACATAGTTCTTAGTCAATAATGATTGAGAAACCTGCTTAAACTTAATCATGTGATGTTCTCATGCGAATGGACCATGCTAATGGACGATACGCATGAACAACTTCATGCTAATGAACGAGTCACACAACTGAACTAGAAGACTGGATCAGTCACACAATTGTGACATGAGATTGACTCAGTTGCATGACTGAAGCCTCAGTCGTGCGGATGGATCAACCGCATGCTTCAATCGCATGACTGAACCATGCAAATGGTTCAGTCGCACGAATGACAAACCCTAACCTATAAATACCACTTAATTCGTGGAGAAATAGGAGAATTCGAATACCTACGCACTAAATCGTACCCTAGCCATCTAGAGACCCTTGAACACTATTCCAAGTTCATAGATCGCTGTAAATCATCCTACTATCGTTCTTGACGTTTAGTTACATTCTTGGATTGATTTTACACGCGTTCTCACTGATTGGATAACCAATCAAATAGGATTCCACACTATTTGAGTTGGTATACACGTAAATTAGTTAGTACCCCATCTGTACTTGGTCCCTAACAGTTGTCGTTGATTTGGTGATAGGGGGAATTGGAGAGATTGGTTGAGTGTTTTGGCTGGTAGGTGATTGTTTGAGGTGAAGATGATGCTTGCTTAGTTTAGTGGATAAACGTTTTTGAACTTTTTCCCATATCAATTCTTGAGGAATGTTTGCATTTGCATCTACCACATGATAAAACATGGGCATGTTTCCTCCTTCATACTTTCCACTTATCTTATTCAGAACAGATCTCCCTAGGTGTGCTTGAACAAACACATCACCATCTATAGCAGTCCGAGGCAGATTAGCATTGATGATCCGTTGCGGAAACCTTGGAACATGTACATCTTGTCACCCTTTTGCACTTTGATGTGGTCACATAGATAATTGAAGATGTACTTGGAGTAGTTGTATGTCCTTCCCTCAAAAATACCAATAATCCTGAACAAATGTCCCTTGAAAATCTATCAAGTCCAAATTTCCTATTAGAGATGCACTTAAGATAAGTATGACAGAGAAATCTGTATGGCTTGCACAGTCTTCCTTTCTTGATCTCTCCCTTCTTGAAGTCACCATCATATCCCATTAGTTTGAAGACTCTCTCAATGTATTCATTTTCAAACACATCGAGGTGACCACCTTATAGATCTCCCAACTCGAACCCTCCTTATTATCTGCTCATTCATCCTTAGACTTTGATTCTTCACTTCCGCCACGATAGCCTCTCTATCTTCTTCCATTCGTGCGGAGTTCCAGAAGTCAGTAATGTCCGATTGATGTATTACTGGCTTCGCTTACAAGGCATAAAACAACCTGGATCTTCTTAGATATCATATAATGTCTTGACATCCTTCTAAAATAGGATCATCAGGGTTTAAGAAAGCACACACATTGTGTTCTCTCGCAAATCGATTAGCCATCTGTTCATAAGAATAAAGACGATTATGTTAGAATCAACATTATTGACATGAGAATGTGAACAGTTGTGAGGACGATCAAGAATCAAACAATTCATTATTGATCATTACGACATATTTTACCTTGAACGCAATGATCTGAGATCAGGATTATGTGTTTGTTTGATGTTTTGATTCGGTGATTTTGAATGTTTGTGAAAGAGAGAAAAATTTTGTTGAGTGCGTTTTTCTAGGTCTGAAAAAGTGTTTTAAAAAAGTGAATAATTAATATTCAAATCAAAGAACATCATTTATACTCTCTCAAAGACATTAATTTCATTTATTTAAAGATGTGAGACCCTCTACACATTTAACTTATCCACAGTTCTTAGTTCTTCCGCAAATCATCTACGGATTCTGTATATCATCAACGGATGACTTAAAACTTTTGCTAATGAAGTATAACTTAAATTTTCATAGGTTACCAATCTATGAAATTAGGTTATACTTTTGAGTATTGGCTCATCCGTAGTTTACCAATCTACGGATGGACAAATTTGATTAAGTTTTCACAATGTAGCTTATGCTGATGCTTAAAATGCATTGTAGCTTCTGCTGATGCTTGAGATACACTGTAGCTTCTACTGATGCTTGAGATTCACTGTGAAAAACTTATTTAATTGTATGGTCCAAGTCAACTGCTTAGAACCATTTATTGCTATTGGACCTTGTGACTTTGTATTTATGAAAATTATGCACAAGGAGGTTTAAATTTTAAAAACTTCATGTATCCAAAAGCCAAGGTAGTGCTCAGGTTCCAATTCCTTCATATTGATACTTTATTTGACAATTCTGTTGTTAACTTATTTTCATGATTCTACTCCCCCTAAATTTGTGATTAATGATGAATGAATGCACTTATCATAAATTTCTAGAAGAATATCATGAAAGACATATGTTTGTCCAAATCGAAATAAATTAAACTAAACAAAATTGAAATGAGGACTAGGTACAAGCATATATATACACATATAATAGGATCATACTATAATACTAAGCATCTTCCTGACAAGTTAATTTATTGAAATGATACCCGATGTTTGTTCTGATTGTAAGTATGTTTGTCCACTTAAATCCATACAAGAGTATTGTATCAACTAGGCATGATGTTTATCATGCTTTCATGTTTATTAGAGAGTAACTGTTATGGGCTTCACATTCAATTCACTTAAAGTTTGTCATCCCTTTGCGAATCAAATCATCACTTTTTCACACTTACAAACTATGTACCTTAAGTTATAAGTTCTATCTTGAGATGCATTAAACATCTCATTAATGCATTGTTGAAAAAGCTCTAGAAATTATATACAGTGATCACATAGGATTATTTTGAGAGCTTTAATATGATCATCATCAGGTCACCAGGTCTTTGTTTACAAAAACAGAGGGATGATAAGGATCATAATCTTTTCACCAAATAGTTACAAATGTAAACAATGGTGATCATACACCCAGATCTTTGTTTACACAAAACAAAGGGAGTAAGATTTACAAAGATAGATATTATAAAGTGTCGGTACATAGTGTGTTTAGATGAGTGATTTGGTCACATCAGAATATGGCTCACTTTCTGTATCCTTAAAATGAAGTTTCCCATAAATAATCACTTTGCATTATGTTAGGCATGCACTAAGTGTGGTTTCCATTTCAAGATGAACCTACCTACATATCAAGTAACTAGATTAGATTTGAATAGTATTAAATAATTCAGGTAGAAGCATATACATAGTATACTATCATTTCCTAAGCATATGTCATGCTAAAGCTTTATTATTAAAACAATGTACAAAGACAGACACATGCTTTTATTTGTTTGTTCATTATGATTGATCAAGGTTAATCATGCCCATAGACTCAATTAGAAAAATAAATCTAACTGAATCAAAGGCTTTAGTGAATAAATCAGTAAGCTGATTTGTTGTATCCACTTTGACTAACTTGATCAAACCGTTTTCTGAGCAATCTCTCAGAAAATGGTATCTTATTTCAATATGCTTTGTTTTACTATGTTGCACAGGATTAGCAGTTATAAACATAGCAGCTGAAATGTCAATGTAAATTTGAGTTTGAAGGAAATTGTAACCGAAATCAAGTAATTGGTTTTGCAACCAAAGGACTGAGAGTAACCGGCTGAAGCAGCTATGTACTCAGCCTTAGTTGTGGAACAGATACATTGTTTGCTTCTTGCACTGCCATGAAACTAGTCGTGGTCATATGAATTGACGTCCACCAGTTGTGGATTTTCTGTTGCTATTGCATCCACCATAGTCACTATCTAAGTATGAGTAGATAGTGAAATCACCATCTTTTGGATACCAAAGACCAAGTCCTGGTTTTCCTTTCAGATATCTGAATATTTTTTTACTGCATTTAGATGTGACTCTTTTGGATCTGACTGGTACCTAGTACACACACACACAACAAACATAATGTCAGGTCTACTGGTAGTTAAATACATAAGTGATCCTATCATTGATCTATATAATCTTTGATTAATAGTTTTTCCTATAGGATCAGGTACAATCTTTTCAATTGTTGAGGCTGGAGGTTTGCATGAAGATGTATGTATTTCTCTTGATTGATGAATATCCCATCTGTCTTATGATGAACTTGTAGACTAAGAAAGAAAGTTAATTCTCCATTGAACTCATCTGAAATTCTGATTTCATTATTCTTCAAAACTTACAACAATCTCTTGTTAATTGATCCAAATATAATGTCATCAACATAAATTTGAACAACTAAGAGATCTTGATGTTCTTGTTTGAGAAAGAGAGTCTGATCAATAGTTCCCCTTTTGTATCAATGCTTGAGCAAGAAAAATGATAGTGTTTCATACCATTTCCTTGGTGCTTGGTGCAAAGCATACAAAGCTTTATCAAGTTTGTATAACCCTACGTGGATAGTGAGGATCTTCAAATCCAGGAGGCTATGATACATAGACTTATTCATCAATTTTCCCGTATAGGAAGGCATATTTGACATCCATTTGATAAACAGTGAACTTCTTATATGATACATATGCTAGGAATACTCTTATGTCTTCAATTCTTGCAACTGGTGGAAAAATTTCATCATAGTCTATTCCTTCTTCTTATGTGTATCCTTGTGCAATCAAACTTGTTTTGTTTCTTAGAACTATACCTCTATCATCTAGTTTATTTTTGAAGAGCCATTTAGTTAATTGGATGTTGGCCTTCAGGTAAATCAACTAGAGTCCACATTTTTTGCTTTCTAAATTGTTGAAGCTCTTCTTGCATAGCTTCAATCTAGTTGTTGTCCGTTAGAGTAGCTGTGATGTTTGGAGGAACCACTTGTGAAAGAAAACAAGTAAAAAGACAGATGTTGGTTGTTCCACTTTGGCTTCTTGTAGTTCTTTTGGCAGGATCGCCAATGATGTTGTTGACTGGATGAGTCTTATGGATTCTTGTTGATAGACTTGGTTCAACTGGAATAGATGGTTAGTCATATCCATTATTGTAGACTGATCCAATCCAGATTGTGAATTTAGAAAGTAGTCAAAGTGCTCTTCCTATACATCAGGAGAATAGTTAATGTCTTCTGTAGGAATTTCTCCTGAAGCATTTTGTTCTTCCGTATGAGTTATAGCAAATTCTCTGAAAACATTTTGTTCATCCGTATGAGTTACATGAACTTCTCCAGAAGCATTTTGTTCATCCGTAGGAGTTACATGAACTTCTCCGGATGGGATATGAGGAAATGATGGATCATTTCCAATGGTTATTGTATCTTCGAGAGTCTGGAACAGTTGTTGATACATTATGCATATCTCCGAATACACAGTGTACATCTGTTGATGCAGAGTCAGTAGCTGTTGATGAAGTGTTTTCCTTGGAGGATCAATAGATAATGATACTTCATTCAAATTTGGGTGAACAAATGGATAGCATGTATCATCAGATCCTGCATAATTCAAATAACCAGAGTTAAATGACTCTGTTAAAGCATCTATATCAAACAGCCATGATGATTTAGTAAATACAGATTCATCAAAAGATACATTAGGAGTTTCTTCCATAATGTTATGTTGTGGAATGTAGATCCTGTAAGATTTAGATGTTGAAGAATATCCAACAAAGAAACCATCATAGGCCTTTTTTGAAAATTTTCCCAATTGTTCTTTTATGTTTAAAACAGATACATGACACCTGAAAGCTCTAAGATATCCTATATAGGGTTTTCTTTTAAATAAAAGCTCATAAGGTGTTTTGCTATGTTCTTTCACAATCAGTTTCTATTTTGAATATTGTATGTTGTATTCACTGCCTCAGCCAAAAGGTGATAGGCAGTTGTGAATCAGCTAGCATTGTTCTTGCTAGGACCTGGTATTCGACTGAAATACCTAGAGATCACGTGTATACCGGATCAAATAGTGGGAATCCTATTTGATTGGCGATCCAATCAGTGAGAACACACGAAAAATCAATCAAGGATTGAAAACTAACGTTAGAAATCGATAAGGAATCGATCTAATGTGTTCTATGAACTGGAGAACGATTTGGAAGGTTTCTGGACGGCTAGGGTTCGTATGGAATTGAACTTGATCGAATCTCCCTGTTTTTCACGAATTGAGTTGTATTTATAGGTTGGCACTCTTCAATCGTGCGACTGAACCATTAGTTTGGTTCAGCGTGCGATTGAACCATGCGGTGGTTCATTCGTGCGACTGAGTGTTCAGTCGTGCGACTGAGCCAATCTTATGTTACAGTCGTACGACTGATCCAGTCTCCTGGTTCAGTCGTGCGACTGAGTCAATCGTATGAGGTTCTTCATGCTTATGGTTCATTCGCATGAGCCATTCGCATGGGAACTTCATTAAGTTAAGTTTGAATGTTTTAGTTAATTAATATAATATTATATGTAATCATTCAAGTAATCATAAACTCAATCAATTCATTTACGACTCATTAATGAACTATTAAACATTATAACCAACAGACTATCACATCAGTTCATTAATCATACTAAACAAGATCTATTACATCACATATCACGATCTAGGGACATACATGTATCAACAAACTCCCCCTTGGACCTAGATCTCTCTAATGTCTTGTTTTCTTCATTACCTTCTCATATTTTTGTACTTGTCCTCTTGTGTGACTCCTGCGTGAATATCAAATGCGAAGCAAAGTCGTATAACATTTTGGAACTGGAGGGCTTGTACAATGTCTTATGTGTCATAGAACAGTGGCCACTTGTATAATGTATACACATCATTAGCAGACAAGTTGGTTAGCCACATTGGGTCGAATACCCTGACAGTATCCATTTGATCCCCTTTGTTCAGAACTATGACAACTTCAGCAGTTCTCCAATCATAGTACCACCATTTGAAGTGTGGAGTGAAGTCCTGTGGCATTTCCCTGAGAGGGATTCTCGACATAGTGCGAGGAGGACTCCACTTCAACACAATCTTAGTTTTCCAGTAATGGCATCCATCTCAGACCTTCTAATATACCTTGTAGGTTGTTGAGGTCTGAAGTTAATCCATCTGGTGTGGTACTCTTTCTTGAGGGCAGCCTCAAACCAGCCTGACATTTTTCTCGGGTCAGCATACAACAGCTTCAATTTGGCCAGCTGGTTGAGCTCAAATCCAGGTAGAGTCTTTAGATAATGTGGAAATCTAAAGTACTCTATGCCCTTTTCCCCCTTAACGGCATAACGTTAAGATCATCAAAATATGCCCATGCTATAATCCTGCCTGACACCGTAAGATTTTCTTGACGCTGTAGAACTTGGTGTAGGCATCCCTCTTTGGTGCATCACGTTGGGCTCTGACTTCTTTAAAACATTCAACCCATTCAGCCTTTCGAATGTATACATCTTCGTTTGAGGCTTGGGCTGTTCCTTTGGTCTTTCCTGCTTCCTGCTCCATCTTGTCTAGTACCTCAAACATATCACTGACTAGGGACTCACCCAAATTGGGGACCACATTACCCGCATTGTCAGCGTACTGAGGGTACTCTTCAGCAGCAATATCTTCACCTCAACTTCATCAACGTCGTGTAGTTCGTCGTCACTGGTTGAATCAACTGTTGGAGCATCCTTGACAATATCATCAGGATTGAGTCTGAACATTTCTGCCAGTTGCTCGTTAGATAGGTCATGAATTATTTCACCTTCTTCAGGTGTATAATTCACTGACCTTCTGACAATCCCTTGCAGATCAAGAATCATTGTGAGTTGAGACTTGACCTGTTGAAGGGGAGCAATATCAAACTCATCTCTGTGGTACTTTGGATCTGTTTGATTTACACATTTCACATTCAAATCATTAGTAATATATCAAACAAAATGCATTAAGTTAATATAAACATTCAGTACATCGTTTTTCAATACAGAATACAAAAGTAATTAAATACAGAACATCCACTATTTACTTTTATCCTGTACGCTAGTCTCTTCGTGTGAAGGTGCAGAAGTAGAAGCTGACTGATCCTGTCGGTTCTTTGTCTCTGCTCTTGACCGGAGCTGAGACAAATTCAGCTGCTTCTCCTTCTTCAGTCTTTTCATCTGCACCCACTCTTCTGTTTTCTCTTCATTAGATCACTGTCATCATCATCATCATCATCATCCTCACTCTCTCTTTCTCCATCCTTTATCTTTAGAGGTTCCTCCTTTGATCCTTTCAATTTAAGCAAAATGGACCTCTTCGCCTTTTCCAACTCCTCTATCTGCTTACCTGCTGTGACGCTTTGTGCTCGGAGTTGGTCTAACTCAGTGTTCTGAGCAGCCAATTTCTGGGCCTGCTCCTCAATAGCTCGATCCTGCTTTGCAATTTTCTGCGATTGTGCAGCAGTCAGGTCGGTGAGCTGGCGGATCTGAGAGGTCTTTTCCTCATCAGCCACCAGCAGTCGTAACACCATTCTATTTAAGGCCGCCAGCTGTTCCTCTACCCCGATTGGAGGTAGAGGAGATCTAGAGGTGTGTGAGGGGTAGGCTGAGGGCTCGGTTTGGTGGCTAGTGGTGGTGGTGGAGGTGGTGAATATCGGGTGGTCTGGTTGATGTGGTGGTGAGTGTGGGGTGAATGTAGTAGTGGTAGCAGGGGTCTGGCTTGTGGTGTGTTTGTGGGTGCTGTGGGGAGAGGTATGGTGGTGGAAGGTGTGTCTGCAGAGGTGGTAGTGGTGGAAGGTATGGGGGATGTGGTGGTGATGAAGGTTACCTTACGCTTTTTCTTTTTCTGGCCATGGGGTTGAGCCATCCGTTTTCTCCTCGTTCCCCTCGAGGTGGATGCTCCCCCTTCAACCCCGCCTGAGGACTCCGGAGCATATGATGGATCGGTCTCTATATCTCCGGATCCTCTCGGTTGTTCACCGACAACCCTCAACCCGTGTTCTGTGGGAACCACTTTCCTTCCCACAGTCCGGGTCAATGGCTCCTCATCAGATTCATCTCATCTTCCTCGGTAAGCACAAAATCTTGATGGAATCCTGCTGACTCAGTTACCTCAGCAGGTGAGCAGACACCGAGGGAACAGAGTCAGACACTGGCTCGGGATGGACAGCCTCATCCTCAATGTCATCCTCCTCAGAGTCATCAGTAGGGAGGACAATCGGCTCCACGTCGGAGTCACTGTCCTCGTGACGCCATTGGCGTCTCCCCGTGCCACATAGCTTTCATCTGCTAAGTGGCCAATCATTCTCTTCACTTGGGGCTTAATCTGCTTTCCCCTGTAAACTCTCATTCTGCCCAGAGTAGTATCATCCATTATTTCCAAGCCACTGCGTCATGACTCTCTTTGGGCAACTGTGGCAGTTTCTCGTTGAAGATGAGCTGTAAGAATCTGGGGTACATACAGAACCCCTCTTTTCCCTTTACCTCCAAATTCTCCACCAAATAGGAGATATCATGCTGGAAAAACTAAAGGGGTGGTTCAGAACCAGTGCCACGTAGGCATTTTGAATCTGGTCTGAGAGGTCGTCAAACCCACCCCTCCTCGAAGCTACACACTTTAGAATCACGTGAGCTAAGTACTTGTACTGGGGGCTCAGGTTGCTCTTGTTGAGCACACCTGAGTTGATATCCCCAGCGTACTTTAGCCTTAGGAAGCATCCTCTTATAGTCAATGGATGTAGTTTTGTAGGATGATCAGCATCCTCCCCGACTCTAGGACCCTCTGAATATCGGCGGCAGAGATCTCAATATCATGGCCCAGTATGGAGCTCCTGATACAGTAAGGCTCACGAGAGCGGTCCACCGAGGCATTTTCCCAGAATGCCTGATGGAGTGATCGTAAGGCGTGCAAGGAGTGGAATCGCCTATAGATCCGGGACCGTCTCAGAAATGCAATTATGTCGGTAAACTCAACCCCGTTCCTGGTGGTGTGATCCAAGTGGGCACAGATGTTGTGCTTGGGATTTATGGTCCACTTTTCTGCCATTTAACTGTAACACACAAGACATAGAACTATTAATACATAAGACATGAAAACTTCTGTTCTAAGTGTAAAGTTGAAAGTCATTTTGATTCATTCGTGCGAATGAATCATGCGACTGAAGTCAGTCGCCTGTTTGAGACATGCGACTGAGTTCAATCGGGTGTTTGAGACATGCGATTGAGTTCAATCGGATGTTTGAGACATGCGATTGAGTTCAATCGGCTGATTGAGGCATGCGATTGAGTTCAATCTGCCGATTGAGACATGCGATTGAGTTCAATCTGCCGACTGGACTCATTCGGGTGGTTCAGTCGGTCGAATGATCCAATCGCAAGGTTCAATCGTGCGATTGGAGTTCATTCGAACGACCAGTCGCTTGCCCCACTGTTCGATCCATGTGGGTCGAATCTTGACCCTTCTAAGTCTTTTAACAGTGTGTAATGGTCCATTAGTCTCGTATACTTGTCACTAATAACCTATTAAACTCAATTTTAACATTTTGCTTCATTTACATAGGTGATTAGGTCGATTCGCAGGTCGATTCTTGATTTAATCCAATGTCGCTATTGTAGTTCGGTGATGTACTGATTTTGGTATGATTCAAGGAGTAGTGTACCTGTAAAACTTCACTGGAGTGAAGAATCTTAAGTGCAATGTATATCAGAATCGGAGGCAATTTCGACAGGGTAACGGTAATGAACGCGATTCGGGGTGTTTTGGGAGTGATGAGTGATATGCGATCGATTAAGACCTTAAATACTAAACCTAGGTTCATTCGGCCGACTGGCCTCAGTCGCTCAGTTCAATCGGGCGACTGAGGTTCAGTCGTACGATTGGCCTAGTCAATCGCATTCAGTCGGCCGACTGAGTCTCAGTCGGTCGACTGACTCATTCGGTCTCCTTCATTCACCCCTTAGTTGACCGACTGAGCCTCAGTCGGTCTCCTGTTTCATTCTCCCCCTTCCATTCGGTCGAATGAAACAATTTCATGTCCATTCGGCGATTGGAAGCCATTCGCATAGTTGGTCGATAACCATGATCCACTAGTGCGAATGGGTCACACTTTGTGAGTTTACAGTCATTTTTAACATTTACTATTCAGACCCTTTTCACTTTTGATAATAACATTGTAAGCTCTTAACCAATTCAGTCACATCAGACGTGACCTTTTAAATTTTAAAACCATGTGGCCATCTCAGACATGACCCTTTTTAGGTAAGTTAATTTCCTTCTGATTTCCCTGATGTAGTCCGAAAGCCACACAAATTAAAAGATATACATAGTAACTTAAACTAACTACACAACTAAAGTTTATGTTTGGACTTTTTGTGAGAGATAAAACCCTAAGATGAAAATCTAAGGGATTTGATTAGGAGTAGACAGCTTTAACTTAGATTGATCATATCTGGACCAAATAAATTTTGGAATCATACAGGAATATCAAATCATTTTGGGACTTGTTATTAAAGCTCTTGATGCTTAAATTCTCGGTGTTCATCCAGAGTCGTTAGCAACTTAAGGAAATCATACTGAAACTCTTAGATTTTCACATTGAGTTGAACTGTTGAGAATGTAGCCACTAAGATTGTCAGTATATTTGTCCACTTAAATCCATACACAGACTTTTGACGCAGACTGGTGACTGATTTAGGTTTAATTATTTCAGCTAACATTTGTGGACCCCACACTTATATGGTAATCAACATTCCTCAGAGGTTTTGAGCGGTCTACGGGTATTATTACAAGAAGAGACTATTCTTAGAGCTTTCAAAGAGAAGCCTGTCCTCAGGTCAGTGCCATCGCACAGCAGAGAGGCGGCAAACAACAATGAATTCTAGAATATCTAGGTTATGCTTATCCTCAGGTCAGTGCCATCGCACAGCAGAGAGGCACACAACCTATCTCCTTGTTAGAGCAGCTTATTTTATTTTACACAAAATGCACCAACAACATGAGCCATTAGCTTTATTGCATTTGTCTTTCATTTTTTCTTGCTTTGCTCTAATTTGGTCATCCGCACACTTTTGTGGCATTTAAATGCTCATTGCCCCTTATTGGAATATATTTGATTGTGTTAACCAGTGATAAGATGGAAGTCCACATTCAGTTGAACAACTTAGTTTGATCTTGAAATCACCAATCAGGTCTAATTGTCTATTGTGTTGAATCTACCAACATATCATTTGTGGTCTAGCAGCCTCTAAGTCTACTTCCTCTGTGTCACCTTAGGAGTTGCCCGTTTTCTATCATATTCCCTTAATTATATTGCTTAGACTACACAGACTTATACTTTGAACTTTTGCATCTTTTCAAACTTTAAATTTTAAAATCCCTCTTGATTTGTTCCTGTGTACTATCATATTCCAAAGGTATTGAATCAGTATCACAGACACAATCTACCTTATTTCAGCTAGTTACCCGAAGATTATGTCATCAACATAGATCTGTACAAGCAGTAGGTCACCATCCTTTTCTTTAATAAACAGTGTACAGTCAATGACTCCCCTGTGAAAGCCGTGTTTCACAAGATGAGTCGAGAGTTTCTCGTACCAAGCTCAAGGAGCTTGATGAAGCCCATATAAAGCTTTGTCGAGCTTGTAAACTCTATCCCGATGATAAGGGTCTTCAAATCCCTCGGGTTGACTGACATAGACTGTTTCCCTTATTTCACCATGAAGGAATGCACTCTTCACATCTAATTGGTAGACTTTAATCTTCATATACAAGGCATAGGCGAGGAAGATACGAATAGCTTCCATCCTTGCCACGGGTGCAAACACTTCGTTATAGTCAATACCCTCGACTTGGCGAAAACCTTGAACCACCAGTCGAGCTTTGTTCCTTATGATGACTCCTTGGTCATCCTTCTTACATTTTAGTACCCATTTGGTGCCAATGACTTTAGCACCTTTAGGTCTATCTACCAGTGTCCATACACCTAACTTCTTAAACTGCAGAAGTTCTTCTTGCATGGCACTCACCCACGCCTCATCATTTAGTGCTTCACTGACATATTTTGGCTCAACCTGCGAGACAAAACAGCGATAAGCACCATCATGTATGTAACCCTTCTCCATAACTGAGGCGTAATCAGCTGAGTATAGCTGATTTCGGGTTTGTACTCCTGATCGGACATCTCCAATAACATTGTCAAGGGGATGATAGACGTTTAGTCGTGATCCTGGAGTAGTCGGCACAGTCACCTCCGAACCAAGATTGTGAACATTTTGGTCTGCATCTGAGGAGGTTGGAGTTTGAGGTTCCGAAGTCGAGGGTGCATCACTTGTGGATGCTTGTGGACTTTCAGGAACTGGAACCTGTTCCTCCTGACCGTTCTGGTCATCTGCTTCAGTTTCATCTTCAGAGGAGGAGTCACTTTCATTGACTACCCCTTCTGACTGAGTAGATGACTCTCCCTGTGTGTTGGATGGAGTGTTTAGTATATCATACATCATCCTAGTAGCTAGCTCATCATCCGAGGGAGAGAGAGGGATGTTGAAGGATTTGAAGAATCCATCATAATCGAAGAAGTATGTAGGTCCTTTGCCTGTAGGTGGTGTGGTATATCTCTGAACGTCGACATTACACCACACTTCTACAAGACCCGTTGAGTTATTGTAAACTCGCTTGTTCGGTATGTTGTATCCTAGAAAAATTCCTTCAACTGCCTTTTCGCTGAATTTTCCTTCTTGTGTCTTCTTCAGAAGTGTACACGGTGCGCCAAAAGGTTCAAGGTACTCCAAATTCGGTTTGCGTCTTTGAAGTAGCTCATAACATGTCTTTCCGTGGCGCTTGACTATGAGGACTCGGTTCAGTGTATAACATGCATTTGCCACTGCCTTGTTCCAGAATTGGATAGGCAGTTTCGAGTCTGCCAGCATAGTCCGGGCTGTTTCTATCAAGCTCTTGTTCTTTCTCTCAGCAACTCCATTCATCTGAGGTGTGTAGGCGAAGTGAATTGATGCACAATTCCCTTTTCCTTGCAGTATGCCTCCATCCCTTGATTCTTGAATTCTGTCCCGTTGTCTGAGCGTATTTGTCGAACTTTGAGCTTGTAGAGTGATTCCAGTGTGGTTACTAATTCTTTGAATGTCTCCAAAGTTTCTGATTTTGATTTCAGAAACATTACCCAAGTGAACCTTGAGTAGTCATCAGTGACACCATAGCAGTACGCGTCGCCTGCAATGCTCATTGTACTAACTGGACCGAACAGATCCATGTGAAGAAGCTCAAGAGGAAGTTCTATTGAATGAACTTTCTTTTCCTTATGAGACTTCTTTGTCTGTTTGCCCTTCTTGCAAGCGACACAAAAGTCAGGAAGTTGGAAGTTCTTGACATTTACTCCTCTAACTAAATCCTTCTAAATCAAATGATTCATCTTCCTTTGACTAATGTGTCCCATTCTCCGATGCCAGGAGATGGATTCCCTCTCAATAGCTTTAGATAAGAAACACTGAACCTCATGATCCATTGTGGCAGCTGTTGACAGATCCAAGACATAAAGGTCTTTATATCTTGAAGCAGTCATCAGAACTTGGTCTTCTGGGATCATATATTCTTTCTTCAGCACGTAACACTTCTGATTATCGAAGATGACTTTAAATCCTTTATCACAGATTTGGGACACAGAAAGTAAGTTGTTCTGAAGTTGTTGAACGTAGTTCACTTTATCAAACTTAACTTTCTGATTTCCCACTTCTCCCTGAGCTGTGATATAGCCTCCTTTTGTTTCCTGCAAAGGAAACATGCCCTCCTTTTATTTGTTTGACGTTAGATAAAAGGGCGTTATTTCCTGTCATATGCCTGGATGCTCCGCTGTCTATAATCCACGTGTTAGTCTCAGCACTATATCGAGCACCCTGCGCATACAAAGTAAAAGTATCAGTTTAGGTTAGGAACCCAAGCTTTGACTGTCTTGGGTTTCCCAGAGGCATCACACATCATAAACTCCACCCATTGACCCTTAGAAGGTGAGGGTAGCTCAGGGTCCTTCTTGTTATCAGTATCAGACACGAGGGTGGATTTTTCTTTCCATAAGCCAGATTTGTGCAGTGCCTGTTTATGATAAACAGTCGTCTGGCTTACAGGTTGGACTTTAGGGTCACTTGCTCTTCTAGGTGGAGTTAGAGAACTCCGCTTAGAAGACCTAGGTCTAGAGTCCAGAAGATCAATCTTCTTCCTAGGTATCTGATAGAAATGACAGTCGGAAGCAATGTGTCCACATTCTCCACAGTTATAGCATGACCTGCTATCAACTTTATGAGTAGACTTTCTTTGTGGAGAAGTGCGTGACACTCTAGTAACATCAATCACTTTAGTTTTTGACTCTTGGATGTTTGATGTTTTCTCTGGTATAACAAATTTTACTGATTTAACCTCTTTTCCTTTTTGGTTAGCTGGTTTTTGACTTGAAGCATGTGAAAAAGTAACATTTGAAGTCCTTTTAGGTTCTGATTTGACTCTATTTGACCTGACTGTAAATTAACTTTTTCAAATTCATTTTCCAGGTTAACACATGGCAATTACCCTTTGCCTTTGAAGTGGCCTCCTTTTGTTTCTTACCTGATTCAGTAGATGAACATGAGGTGTCTGGATCAGTAACAAGAGGAGTGGTCACCACATGATCCTTGATAGGGTTATTATTACTGGTCTAGACTTGGTGTTCATCAAGGTCTCAGGTGGTGGTGGAACCACTTTGTAGCCTAATCCCTCCCCGTTATTCCTTTCTCTTACTAAATGTTGAACTATGTGTGAAGAACTAGTCCAACTATGCAGTTTCTGTTTTAATGAATTAACTTTGACTTCTAAAACTGCTCTTGTTTCTTAGTGTCTTCTAGGGAGTTAAGATAGTACCTAATGTCGTTTGCTTGGTTAAAAGCCACTACTTTGGTTTCCCTAAGTTGTTTGGTCAATAGGTCTATCTTTTCTTTATAACAATGCTCATTTTGTTTTAGCACTCTATTTGCCTCAGTACACAGACGTAAATCTTTTACTAAGTTATCATTATGGTCTAATAACCTAGCAAATTTTTCATCTATGCTCTTCCTGAACGTGTCACAATCAGAACAGGCATGGTTATTAAAAAGTCGGTCAGTGGTACTTACCTGAGTTGGTTCAGAAGTATTAGCCATCAGTGCTGCATCATATGATTCTGGTTCTGTCAACTCTGGCTTTGCAGTCTCTAAGGTGGAAACTTCCTCATTTGGCTTGTAGCTGACCTCGGCTGCAGTTGTTTCTTCACTATGTGACATTGCAATTTCAACTGCTATATCACCTTCACTCGCAGAATCATCGTCAATATCCTCGACACTGGCAATGTTAGATTCTCCTGGTGAGACAAACCTGAAACTCCAATCCTGTCCTTCATCATCATGAGCAGTTAGTGCTTTAGGGTCCTTGTTTGATGAAGTAGAATTAGAGGGTTGCTTGTCCTGGCGAGTAAATGATGAGAACGGGTTCCCATTCCCTGTCTTCTTTGGCTTGACACATTCTCGTTTGAAGTGCCCCTTCTCACCACAGTTAAAGCAGGTCACTTTACTCTTGTCGAAGCCAAAGGTGGTATCCTTAGTAGCAACCAAGTTCTGTCCAGTCTTTTTCACAAACTTTTTCGCCCTCCGAACAGCACTTGCTAAGGCCCACATTATATCCATTCTTTCGAGCTCCATCTCATCCACCTGCTCGTAGTCCTCATCTGCCAGATGGCAGTTTCCAATCTTCCCAGCAACAAGTCCATCATATGAATGAACCACTGCTGCTAAGAGATCCATATGCTCTCGTGCTACTTCCACGGTCACATTACCGAAGTTCTCCGTCTTCAGTTTGGTAGCGTTTGCTTCTGATCCAATATGATGGGTACATGATGACCCAGACGTGTCTGATCCAGAAGGAGAAGCATGTGAGGGACCTGACGAGCTAGACACAAAAGCAGTCTGGAGGGGTGCTCCAGATGTCTTAGCTTGAGGCGTGGCGTTGTATAAAGCTGGATTTTGTGTGTACAAAGACTTCCGAGCTCTATACTTCATCCTTAGTGCTTCTTCTCGCAACTTAAGAATGAAGTCATTTATATCCAACTTTACAAGGATTCCATTCTGTCTCAGGTTAGACACGAATGTAGCCCACTTATCAGGCAACCCGTCTGCGAAGTTGCTTACTTTTTCTTCCATGGTAGTAGCCACTCCATGGGTATGCAATTCGCTCATCAAGTGGTAGAATCTATCTATGACGTCGTCCAAGCTTTCATTACCAATTGATGAGAAGTTATCGAATTCCTTCTTTAACTCCTTTGCCTTGATTGCCTTCAATGATGCGTTACCATCATATCTCTTCTCTAGCGCATCCCACAGTTTCTTGGATTGCTTGTTCTCAGAATACTGGTGATATATGTCTTTGGGGATCGACTGAGTGATCAATGCATATACTCTTTTCTCTGCATTGTACTTTACTTCCTGTGCGTCGGTCATCCCGCTTAATGTTAGTTTAACCCCATCAGCTCCCACCGGTGTACTATAACCTGTCTCAATGGCTTCCCACAGATTAGGATCTACTCCATTAAGGTAGATATCAAAACGTTGTTTCCAGTGGGGAAACTCATCTAAAGTCAAAAGCTTTGGTGGTTTATTGTGATTCCCCACCTCACTCTCAAGTAGCAACAGATTCTGTATCCTTGAGTCTTTCCCAGCAGTAAAGGCTGACATCTGATCTTCCATGATGAATAAACTTATAATCTAATCAAACAAACTTTTACTGATGCGATTGAAGGATGCGACTGAGCTAATCGTGCGTATAAGCTCTGCGATTGGTTCAATCGTGCGAATGAACTGGGCGATTGGTTCGGTCGTGCGAATGAATCTGGTACGTATGAGCTATGCGAACGAATGGTTCAATCGGCCGAATGAAGGTGCGACTAGGTCCAATCGTGCGTATGAGCAGTACGAATGGAGTCCAGTCGTACGAATGAGTCAGTCGTGCGATTGAAGCCGCTGGTTTGCGAAAATTTCTAGGTTTGACGGTTTTCAGCCGTAAAAACTCGAAATTTTACAAGTTCTGATTGCCTGAGTCCGTAGAAATCAAACGTCGATGAGCAGGGAACTTCCAAGATCACTTTTGATGCCAAAGATTGTGTTTTTAGTGTAAAAACACAACTTTATGCAATCTTGATTGAATCAACACGTAATCAAGAGCCAAAAGCTCTGATACCACTTGCTAGGACCTGGTATTCGACTGAAATACCTAGAGATCACGTGTATACCGGATCAAATAGTGCGGAATCCTATTTGATTGGCGATCCAATCAGTGAGAACACACGAAGAATCAATCAAGGATTGAAAACTAACGTTAGAAATCGATAAGGAATCGATCTAATGTGTTCTATGAACTTGGAGAACGATTTGGAAGGTTTCTGGACGGCTAGGGTTCGTATGGAATTGAACTTGATCGAATCTCCCTGTTTTTCACGAATTGAGTTGTATTTATAGGTTGGCACTCTTCAATCGTGCGACTGAACCATTAGTTTGGTTCAGTCGTGCGATTGAACCATGCGGTTGGTTCATTCGTGCGACTGAGTGTTCAGTCGTGCGACTGAGCCAATCTTATGTTACAGTCGTACGATTGATCCAGTCACCTGGTTCAGTCTTGCGACTGAGTCAATCGTATGAGGTTCTTCATGCTTATGGTTCATTCGCATGAGCCATTCGCATGGGAACTTCATTAAGTTAAGTTTGAATGTTTTAGTTAATTAATATAATATTATATGTAATCATTCAAGTAATCATAAACTCAATCAATTCATTTACGACTCATTAATGAACTATTAAACATTATAACCAACAGACTATCAACATCAGTTCATTAATCATACTAAACAAGATCTATTACATCACATATCACGATCTAGGGACATACATGTATCAACAGTTCTGGCTACTTTAATAAGTATTCTGAATCTTCTTTCAGCCACTCTATTTTGCTGTGAAGTTCTTGGTGCACTTAATTTCCTTGTAATACCTTTATTTATGCAAAAGAAATCCAAGTCAGAATTAACAAATTCAGTCCCATCGTCACTCCTGAAAATTTTAACTTTTAAATCAAGTTGATTCTTAATCTTGATAACAAAGTCCATTAGTGTTTCTAATGTTTCACTCTTTGTTTTAAGAAAAAGACCCAAGTGAATCTAGTGAAATCATCAACTATCACCGGACAATATTGTCTCTTTCCAATGCTTATCATATTGGTTGAACCAAACAGATCCATATGAAGCAATTTGAGTGTTGTAGTGTTTGCGTTGATAGTTTTGGACTTATGAGACACTCTATGTTGTTTTCCTTTATAACAAGAAGAATAATGATTTGAAATATATAACTCTTTCTTTGACAATCCAATGACTAAGTCATTTTTCACCAATTTGTTCATGTTCTTCATGTTAGAATGGACAAGCCTTCTATGCCACAATTCAGATTCATCTTCTGATGACTTAGATAGGAGTCATGTCTCATGTGTTGTGATAGAGGTGTTGTTCATATCCAAAACATATGTGTTTCCTTTTCTTGATGCTTTAAGAAGGACCCAATCTTCTAGAATAGAAAAACCTGGCTTAAGAATGTATAGTGTTATCAAATAATGTGGTATAATTTTGATCATAAATTTGAGACACACTCAGTAAATTATACTGTAAGTTTTCACAACAGTTTACTTTCTCAAATTTGAGCAAACCATTAGTTACCATTCCTTCACCAAAAATTTTACCTCCCTTTTTATGCCCACCAAATGCCATATATGAAGCATTTTTATGTTTGAAGTCACAGAGAAGTAAACTGTTTCCTGTCATATGCCTGGAACAACCACTGTCAACATACCGCTTATTGTCAGTTCTCCAAGATTGTTCCTGCACACAGAAAGAAATCAGTTAGAATTGACAACCCAAGTCTTAATGATCTTGGGTTTCCCAGCAGTATCTAAAATTATTACTCCTTCATGAATAAGTCTTGAAGTTTCAGTTATAGTTTTGTTTGATTCATTCTGGTTGTTGCAGGTGAGGATGATTCTGTTGAAGACGATGTTGATGAACTATATCCTGGTTTCTCAATCTCTTCATTATTCATCTTAAATTTATTGAGTTGATGCTTTAATTTTGATGATGATTCTTGATTGTTGAAAGTATCAATATCTTTTGATACTGAATGAGATACATGAGTTCCCTTTTCAAATTTATCATAGAAAGCATCATCAGCATTTGTTTCTTTTTCAGTCAAATCCACCCATTTGTGAGGTGTTTTTGATTGTTGGAATGCTATTCTTTCCTTTACAGGTTGAACATCAGTGGATGTTTTCTCTTTTGGTTTTTGCTTTTGTTTTTGTTAAGGCTTATTAATTTTTGAATCCTTTCCACAATCAATGGATTGAGTGTCTGATTAGCTTTATCTAATTGTCTCTTCTTTGAGCTCTTTGTCTTGTTCTTTTTTTGAAATAACATTCCTGAGTTGAATGGTTATTTTTGTTACAAATAGCACAATGTTTGTTGAAATAACAGTCAAATGTCATGTGATTGTTCATATTAAAAATAGAACAATAACTACTAAAATAACAATCTTCAGTATTATAGTTTTTCATGTCACACCATTTGCAATACATCTCCTCTGATTCTTTATCAGAATCGGTTACTGTCTTCTTATTTGTCAACTTCTGAGACTTAGCATCCTTTTTTAGTTTTGAAGTTGATTTGTTTGTTGTTGACTTTGCCTTCCATAGATCATCTACTGAAACAGTATGAACTTCTACTGAAGGTTTCTTCTTCCGCAGATCTTCTACTGAAACAGTATGAACTACTGAGAGTTTCTTCTTTCGTGGATCTTCTACTAAAGAAAGTTTCTTCTTCCGCTGAAGATCAGCTCATAGCTCCCTTTTTGCTTTTTCCACGTCTGATTTGTGTACTTCCTTGGTAGAATCACAGTTTTCAATTTCTTCATGTGAAGGTTTTTGTTGCTGATGTAGTTCTTCAAGACCTTCATTTAGCTGAGCTATTCTCTAGAAAATAGTCTTCAGCATGTTTCTTTGTTTTGGAGGATATTGCAACTTTGTTTCTTCAAGCACTTTTGGAATGTTTGTTTCAAAAACAAAATTCTTACCCTTGTTTAGTAGATCATCATCATGTTCATCAGAATCATCCAAGTCATCACATTCATCAAAGTCAAATTCTGAATCCTTTTGATTTATATTTTCTGATTCAAAAGACTCAGTTTCATTCACCCCAGTTTTATTATGAATATCTTGTTGATTGAAATTCGATTAAAACTTGGTGCTTGGCACAAAATGATTTGACAAGTTATTTGTCATTGATTCAGGAAAAGGTGTGTAAATATTGTTTATAAGAGGTGCCACAACATTATATCCCAATCCAGGCCTGTTCTTAGATTCAATATGAGAATTTAATAATTTCTCATACTGCTAGATGAAAGTTGAAACTTCTGAAGTTTCACTTCAGTTGATGCATGATCAGCCATGGACTTAGTTAAGGAAGTGATCAGATGCTCAACTAGTGCCTTTAAATTGTAATTTTCTGAAACTATTTTATCTAAATCCTTTTGTAAAGATTTAATTTTTATTGATATAATTTATGTTCTCTTACATGAGATTCATTTAAATCATAGTTTCTTTAACTTTATCAGCCAGTTGTTGAGCATGGACTCTATATCTTTCTACTTCCTCAACACATATTGATGACTATAACTTATCTCTTACCTCACAAGCCATGGGTGGAACTTTGTTTTCCATATGAGCCATTAAAGCTTGATTTTCTTCCAAAACATCCTTCTCATACATACTCCACTCACAAGCTCCATCTTGAAGGATGATCAGCCTAGTTTCTTTGGAGTTACTTGTTTCTGCTAATGTATTATTGGCTGGTGGGGATGAGTTTGTAAGTTGTGGTTGCCTAAGGGTCTTTGTGATGATGATGTTTGCTGAGACTGATGTTGTTGATGTTGTGCTAACTCAGGATTTGATTGTTGATTGCATGCTCTAGAAAAGTGTCCATAGAGATTGCACTTGAAGCATCTCACCTTTGATTTACCAATACCAATCTTTGATGCTTTACTTGCAGCAGCCAAATTCTTATTTCTTCGCAAATATTGTTTGGCTCTATAAGTAATCATTGCCATTTGCCATTGTAGGTCCATCCCCTCTACTACATCTGGATGTAGTTCTTCCAAGTCCTGCCGGAAAATGTTGGTAGAGGTTAATGAGCTTCCAAGGTAAGCTTGAAACTTGAGCTGAAAGCTGTAAAAGCTGCTTTTTGTTCTTCAGAGTCCAAAATGACAATGATGGACTTTGTTTGATTGTTATTTGATGAAGGCTTTGCTAATGATGTATCTCTTTGATCATCAGTTCTTCCTTTCTATTTTCTTGACTTACTTTGAGAAGATTTCTTAGATAGCTTTGATGCATAGAAACTTACTTCCTCTTCATCTTCACTCAAAGTACAAGAGTTATCACCATCGTTGTTGGAAATAAAAGCACTTCCTGCCTTTTTTGTTTCTTTAAAGTGATATGGTGATACATGAGTTCTCACACTCTTGTTTCTTGATTTCTCATCCATTTTAAGAGCCTCAACTTTAGCTACTAGTGTATCTAAACCAGTTGCTTTGAGATCAATTGTGTTTTTAAACATGGACACAGTTTGCTTCCAACTTTCTGGCAAAGTATGAAGCATCTTCTTGTTTGGTTCCTCATTTGTGTCTTTCAACTCCAAGATATTCAACTCTGTAACCAGTTGCATAAATCTATGGAGTTATTAAGGAATTGATTCCCCCTCAATATGATGAAAGGTTTCATATTATGATCGAAGGGTGTCCTTCCTAATGCTTCTAATTTCATCACTCCCTTCGCAGAGTGTATGAAGAATCTTCCACAAGGAATTTTCTGTTTTATAATTCTCACACCTGATTAATATTTCTTCAGCTAAAGCCATACTAAGCAAGATGTATACTTTAATATCAACTTTCACCTTCTTAACATCATCAGGTGAGATAGATCCTTTGTACTTATCGGTTGATTGTTGTCATTATAATCCGGCCTAAGAGTGGGTGGAATATAAGTCCCTTCATTTATTAAAACCCATAAGTTAGAGTCTGTATAATTAACATGATTTTTGAACTTGATTTTCCAGGATTTGATGTCTGCTTTTGTTTCCAACTTTGGAGGTATGACGATCCACCAAAGTTACTCATGTTTAGTTAAGATCTAAGATTTTAACTATTACGAGTATCTTTAAGAAATGAACTAATTAGTGACAATACTTATATTATAATAAATAAGTAGTTGTGGTCACAAATCAGTCAATCCTTTCAATGACAAGTATATATCAAATTAAGGATTTTGTCAATGTATTTGTTCAATTAGATATAAACAATATATGAATGTCAATCAATAACCAAGATCTACTATTCAATTTATTTGAATATTGAACCAAGTTAATCAAGCAATGTAACAGTACCTGCTGAGAGACAATTCATTGTTTTGATTAAATCACACAAACGATTTGCATATAAATAATAGATCTGATCGGCAGAGACTGACAAATCTATTGAAATTAGCAATCAATTAAACGAAATTAAAACTGATAGATCAATTGATCTAAATCAATGAGCATTTGGCTCTGATACCACCTGTGAATTCAAAGATCGCAATCAGGAATTATTGGTGTTAATTTTTGAGTCAAGTCAATGTTTACGGAATCAACATTAACTTTGTTTAATTTCTTTTAATAATTTAATATCAACAATAATGATTAATGATTAAGACGAACACAATAAGAAGAACACAATTAATAATCAAACAAAAATAGTTAATGCAAATGTATTTCATTAAAACATGTTAATGATTACAGATTAATAAACAATGAATGAAATAAAATTGGTTTGAATGTATTGATGTGGATGTGACGGTTGCTAGGGTTTGTGTTTGTGTGATTTGATGTTTGCTTGTTTGTGATCATGTGTCCACTTGTCGTAGTCGATGTCGTTTGATATGAAACCTAGGATCTATATTTATCGGCACGTGTGTTTTTGTTAAAGAAACACTAGATCTCTTGGGATTTGCACAGCTATCATGTTAACTTATTGACTTGTTGACTTGAAACACTTGCATTACTAAATTCAAGTGTTTGGACTCCGCAGGAATATGGTCTTCCGTAGATGTTTGTTCTTCCGCAGGAGTCTTGTTCTTCAGAAGGTACTTTTTTCTTCCGAAGGTATATTGATATTCCACACGAGTCTTGTTCTTCCGAAGGAAACTTCACTTCAACTTCAGAGCTGGTTATCATACGGAAGAACAAAAATATTCATCTATAGACGTTTCTTACACTTAGTCAATTTCAGTAATTGACCAAGTATTATGTTTGTACCTGCAATCATACACAAATCAATACACATATGGGTTAATCTATATATAATGCATACGTCATAATAATGAATTACAATTGTTCATTACAAATATTGATTAAAGTCTTAAGCCTATACAAAATGATCTAGACCTATAGTTCCTAGATCTAACTATATACATATACATATATATATATAATATATAATATTATATATATATATATAATATATATATATATATATATATATATATATATATATAATATATATATATTAAAACATAATCAATCATCACATCTCACTCGACATGTATAGAGTTCAAGATCAATTTTGAAAAACCTAAATAGTTAATATTTTAAGTAAGTTGTGAATAACACATGTGATTTCCACAATCAACTCTTTACATCATGTTAATATGTTCTAACTAACATATTCTTACCACCAATAATTAACAATCACACATAGAACTCAAACCATAAAACATTCAAAATCAATAAACGTTAAAAATATCATGGCAAAGCATAATAACAATTCACTTTTACATCTTTGTTTGATTAGATGCTTGTTGGATAAACTAGGATTTCACATGGTCATTAGGAATGGCATTAAAAGGTATAAGAATCACTAGAACTTACTAATTAGTGTAAGTATTTGTTAGTGGATGAATCCCCGTTGCTCGAAACATCCACAAACCATACCCGACTTGGACTAAATACGAATGGAGGTCGAAACCATATCAAACGAACTTGGAATTGAGTGATTCAAGCGGCCACAGGTCCGTATCGCAGAGGTTTACCATTACCTCCACTTGTAGCAGCCGGTTGTTGCCGTATCCGCCGCCGGAAAACTTCCCAGGCGCACTGCTTTGTTTGGAAATATAAAAATAAGGCCTCCAAGACTTAAAATCAAAATCCCTACAATGAACACCTTCGCCTATGTGTCTAAAATCTCCTATAAAAATTGGAATCTATTCGACGGTTAGATCTCTGGGATCATCGGATCTATGCTACAATGTTCTTGAAAAGGGGAATGGAGGTTGTGGGGGATGACTTTTGAGTGAGTGGGGGTTAGGGTTGGATTATTTTTTACTAAAGAGTGTAGTTGGGAACTTAGGCAGGCTTTTATTGGCTTCGAGTCAGGCTTTTGTTACTTTATAAGAACTAAATTAACTAACGAGGTCTAACATCTTGAATTTAATAAAAGAGCCTTCATATAATATATAAACGACGTCTTCTTATACATCTATTTTAAGCACAATGTATAATTTACAAGTATCACGTAATCACGTATTACACAATTTCATCGAATAACGATACATGTACATTTGCAAAATAAATCATATAAATTCAAAAATTATTTATAATTAATTGCTCATGAATATTATATTTTATTTTTATCACTAACGTTTAAGAACATACTTCTATGTCAAGACACGTGACTTGCATGCAGGACTGCACTAAACTATCTGGGTTAATAGAGTGCTACTAATGGAGGTAACTGGATTAACTTGGAATTACCAGGTGTCACACAACACCCCTTTTGGCGTGGGTCTTGAGAAGCACCCTTGGTAGCAGGGTTCAAGGGTCAGCATCCTCTAATGGGGTCCAAGCGGTAGAACTCACTAGAATCTCTGGCTTGGGGCAAGTTGAAACAACGAATTAAACGCATTAAAATTAAATTATATGAAATTTCATATGTTAAATCCCATGTGGAAATATGATATTTAGCGTGGCAACAAAAGTGGAGCATACAACAATGTCGCCCGGTTTCATTCCGTGGAAGTCCCTGGCAGAAGAAAAGGGTGCTAAAATCCTTTCTATAGGCTCGTGCATGGCAGTTGGCATAGATGAAACTTTGATACTTAGTTGGTTCTTTTAAATCGATAACAAACCAAAATAGGTTTTTAGGGCCAATGCCATCTATTTTTGTTGAGTCGGTTCTTACCAGGGTGCCAAAAGAGAAGCTTCGAGTGACGGGTTGTCGAAGAGCAAAGAAAAAAGTCACTCGGAGCTCTGTCATTTTGCTTTACCATCATTAATGCAGGAGGTTAGACTATTGCTATAGATTAGGGCCTTTATCGTGCTACTCTAGACATAGGTAGATGACAAAGACAAGGAATATCTCTCGCTATATGTCACACCCCGACTGACGGCAGAATCATCAGGGCAGACGAATGTGAAACAATTGTTCATAGCTAATGGAATTAATAAGTTTAAATAATAATATATGTCATTTTCATGTAATAATACCAATCAAATAATTTATTACAATACAATAAAGATTCAAACAATCATAATAAATTCTTTTATTAAACTAGGTTCAAGTCCTATATGAGCATGAAGAAATTCTCTAAACTGCATCCTGAAACACGTTAAAAAATATGGTCAACATATGATGTTGGTGAGTTTCCATGAATTTGTACATACATAAATAAATAACTTTTAAGAAGCAAGTCAAGTCATAGGTTAAGAAATAATACAAGAAAATATAAATAACATAATGTTATAATCAAACCTTGATAAAAGAATGGCTACAATAAGATATATGATTAGCTAAGTGTACTTGGTTCCCATGATGAACAAGAATACATCATCAAGAGCCAGTAGTAACATTGGCTTTAGCACCAAACAGGCTTGTCAAGCCCATAGATCTATGACGTTGCTAGGCTAGCAATTGTTAATGATTACCTTACAAGATGACTATCATATAATGCTCACCACTATCTCAAATAACTATGACAAAGTTTATAAGATGAATTATACGTTCATTACAAGTATTAAGATATTTTACAAGTGTGTATTCTTACGGTTAACATGCTTCACCCAAAAGGTGTGAAATAAAAATGAAAACGGGGTATGGAAAACTCACAATGTATAATCATGATTGTAGAGTAGATAAGAAAGCTGGATATTCAAGAGTCAACGGTGATGTCCTAAAGGATAAAAAAACAATAACTTGAGGTCAGAATTCATTACAATAAGTTAGGATGTTTAGAGAATGCCAAAAAGCGAAAGGTAGACTGAAAAAGGATTATTGCACCAATTTTAGATTCTGGACAGAGTGTTTGGTACGTGTTTGAACAGGTTTTAAAAATAGAAAACGGATTTATAAACATATAAAAATTTACAATTGACTAGTTCAGAGTCTCCCAGACAATTTTCGTTCAGAGACATTTTTATGAACAAAACTCATAAATAGGTCAAAAAAGCAGCACAAGACAGAAGGTGCTGAAATGCGCATTTATCTTGTGAAGGCTATTGTTGAGTCATGCGATTGAGTTTGAAGACGTATAACTATTGTTAAAAAGGTAATTCAATAAAATTAATATTGGATTCTAAGTTTACTCAAATTTAGTTTGTTATAACCAAGCTATGTTGTCACACCCTAACGTTAACGGCGGAAACATTGAGATGTGAGGGTTAAGATTATTCACAGCCACATAACACTATCATTAAATGTAAATAGAATTAACCATAAGTTTAATGAATCATTACAACAAAAGTCTCAACAAAAATAAAATAAAATAAGTTCAATGTTCCAAGAATTCAAAGGCATGTCTTTTATTTCTTAGGTCAAATCCTAGATGTAAGCATACTTCAATATTATTCATCAACCTTGGCCATTTCCTAAAACATGTTAAAAATAAAGTCAACTTTGAAAGTTGGTGAGTTTCCATAGGTTAAACATACACATATATATAAGTTTAAAGGTAGCAATCCAAGTCATCAGTTATGAATAATGCAAGTTTATAGATAACTTGAGGTTACAATCAAACCTTGACAAAGATATCAATTACAAGTTATAACGATTAGCTAAGTGTACTTGGTTCCCATGATAAACAAGTTATACGTCATCAGGAGCTAGGAATAACCTCGGATTTAGCACCAAATAGGTTTATCAGACCCATTGATCTATGATGTCGCTAGACTAACTATAGTTAATGATTGTCAACACATAATGTCTATGATATAAGTCTCATAATATTACAAATAACCATGACAAGATTAAAGATGAATTGCTAGTGCATTTACAAGTATCAAAATTTTTACGTGTGCAAGTTTATATGTTAACATGTTTCACCCTAAAAGGTGTAAAATAAGGTAAAAAAGGGCATAAAAACTCACATATTGTATAAGTTGATCTTAAGAACAATAAAAGAATTTAAGTGGTGCTCTAACAATTCGTTTTACAAGTTACCTAAACGTATAAGTTCCAAGTTTAAGTTTATGATAGTATTAACGTCTAAATATGATCTAGGGTTTCAATTGAGATTTGGGGCTTTAGTAGTTAAGTTAAATAATGAAACCGCTCAAATAACTTAATTTTATATAACGAACTTAACAAGATTTAGTACAAAGTGTGGAAAGAAAATATTTAATTTAATAACTATTTATGATATAACATAGTTAAATAATTAATTATGTAAGGTATTGGTGACATGTAGATTTAAAAAAAATCTAAGTCTGATCTATAATATTAAGATCACCTAAATTATTTAGTTATATTTTATGGCCTTTGTTATTTCTTTTTTTAAAATATATTATATTTAGAAATTTTTTTGTTTAATATCTTTAAAAATTCATTTAAAAAATTCTAAAATTTTTTAGTTAAAAAAATAACTTTTAATTTTAGTTAAAGTACATACTAAGATTTTAAACAAATTAAAATGGTTCAAAAACTAATAATTACAAATATTTGAGGGTCCCCGGGGTCAAACCTAGGTCCCTTGGGTGGAAGATAAGGGTTGTAACCAGTTGGGCAAAAGCCCCAATCTGGTTAAATGGCCCCTTTTAATTTCTAAAAACATTAACTACTCAAATTTCCCCAAATTTTTATAAACCCTGAATCGATTTGCTCCAAATTGAAGTGTAAATCGATTCTGTCACCCTAAATATTCATGGGGCTTTTGCTCAACACATGAAATCGTGTATGAGGATGTGTGAAATTACCTGTGTTTGATGCACAACCGACGGGAACAAAGAGTCTTTAAACCGCAACAGAGGATGATTGATTCTGAACGTTTAGGTTGATGATAATCAAATTAACTTCGTGTGATGATTTAGACAGTGATTTTGACCCGAAGCCCTTTATCGATTTCGGTTTAGGTTGCTCGAAAGGTGGATTTTGGTTGAGTTGCACGTCCGATGAAGATGATGATTCGAATGTGATGATTCCATGTGTTTCAAATGAAATTGTAAATGGTAATACTTTAGGAATAGTTAAACGATCGTTTATGATCAATTAATTAGATTATTATTGAGTCTTGATAGTTGAACGGTTTAATGGTTGAAGGCGCTCAGTTATTTTTGTTGAATACTATCATAACCGATGTTAAAACTAAATTAAAGTCCTTCATCGTGTTGTCCATGAAACGATTGGAAACTATTGGGTTCAACATTTGAAGGGTTTAGGTAGTTTCGGGGCCTCACCGGAGCCGACCGGTGAGTGGCCGGAATGTGGCCGAAAAAACGGGTGAGGGGTTGGGGAATTTGGTTTGGGGTTTAAGAATTTTACACTATTGGTCTGTGTAGTTTGAATTGTGTTATTTTATTCAATAAACTTCTATTTTAAGTTTCCAAATTGACATAAATACCCCCTGAACTTAATAAAACTTTAAGTTTTAATTTTTCTAACTTATTAATTATTTAACTTTTATAACTTATTTTTTTATTATTATTTTTACTAGTTTTATTATTTTTATTATTATACTTAATGTTAAGTTGTATAATAATAAGCAAAAGTTGTAATTACTATTATATTATTATTTAATAAATTATTTTATTTCTTTTAAAATAACAAAGAAATAAACATAAACGAGCCCTCTAAGTTTCCTTAAATGACAGAAATGATTCTTATAGAAAAATAATGACGCTTAACTTTTAATTAACGAAAACTATAAAAGGTTACATATGGTTAGTTGAAGTCGGATTATATTCTGCCAAATATATAGTAAGGCCTTATGTGCACTTTTAAAATTGCTAAAGCATGAAACGGATTACAACAAATTTATTATGTCAATATATGATATATTAGACTTCATTTGAGTTATAAAAAATATACCAAGACTTTGGAATAGCCATCATTTAGAGAAATAATCTTGTGGAATAGCCGTATGCAGCGGTATAGCCGTCCATATGCAAACGGGATTCTTTGTTTACATTAGCGTGTTCTTAGCTTGATTTAGAAATGTCAGTGATTGTTATAAGGTTAGTAAAAGTTATAAAGTTAATGATCAAATGATAATTATTAAAATTAAAAAGATTTAGTAGAAGAAAGACTAAAGGTAAAAACAAAAAGTCATGAAACAATTAGATGTTAGGATGATTGAAACAATATAATAATGCATAATATAAAAGCAATATAAGATTACCTTAGTATTTGAAAATTCTTGAAATATCTTGTAAAAGATATTATTAAAATTGATCAATACTGATGGATGAAAGAAAGATATGTGAGTGAGATTTTGGAAGATGAGCAAATGAAAAGTGATGTCTAAAATTTGTTTTTATGGTTGAGGTTAGGAGGTGGTTATTAGTGATGTTAATGGTGAGTTACAAGTCTTTCAACAGGAAGTTATGATTAGAATTTGAAATAAATATAAAATTAAATAATTTAAATAAATAAAGAATAATTACAATTTAAACTCTAAATTTAGTAACACTCTAATTTTAATTTAACAACTTCTTTTATATTAAATCTTTATACACTTTATAAATCTCATAAGAACTTGTACTTTGATTATTTATTTTTGTTAAATATTTAAAATCTTATAAATATTAATAACCATTTAAATTTGTTATAAATTATAAAATTATTATAAATTGTTTAAATGATTTAATAAATGGAAATTGAATAAAACAATTGTCAATATTCGTTAAAATACACATTTAACGCATTTGATAAATTATAATAAATAGAATAATTTTAATAATGAACTTTTCCATCATATGATAGTTCAAAGTGGGTCCGGATTTGAGTTTATAGTTTGGAAATTGACAGATGTTACACTATAGATGGTAGCTACTTGCGAGAAGCGTCTCTTCCCTTTCCAAAAATTGAATAGTTTTAAGCAAAATTCGATTGAAAAGTATAACTACCAAAGGGTAGTTTCTTGATGATTCCCTTGAAAAAACAAATTGAACTCCTTCTTTGGTCATCTTCTTCATTCTGCTGGTTCATGTTTCTAATCACATAATCGTACTTCATTTTTAAACTTTGGGTTTTATCCTATTGAACATTTGGTATGAACCCCAAATAGTTTCAATAAGAAAGGATCTTACGACTCTTAGATTTTTGAAGTTATTGATCATTAAGTATGATTCCTCTACAAAATATGGGAGATTTGTAGTGGAAATAGCTGATGTGGCATGGCTAAGGGTGTAGTAATACCACTAACGATGCATGACGATTGCATAATGAAAATGGCACGTCAAAGTCTACAGGATCGGGTTTTGTCACTAAACACTTGGTTTTTCTCTCAAACTCACTTAAACAGCACTCGGATGAAAGCAAAGTCTCTAAGAGTTGATAACAATATAATAAGTAATAATGAACACAAGAAGTAATTGTCAAGGTACTTGCATATATTGCTTCTTAACTCAAATATTACAAGACTCTTACAAGCATATTGTTATGAGCTACAATGAGAAACTATATATAATACTACCTACAACCGGATATACTTTGATACCAGCTGGAATACTCTAACTAAAGCAAATACTACAAAGCTATAGTTTAAGGTATCTTAAATAAAGTCTTATCTAAGATATGGTAGTTAGGACATGTCCCTGACTTACCTTTTGTCGCCAACTAAAGTTGGTAACTTGTACTAAGATAAAAAGGTGAACAGTGGAATAAAGTATGGTCAACTACATGGCTCTTTGAGAAAACGCCATACAGTATCAAAGGTCTGCAGCGGAGTGTCAGAGACCATACTTATGTCCACTGGTTCATACAGTGTCTTCCGAAGGTTAAACGGATTCGGAAGAACAAGTAGTTCCGAAGCCACTTACACTTCGAACGAGGCTACTTCTTCCGGACTTCTTTTTTTTCTTCATACATCGAAAGTAGTCTTCTGATTTCTTCTTCTTAGACTTGATCTCCGGAAGTAATTTCTTTGACTTCGGAAGTAGAGTTTGTCTTCGGAAGTTGATCTTTCACTCAGTCTTCGGAAGAACTCTACTTCCTTCAGAAGTTCCACACTTGGCTTCGGAAATTTTGTCTGAGTGATTTGGTTTCGGTTGCACCAGCCTTCTTCTTGATCTAACAAACTCCCCCTAGGCTGATGCTACCAAAACCTCACTTGTTTTTGCTCCTCAAAACCTTCAGCACCAAGGTGAGTAATATTTGTTAGTTTCCTTGTTCTTCCCTGAAGTGGTGTTGAAAGCTTATATAGATCTTTCGTTGATAGGAACTCCAGTCTATCACCCTAAATGATATGTACCCTTTGTTGTGTCCCTCTAAAAGAGTTAGTTGATGGGAGCTATAATCATATTCCCATCTAACTATAGGTTCCAATTCAGGATCCACCATCTGTAGAAAGGTTATGCCCTTGGTGGGAGGTCTATCCTTGTCTTCCTTTCTTCTCAACTTCAACTCTTCTTCAATCTTAGCTTTTGTAGTTAACTCAACAAGATGAAGACTACTGAGATGATTTCTGATGTAAGCAGCAGTTTCAGAGTTGGAGGGATTAGAGAATGGTTTCTTTGCTAACTCAGCAAGGTTAAACCTGCTAGAGTGTAGCAGAGATGTGGCATTTAGTTTGTTGACTTCACCATTCTCTCTTTCCACAACAAAGTTGTGGGAAGTTTCATCGAACCTCCACTGATTTTTTTTCTAGGCACAAGAGGCTGACTAGGAATCTTGCCCTCTTTCTTTGTATCCAGCAAAGTCACCAGCTTCCTTCTTAGTCTCTTATCTTCATCACTCAATGAGTCTAAGTAGAGGCCTAGAAGTCTTGCAGCATGGTCAGTGTTCCTCTGGGCAGATCAAGAAATTGATCTCTTATGAGGAAACATGAAGATCCATCAACATATGTCAGTTTGATAGAGTCTTCCTCACAGGAGATGTTGCTCAGGGTTGTGCAGTTGGTGCTTAGTCTTGATTGCCTTAAACTCCTGTAGAGAGAGATGTTTGGAAGGCTGAAGGGATGGTTTGGAAGGTTGTTGGGTAGGATGTGGTGTGTTGGTTCTGGTAAGTGTTTTGGGTTGAAGGATGGGTAGTTTGGGTGGTTGAGGAGAGGAAGTGGATGAGGGTAAAGGTGTGGGTTCAAGAGTGTAAGGTTAAGTTTTGATGGTGCATGTAGAGGGAATTGGTTCAGGTTGGGGTTGAGTGGTTGGTGTGAAGGTCATCCCCTGTACCCTTCTGTACATCTCTCTCTTTTTTCCCAAACGAATACCATCCTTGATTTCACTAACTCTTCGTTGGAGTGTCCTTTTAGACATGGGACCCACCTGCCTTCCAGAGAAGCCGTGAGCCAGGATATAGTCTTTCATCTAGGCTTTCTCACCTATCTTCTTGGTTGCAGTGACCCTTGCTTCTTCTTCCATCTTCGTCTTCTCCCTCAACTTCTCCCTTGCATCTCTTTTTCTCTCTTTCTCCAATTGATCCTGCTCTTTGTTGAAGAGCCATAGGATCCTTTCATCATTATATGGAGATAGCTCTTGAAGAGAGAAGCCTCTGGAGGTTAGGAAGCTATCCTTTCCCTCCTGAGCTGCATGTTAGCTTCCCTCTGTTCCTTTTCTCTTTCTTCATCTAAGGCCAACCGTGCTGCTTCTTTTTGCAGCCTGGTTGCTTTTTCTAGTTCCACCAACTCCTCTAATGGTAGAACGAGTGTTTCTGCATTGGCAGCTCCATGCTTGATAAGCTGGTCAATGGTCTCTTCTCTCCTTTTGTTGTTGACTGCCTCCTAGTTGGTTGCAGCTGCTTTTGTACCGCAGCTAACAGCTTCCCAGTTGGAAGTCTTCCTTTTCTCTTTAGTTTTTCAATCTTCTCCTCTTCCTAAAGCTCTTCCACAGTCATTTTCATCTTTCCTTTGTTATCTTTTGAAGAGCTTGACTTTGGTGGTTCTTCGAGAGTGGATTCGGATTGTGAGAGAGGCAGATAAGGTGTCTGAACAAGAGGTTGATCTAGAAAGTCCTCACTATTCACCTCCGATGATAGTTCTAGAATTGCATCTATGATGATTAGTTCCTCGAAAAGTGAGAACAGTCCTTCAGTAGCTTCCATTTCAGCTTCGGAATATTCGGCTTGATCTTTCGAGGCTTTAACTTCAGCTTTGGATGTTTGAGGGGGTGTAGATTTTGTCCCAACTGTTTTAGTTGCTGGGCCATCAGTCCCCATTTCCCCTTCGAATTGAATCTCAGGCTCCATGTGGACCTTAGGTTGACCAACTTCTTCCACAGTGGTAGAAGATGCACTTAGCCTCTGAAGCTCTTCAGCTCCGAAGTACATTATGGCTGCATCAGCAGGCTTGGCTGATCAAGAGAGGATCTCAACAAAAACTTGGAGAAGAGTCTATAGAGATCTCTGAGCATCGTTGAGTCAATTTGTAGTAAAACTTGGGATGGCTCAGAGAAAGTTGTAATGGGAGCCAAATATTTGGAAGTTAAAGTTTGGCTCTGTGGTTCCTCAAATGTTTGTCTCTGAACACTCTCCCCCTTTTGATAGTATCATCTTGAGAGCTAGAAGAGCTGGAAGAATAGGTCAAGGAGACCTGAACAGGTACATGCCTAACAGATCTCTCAATTTATTTCTCAGCTAGTTGAGCTTGAAATTGTCAATCTTAAGTTGTTCAGTGGCAGACCTTTCTTCTAAATTCCTAACCTTGGATTCAAGGTTTGAGACTTTAGATAGTAGGTCTTGATTGAGGATTGCATACTTCCCTCATCTTTTTTGAAGAATCACAGGGAGATAGGTAACATACCTAGTATGTTCAGCCTCACCACCAGATGTGGTTTCTTGGCACCCTGGTTTACCCTGCTTAATGATGTCTCTTTCAGAGTCATCAAAAGGCATGGTTGCCGTAGATTTAGTCTCAGAAATGTTACCACTGTCCATAAGGTCCATTGAGGCACCTTTTGTAGTGGCAGCTGAATCTACATGAGTCCCCTCCATATCAGTGGGACTCACCTCGGTAAAGGTTTGTTGATGGGGGCTAGAGATAAGAGGTCTCTCTAGGCTTTGTTGATCTTAGAGAGAGTGTTGTAGATAAACTCATTGCCATGGAGGGACGTAATCTCTTCATCAGTTTTGAAGAGAAGGTCAGTGAAAGATAAGGCAGTTAAACTACTAACCTAGGACTTTGTTCAATGTATACAGGCATTGAGCCTCTAGTGGGGTTGTCCTTGTTGGCTGCTCAGAGGAGTGTAAATACTCACCCTGAGGGCTTTCAGATAGGGTAGTGGGCTCATGGGTTTGAGACTGAGGAGACTCAAGACCCATATTAAGGTCAATGGTGAAGGATGGTGAGACCTCAGGCTGAGTGGGAGCCTAATGTTCCACTCTAGCCTTTTTGGATTAAACAGGAGGAGCTTATTCATCTGAGTAGATTGAACAAGGGTTCGTTTAGGGTCTTTGGTAGGTGATGGTGATGGGAAGAGAATGTAAAATTGGCATTGTGGGTGCAGTTGCTGGTGTGGGTTCATCACCTGTGGGGTCAATAGGGATGTCACAAGGAGCTATTTGCTCAGTCATACCTAGAACTAGAGAAGTGTACCTTCCAGTGAAGTTGGTGGACACCTTCTTCAGAGTCTTGAAGATGGCAGACCTCATTTGAGGGACAGGCAAAGTGTCTGCACAGACAAGCCGACTTTGGTCCAGCTCACAATTGATGATGTGCTAAAGAAATCTAGGATACATAAAGAATGTTTCCCTTTGAAGATTTCTACTAAGATGGTCAGCACAAATCTTGAGTAGTTGAAGCGGAGGCCTCTCACCAATCCATGAACTAAGCACCCTAGTTCATACGGGATTTGGTCCCATCCCCCAGATTTGTTTGACAGAAAGTGAAGGACAACGTGCAGGAGGAACTTCCAGTTGTAGGAGAAGTTGAATTTGTAGACAGTCGACCTACTGACATCTCCACCATATCCCATGAGGATGTAGGTGTAGTCTAAATCTACTTTCGGCAACTCTGTGGGTGCACCCTCATCATGAAGCTCGAGATGCTCCCTGATAAGCTGTTCAGTGATGACCAACTCTTGGCCACAAATGCGGGATCGTATCACACGAACCCCATTTAGGGTTTCAACCTGACTATTATCCCAAAATTTAGCCATTTGATTGGAGTAAACAGTGCGATTAACAGTTAGTGCTGTGTAATAGGATGATTGGGTGAGGAAGGAGATGATTTCAGAGAAGTCCGCATCTCTTGAAGAGTCAAGAAGTGCAACTTGGTTGTGTTGGGGATTTAGGGCCATTGAGGAAAGTTGAAGGTAGAAGAATTTGAGCCTTGGTGAATTGAGGAGAAAGGAACTTTTAGGGCAGTAAAAATTCGTCGTAAGAAGATGAGAGTGAATAGTTGGGATTATTTAATAGAGGGTGAAATGGCAGTAATGGGGTTAGGATAAGGTAATGTGATGGTTTAGTGGATGAAGTGACAGGGGCGATAAGGATTAATTCAGTTAAATAATCTGACATCATTAACAAAATCTTTACTTTTTATAGTGTAGGGCTCAAGAGATTTTCGTTACACAGTAAAATCTCTCTTCCGAATATAAAACATTTCTGAAGGTAATTTGTCTTCCGAAGGCAATTGCTACTTCCGAAGGTAAAAGTTACTTCCTAGAGTAAAGATTGCTTTTCGAATGGAGAGGTTTTGTAAGCTTCGGAAGTAGATCTGATATGTAATGAATCGCTTCTTCCGAGACTAAAAACTCTTCTGAGAAGAAAATTATCCTTGGAGAAATTTTGCTTCGGAAGATATGTAAAATGTCTTCAGAGGGTTAATTTCTCTTCGGAAGAAATTTATACTTAGAAAATTTCAGAGAGACCTTTTGTAACAGTGCTTAGATTGTATTGACATAAGACATTACATATTAAAAAGGTTTTCAAAAGAGTTAAGCTAATCAATGTTTATCATCCTAATAGCGGTTATGAGATACTTAAATCTTTGTTTTTCAAAAGCTTAGGTGAAAAAATGGCATATTATTCATTTGAATCAACATTGATTAGCTTAATTAGATTCTTCTCATGAATATCTCTAATGAAATGGTACCTGATATCATTATGCTTTGTCTTGGAGTGCTTCATCGGATTTTCGGTGATGGAGATAGCACTGTTGTTGTCAATATGGATAGGAGTGCTCATAAAGTTGAATACATAGTCTAAAATATGATTTTGAATCCACAGCAGCTGAGCACAGCAGCTAGTAGCACCAATGTATTCAGCTTCAACAGTTGATGTAGAGACACAAGATTTCTTTTTGCATTGCCATGAGATGATCCTTCCACCAAGAAATTGACATCCTCCTGATGTTGATTTCTTGTCAATGTTGTAGCCACCATAGTCACTGTCAGAGTATCCATGGAGATTAAAATCATTGTTCCTAGGATACCAAAGACCTTATTTAGGTGCTCCTTTGAGGTATCTGAGGATTCTCTTGGCAACAGCTAGGTGAGACACCTTTGGAGCAACTGATATCTTGCACAAATGCAAGTTGAAAACATGATATCAGGTCTACTGGCTGTGAGATACATCAGCGAACCAATAATTGCCCTATACTGATGTTGATCAGTATCCTTCTCCTCAAGGTCATGACAAAGATTATGGTTTCTGGGTATGGGTGTCTGGCTGGCTTACAGTCTTTCATCTCAAGTCTCTCTAAGATGTCATTGACATACTTAGATTGATTGATGAAAAAACCTTCCTTTAGTTGCTTCACTTGAATTCCAAGGAAAAAGTCCATTTTTCCCATGGAACTCATCTTAAACTTCTTTTTCATAATTCTTTCAAAGTCCTTACACATTTCGTCATTTGAAGAACTAAATATGATGTCATCAACATAGACTTGAACAAGCAAAATGTCCTTACCAGACTTCCTTATGAAAGGAGTCTTGTCAATGGTTCCTCTTGTGTAACCATTCTTCAGAAGAAACTGAGACAAAGTCTCATACACAGCCTAGGCGCTTGGTGCAGCCCATATAGAGCTTATCCAATTTGCACACATAGTTGGGATGTTGTGGGTCTTCAAATCCTAGAGGTTGGCACACATACACTTCCCTATCTATATCCCCATATAGAAAGGCACACTTGACATTAAGCTGGTAGGCAGTAAAGTTCTTGGATGCAGCATAAGCAAGGAAGATCCTAACTGCCTCAAGTCTTGCAACAAGTGCAAAGACATCAGTATAATCAATTCCTTCCTCTTGAGTGTATCCTTGAACTACCAATCTTGCCTTGTTCTTGATAATCAAGCCTCTGTCATCTCTTTTGTTCCTCAAAACCCATTTAGTGTCTATAGGTACTTGACCAGATGGTAGTGGACATAGGTTCCAAACCTTTTGTCTCTTGAATTGAAGCAGTTCCTCTTGCATCGATCAACCCAACTACTATCTTTCAAGGCTTCTTCCACCTTCTTGGGTTCCATCTGGGATAGAAGCATGAGTACAAGCAGACATTCCCATGATGAGTCTACCCTCTTGTTCTCACACTTTAGAGACATCCCTAATGATGTTCTCAGCTGGATGAGTGTTGTGAATCCTAAATGAGGAATCCCTTCCAGTTGCAAAGATAAATCCAGATTAGACATATTTTGCTCAGGAACACTTTGTCCAGCTGTTGTTTCAAACTCATTCAATGAGGACTGATTGATGAATGAGAAACATCATCAATTGTTGGCTGTGAAGTAGCATTAACAGTTGCCTGTTCCTTCAAAATGCTACTTTCCTCAGCTTGGTGGTGTGTTGGATCACCTGATGAGTTTTGAGGATCAACAGGTGATTCGCTGGTTGAAGCTTCACTATTCCTTTACATAGTCATACTATCAGATTAGTAAATAGTGAAAGCTTGATTTGTGGCAGCTCTTGGAGAACTTGGAAGAGGTCTGGGTAGCTCAAACAATTGATCGGCATCAGCATTAGCATCATTTTGAGCACCTGTTCCAACTAAAACATTCTCATAAGAAGGTTTAGAATAGTTTGGAAACAATTCTAAATCAAAAATATGATCAGGGTCATTCCCCCTAACACAAGGAGTGTGCTTATTAACAACTATATTAGATGACTCCTTAAATTGTTGATTCTTGATGTTGTATACTCTATAAGCTTTAGAGCTAGAAGAGTATCCAACAAAGATAGCATCATCCGACTTTTCAGCAAATCTTGCCAAATTGTCCTTTGTGTTAAGTATGGTACACCTACTACCAAAGGACCTTAGAAAGCCAATAAACGGTGGCCTTTTGTTCCATAACTCATAAAGGGTTATTCCATGTGGCTTAATTACAAGAACTCTATTCTACACATAGCATGCAGTGCTAACTACCTCTGCCCAGAATGTTAGAGGTAGTTTGGAATCAGCTAACATAGTTCGAGCAGCGTCAATAAGTGTCATGTTCCTCCTCTTAGCAACACCATTTTGTTGAGGAGTTCTGGGAGCACTGTATTGTCTAGTAATCCCTTTTGAGTCACTGAATGAGTCAAGAATGAAGTTCTTAAACTCAGTCCCTTGATCATTTCTAATAATCTTAACCTTGTGATCAATTTGATTTTCTATTTTAAGAATAAAAGATTTTAATGTTTCAGCAGTTTCATCTTTAGTTCTTAAAAAGAATACCCATGTAATCTTGTAAAATCATCAACTATCACAACGCAGTATGATTTCCTTTCAATGCTCATTATACTTGTGGGACCAAAAAGATCCATGCGCAATAAGTGTAATGGAGTAGTTATGGAGTTAACACTTTTGGATTTATGAGATGTCCTGTGTTGCTTCCCTTTCAGGCATGCAACACAGTTATCTTTGTAGAAAAATTCTTTTATTAGGCAAACCATGTATCAAGTTATTTTTAGCCGATTTGTTCATTGTCTTAAAAGTTACATGACACATACGTTTATGCCAAAATGTTGACTCATCACTATCAGCTTTGGAAAGAAAGCATGATACTTCACCCATTGGGGAACCGTTGTTCATATCCAGCTTGTACATATCCCCTTTCCTGGGAGATCTAAAAAGCATCAATTCCGGAGGAATTATCATCCCTGGTTTGAGGATAATGCACTCATGTTCTGTGAAAAGCATTTGATGCTTTTGATCACAAAACTGAGAAACACTTAACAGACTGTGTTCAAGCTATTTCACAAAGTTAAGTTTGTCAACTTTTAACTTCCCATTGGATATACTCCCTCTGCCAGAAATATATCCTTCGGCCTCACCTCCAAATTGGACAGGACCTCCATCATAGTGTTGAAACTGTTGAAGGAGAGATTTGTTCCCTGTCATGTGCCTGGAGCACCCACTGTCCACAATCCAGACATTGTTGTTCTTGTCATATGGATGTCCGTACACACAAGATAGGATTATTAGTTTTGATTGGAGACCCAAGCCTTGTTGGTCTTGGGTTCTTCCAAAGATAGTGACATAATTGAACCAAAGGTTAAGCATGAGGGTTCAATGGATGTCTTTGAAGAAAAGGATTGGGCTGCAGCATCTTTCTTGGTCTTCCAATCCATCTTTTGGTTGATCATCGAAGATGTACTTGTAGAAGCTTTTGCAGCATGGCATTCTTCCGAAGCTTCTTTCTTTTCGGAAGAAGCCTTCACCACCTTTTCTTCCAAAGCAGTCTTCTTCTGGGATGGTTTCAAGAGAACTTTCTTGTTCTTCTGATTTTTAACAGCTTTTGCTTCCGAAGACATTTTCCCTTCGGAAGAAGGACTTTCTTTTGAAGACAACCTAGCTTCGGAAACTAGCTTTCCCTTTTTCATCACTTGGACCATCTGATAAGGTCCAAATGAGAACCTTCCCTGACTCCTTTCTTTCTAACATTATTTGCATAATGTGTGCTAGCAGGATTGTAGTAACAATCCTTAGCCATGTGGTTTTGCAGAACACACATTATGTATGTAATTTTAGTCTTTTGGGAGCTTGTAGGTTGATGTTTCTTATTCTTTTTCTCTTTGTCAGCAACCTTTTCCTTCAACTTCTGATCCTTTGGTAGGACAGGAGTGCTGGTACTACACTCCTTTCTTGAATCAAAAGTACCTACCACCTGGAATCCAGCTGAGACAAAGACACCCTTTTGTTTTGGGTCAATCATCAACTTAGACTCAGCCACTTTCTTAGCGATTCTTCTGGCAGCTTTAGCTCTGCTTCTTCTAGCTTTGGTCGTTAGGGTTTGATCTTCACTTGGAGAGGTGGGTTGATTTACCTGTTCCTTCCTTGTGGTGGCTCCTATTATTGCATTATTCTTCAACTCATGTGAAGATGGGTCAGCAGATGGGACCTCTTGCTCTTCAGTACCATATCTAGGTTGTCTTATGGACTCATAAGAATATGGTGTAGCAATTTCATTGGTCCCCAACCCTCCTTTGTTCTGATAATAGATTTTGGAGTGGGAGAATGATGCAATAATAGGTTGGAAGTTCTGCTCAGAAATAGCATACTTCCTAGCTTGAGCCTCAGCAGTGACAAGCTAGGCTTGAGCCTCAGACAATTTGGATATAAATCCTTTATTTGAGTCTTGTAATTGGTGTGTTTATGTTTTAATAGGGAAACAGTTTTCTCTAACTCTTTAATTTTCTTTTGGTAGTCAGATTCATCCCTTTAAAATCAGATTTCAAAACATTTAAAGACTCGATATCCGATTTAGTTTCCATATTGTAGTCCTGATATAATTTATCCTTAGCTATAAAGGCAGGAGTACAGATATGTTCATATACCTGGTTATCATATGTTCCGACCATGAGAGCTTGAGCAGGAGTCACATCTTGTACCATAAAGCTCCAGTCGACTTCCTGAGGCATTGCAGTTGTTTCAGTCGACTTTCCATTGGGCTTTGATGTAAAGGGATATGTGGAGGCCTGTGGGGTTCCCGGATTTGATTTGGGAGCCTTGCATTCCCTTGCAAAGTGACCAAGTTGGTTATAGTTGTAACATTTGGCCTTGGTTTTGTCAAACCCAAACTTGCTGGTGGTTGGGTTTTGAGGGAATTGCCTTCCAGTTCTCTTAAAGAACTTCTTCGCTCGGTAGGTTAAAAGAGTCATCTGTTGGACGATGTCCACATACTCTACATCGCCTGGACTAAAACACTCTAGATCATCAAAGCAATATTGAAAATCACCAGAGTGTCCACTTCCTGATCAAAAGGCACAGCTGTCCTGAAAGGAACTATGTTAAGCCTGTTGAGACCTTGGAGTCTGAGGAAAAGTGATGTAAGGTTTAGAAGAGCAGGATGGTTGCTGGTTGTATGTCAGGTATTGTTGAGGTTATGGGGGTACTGAGCCTTTGGCAACCATTAAGTGTTGCTAGCAAGAAGACTCAGAGGTCTGCTTGTTTGGTGGCCCTTCTTACTCTCCATCTCTAAACGGTATCCATCAAGGATGCCATAGAGTTCAATATTAGTAAGAGTGTTCAGGTTCTCTGTCCTTTTGATGGAGACATAGTAGAATGTCCACTCATTTGGAAGAGCACTCATGAACTTTCTTGTAAGGTCTCTAAGTTCAGGAGTGATCTTCACAGACTGAAGAGAAGAAATAAGATCCATGTACCTGAAATACTACTGGCTGAGAGTCTCTCCAGCAATATACGTGAAGTTCTTGAATTGTTGCTTCAGTGAGTCCTTCTTTGAGTCATTGGAGCTTGAATACATCTGAGCAAGTGCATCAAACAATTCTTTGGTAGACTTGCAATGCTCAAACCCCACCATGATGGAGTTGGGTATTGCAGTCATAAGAATAGTCATTGCATTTCTGTCAATGTCCATCTTCTTTCGGTCCTCGTCAGAATAATCTTCAACAACCTTTTCTATCATGACACCGTTTCCACCGAGTGCTGCCACCTTGGTTTTATATGGGCCGTTGACAATGGAATTCCACATTTTGATGTCTTGGTATCTGATGAAGCCTTCCATTTGTCTGCTCCAAGACCTAAAGTTTTCAGGAGTAATGATGGGAGCTTTGGTCATATTTCTTATCTCTACTTCGGATTTGTTAAGGGCCATTTTGAGAGAGTTGTAAGGAGGAGTGAAAACAGGTTGATTTGGATGGTTAGATCTTACAATCAAGAGCCTAAAAAGCTCTAATACCAATTGCAGGATCGGGTTTTGTCACCAAATACTTGGCTTTTCTCACAAACTCACTTAAATAACGCTCGGATGAAAGCAAAGTCTCTAAGAGTTGATAACAATATAATAAGTAATAATGAACACAAGTAATTTTCAAGGTATTTGCATATATTGCTTCTCAACTCAAATATTACAAGACTCTTACAAGCATATTGTTATGAGTTACAATGAGAAACTATATATAGTACTACCTACATCCGGATATACTTTGATACCAGTTGGAATCCTCTAACTAAAGCAAATACTACAAAGCTATAGTTTAAGTTATCTTAGATAAAGTCTTATCTAAGATATGGTAGTCAGTACATGTAACATCCGGTTATTCTATTAAAGTAAATAAAAGAAGGAACATCAATAAACCCAAGTTGAGGGGTTGGAAATGTAAAAGGGGACAAAAGTACAAGGTGGGCATGGCCACCCACCCTCTATTCACATCACCTTTTTGTAATCGGATTAGAGAGAGGGGGCAGAGAACCTACGGGTTTGAAGAAGAAGAAGAAGAGGTTGAATTCAAGGTAAGAATTCTTGGGTTTTAAGTGTTTATGATGGGTTTTGTCTCGGTTATGTGCTTATGTGTTTGTGTGTGTGTTCGTGTGTGTGTTTGGTGGGTTTCTAGGTGTTTGAACTCATTTGCATACGGCTTAGAAGGAAGATACACCCAAAGTTGCACCAGGTGATTTTCTAGACCCCGGTTTTACTTGTTTTAAACTCTTTGAGGCTGAAAATGTATTTAAATGATTTTACAATGTTTATGTATGTATACCCGTATGTATTATGCATGTTTGATGATGTTCCATAGGTGTTATTATGTTATTCATGCTTAGAATGACCTTGGTAAGCTTAGAACAAATAGGCTTGATGTTTGGGTTCGAAAATATCCTAGAAACATGTTGAGCAGAAGGTTCATGCGCCTAAATAGGGCTCATGCGTCTGGAAATGCCTTAGAAATGTTTTAAGTATAACTCATGCGCCTGAACAGTGGTTCATGCGCCTGAATTTGTAATCGGACGACTAAGTGTCGGGCCATGCGCCCCGATAGTGTTCATGCGTCCGGATGGCGATGCGCCTAAGTGTTCAGGTGTTCGGATGGCCATGCGCCTAAGTGTCCATGCGTCCGAATGGACCATATGCCCAAATAGTTCATGCGCCTGAATGGTTCATGCGCCTAAGTGTTAAAGTGGTTAAGTGTTGACTGATGCTCCTGCATAGTGATGAAGCGCCCAAACAGGGCTCATGCGCCCAAATAGTATTGGTGCGCCTAAACACTTAGAATTATTACGAAATTTTTGGGATTCTGTGCTATTAGGATTTTGACCAAGGTTTGACTAGGGCTTATTAATGTTTAGTTTTATGCATGATTATGATTGTTTTGTGATTGTTCCGTATTATTATTATTATTACTATTAGTGTATGACTTTACGTGGTGTGTTTATTATCGTAACGTAAAGTATTACTAATAATAATAAAGTTAAAGAGCAATGAAGAAGAGAAGCGGAACTTAAATAAATGTTAACAAGTCTTGCAAGCTTATAGGAGGTGCACGACCATGTTGTCGTTAGCTCAACTGTGATGCGGGTTAGCTACCCTATTATGCACATGGGCCCAATCAATTGAGATTGGCGGACCTTTGCAGTGTACCATAGGAGACTGGGCCGGCCTTGTATACAGTAATCAGTGCCCATTAGGGTACCAGAGGGCCCAACACCAGTTTCCCCCGGGCATATAGTTTAGGGGATTGCTCATTGGTCCACATAGACAGTGAAAGATAAAGATAAAAGAGTACACAATAAACAAGGCATACAGTAAAGAGAAGAAGCATTATCTGGTTGTATAGTTAATGCGTGCTCACGTATAAAGAGATGAAATTTCACAAAAGAGTATTTTTCATATGTATACCTTACAGATAGCATTTTATTACTTTTAAAACTAGAACTCACTCAGCAACGCTGACTTTTATACATTTTCAGTTGGCAGGTAAACATTGCTGAGGATGGCACGAGGGTGAAGCTACTCGGCAGGAAAAGACTGACATCCATTCATACTTGTTATTGTTGTTTTTTTGTAATGCAATTAAGCAATTCTTTTGTATTCAGTTAAACAGTAATGTATTGTTCAACAATAGTGCTTTTAATGAACTGAATGGCTTTTGTTAAAATAATTTCGCCGCTTAAGCTTGTAAATTTATAATGTTTAATGTATTTAATGTTGTGAATGACCAACTGTGAGGTCTTCGGGAACGGGGCCTTACAAGTTGGTATCAAAGCCAAAGTTTACGAGAATTGGGTTAAATAATTTTTTTTAAAAACCTACTTAACTGAAAATGGGACAACTTGAGGGATGTCAGCCCGAGTAGCTACGTGCCATCAGGTATTTTCTTAATGTTAATCGGCATTATGTGCGCATGCTATTTGATTTATGTGCTTTTAGTAGATTTAGATACTGAGGTAGTCAGGATAGGGAATGCTTGGGGTATGAAGAGTAAAGTAAGTGGCTAATCACAACTGGCCACTGTAATTAGGGACTTACTATACTTGACGTAAACTGAGCTACTCCCATGAATGACCGCGTTAGTGTTTGAATCTTATAGCGTGTTAGAGGATGGCCGGTGGTAGATCTTCGAAGGTTTCATCAGGTGAAGGTTGTGGTGGACGTGGTGCTGGACCACGTGTCACGAGAAGCATCCCTAGGGCTACTGAAATGGCACTCAAGGAGCCGAGATCCATCACCCGAAAGGCGGTGATGATGGTGCTAGTATGAGGAACACATTGAAAGAGGCTGTTGTCGAGCGAGTTCAACAGGTCATGCAGACGATTCTGCCGTTTATGGTGACCGAGGTAATTAGGGCGGTGAAGGAGACGACCGTGATTGAAGTGAACAAGAAGAGTAGCGGCGACAAGAATTGGAACGGAAAGCGGGTTGAACGTGGGGGTTACACTCCAAACAAAAAGGTTTCCAGGACGGATGACTGGCGTGTAGCTTCGTCCGGTGTGGAGACGAGGAAGTGTGGTAAGTGTGATAAAGGGCATACTGGTGAGTGTAGGTGGGGATCAAACCTCTGCTTCAAATATGGGAGGCCCGGTCATCTGGCAAAGAATTGTGGGGTGAAGAGGTGTTATAACTATGGCGGAAAGGGTCATATAAGTAGAGACTATAAGAAGCGAGGGCGGAGAGCTCTAGAGTGAAGAAGAAGCCAGAGGAAGGAGGGCAGAGGGCAGGTCCTAAAGCTTACACCATGACCCGGGAGGAAGCCAGAGCTGATCCCGATATCGTGTCAGGTATGTTTCTAGTAAACCAAACTTGTGCATCTGTATTGTTTGATTCCGGTGCTAGTAGGAGTTTTATTTCCACTACTTTCTGTGCTAAGTTTCCTATTAGTAGGAGAAATGTCAGTGAACCATTCGATGTAGAAACCGCTATTGGTAAGTCCACTAGAATTACTAATGTGATAGAGGATTGTGCTATAGAACTAGAAGGTCATAGGTTTGCTGCTAGGTTACACGTGATGCCCCTAGGTGGATTTGATGTAGTACTAGGGATGGACTGGCTAGCAACCTATGAAGCAAACATCGTATGTCGCAAGAAGATGATTCGATTAGTTGCACCTGATGTGAGTTTGGTTACGATTTATGGAGATCGCGTTACTACGATCCCGAAGGTGATTTCGATGGCGGTGGTGGGGAAGTGCATGAAACGTGGATGTAGTGCCTACTTGGCATATGTAAAAGATGTGGATCCGTCGGTACCGCAATTATTCGAGGTACTAGTGGTGTGTGACTTTCCGGACGTGTTCCCGGAAGACTTAACCGGCATGCCACCGGATCGCGAGATTGAGTTCCAAATTGATTTGATACCAGGTGCTTAACCCGTTGCCAAAGCACCATATCGATTAGCTTCGACTAGGCTGAAAGAACTCATGAGCCAATTACAGGAGTTAAGGGATAAGGGATTCATTCGACCGAGTATCTCTACGTCGGGTGCTCCGGTATTGTTTGTAAAGAAAAAGGACGGAAGTATGCGAATGTGCATTGACTATCGAGAGCTGAACAAGTTGACGGTGAAGAATCGGTACCCCTTACCAAGGATTGATGACTTGTTCAACCAGCTCCAAGGTGCCAGTAGGTTCTCGAGAATAGATCTACGATCTGGCTACCTTCAATTGGAGGTGAAGGAACAAGACATTGTTAAGACAGCTTTCCATACGCGTTATGGACACTACGGGTTCCTCGTTATGTCTTTTGGTCTAACTAACACGCCAGCTGCCTTTATGGATTTGATGAATCGAGTGTGCCGGCCGATGTTGGATAGATCAGTGATTGTGTTCATTGATGATATCCCGATCTACTCGAAGAGCGAAGAAGAGCATGTCGGTCGCATTCGGGAGGTGTTGGATTCATTAAGAAGGGAGAAGTTGTATGCCAAATTCTCCAAGTGCGCGTTCTGGTTACGCGAAGTTCAATTCTTGGGTCATGTGGTGAATCCTGATGGAATCATGGTGGACCCGGCAAAGGTGGAGGCGGTTATGCAATGGAAGTCACCAAAGACGCCATCCGAGATTCGAAGTTTCTTGGGTTTGGCGGGCTACTAAGAAGATTCATCCAAGACTTTTCCAAGATCGCTTCTCCACTAACCAAGTTGACCCAAAAGGATGTAAAGTTTATATGGGGTCAAGCTCAAGAGAAGGCGTTCGATAAACTGAAGGCGAGGTTGACTCAAGCTCCTGTTCTGTCATTACCCGATAGAAGTGAAGATCTGGTGGTTTATTCTGATGCTTCCTACTCAGGGTTAGGGTGCGAGTTAATGCAGAGAGGGAAGGTTATAGCCTATGCATCCCGATAGTTGAAGGTTCATGAGGTCAATTACCCTACTCATGACTTGGAGCTAGCAGTCGTGGTCTTTGTACTAAAGACTTGGAGGCACTATCTGTACGGGACGAAGTGCACCATTTTCACTGACCACAAGAGCTTGAAGTACTTCTTCGAGCAAGAAGATCTAAACATAAGGCAGAGAAGGTGGTTGGAGCTCATAAAAGATTATGATTGTGAGATCCACTACCAACTGGGCAAGGCCAATGTGGTGGTTGATGCTCTTAGCCGAAAAGAGAGGCCTGAGCCGATTCGGGTGAAAGCATATCAACTGATCATGACCTCTGATGTAATGAAGCAAGTCAAAGAGTTTCAAGATGAGGCATTGAAGGAAGATCATCTTAACTCTGAGAGGATGAGAGGTCTAGTTGGGGAATTGGGTGAAAACACACTTGACGTTAAAACCCGAATTGGACGGGTGTGGATTCCTCATTTTGGAGATCTACGGGTGAAGATTTTGGATGAAGTTCATAAGTCTCAATACTCCATTCATTCAGGTGCCACAAAGATGTATCAGGACATGAAGGAAGATTATTGATGGCCAGGCATGAAACGCGACGTGGTGGAATACATTAGTAAGTGCCTTACTTGCTTACAAGTAAAGGCAGAACATCAAAAACCCTACGGGAAGATCCAACCATTGGACATACCCGAGTGGAAGTGGGAGCACATCACCATGGACTTTATTACGAAGCTACCGCACACCGCGCGAGGGTACGATGCATATGGGTGATTGTCCACCGTTCGACGAAGAGTGCTCACTTCCTCCCCATCCGCGAGACATATTCATCTGAGAGGTTGGCGGATCTATTCATCAAGGAGATTGTAACTCGTCATGGGGTGTCGATGTCTATTGTATCTGATCGTGACACCCAGTTTACATCTAAATTCAGGAAGAAATTCCACGACACCATGGGAACGAGGTTACATATTAGCACGGCTTATCATCCCCAAACTGATGGTCAATGAGAAAGAACCATTCAAACACTGGAAGACATGCTTCAGGCATGTGTGATTGATTTTAGGGGAAGTTGGGATGACCACCTACCATTAGCTGAATTCTCATACAACAACAGTTATCATGCCAGCATTGGTATGACACCATATGAGATGCTATACGGTAGGAGATGCAGAACACCCGTTTGTTGGGGTGATATTGGTCAGAAGGAATTGGGGAACGTCAAGGTAATCAAGGCTACGACTGAAAAGCTTGAGAAGATTAAAGCCTTCATGAAGGCAGCCAAAGATAGACAGAAGTCGTATGCTGATAAACGACGCAAACCGATTGAGTTTCAGGTGGGTGATCGGGTTATGTTGAAGGTCTCTCCTTGGAAGAGTATTATCCGATTCAGGAAGCGGTGCAAGTTGAGCCCAAAGTATATAGGCCCTTTTCGAATCATTGCTCGAGTAAGAGAGGTGGCCTATAGATTGGAGTTACCAGATGAGTTAAGTGGAATTCACCCGACATTCCATGTGTCTCATCTAAGAAAGTGCTTAGCTGATGAAGACATGATTGTTCCACTGGAGGATATTGAAGTAGACAAAAGGATCAATTGTGTGGAGCAACCAGTGGCAATCATCGATAGAAAAGAGAAGGCTGAGAAATATAGTGGTTCCTCTTGTGCGTGTGCAGTGGAAGCATAGAAAGGGATCCGAATCTACATGGGAGACGGAGGAGGAGATGAGGCAGCATTATTCTCATCTGTTTAAGGAATAACAGGTTTCAGGGACAAAACCTATATAAGGGTGGACATGTAACACCCAGTTATTCTATTAAAGTAAATAAAAGAAGGAAACATCAATAAACCCAAGTTGAGGGGTTAGAAATGAAAAAGAGGACAAAAGTACAAAAAAAGTTGGTGTAAAGGTGGGCATGGCCGCCCACCCTCTCTTCACATCACCTTTTTGCAATCGGATTAGAGAGAGAGAGGGGGAAGAGAACCTACGGGTTTGAAGAAGAAGAAGAAGAGGCTGAACTCAAGGTAAGAATTCATGGGTTTTAAGTGTGTATGATGGGTTTTGTCTCGGTTATGTGCTTATGTGTTGTGTGTGTGTGTTCGTGTGTGTGTTCGTGTGTGTGTTCGTGTGTGTGTTTGGTGGGTTTCTAGGTGTTTGAACTCATTTGCATATGGGTTAGAAGGAAGATACACCCAAAGTTGCAACATGAGCATCTAGACCCCGGTTTTACTTGTTTTAAACTCTTTGGGGCTGAAAATGTATTTAAACGATTTTACAATGTTTATGTATGTATACCCATATGTATTATGCATGTTTGATGATGTTCCTTAGGTGTTATTATGTTGTTCATGCTTAGAATGACCTTGGTAAGCTTAGAACAAATAGGCTTGATGTTTGGGTTCAAAAATATCCTAGAAACATGTTGAGCAGAAGGTTCATGCGCCTAAATAGGGCTCATGCGCCTGGAAATGCCTTAGAAATGTTTTAAGTGTAATTCCTGCGCCTGAAGAGTGGTTCATGCACCTAGAATTTGTAATCGGACGACTAAGTGTCAGGCCATGTGCCCCGATAGTGTTCATGCGTCCGGATGGCCATGCGCCTAAGCGTTCATGCATCCGGATGGCCATGCGCCTAAGTGTCCATGCGTCCGAATAGACCATACGCCTGAATTGTTCATGCGCCTGAATGGTCCATGCGCCTAAGTGTTAAAGCGGTTAAGTGTTGACTGATACGCCTGTATAGTGATGAAGCGCCCAAACAAGGCTCATGCGCCCAAATAGTATTGGTGCGCCTAAACACTTAGAATTATTATGAAATTTTTGGGAGTCTGTGCTATTAGGATTTTGACTAAGTTTGACTAGGGCTTATTAATGCTTAGTTTTATGCATGATTTTGACTGTTTTGTGATTGTTTGGTATTATTTTTATTATTACTATTAGTGTATGACTTTACGTGGTGTGTGTTTTATTGTAACGTAAAGTATTACTATAACAATAAAGCGAAAGAGCAATGAAGAAGAGAAGTGGAACTTAAATAAAATGTTAACAAGTCTTGGAAGCTTATAGGAGGTGCACGACCATGTTGTCGTTAGCTCAACTGTGATGCGGGTTAGCTATCCTATTATGCACACGGGGCCAGTCAATTGAGATTGGCGGACCTTTGCAGCGTACCCTAGGAGACTGGGCCGGCCTTGTATACAGTAATCAGTGCCCATTGGGGTACCAGAGGGCCCTACACCAGTTTTCCCCTCGCATATAGTTTAGGGTATGCTCATTAGGTCCACATAGACAGTGAAATATAAAGATAATAGTGTAGAGAATAACAAGGCATGCAGTAAAGAGAAGAAGCATTATCTGGTTGTATAGTTATGCGTGCTCACGTATAAAGAGATGAAATCTCGCAAAAAGAGTATTTTCATATGTATACCTTACCGAAAGCATTTTATTACTTTTAAAACTAGAACTCACTAAGCAACACTGACTTTTATACATTTTCAGTTGGCAGGTAAACATTGCTAAGGATGGCACGAGGGTGAAGCTACTCGGTAGGAAAAGACTGACATCCATTCATACTTGTTATTGTTGTTGTTTTGTAATGCAATTAAACAATTCTTTTTTATTCGGTTAAACAATAATGTATTATTCAACAATAGTGTTTTTAATGAACTGAATGGCTTTTGTTAAAACAATTCCGCTGCTTAAGCTTGTAAATTTAGAATGTTTAATTTATTTAATGTTGTGAATGACCAACTATGAGGTCTCCGGAAACGAGGCCTTACAGGACATGTCCCTAACTTACCTTTTGTCACCAACTAAATTTGGTAACTTGTACTAACATAAAAAGTGAACAGTGGAATAAAGTATGGTCAACTACATGGCTATTTGAGAAAACGCTATGCAGTATCAGAGGTCTGCAGTGGAGTGTCAGAGACCATACTTATATCCACTGGTTCATAGCAGCGTCTTCCGAAGGTAAAATGGCTTCGGAAGAACAAGTACTTTCGAAACCACTTACACTTCGAAAGAGGTTACTTCTTTTGAGGCTTGAGTACTTCTTCTTTTCTTCATACTTCGGAAGTAGTCTTCTGATTTCTTCTTCTTGGACTTGATCTTTGGAAGTAATTCTTTGACTTCGGAAGTAAAGTTTGTCTTCGAATTTGATCTTTCACTCAGTCTTCGGAAGAACTCTACTTCCTTCGGAAGTTCCACACTTGGCTTCGGAAGCCTTTGTAAGTAGCACCAAAATTTGTCTAAGTGATTTGGTTTTGGTTGCACCAGCCTTCTTCTTGATCTAACAAAGTCTTTAAAATCTAGAAAGTGTAAATAAGGATTAAAATGTTGACACAATTCATTTTATCAAGATTATGTTGAAGGTAAAATTGGTAATGTTCTCCATTTTCAAGTTTCATTTTTCTTAAATGCCCGTAACTTTTACATAAAACATTATTTTTAAAAGAAAATGACAAAATAAAAATGAGAATTTTTTAATCTTTAAAATGCATATAGTATTGATAAAAAGCAAATTTTCTTTCATGTTTTTAGCTTATTGTGTAATTTCATCAATTCATTGTGTAATCTTTAGGATTGATGAAAATTACACTGATGAGAATTACTTTATGAATTGGAAACATAAAAAGTTTTTATTTTTAGTATTGTGTTATGTGAAGATCATCATTTTAAAAATCATAATGCATAACACAATGAACAACATTAAACACAATAGATAACACAATGACCAGCACTAAACTCAATGATTAGCATCAGACATAATGATCTTATGAATAGTACATAATAAAATAATATTACGCAATTATCTGATGAATATTACACAATGAACTAATATAACGTAAAAAGCTTGTGTTTGATCATATAAGGCTAGTGCAACCAAAACTATACTTAGAAGATTTTGAGTATAATTGAAGAAGTCTTTCCAAGACAAAACTGCTCTTCCGAAGCTAAATTGAAGATCTTCCGAAGCTCAAGAATGAAGAACTTATGGAGGTAGAATTTAGTCTTCCGAGACTAAGTAGTTCTCCTTCCCAAGTATAAACATTTATGTGACATCCGTCATTATCAGCCCCGTCAATTAACTTGAACTCGTTACCTCTCTCTTTGTGCAATTATTATTTTTTGTGAAATTAATTTGTTTTCGAATCGAATTTCTTCTTATATCCGTTACGTGTCAACCCTAATATTACAAAAATCTCAAATTTGAAAAAAATATATTATATAAATGATAATTAATAAAAGTTAATTATTATTAGTTTAATTAATACTATTATTATGACTATTATATTATTACTATTATTATTATTATTATTATTATTAAGTCTAGGGTTTAAATTGTATTTGAACCAAAATTGAGGGATTAAGTAATTGAAAGTTTGGGGTCCAAATTGCAAAATATGAAAATCTATATCAAAACCAAAACCCCTCCCGTAACCCTAATCATACTCCTCGCCGTCAATCACAAACCGAGAGTACCAGCGACGACCGAACGTCATTGTCTCTTCGTGTAGTCGCCTTGCACGTATTCAATCAATCTTGTTCGACTTTCTTTTCATTTCGCGGTGTTCGAATCCATCTTTTCTGTGCGGTTTGATTCGGTTGGTACGGGTTCGTACGGTGTCTACCGTGGTGTTTGTTAAGTTGCCCGCGTGTGTATGTATGTATGTGTGTCAATTGTGTGTGTGTGTTGATCGTGTGTTTTGTGCATGCCGTTCAAGAGAAACAAACACAGCAGCCTTCGGCTGCTATGTTCGCGACGAATGTGTGTGTTTGGTGTGTATACGTTGATATCGTATGCGTGGGTGTGCATCAAGTTTTGTTATTATTTAAACCTGTGAACTCACCAACAATATGTTGACCTTTTTGAGCATATCTTTTTAGGTAACAATCATTGAGGATTGCTAGGGATGTTACCTTAGCGATGACCTTAGGCTTACATCATTAAACCTTGGATGTCTTTGACAACTGCATTTGACTTTTAATTGCTATTCATATTTTGATTACTTGTTCCCGGGTTGTGGGATTTATACTTATTTCATTTGCATGACTATGTTTGTTGTGGAATTGACTAACTATGACACAAGTCTCCATTTGTGTCAGGTGACGTCATGACACTTTGTCTTTCATTATTTGTTGCACCTCTATTAATTAACAATGTGTTATGACGATCCTGTCCTAGAGCCATTGGTTATAGAGAATTAGGTGGATCACTAGACCTAGACTATAACCTAAGAACCTACATGTAGAATGCATATTAGGATTTATGTGCATTTGACTACACGTGTCTGTTCTTTAATTATTGCATTTATTCATGATCCGCAATGTGTTAATGATTCTATTTCATTTCCTTTGTTCAACTTTGGATAATTAACTTTTGGTTAGCGATCATACCTTTGATGCGTCTACCTTTAATAACACTCTGTACTTGACAAGGCGGGTTGACTCGATTAGGATGAGCTGGGTTGACCATGCAAAGCAAATTTCAATTAAGGGTGCACACGTAAATGCAATTTGTTGTGCATACGAAGTCTAGTCAATCTTGCCACAAGATAACGGTCATAATTAGTACGAATCCTCAACTCCATACCTTAGGACTTTAGTGTCCTGTTTCTTATGAGACCTTATCAATCTTGATGATCATTCATCACCTTATTACTTACATGAGTTCTAACCCACCAAAAGACTCATGGAATTATATTATGACATTGGTCCTAGTCCGTATGAGATAACACCCTCTCTAGCATTTCAATTATTATGCAACCAACTGTTTCCTTGAAAAATATCTGGTCTTCGAAGGGTTGTAGCTCAGCAATGATACTCACTGCACATGTATTACTTTATTGATTGATTTTAAGATTTGAGGCTTATGTATGTCTTTGAATAAGTTAGAAAATGCCACCCAAAAAGATTATCCGCAGTTACTCGTGGTGGTGTTGTCCCAAGAGGTAGAGGTAGAGGAAGAGGTGCAGGAGGTAGGGTGAAGCACTTGTAAGCAGAAATGAAGGTGGGCATGGTGGTAATAATCAGGGAGCTGGAAACCCTAATATAGCCGCCATGATTGCTCAACAACTTGTAGCACACATCCCGACAATAGTGGCACAGGTTAGTGACAACATCATGAATCACAATAATGGGGGTGGTAATGAGGATAACGAACATAATGATGAAAATGGCGGTTATGAAGAGAATAATGAAAAGGAACATGGAAATGGAGGTGGAGATGACAATTGAGAAGGAGGTAGAATAGGTAATGTGAACGGTAATGGAACATGAATGGGAGTGGCAATGGAGGAAGGTTTGGTTATACTTACAAGGAGTTCATGACTACTAACCCAAAGGAGTTTGACGGAAAAGGTGGAGCCATTGCCTTGACCCATTGGATTGAGAAGATGGGATCTGTGATGGACATCAGCAACTGTTCTGAAAATCAAAAGGTGAAGTATGCTACATGTTCACTGGTGGGAAAAGCATTAACGTGGTGGAATACCCAAGTGTAGGCTTGAGGAAGGGAGGCAGCAATGGCCATGACTTGGGTGGAGTTCGAAGCATTGGCAACTGAGGAATATTGTCCAATGAATGAAATGCAAAAGTTGGAGCATGAATTCTAGAATCATACGAAGGTAGGGTCGGGTCATGCTACTACACCGACTAGTTTCATGAGTTGGCAAGACTGGTGCCACACCTTGTGGCACCTGAATCAAAGTGAATTGAGCGTTACATTGGGGTTTAGTACCTTATATACGTGGCTTGGTGACTGTTGCGGCACCCCTCACTATACAGAGTGTGATTTTGAAGGCGGACACTCTAACAGATGAGATAGTAAGAACTGGGGTGCTAGGTAAAGGTAGTGAGAAAAAAGAGATATGGGGGAATCGAAAAGACAACCAGGGGGAAGATTCGATAAAAAGGCAAAGGTGACTAGAGGTTTTGTGGTAGTGAATCAAGGGAGAAAGGACTATGTTGGGCCACATCCTAAGTGTGGGAAATGTAACTATCATCATCCTGCTGCGGCGCCGTGTCGAGTTTGTGTGAATTGTAGGTGCCCGGGGCATCTTGCAAGGGACTGTAGAGTGGCGCCCAATTTGGTTGCACCGATAAATGCAATCAATCCAACTGGAAACATTAGGGTTTTCTATGAGAGTGGGAGTCCTGACCATTACCGGAATGTGTGCCCTAGGCTGAATCGGGCATCGGGTCAACAAGTGAATAACCAAAATCAAGTGATGGCAATAGCTGGCAATCAAGGGCAAGGTAATCAAGGAAATGTTGCCTGAGGACGTGCGTTTGTGATTGGTGTAAACAACGTGCGCGAGGACCCGAATGTTGTTATGGGTAAGTACCTTCTCAATAATCATTTTGCATCTGTATTATTTGATACCGGGGCAGACAATAGTTTTGTGTCCTTAGAATTTGCACCCCTACTTGGTTTGAACCCTAGTTGCTTAAATACTAGCTACTTGGTAGAAATGGTGAATGGTAAATTTGTGAGAGCTAGTGAAATAATTAGAGGGTTCACGATTACATTAAAATATCATGCCTTTGATATAGACTCAATACCATTTAAATTGGGAAGTTTTGAGTGGTAGGGGGAATAGATTGGTTGTCGAAGTGTGGAGCGAAAATTGTTTGCTGAGAGAAGGTGGTGCGGATCCCTATGCCTAATGGTGATGTGCTCAAGATCCAAGGAGAATGACTAGGAAGGAGTCTAAAGATCATCTCATGTATGAAAGCTCGCCATTGTCTGCAGAAGCAATGTTATGCATTCCTGGCACATGTGGTGGAGAAGAAACCCGAGGAAGGGAAACTGGAAGACATTCCGGTGGTGCGAGACTTCCCGGAAGTATTCCCTAACTATTTATCCTGTTTACCCCCCCGCTTGACAAGTAGAATTCCGCATAGATTTGGTACCTGAAGTGACGCCAGTAGCAAAGATGCCATATCGATTAACACCATCGGAAATGCAAGAATTATCGAGCCAACTACAAGAGTTGCTAGATAAGGGTTTCATACGACCAAGTCACTCTCCATGGGGAGCACCGATACTGTTTGTCAAGAAGAAGGATGGAACATTCCGAATGTGCATAGACTATCGAGAGTTGAATAAACTGACTGAAAAATCGATATCCACTTCCCAGGATCGATGATCTATTTGATCAATTACAGGGAGCTGCGTACTTCTCTAAGATCGACCTCCGATCAGTTTATCACCAATTACGGGTTCATGAGGAGGATATACCAAAGACAGGGTTTAGAACTCAATATGGGCATTACGAGTTCTTAGTCATGCCTTTTGGGCTGACCAACGCTCCAGCAGTGTTCATGGATCTTATGAACCAGGTGTGCAAACCCTATCTGGACAAGTTTTTAATCGTGTTTATAGATGATATTCTTATTTATTCTAGATCAAAGGAAGACCATGAACAGCACCTTCGAGCGATACTTAAATTATTAATGCATGAGAAACTTTACGTCAAGTTCTCGAAGTGTGAATTTTGGTTGCGGGAAGTGAAGTTTTTGGGACACGTGGTTAATGAAAAGGGAATCCACGTTGACCCTAGAAAGATTGAAGCAGTTAAAAAGTGGGACGCTCCTAAGACGCCCTCAGAGATACAATAGTTTTTAGGATTGGCTAGTTATTATCAACGATTCATTACAAACTTCTCTAAGATCGCTCAACCATTGACGATGTTAACACAGAAGGATAAGAATTTTGATTGGGGATATAAACAAGAGGAGGCATTTTAGACGTTGAAGGAAAGGTTATGCAATGCACCGATATTAACCCTCCCTGATAGGTCAAACAATTTTGTGGTGTTCTACGATGCATCAAATCAAGGACTAGGTTGTGTGCTTATGCAAAAGGATAAGGTGATTGCTTATGCCTCACGTCAACTTAAGGTTCACGAAAAGAACTATACAACACATGATCTAGAATCAGGCGTAGTAGTGTTTGCCCTAAAGATATGAAGGCAATATCTATATGGGACTAAGTGTGTTGCCTACACTGGTCATAAAAGCCTTCAACACATCTTTGATTAAAAGGAACTGAATATGTGCCAAAGAATATGGGTGGAACTCCTAAGTGATTATGACTGGGAGATTCGATATCATCCTTGAAAGGCAAACATAGTAACTGATTCCTTGAGTAGGATGGAGCGTGTAAAACCCCTACGTGCACGGGCGTTAGGGATGACTATTCAATTGAATTTAAAAGCACAAATATTGTTGGCGCAGGGTGAAGCATTGAAGGAGGAGAATGTCGCAAGTGAAAAGTTTCGAGGGTTAGAAAAACAGATGAACTGTAAAGAGGATGGTGTACGGTATTTTGTGGATCTTATATGGGTACCTAAGTGGGGTGATGTTCGGACCCTAGTTATGAACGAAGCACACAAGTCCAAGTATTCTATTCATCTTGGTACAAACAAGATGTACCAAGATCTTAGGAGTTGTATTGGTGGCCAGGTATGAAAAAGGACATTGCAAAGTATGTGACCGAATGCTTGACTTGTTCGAAAGTCAAAGCCGAACATCAGAAACCGCCAGGTCTGTTGCAACAACCGGAGATTCCCAAATAGAAGTGGGAGAATATAACGATAGATTTCATCACTAAGTTTCCTAGAACAAGTAGTGGGCACGATTCGATTTGGGTCATTGTGAACCGAATGACAAAATCTACGCATTTCTTGCCTATTCGCGAGGACTATAAAATGGAGAAGTTAGCAAGGTTATATGTGAATGAGATTATGGCTAGGCATGGAGTGCCTGTGTCTATTATATCAGATCGAGATAGCAGATTTACATCTCGGTTTTGGCAGACTCTACAAAAGGCGATGGGTACTCGCTTAAACTTAAGTACTGCCTATCATCCACAAACAGACGGTCAAAGTGAACAAACGATACAAACTCTAGAAGACATGCTTAGAGAATATGGGATTGACTGTAGTGGGAGTTTGGATACCCACCTACCGTTGATTGAATTCTCTTATAACAATAGTTATGATACGAGCATTGGATGTGCCCCGTTTGAGGCATTGTATGGAAGAAAGTGTAGATCTCTAGTATGTTGGCGGAAGTAGGTGGAAGCCAGTTGACAGGACTGGAGATTATCCAGGAAACTACTGACAAGATATTCCAAATCAAGGATAGGCTTAAGGCAGCTCGAGACCATCAAAAAAGCTACGCTAATAACCATTAAAAACCTTTAGAGTTTAACATGGGTGATCGTGTCTTATTGAAAGTTTCTCTGTGGAAGGGAATCGTAAGGTTTGGAAAGAAAGGGAAATTAGCTCCGAGATATGTTGGACCATTCGAAATCACAAAAAGAATTGGTCTCGTAGCATATCGATTAAAGTTACCTCAAGAACTTAGTGGTGTACATGACACATTTCATGTATCGAACCTTAAGAAGTGTTTAGCCGATGGATCCCTTCATGTACCAATAGAGGAAATCAAGATTGATGAGAAACTACATTTTGTGGAAGAACCAATAGAAATTATGGACCGAGAAGTGAAACAACTAAAACGCAGCAAAATCCCAATTGTTAGAGTGAGATGGAACTCCAAGCATGGACCTGAGTTTACATGGGAACGGGAAGACCAGATGAAATCTAAATATCCGTATTTGTGCATGGATAGAGTTTCAGGATCTAACTCCAGTGAATTTCGGGACGAAATTCTCTCAACTGGGGTCAATTAACTCGAACTCGTTAACTCTCTCTTCGTGCAATTATTACTTTTTGCGAAATTAATTTGTTTTCGAATCGAATTCTTCGTATATCCATTACGTGTCAACCCTAATATTACAAAAGTCTCAAATTTGAAAAAAAATATTATATAAATGATAATTAATAAAAATTAATTATTGTGAGTGTAATTAATACTATTATTATGACTATTATTATATTACTATTATTATTATTACTATTACTATAATTATTATTATATTATTATTAAATCTAGGGTTTAAACTGTATTTGCTCCAAACTTGAGGGATTAATAATTGAAAGTTTGGGGTTCAAATTGCAAAATATGAAAATCTATATCAAAACCAAAACCCAACCCATCAACCAAAACCCCTCCTTTAACCCTAATCATACTCCTCGCCGTCGATCACAAGCCGAGAGTTCCAGCGTCGACCGAACGTCATTGTCTCCCCGTGTAGTCGCTTGCAAGTATTCGATCAATCTTGTTCGACTTTCTTTTTGTTTCGCGGTTTTCGATTTCGTCTTTTCTATGCGGTTCGATTCGGTTGGAACGGGTCGGTTCGTACGGTGTCTGTCGTGGTGTTCATTGTGTTGCTCGCGTGTGTATGTATGTATGTGTGTCGATTGTGTGTGTGTGTGTGTGTTGATCGTGTGTTTGTGTGCATGTCGTTCAAGAGAAACAAACACAGGAGCCTTCGGCTGCTATGTTCGCGACGAATGCATGTGTTTGGTGTGTATACGTTGATATCGTATGTGTGTGTGCAGCTACGTGTATGTATATATAGATATGGGAGTGTTTGGATGAAGATAAGTATATATATATATATATATATATGTGTGTGTGTGTGTGTGTGTGTGTGTGTGTTATTGTGTGTAAATGTGGATATGGTGTATATATGAGTGTGATGTGTGTGCTCAAGTGCATGTGTAATATATTATTAAAACTATGTGTATATAGTGTAAAAATATGAGTGTTTGAGACAAACACAGCAGCCTACGACTGTTGTGTATGTTGTGTGTTCATTTTAATGTATATATATATTGTGTTTGTGTTTATAATTGTGTGTAAGTGTGTAGGGTATTGGTATGTGTATATATATTATATGTTGGGCATAAGTATGTAATAAAAATATGCATTACGATGTACTCACATAGTGGAGTATGTAATCTCAGGGGTTGGGGTATATAGACAAATTCTTGTGTGTCGTGTCGTATTGTAATATGTATGTAGATATATTGAGTATGCTTGTATAAGTATATTTGTGTTATGTCACGTGTGTAGATAATTGAATAGGTGTGTGTTATTCATTATATTCGAGTGTGTGTCTTGAACGTAAAAGGATACATATATATGCTCATATATGTTCCGTTACTATAATAAATAAATTAATATATGTAAGTATTAGAGCAATTATGTTGTGCACCAAACCCGGAATGACCCAAATTCGACCAAACGTACCTTCTCTCTTTAAGCACGTTTAAAGATTTAATTATAACAATTATAGGTGTTTGATTGTTCGTTGCTCTCACTCGTTAAAGTCTATTATTCATTTATTTTCATCTCATTTCAAGGTGAGTTTCACGGCCCCGTTTTCATTTAAAATATTTATAAACTAGGGGGAAAAGTATGCTCACCCTTTTTATGTTATGAACTTATTCAATTGTTATAGGACTGTTGTGTTTACTGTTTTGTAAGTATTTATCAGTACATGCATGAGTTGTCTTTGTGGTTCTGTAATCACAACTATTTAACTCTGGTGTTGGAGCCGACGGACAGGTTTTGATAGTACTATTAGGCTGACACCCCCACCCTTGTTTGTTAGTATACTAGTTGGGACTGACAGTGGCCAGGAACGGCCCTAGGGTGAATATGTTCCGACAAATTATGTGTGTACGTCGTAGGTTTAGTTGTGATGCTCATGATTACATGTGATATTACTTGCTTATAATTGTATGCACTTATGTCCTACCAACTGTCACACAGCATCAAGTTTTGTTTATTATTTAAACCTGTGAACTCACCAACGATATGTTGACCTTTTTGAGCATATCTTTTCAGGTAACAATCATTGAGGATTGCTAAGGATTCTGCCTTAGTGATGACCTTAGGCTTACATCATTAAACCTTGGATGTCTTTGACAATTGCATTTGACTTTTAATTGTTATTCACATTTTGATTACTTGTTCCCGGGTTATGGGATTTATACTTATTTGATTTGCATGACTATGTTGTCGTGGAATTGACTAACTGTGACACAAGTCTCCATTTGTGTCGGGTGATGTCATGACCCGTTGTCTTTCATTATTTATTGCACCTCTATTAATTAACAATGTGTTATGACGATCTCATCCGTTACATCCTCGTGTTTCCGCTATAAGCGAGGGTGAGACAACTTAAAATATTGAAGATTCAAGACAAAGTCTTCCGAAGAACAAAAAGTCATAAAGACCTGCACAAGTCTCAGAAGAAGTTGATTCTTCTGAATTATAGATGGTTTTGGAAGAAATTATTCTTCCAAAGCCATTTAAGCTTCGGAAGAACCAATTATAAACCAGTAGACAAAAGTATGGTCCGACTGACACTTGCAGCCAACTCTAATATACAACATAGCGCTTTCCCATCACAGTTCATCTTTTGATCAGTTAGTACAGTTATCAACCTTAGTTGGTGACAAAAGGTAAGTTATGGACATGTCATTACTACATAGTCTTGGATAGTATTTTATCTTAGATGATTTACTTCTAGCAATGTTGTATTTGTCTAATTGTAAATTCCAGTTGGTATACAAGTATAACCGGCTTTAGATAGTAGTATATATAGTTTATCATTATAACTCAATAAGTCATGCTTGTAAGAGTCTAGTTTGTAATATTAAGTTGAGAAGTAATATATACAAGTATCTTGAAAACTCAATCTTGTGTTCAATTACTTATTTTGTTATTGGCAACTTAGTTAGAGATTCTGCTTCATTTATCCAAATGAGATCAAGTGAGTTTGAGAGATAAACTAGTGTTGATAAACAAACACCGATCCTGCAGCTCATTTCTTATGTATCAACTTAATACGCATTTTAAAGACAAAAAATGCTTCTTTTTTGATGTTATTTAAAAAAATAATATTGTATGTAAAAGTTACAAACATTAAAGAAAATGCTGGAACTTAAAATTTTGGCTAATGTTAAAATACTTTTGATATATCATTTAAAGTTTTACTTATTTACAATTATGTCATCAATTTTTTTAGCATTAAGTATAAGATCTGATAAACAGTAGTCATGGGTTGGAGTCTCACTAGATGTAATATGCTCCAAGTGGACCAAGGGTTTTACCACAGTTTTGGGTGGTGGGTTTCCCTTGGAATGGTGGGCGAGCTGGGTCCCAGCGTTGTCTGTGTTCGTGGACGTAGGTGGCCTTTCGCCAATGGTTACCCAGGTGACCGGATTTAATAATTATTCGTTGGTCGCTAAAAATATTAAGAAAATATTCTTTAATTAATTAAACCTCATAGTACTATTTTTATCAAATATTTAATAGTGGTTGCTACCTTCCGAAGTCCAAATAACTAACTATAAATGTGTTGCAAAGTATATTAGTGTCAAGCAACCGGTGCCCACAAACACGCAAAAGTATATTTTAAGATCTACCTTTTATATATTTATATTAATGTCATCTTCAGGAAAATCCATATGATGATTTTATTAATTTATTTCAGTCTGCGTCAGTATAATAAAAAATTATATTCTTACAATAATGGTTCAATTAAGAGTTTTCTTGTGTTTTGTAATTTTAATACATTTAAAATAATTAAATAATAAGCATATATTTTTCTTTGTTGTAATATATTAAAACACATTGCATAGGAATTATGCAAAGTTTGAGAAAATTTTAGATTATGATTTATATTTTTAAAACCATTTTATTCCCGAACATTAATTCTGCGCAATGCGGTGAGTTTGCATACTTGGTACGCGTGTTACATCGATGTTATTAACGTGATCAAAACATAGAAAAAAAGTATTATGGCTCACATATTGCGTCACCGACAAAAGCTAATATTAAAACGGCAAATTTATGAAAGAAAGTAAAAAAATCAGAAAATGCAAATATTAATAAGTAGTTTAGAAAAATAAAGAAGATAGAAAAACAAAGAAAATATGTACCATTGAGTCAAAACCACGTCATCTAGTTCAGATATATAGGCATGCTGGTGGACTAAAGTTCTACGTTATATTTTTTATTTTCAAGGACTGTATTTGACAAAATAAAAATAATTGAAAAAAAAGAGGAAAAAAAGAGGAGTAACAAAATATCGTTCTTTTGATTCAAACCCGAGTATTGAGAGTAAAAGGCAAAGAACCAAACCAGTAGACAAAACACCAAATGGTGTTCAATCGTTGTAAAGAATTGTATATAAACAAAGGTCAAAGTGAATAAAAAGTTTTAAAATCCTCACGTCATTTCTAAATGTGTAATAGTAAAATATATCTAAAGTATATATATGCTATACAAGAAAAAAAACAAATATTTATATAAGTATATAAGTGTGCTGTACTCCAAAATTTTAGAAACAAAGTATATATATTTTTTGGTTATTTAAATATTATTTCTTTAGATAATGAATAATAATCTATTGTTTTAAATTTATTCTTACCATGTTTTACACAACTATCATATATAGGGATATGATGCATGCATGATGCACTAAGGTACTTTTGAGGCATCATATGGTCAAGCTAGGTTCATGTATGAACGGTGTTTATTAATGAATGGATCAAATTTCACTTTACACTTTACTCTTGACCAAAAGTTCTTCACTTGTGTAGTTATATTATATTTGTTTGAATTGGTCTCAAAGGTATATTGTTGACTTTTTATTCTTCTTACTTTTTAATCATAATATATGCGACTATAAATGTAAAAAGTCATATAGGGTTGCTAAACTGGAGACATGTTTGAGTTAGGGTTATCAATATTTGCCTTAACACACCAATTTTTCTTAAAATAGGGAAAGAGTGACATGAATGTCACGGGTCTAGACGGTCAAGTGGTGGGATAACAGGTTAATAAATGAAAGAAGGTGCAAATGTAATAACATAATCATGTATAAGTCATTGCATCAAATTCATAATCTTTTATCACGTAACCGATATATATAACAATAGAGGACAGTAAAAGAAACTATCATAACACGTTGATGGTTATAATTAATTTCATTTGTGTTCGAATGCTAGTGAGATGTCCACTAGCGATTAGAAGTTTATAAGAAAACATCATTTATGTATTTCAAGATTAATGGCCTAGAAAAAATAAATAGTTATAGTTGATGGCACTATTTCACTTGTGTATTTCATAATTTTAAGCTTTAAAATTACGTAAACATGTTAAGTTGAGATGTGATATTAACTTAGGATAGACTAAACATGTGGTTATTAATATTATCGTGAATCTTTTGGTGGGTAGATGATAATTAGGTGAGTGTCAAATCATGAGTATGTGACTTGTGAAACTGTGACCTATTGGCGCTAGTTGCCTAACCTAAATCATACAATTTAATAATTTATATAGTATTGTGAAATTATTATAGTTTTTTTCTTTGGTCAAGAAGATTAAAGAACGTGCGAGTTGCAAATTTAATTTGGAACTATTTGATGAGAGATACAAGAATACTTAAATAGTTTAATGAATATATATGATATTGTATCTATTAGTGATTTCGAAGAAATTTTGAATATATACGAAATTATGAAATATAGTTAATCTTAAATGTGTATATTGATATGTTTTCTTAAGTTCCATTGTATTATGATCGAATATTGGTTATACTATTTTTAATAGTCTTGTTCCGAATTTGGTTCTAAATAAATATTACATGAATGAAATATAACTCAGTTTTAATTTAAACTGAATTTTATTATTTACATTTGACACAGAGGAAAAAAATAGAACTCATTTAAACGTAAAGAGACCGGGATATGTTAAATTTAAAAAAAAGTTATATGTAGATCTAATAAAACAATACTTTTAAAATGCCGGTTATTGAAACTTTAAAAGATAAAGATACATTTTTATTCATTTATCTATCCGCAAATATACCTAGTGATGACAATCAAACCTAAACCCAATGGTAATAAGCAAAACTTGAGACATTAGGGATGGGTATAAATTCACGTATGTTGGTATGAGACTAGATTTAAGATTAATATTTTATTTCTTTTGCATGTAATAGACGGTTTGAGACTGCATTGTATACTCATTTACCCGACCCGGTTACTTGATTAAAAATATTTGTTTTCTAATTATATACTCGAAATTATATTACTTTTTAATTTATTTTACTTAATAAATTATTATATAATATATATATATATATATATATATATATATATAATATATATATATATATATATATATATATATTTCAATATTTTTTTATTATTATTTATGTGTTGGATATAAGTTATTACCAATATCGTTTGCACTATACTTGATATTTGTTCTTGAAATTAAATAGTAGAACTAGAGGAACATCAAAAGAAATAAACGGTAGAACTAGTAACTTATAATGTTTCTCGACGAATCATTATTCAATTTGTGGTGAGGCGTTTGTAAGCATTACACTTAGAATGTTGAAGCAACCAAAAAGCTTTTAGCATGCACATAGTGAACTAGTAACTTATAAAGCTTTGATATAACTCAAGGATTTTTACTAAGGTAGTGTTTGTTTTTCTTCAAAAGCTCTTCCCCGTCTTTTCATCTGCGCGCACGCAGACGCGGGAAATGGTTTTGAATGCGCAGACTGTTTGATTTTTGGAAGACGTTTCATTAAAAAACGTCTTCCTGCGTGGAGAAGATGTGGTCTTATCATTTCTCAACTCTTCTCAACCTCTTCTCATTTCTTCTTAACTCCCCCAAGCCCTGAAACCACTTTCATTTGTGTGCAACCCTTCCCCACATCTCCTCTCACCACCGGCCAGACATTTGCCGTCGCGCCGACGGTCTCTTGTTGCCGGCCAAACCTCTACCGAGCCCTCCGCCGCGAACAGAAAACGGTGTAGCATCTTCATCCCCACATCAAGCCCTCCCTCGATCCCCAACCTCAATTCAAACGCATCAGAAAAGTTCCAAAACCCAACCTCGGTTCAAACGTGTCTCCCTCAATGGATGAGGCCTTAGCTCCAAAGTCGTCGGCCGCCCCCTATAGCCCCATCACGACCTCCACCTACCCAACTGTTGCCTTGGCGCCACCTCCACCATCATGGTTGAGCCCCCCTTAATGCCACTCCATCTCCACTGACGATGATTCTCATGGAAAAGTGGTGGATTTGAAGCTCACCATTGAAGATGTTGATAGTGAATCTGTGGTAGCGACGAAGAGTGGTAGCCTAGTATTTTTGAGAGATGCTAATATGAATGAAACTAGAATGAGGGAAGTGGAATCCCCAAATTTCAAAATTGCTTTGTTAACATTTGATATTATTCGATTGTTATGGATAAAAATGTAAAATTCTTAACTTAAAGTGATTGACTTTTTACAGGTTTATTATAATTACAAAATAATTTACTAGTTTGCAAATGTTTAAAAACATACAGTCTTTTTTGCAGACTGTAAAGTATGGGTGTAAACGAGCCAAGCCGACTCTCAAGCTACTAGGGATCGACTCGAAAAAAAACTTGAATCGAGCCGAGCTTTAACAAGCTCGAGCTCACATAATGGCTTTTTACTAAACGAGCTCGAGCCCAAGCTTTAGATATCGAGCTCCAGTCAGCTCACGAGCCTAAACGAGCTTTTTGTTTTATATAATTATTTATTTAATATGAATATATATGTACATAAATCATATTTATTATATATATTATGATAAAATTAATTAAATAATATATATTATGTTAAATATAGAAAGTTTCACTATAAAAAAATATATAAGTAATTATAAAAAAATTAAAATTTAATAATTTAACAACAAACGAGCAGAGCCCGAGCCGAGCTCGAGCCTAATAATTTTTGATGAGCCGAGCTCGAGCTTAAGAAATAAAACTTCAAACGAGCTGAGCACGAGCTTTCTAAAACTGTTAGATCAAGAAGAAGGCTGGTGCAACCAAAACCAAATCACTTAGATAATTTTGGTACTACATGCAAAGGCTTCCGAGGCTTAGCATGGAACTTCCAAGGTTGTAGAGTTCTTCTGAAGATAAAGTAAAAGATCAGCTTCCGAAGACAGAACACTACTTTCGAAATCAAGAGCATGCTTCCGAAGGTTAAGTCTTAGAAGAGCAATCAGAAGACTACTTTCGAGCATGAAGGAAAGAAGAAGTTCCCAAGCCTTAGAAGAAGCAGTCTCTTCCGAAGTATAAGCGGCTTCGGAAGTACTTGTTCTTCCAAAGCCATTAACTTTCGGAAGGCACTGTTATGAACCAGTGGACATAAGTATGGTCTTTGACACTGCGTTGCAGACCTCTGATACTACATGGTGTTTTCTCAAAGAGCCATGTAGTTGACCATACTTTATTCCACTGTTTACCTTTTTATGATAGTAAATGTTACTAACTTTAGTTGGTGACAAAAGGTAAGTCAGGGACATGTCCTGACTACCAAATCTCAAATAAGACTTTATCTGAGATACCTTAAACTATAGTCTTGTAGTATAGGCTTTAGTTATAAGATCTCAGCTGGTATCAAAGTATATCCGGCTGTAGGTAGTATTATATATAGTTTCTCATTGTAACTTGAAAAGATAAGCTTGTAAGAGTCTTGTAATATTTGAGTTGAGAAGTAATACATGCAAGTACCTTGAATATTACTTTCTGTGTTCTGTATTATTTACTATATTGTGATCAACTCTTATTGACTCTACCTTCATCCGAGTGTTGTTCAAGGTGAGTTTGAGAGAAAAACTAAGTGTTAAGTGACCCTTAACTAAGTTTAAAAACAAACAGTCTTTTTTGCAGACTGTAAACTATGGGTGTAAACGAGCTAAGCCGGCTCGCAAGCTACTCGGGATCAACTCGAAAAAAAACTTGAATCAAGCCGAGCTTAAACGAGCTCGAGCCCAAGCTCGAGCTCACATGATGGCTTGTTTACTAAACGAGCTCGAGCCCAAGCTTTAGATATCGAGCTCCAGCCAGCTCGCGAGCCTAAACGAGCTTTTTGTTTTATATAATTTTTTATTTACATATAAATATATATGTACATAAATCAAGTTTCAAAAGTGTTCTAATTTAGTCACTCATGCATATTTTTCTCAAATTGGACCTCCAAACGATCAAATCGAGTCATTACCAAATTTTATTATGATAAGAAAGTAATGATGGAAAAGACATTGGAGTTAGAATTTTCAATATATAAAATTATATTAAAAAATAAAAAAAACATGTTAATTATCAAAAAATAAAAAAAATGCCTAAAATTTACGTCAACGTTCTATATCAGCATCAAAAGATAGAAAAATATATTTTATAACTGAATCAAAAGTATGACATGCTAAAAATATGTTATGACTTTTAATTTGTATAAAATATAAAAATGAGTGATCTAATTGGAACACTTTTAAAACTTGAGTTATTTAATTGGAACACTTTTGAAAGTTGGTTACTATTTTATAAAGTTACCCCTTTATTATATATATTATTATGATAAAATTAATTAAATAATATATATTATGTTAAATATAGAAAGTTTCACTATAAAAAAATATAAAAGTAATTATAAAAAATAAAATTTAATAATTTAACAACAAACGAGCAGAGCCCGAGCCGAGCTCGAGCCTGATAATTTTTTGACGAGCCGAGCTCGAGCTTAAGAAATAAAACTTCAAACGAGCTGAGCTCGAGCTTTCTAAAACTAAAACGAGCCGAGCTCGAGCCTAAGCGAGCTCGGGCTTGGCTCGGCTCGTTTACACCCCTACGGTAAACGTTTGGTACACCTCTTCTCATGCAGATGTGGTCCACGGATTGTAGACATTTTGCTGCAGAAAAAATAAACAACACCTACGTATCAAATCTTCTAAAGACAAAAGACAAAATCTTCTGAAACCAAAAATGAAGTGTTCTGAAGCTTCAAGACAAAGTCTTTTGAAGTTTCAAGACAAAGTCTTTTGAAGTTTCAAAACAAAGTCTTCTGAAGTTTCAAAACAAAGTCTTCTAAATCCAAGAGGCTGCTTTTTCTAGAAGACAAAAAAAACATGCTTCTTTTAACTTACTTTTGACAAAAGTTGAACCACTTTACGCTGTCATTTCTGAATACTCACCCATTTACATAAGTTGGTGAAAAGTCCATATTTTTATCAGTTGTAGATTAGGTCTTAGAGTTTGTAATTTTCTACTTTTGTACTTTTATTATTTTTGTATTAGATAAGTATATGAGTTATGACATGTTATAGTCACTATTTAAAAGACAATTTGTCTTTTAACTTTATATTGGCGGTTATAAAATGTAATATAAAGTACCTTAAGTACTTGTCATTTGATTTAACCTTTTCATATTTATATACATATTTTATTCTAAATAAAACACACACCTCATATCTACGTATAATTCTATATCACAATTAATTATACTTAGTTAATATTTAAGATAAATAAGACTCGAACTCTTAATCTTAAAAAAACAATCATTTTAACTCCAAATGATTTTAAAATTAGATGCAAATTGAAATTGACACGTGCATCGGTGAATTTAACTTGCATTCTCATTCACTCAATCTAATGTATTTTTAATTTGCTTGGAAGTTTGAAGAAGGTTGAATAATGTAAAAGGAAATTGTGTTATGTTTGTATGCATACTGCCCCCATAAACGTAAAAATCAAAAGTTATTACCTTATATTAACTAATAAACTAACAACTAGTGAATTCTTTTCGCAGGTTGCAACTGCTTAATCTTTAAATTATATATGCAATATATGCAAGTACCTTAAAAATTACTTTCTATGTTCTGTATTACATACTATATTGTGATTAACTCTTATTGACTCTACCTTCATCCAAGTGTTGTTCAAGGTGAGTTTGAGAGAAAAACTAAGTGTTAAGTGACTCTTAACCGATCCTGCAATTTGTATCAGAGCTTCTTAGGCTCTTGATTGTGTGATCTAACCATCCAAATCAACTTGTTTTTCACTCCTCCCTACAACTCACTCACTCAAAATGGCCCTTAACAAGTCTGAAGTAGAGATGGGAACCATGACAAAGGCTCCCATCATTACTCCTGAAAATTTCAGGTCTTGGAGCAAAAGAATGGAAGGCTTCATCAGATACCAAGACAGCAAGATGTGGAACTCCATTATCAACGGCCCGTACAAGCCAAAGGTGGCATCACTTGGTGGAAACGGTGCCATGATTGAAAAAGCTATTGAAGACTATTCTGACGAAGACCGAAAGAAGATAGACATTGACAGCAATGCTATGACAATTCTCATGACTGCAATACCAAACTCTATCATGGTAGGGTTTGAGCATTGTAAGTCTGCAAAGGAATTGTTTGATGCTCTTGCTCAGATGTACTCAAGCTCCAATGACTCAAAGAAGGACTCACTGAAGCAGCGTTCGAGAACTTCACTTATATTGCTGGAGAGACCCTCAGCCAGCAGTATTTCAAGTATGTGGATCTTGTCTCCTCTCTTCAATCTATGAAGATCACTCCTGAACTCAGAGATCTCACGAGAAAGTTCATGAGTGCTCTTCCAAATGAGTGGACATTTTACTGTGTCTCTATCAAGAGGACAGAGAATTTGAACACTCTCACTATGACTGAACTTTACAGCATCCTTAATGGATATCGTTTAGAGATGGAAAGTAAGAAAGGCCACCAAGCAAGCTGTCCTCTGAGTCTTCCTGCTAGTAACACTTTAATGGTTGTAGTAGGCTCAGCACCTGTCACACCCTAACATTGACGGCGGAAACGTCGAGGAGTGAGAGTTAAGATCGTTCACAGCCACATAACGCTATTTAATAACTCAAATATAAATTTAATCATAAAATTCAAATGGATCATTACATTTAAGTCTCAAAGAAACAAACAAAATAACATAAAAGATTGCAAGTCATTTTAATTCACTTATTTATCTAGGTCCATTCCTAGATGTGTAAGCTTCAATGTGTAGAAATCAAACTTGGGCATTACCTGAAACATGTTAAAAATAAAAGATCAACACTAATGTTGGTGAGCATTCCATAGTTTTAATAAATAAGTATATATAAAAGATGGTAAAATCAAGTCATAATTAGTGAATATAGTGATTAGGGATGCTATGGACAATGCAACAATCAAACCTTGACAATGTTTTACAAGTCTCAACGTTAAAAGTATATATACGATCAGCTAAGTGTACTTGGATCAACCAAGCAGGCTTGTCTTACCCATAGATCTATGACTTCGCTGGGCTAGCAATAGTTAATGATTGTACATATAACGCCATAACATGGTAACCACACAAGTTCAACTAACCACAACTTAACATGATGTATTGCCATAAAGTTTACAAGTCTCAAATAAGTTTACAAGTGCAAAGTATAAATTAACATGTTTCACCCCAAAGTGTGAAAGTATAAAAAGGGGGTATGGAATACTCACTTGACCAAATAATATATAATTGATGATTAATAAAAATAAGCAACGTTCCAACGTAGTCTCACAAGGCACCTATATATATACACGTTTTAAGTTAATAATTAGATTAACGTTTTAATGCGAGCTAGGAATTTGGGGGCCTAAATAATCACAACCTATTAGAGAAAATTATGCATATATTATAGTCTAATAAAAGAAAACATATCTTTTATAAAATTTTAAAAAAAGATTTAAAACTTTTATAAAAAAAAACTTGTGGATTTAAATTTATAAAATGTAAGTAATTTCTATAAAATATCATGATTAAACCACCCTTAAAATGATTAAAATAATGTAATGAGTTAAATTGTTATCTAAAATAAAATAATAAAACACTATATTTGTTGATAAATATTTGTTAACATAATATATAAATTTACAGAAAAGGAATAATTAACTTTAAAAATATACAAAAGTTATAAAACCAATTCTTATAATTTTTAGAAAAAAAACAAGTTTCAAATGAAGGCTAAAAAGCCTTAAAAGTAAAACATGGGGTCCCCCGGATTCGAACCGGGGACCTCCTGTTTAACCTCATCCCATATTACCGCTGAACCAAGGCTCTCAGCCGCGGTAATACTCAGTTCCAATTTCTTTTGAATTAAATCCCAAATACACCCCCAAATCCAAGAACCCTAGAATCGGGTGATTCAAAATTGACTGATTAATCGATGCTTGGGGCATTGTTAACCATGGGGCTTTTGTTCCCCATGATCAACCGATTGAATACATGTAAGCAATTTACCCTTTCGATTGACAATTGAAGGTGCACACGTTGATGAACGAGTCGCGAAACGAGAGGTGAGGGAACGATGTGTAATGTTGATGATAATCCAATTTACTTCGTGTGGAGCTTCGGATGATGTTCCCGATGTAAAGCCCTCTATCAATTCGTTGTTAACAGGTTGTTATGGTGGTGTTCGGGTGGTGTGGATCCGCGATAAAAAGTGAAGTTAAATCTGCGAATTGTGGTTGTTTCAGATGCAATTGAGGATGGTATTCGATTAATGATGATAGAGAGTCGTTTAGGTTAGTTTAATTGGACTATTATGATTTGTAAATGCTCGAACGGCTATATGCTTTAATGCATATCGGTTATGCGATCGTTTAGGGTCGAAACCGATGTTTAAACTCAATTTAATGGAGTAATCAAGTTCGAAACATGCAAACGACACGATTTGAGTCGGTTTTGGGCTTCGAAAACGAATAAATTTGAGCGTTTGACCGTCGCCGGAGCTCGTCGGAGCTCCGCCGGACTTCTGGCCGGAACGCGGCTTTGGGGAAAAGTTTGGAGTTATTTGCACAAATGGTCCCTGAAGTTTTAAAGTTGTTATTTCGTGCCCAGACTTTATTTTCACAGTTTCAAAATTGACAAGGAGGCCCCTTGAGTTTAGATTAAGTTTATCAAACATTTTTAAGTTTAGAAATTTTTCATTTCATATTACTTTTATTGTTCTTATTATTATTATTATTATTATTATTATTATTATTATTATTAGTAATATAATTATTATTTCCCTTACAATTTGTTATTATTAATATCATTATTATTACAACATAATTATTATCACTCTTATAAATTTAAAAGAGCAATAAAGATAATAGTCATAAGCAACCCATAAGTTTCGTAAATAACACAATTAGCCCATGCAAGAATTTAACAAGGCTAACATTAAATTAACCCAAAATCACACGATGTTACAGTCTCCCCAACTTAAAAGAATTTCGTCCCGAAATTAAGAACAAGTTAAGAGAACAAATGCGGGTATCTCTCCTTCATATGATCCTCACGCTCCCAAGTGAAACTCAGCTCCACGTTTGTTTTCCCAACGAACTTTAACGATAGATGAGGTAGTTGTTCGGGTCTTCTTCAGGGTTCGATCCATAATCTCAACAGGCTTCTCAACAAAGTGCAATGACTCATCAACTTGAATTTCCTCTAGTGGGACATGCAAATTTTCATCAGTCAAGCACTTCCTCAGGTTTGAGACATGAAAGACAGGATGAACTCCGCTGAGTTCAGAAGGTAACTCCAGTTTGTAAGCCACTTTCCCAATTCTTTTCAAAATCTTGAAAGGTCCTACAAAGCGTGGGGCTAACTTACCCTTCTTCCCAAAACGTACAACACCCTTCCATGGAGAGACTTTAAGAAGAACCATGTCGTCGACTTGAAACTCCAATGGTTTGCGTCTTTTGTCGGCATAACTCTTTTGGCGACTTCTAGCCACCTCAAGATTATTTCGTATTTTGGAAATTTTGTCGGTCGTTTCTTGAATAAGTTCCGGCCCAGTGATAGTATTTTCCCCAATGTCAGTCCAACAGATTGGGGAACGACATTTACGGCCATACAAAGCCTCGAATGGTGCCATTTTGATACTTGAGTGATAACTATTGTTATACGAAAATTCCGCGAGTGGTAAATGCGTATCCCAATCACCACCAAAATCAAGGACACAAAGTCGTAACAGATCCTCGAGGGTTTGAATTGTTCGTTCGGTTTGACCATCGGTTTGAGGATGGTAAGCCGTACTTAAATCCAATTGAGTTCCCAAAAGCTCTTGCATCGAATACCAGAAGTGTGAAGTGAAACGAGCATCTCGATCAGAAATGATGTGTAAGGGCACGCCATGACGACTCACAATTTCATCAACATAGATTCGGGCTAGCCTCGAAACCTTGTACGTGTCTCGTATGGGTATGAAATGTGCTGTCTTGGTCAAACGGTCAACGATGACCCAAATGCTATCATGACCACGAGGTGTACGAGGTAACTTGGTTATGAAATCCATGGATATATGTTCCCATTTCCACATCGGAATTTCAGGTTGCTCAAGTAAACCACTTGGTCGTTGATGCTCGGCTTTAACCCTTGCACACGTGAGACACTTAGAAACATAAGATGCGATATCTTTCTTCATTCCAGGCCACCAATATTGACCCCGTAGGTCCATGTACATCTTATCGGAGCCAGGATGAACAGAATATCGGGTTTGATGAGCTTCGTTCATAATGAAGTGCCGAAGGTTGTCACGATTCGGGATCCAAAGTCGATTCAAGAAGTACCACATGCCGTTCGGTTTTGTCTCCAATTGTGACCGTACGTTAGTCATCAAATCTTCGTCTTTTCCTTCGTCGGTTAGTGCCACTTGTTGAGCCTCGCGAATGCACATCTCGAGGTCACTATCGATCCTTATGTTTTGAAGCATGATAGTAGCCTCGTTGACATCCACATGAATCTCGGTATCAAATTCTCCTAGCGTATCAAACCATTGCCTTCGATCTCGAATTTCTTGAAGCGAGACAGTCTTGTTGTGGACCTTGCGACTTAGTGCGTCGGCTACAACATTCGCCTTTCCAGGATGATAGCGAATGTCGCAGTCGTAGTCACTAATCAACTCAATCCAACGTCTTTGTCTCATGTTGAGATCCTTTTGATTGAACACGTGTTGGAGACTCTTATGATCGGTGTAGACGATACATTGCGTCCCATATAAGTAGTGTCGCCAAATCTTCAATGCAAAAACCACCGCACCAAGTTCAAGATCATGCGTTGTGTAGTTAATTTCATGCACCTTCAATTGTCTTGACGCGTATGCTATAACTTTGCCTCGTTGCATGAGAACACAACCCAGACCTTGATTAGAAGCATCACGATATACAGTAAAGTCGTCGTTTCCATCGGGTAGTGTGAGAATAGGAGCATTACACAACTTGCGTTTCAATGTCTCGAAAGCCTCTTCTTGCTCGGGTCCCCATTCAAAAAGTCGATTCTTTTGGGTTAGTGCCGTTAATGGTTTAGCAATCTTCGAGAAATTTGCTATGAACCTACGGTAGTATCCCGCTAAACCCAGAAAAGAACGAACCTCGGTTGGGGTTGTGGGAATGCACCAATTCTTCACCGCTTCAATCTTGGTAGGATCAACGTGAATACCTTGGCTATTCACCACATGTCCTAAGAATTGAACTTCTTCTAACCAAAATTCACACTTGGAAAGCTTAGCGTACAATTGCTCCTTCTTCAAAAGTTCAAGAACTTGTCGCAAGTGTGTCTCGTGATCGACTCTCGTCTTAGAATAGATAAGAATGTCATCAATGAACACGATTACGAATTTATCCAAATACGGTTTACATACTCGATTCATGAGATCCATGAACACGGCAGGTGCATTGGTCAAACCAAAAGGCATAACCATGAACTCGTAGTGCCCATATCGAGTACGAAAAGCGGTCTTTGGAATGTCATCATTGTGAACACGTAGTTGATGATACCCAGAGCGTAGATCGATCTTTGAGAATTGAGTTGCCCCTTGAAGTTGGTCGAAGAGATCATCGATTCGAGGAAGAGGGTATCGGTTTTTGATAGTAAGTTTGTTGAGTTCCCGGTAGTCGATGCACATACGGAATGACCCATCCTTCTTCTTCACAAATAGTACAGGTGCGCCCCACGGTGATGAACTAGGGCGAATAAAACCCTTATCGGTCAACTCTTGCAGTTGACTAGCGAGCTCTTGCATTTCAGAAGGTGCAAGACGATAGGGCGATTTAGCCACAGGGTTTGCACCAGGGATTAAATCAATCTTGAACTCAACTTCTCGCACGGGAGGTAACCCTTTAAGATCTTCGGGAAAAACTTCGGGAAAGTCTCGCACAACAGGAATGTCCTTCAACTCCTTACCCTTGGCTTTCGTATTAACCACATATGCCATGAAAGCCATGTAGTTTTTACTCAAGCACTTACGGGCCTTGATACAAGACATGAGTTTGAGTCTTTGGGATGATTTCTCCCCAAAGACCTTCAAAGTATCTCCAGTAGGTAAAGGAATCCGGATACACTTCTCAAAACATAGAATTTCCACACGATGTTTGGCTAACCAATCCATACCAATGATAACATCAAAGCTTCCCAATTGCATAGGAATAAGGTCAACGAAAAACTCGTGTTCGTTAAGGCTTAAAGTGCAGTCGTGTATTACGACGTCCACGACAATAGATTTTCCGTCGGCGATTTCGACAGTGAAAGATCTTTCTAGATTGACGCGCGGTTTAGAAAGTAAAACCTCGAATTCCAGGGACACGAAACTCCTATCAGCACCCGAATCAAACAATACAGATGCATAATGTTTATTTACGAGATACATACCTGTTTGGTAACAACCTATTATTGATATGATGAACATAGATAGGAAATTTTGCAAGACAAGAAAAAGGACTAGAAGAAATTTAACGGCGTACCATTCACCACGTCGTTGTTGGCTTGCGCTTGGTTGGCGTTGATGTTGAAAGCCCTTCCACGAGCCGGTGGCACAGTTCCCGCATTGCGAGGACATTGTGGGCGAATATGACCAGCCTCGCCACAGTTGTAACAGGTTCGGTTGGTAAGTATGGCAGTGTTGTTTGGCGCACGAAGACAAGTAGCCACTAAATGACCATACTTTCCACACAGAGAGCAGACTCGACATGGAATGTTGCTTGCATGGTGGTACTTGCACGTGTTACACATAGGATGTGGACCAGCATAAACCTTAGCCATGGGAGCTTGATTTGCAATCATCATTTGTTTTTGAGGAGCATTAGGAGCGGTCACGGCGTAGTTGCGTGTCGGAGTGAACTTACGTTTCTTGTTTTGAGAAGATGACTCGGCCTTTACCTCCTTTGTTGCCTCGGGTGTCACCTTCACCATAGCCTTGGAACCCTTTGCCGACATCGTGCCAGCTCTTATATGATTCTCGGTGAGCTGTGCAGTGATAGTAATCGCTTCCTCCAAAGTTGTGGGCCTACTACCCACCACAGCATCTTGAATTTGAGGTGGCACCCCCTTGATAAATTTCTCGATGTTACGGGGCACGGTGTCCACCATGTGTGGTAGAAGCATACTCAACTCATGATGTCGGGTGGAATAAGCCAAGTGATTCCCACCATCTTGTTTAAGGTTCCAGAATTCCTCCTCCAGCTTTTGTAACTCGCTTCTTGGGCAGAACTTTTGGATCATAATATCTTTGAATTCCTCCCAGGGCATCGCCATTGCAACCTCAGTTCCCCGGTTTCTCTTTTCACTATTCCACCAAGTTAGCGCTCGTTGTTGAAGAACACTTGTGGCATAGCGAACCTTGAGCTCATCGGGGCACTCGCTAATAATAAATGTGTTCTCCATACCTTCAAACCACTCGAGAAGTCCCGTGGCTCCTTCTTTTCCACTAAACTAGTGGGTTTGCACGAGTTGAAGTGTTTGAAAGTGCAAGTACGATTGTTCCCATGTTGATTATTCCCGTTTTGATTGTTGCTATTGTCTCCATTAGCACCACTATTGTTCCCATTGGTATTGTTGTTGCTATTAGCCATTAGTGTGCTATTAAGTTCAGCAACCATAGTCGGAAGAACGGCCGCCATTTGTCGGCAATCATAGCAGCTAGCTTACGGTCAGAACTTCCACGCTTTCCATGGTGACGAGACATGCTGGATATACAAAATGAGTTAGTTACAGGAGCGGGGATAACAGGGGATAGTAGTTTAACAAAGATAAGCTAAGGGTTTTAAGGTACACGGGATATTTCCATTTGGTAACGCATTACCATTTGAAAACGTTGACACGTCAAGGTGAATTGAACCATTTACCTTAGAAACTTGTGTATGTTGACCATAGTTTATCACTCATCCCAGAAATCCCCAGGTAAGCATAACTAGTCCCGTAGGATTTATGCGATATGCTTGCCTTAGCCCGAGGGCCTTTTGCCAGGAAAACCAGAATACAGGTGTCTATGTGTCACACAATATTTCTTAGGTTCATAGAATCAAAACCTTGATGAGATTTATACAGATTAGACGTAACGTCTAAAGATCCAAGTCATAACATAGACATAAGATTCCACGTGTCGACGAGAATAAGATTAAGAGAGTTCATGTTCGGGGGAGTCAAAGGATCAAAGTTAAGTTTAGGGAGACAAATAACAATGGTTAGGCAATCCTATGCTAAGGCATCAAATTGCACGTAAGAGGCATAGCATTATGTAGCATGAAAAGTATATAATTTACAAGATAGAAATATAATTCTATAAGGTTCATGCATACTATAGCCTAGGTCACCATTTCTAATAACCTAGATCCCTATAGTTATGGGCTCTGATACCAATCTGTCACACCCCAACCTTGACGGCGGAAACGTCGAGGAGTGAGAGTTAAGATCGTTCACAGCCACATAACGCTATTTAATAACTCAAATATAAATTTAATCATAAAATTCAAATGGATCATTACAAGTTTAAGTCTCAAAGAAACAAACAAAATAACATAAAATTGCAAGTCATTTTAATTCACTTATTTATCTAGGTCCATTCCTAGATGTGTAAGCTTCAATGTGTAGAAATCAAACTTGGGCATTACCTGAAACATGTTAAAAATAAAAGATCAACACTAATGTTGGTGAGCATTCCATAGTTTTAATAATAAGTATATATAAAAGATGGCAAAATCAAGTCATAAATTAGTGAATATAGTGATTAGGGATGCTATGGACAATGCAACAATCAAACCTTGACAATGTTTTACAAGTCTCAACGTTAAAAGTATATATACGATCAGCTAAGTGTACTTGGATCAACCAAGCAGGCTTGTCTTACCCATAGATCTATGACTTCGCTGGGCTAGCAATAGTTAATGATTGTACATATAACGCCATAACATGGTAACCACACAAGTTCAACTAACCACAACTTAACATGATGTATTGCCATAAAGTTTACAAGTCTCAAATAAGTTTACAAGTGCAAAGTATAAATTAACATGTTTCACCCCAAAGTGTGAAAGTATAAAAAGGGGGTATGGAATACTCACTTGACCAAATAATATATAATTGATGATTAATAAAAATAAGCAACGTTCCAACGTAGTCTCACAAGGCACCTATATATATACACGTTTTAAGTTAATAATTAGATTAACGTTTTAATGCGAGCTAGGAATTTGGGGGCCTAAATAATCACAACCTATTAGAGAAAATTATGCATATATTATAGTCTAATAAAAGAAAACATATCTTTTATAAAATTTTAAAAAAAGATTTAAAACTTTTATAAAAAAAAAACTTGTGGATTTAATTTATAAAATGTAAGTAATTTCTATAAAATATCATGATTAAACCACCCTTAAAATGATTAAAATAATGTAATGAGTTAAATTGTTATCTAAAATAAAATATAAAACACTATATTTGTTGATAAATATTTGTTAACATAATATATAAATTTACAGAAAAGGAATAATTAACTTTAAAAATATACAAAAGTTATAAAACCAATTCTTATAATTTTTAGAAAAAAAACAAGTTTCAAATGAAGGCTAAAAAGCCTTAAAAGTAAAACATGGGGTCCCCCGGATTCGAACCGGGGACCTCCTGTTTACCTCATCCCATATTACCGCTGAACCAAGGCTCTCAGCCGCGGTAATACTCAGTTCCAATTTCTTTTGAATTAAATCCCAAATACACCCCCAAATCCAAGAACCCTAGAATCGGTGATTCAAAATTGACTGATTAATCGATGCTTGGGGCATTGTTAACCATGGGGCTTTTGTTCCCCATGATCAACCGATTGAATACATGTAAGCAATTTACCCTTTCGATTGACAATTGAAGGTGCACACGTTGATGAACGAGTCGCGAAACGAGAGGTGAGGGAACGATGTGTAATGTTGATGATAATCCATTTACTTCGTGTGGAGCTTCGGATGATGTTCCCGATGTAAAGCCCTCTATCAATTCGTTGTTAACAGGTTGTTATGGTGGTGTTCGGGTGGTGTGGATCCGCGATAAAAAGTGAAGTTAAATCTGCGAATTGTGGTTGTTTCAGATGCAATTGAGGATGGTATTCGATTAATGATTGATAGAGAGTCGTTTAGGTTAGTTTAATTGGACTATTATGATTTGTAAATGCTCGAACGGCTATATGCTTTAATGCATATCGGTTATGCGATCGTTTAGGGTCGAAACCGATGTTTAAACTCAATTTAATGGAGTAATCAAGTTCGAAACATGCAAACGACACGATTTGAGTCGGTTTTGGGCTTCGAAAACGAATAAATTTGAGCGTTTGACCGTCGCCGGAGCTCGTCGGAGCTCCGCCGGACTTCTGGCCGGAACGCGGCTTTGGGGAAAAGTTTGGAGTTATTTGCACAAATGGTCCCTGAAGTTTTAAAGTTGTTATTTCGTGCCCAGACTTTATTTTCACAGTTTCAAAATTGACAAGGAGGCCCCTTGAGTTTAGATTAAGTTTATCAAACATTTTTAAGTTAGAAATTTTTCATTTCATATTACTTTTATTGTTCTTATTATTATTATTATTATTATTATTATTATTATTATTATTAGTAATATAATTATTATTTCCCTTACAATTTGTTATTATTATATCATTATTATTACAACATAATTATTATCACTCTTATAAATTTAAAAGAGCAATAAAGATAATAGTCATAAGCAACCCATAAGTTTCGTAAATAACACAATTAGCCCATGCAAGAATTTAACAAGGCTAACATTAAATTAACCCAAAATCACACGATGTTACAGTCTCCCCAACTTAAAAGAATTTCGTCCCGAAATTAAGAACAAGTTAAGAGAACAAATGCGGGTATCTCTCCTTCATATGATCCTCACGCTCCCAAGTGAAACTCAGCTCCACGTTTGTTTTCCCAACGAACTTTAACGATAGATGAGGTAGTTGTTCGGGTCTTCTTCAGGGTTCGATCCATAATCTCAACAGGCTTCTCAACAAAGTGCAATGACTCATCAACTTGAATTTCCTCTAGTGGGACATGCAAATTTTCATCAGTCAAGCACTTCCTCAGGTTTGAGACATGAAGACAGGATGAACTCCGCTGAGTTCAGAAGGTAACTCCAGTTTGTAAGCCACTTTCCCAATTCTTTTCAAAATCTTGAAAGGTCCTACAAAGCGTGGGGCTAACTTACCCTTCTTCCCAAAACGTACAACACCCTTCCATGGAGAGACTTTAAGAAGAACCATGTCGTCGACTTGAAACTCCAATGGTTTGCGTCTTTTGTCGGCATAACTCTTTTGGCGACTTCTAGCCACCTCAAGATTATTTCGTATTTTGGAAATTTTGTCGGTCGTTTCTTGAATAAGTTCCGGCCCAGTGATAGTATTTTCCCCAATGTCAGTCCAACAGATTGGGGAACGACATTTACGGCCATACAAAGCCTCGAATGGTGCCATTTTGATACTTGAGTGATAACTATTGTTATACGAAAATTCCGCGAGTGGTAAATGCGTATCCCAATCACCACCAAAATCAAGGACACAAAGTCGTAACAGATCCTCGAGGGTTTGAATTGTTCGTTCGGTTTGACCATCGGTTTGAGGATGGTAAGCCGTACTTAATCCAATTGAGTTCCCAAAAGCTCTTGCATCGAATACCAGAAGTGTGAAGTGAAACGAGCATCTCGATCAGAAATGATGTGTAAGGGCACGCCATGACGACTCACAATTTCATCAACATAGATTCGGGCTAGCCTCGAAACCTTGTACGTGTCTCGTATGGGTATGAAATGTGCTGTCTTGGTCAAACGGTCAACGATGACCCAAATGCTATCATGACCACGAGGTGTACGAGGTAACTTGGTTATGAAATCCATGGATATATGTTCCCATTTCCACATCGGAATTTCAGGTTGCTCAAGTAAACCACTTGTCGTTGATGCTCGGCTTTAACCCTTGCACACGTGAGACACTTAGAAACATAAGATGCGATATCTTTCTTCATTCCAGGCCACCAATATTGACCCCGTAGGTCCATGTACATCTTATCGGAGCCAGGATGAACAGAATATCGGGTTTGATGAGCTTCGTTCATAATGAAGTGCCGAAGGTTGTCACGATTCGGGATCCAAAGTCGATTCAAGAAGTACCACATGCCGTTCGGTTTTGTCTCCAATTGTGACCGTACGTTAGTCATCAAATCTTCGTCTTTTCCTTCGTCGGTTAGTGCCACTTGTTGAGCCTCGCGAATGCACATCTCGAGGTCACTATCGATCCTTATGTTTTGAAGCATGATAGTAGCCTCGTTGACATCCACATGAATCTCGGTATCAAATTCTCCTAGCGTATCAAACCATTGCCTTCGATCTCGAATTTCTTGAAGCGAGACAGTCTTGTTGTGGACCTTGCGACTTAGTGCGTCGGCTACAACATTCGCCTTTCCAGGATGATAGCGAATGTCGCAGTCGTAGTCACTAATCAACTCAATCCAACGTCTTTGTCTCATGTTGAGATCCTTTTGATTGAACACGTGTTGGAGACTCTTATGATCGGTGTAGACGATACATTGCGTCCCATATAAGTAGTGTCGCCAAATCTTCAATGCAAAAACCACCGCACCAAGTTCAAGATCATGCGTTGTGTAGTTAATTTCATGCACCTTCAATGTCTTGACGCGTATGCTATAACTTTACCTCGTTGCATGAGAACACAACCCAGACCTTGATTAGAAGCATCACGATATACAGTAAAGTCTTGTTTCCATCGGGTAGTGTGAGAATAGGAGCATTACACAACTTGCGTTTCAATGTCTCGAAAGCCTCTTCTTGCTCGGGTCCCCATTCAAAAAGTCGATTCTTTTGGGTTAGTGCCGTTAATGGTTTAGCAATCTTCGAGAAATTTGCTATGAACCTACGGTAGTATCCCGCTAAACCCAGAAAAGAACGAACCTCGGTTGGGGTTGTGGGAATGCACCAATTCTTCACCGCTTCAATCTTGGTAGGATCAACGTGAATACCTTGGCTATTCACCACATGTCCTAAGAATTGAACTTCTTCTAACCAAAATTCACACTTGGAAAGCTTAGCGTACAATTGCTCCTTCTTCAAAAGTTCAAGAACTTGTCGCAAGTGTGTCTCGTGATCGACTCTCGTCTTAGAATAGATAAGAATGTCATCAATGAACACGATTACGAATTTATCCAAATACGGTTTACATACTCGATTCATGAGATCCATGAACACGGCAGGTGCATTGGTCAAACCAAAAGGCATAACCATGAACTCGTAGTGCCCATATCGAGTACGAAAAGCGGTCTTTGGAATGTCATCATTGTGAACACGTAGTTGATGATACCCAGAGCGTAGATCGATCTTTGAGAATTGAGTTGCCCCTTGAAGTTGGTCGAAGAGATCATCGATTCGAGGAAGAGGGTATCGGTTTTTGATAGTAAGTTTGTTGAGTTCCCGGTAGTCGATGCACATACGGAATGACCCATCCTTCTTCTTCACAAATAGTACAGGTGCGCCCCACGGTGATGAACTAGGGCGAATAAAACCCTTATCGGTCAACTCTTGCAGTTGACTAGCGAGCTCTTGCATTTCAGAAGGTGCAAGACGATAGGGCGATTTAGCCACAGGGTTTGCACCAGGGATTAAATCAATCTTGAACTCAACTTCTCGCACGGGAGGTAACCCTTTAAGATCTTCGGGAAAAACTTCGGGAAAGTCTCGCACAACAGGAATGTCCTTCAACTCCTTACCCTTGGCTTTCGTATTAACCACATATGCCATGAAAGCCATGTAGTTTTTACTCAAGCACTTACGGGCCTTGATACAAGACATGAGTTTGAGTCTTTGGGATGATTTCTCCCCAAAGACCTTCAAAGTATCTCCAGTAGGTAAAGGAATCCGGATACACTTCTCAAAACATAGAATTTCCACACGATGTTTGGCTAACCAATCCATACCAATGATAACATCAAAGCTTCCCAATTGCATAGGAATAAGGTCAACGAAAAACTCGTGTTCGTTAAGGCTTAAAGTGCAGTCGTGTATTACGACGTCCACGACAATAGATTTTCCGTCGGCGATTTCGACAGTGAAAGATCTTTCTAGATTGACGCGCGGTTTAGAAAGTAAAACCTCGAATTCCAGGGACACGAAACTCCTATCAGCACCCGAATCAAACAATACAGATGCATAATGTTTATTTACGAGATACATACCTGTTTGGTAACAACCTATTATTGATATGATGAACATAGATAGGAAATTTTGCAAGACAAGAAAAAGGACTAGAAGAAATTTAACGGCGTACCATTCACCACGTCGTTGTTGGCTTGCGCTTGGTTGGCGTTGATGTTGAAAGCCCTTCCACGAGCCGGTGGCACAGTTCCCGCATTGCGAGGACATTGTGGGCGAATATGACCAGCCTCGCCACAGTTGTAACAGGTTCGGTTGGTAAGTATGGCAGTGTTGTTTGGCGCACGAAGACAAGTAGCCACTAAATGACCATACTTTCCACACAGAGAGCAGACTCGACATGGAATGTTGCTTGCATGGTGGTACTTGCACGTGTTACACATAGGATGTGGACCGGCATAAACCTTAGCCATGGGAGCTTGATTTGCAATCATCATTTGTTTTTGAGGTGCATTAGGAGCGGTCACGGCGTAGTTGCGTGTCGGAGTGAACTTACGTTTCTTGTTTTGAGAAGATGACTCGGCCTTTACCTCCTTTGTTGCCTCGGGTGTCACCTTCACCATAGCCTTGGAACCCTTTACCGACATCGTGCCAGCTCTTATATGATTCTCGGTGAGCTGTGCAGTGATAGTAATCGCTTCCTCCAAAGTTGTGGGCCTACTACCCACCACAACATCTTGAATTTGAGGTGGCACCCCCTTGATAAATTCTCGATGTTACGGGGCACGGTGTCCACCATGTGTGGTAGAAGCATACTCAACTCATGATGTCGGGTGGAATAAGCCAAGTGATTCCCACCATCTTGTTTAAGGTTCCAGAATTCCTCCTCCAGCTTTTGTAACTCGCTTCTTGGGCAGAACTTTTGGATCATAATATCTTTGAATTCCTCCCAGGGCATCGCCATTGCAACCTCAGTTCCCCGGTTTCTCTTTTCACTATTCCACCAAGTTAGCGCTCGTTGTTGAAGAACACTTGTGGCATAGCGAACCTTGAGCTCATCGGGGCACTCGCTAATAATAAATGTGTTCTCCATACCTTCAAACCACTCGAGAAGTCCCGTGGCTCCTTCTTTTCCACTAAACTAGTGGGTTTGCACGAGTTGAAGTGTTTGAAAGTGCAAGTACGATTGTTCCCATGTTGATTATTCCCGTTTTGATTGTTGCTATTGTCTCCATTAGCACCACTATTGTTCCCATTGGTATTGTTGTTGCTATTAGCCATTAGTGTGCTATTAAGTTCAGCAACCATAGTCGGAAGAACGGCCGCCATTTGTCGGCAATCATAGCAGCTAGCTTACGGTCAGAACTTCCACGCTTTCCATGGTGACGAGACATGCTGGATATACAAAATGAGTTAGTTACAGGAGCGGGGATAACAGGGGATAGTAGTTTAACAAAGATAAGCTAAGGGTTTTAAGGTACACGGGATATTTCCATTTGGTAACGCATTACCATTTGAAAACGTTGACACGTCAAGGTGAATTGAACCATTTACCTTAGAAACTTGTGTATGTTGACCATAGTTTATCACTCATCCCAGAAATCCCCAGGTAAGCATAACTAGTCCCGTAGGATTTATGCGATATGCTTGCCTTAGCCCGAGGGCCTTTTGCCAGGAAAACCAGAATACAGGTGTCTATGTGTCACACAATATTTCTTAGGTTCATAGAATCAAAACCTTGATGAGATTTATACAGATTAGACGTAACGTCTAAAGATCCAAGTCATAACATAGACATAAGATTCCACGTGTCGACGAGAATAAGATTAAGAGAGTTCATGTTCGGGGGAGTCAAAGGATCAAAGTTAAGTTTAGGGAGACAAATAACAATGGTTAGGCAATCCTATGCTAAGGCATCAAATTGCACGTAAGAGGCATAGCATTATGTAGCATGAAAAGTATATAATTTACAAGATAGAAATATAATTCTATAAGGTTCATGCATACTACAGCCTAGGTCACCATTTCTAATAACCTAGATCCCTATAGTTATGGGCTCTGATACCAATCTGTCACACCCCAACCTTGACGGCGGAAACGTCGAGGAGTGAGAGTTAAGATCGTTCACAGCCACATAACGCTATTTAATAACTCAAATATAAATTTAATCATAAAATTCAAATGGATCATTACAAGTTTAAGTCTCAAAGAAACAAACAAAATAACATAAAAGATTGCAAGTCATTTTAATTCACTTATTTATCTAGGTCCATTCCTAGATGTGTAAGCTTCAATGTGTAGAAATCAAACTTGGGCATTACCTGAAACATGTTAAAAATAAAAGATCAACACTAATGTTGGTGAGCATTCCATAGTTTTAATAAATAAGTATATATAAAAGATGGCAAAATCAAGTCATAAATTAGTGAATATAGTGATTAGGGATGCTATGGACAATGCAACAATCAAACCTTGACAATGTTTTACAAGTCTCAACGTTAAAAGTATATATACGATCAGCTAAGTGTACTTGGATCAACCAAGCAGGCTTGTCTTACCCATAGATCTATGACTTCGCTGGGCTAGCAATAGTTAATGATTGTACATATAACGCCATAACATGGTAACCACACAAGTTCAACTAACCACAACTTAACATGATGTATTGCCATAAAGTTTACAAGTCTCAAATAAGTTTACAAGTGCAAAGTATAAATTAACATGTTTCACCCCAAAGTGTGAAAGTATAAAAAGGGGGTATGGAATACTCACTTGACCAAATAATATATAATTGATGATTAATAAAAATAAGCAACGTTCCAACGTAGTCTCACAAGGCACCTATATATATACACTTTTAAGTTAATAATTAGATTAACGTTTTAATGCGAGCTAGGATTTGGGGGCCTAAATAATCACAACCTATTAGAGAAAATTATGCATATATTTAGTCTAATAAAAGAAAACATATCTTTTATAAAATTTTAAAAAAAGATTTAAAACTTTTATAAAAAAAAAACTTGTGGATTTAAATTTATAAAATGTAAGTAATTTCTATAAAATATCATGATTAAACCACCCTTAAAATGATTAAAATAATGTAATGAGTTAAATTGTTATCTAAAATAAAATAATAAAACACTATATTTGTTGATAAATATTTGTTAACATAATATATAAATTTACAGAAAAGGAATAATTAACTTTAAAAATATACAAAAGTTATAAAACCAATTCTTATAATTTTTAGAAAAAAAACAAGTTTCAAATGAAGGCTAAAAAGCCTTAAAAGTAAAACATGGGGTCCCCCGATTCGAACCGGGGACCTCCTGTTTACCTCATCCCATATTACCGCTGAACCAAGGCTCTCAGCCGCGGTAATACTCAGTTCCAATTTCTTTTGAATTAAATCCCAAATACACCCCCAAATCCAAGAACCCTAGAATCGGGTGATTCAAAATTGACTGATTATCGATGCTTGGGGCATTGTTAACCATGGGGCCTTTGTTCCCCATGATCAACCGATTGAATACATGTAAGCAATTTACCCTTTCGATTGACAATTGAAGGTGCACACGTTGATGAACGAGTCGCGAAACGAGAGGTGAGGGAACGATGTGTAATGTTGATGATAATCCAATTTACTTCGTGTGGAGCTTCGGATGATGTTCCCGATGTAAAGCCCTCTATCAATTCGTTGTTAACAGGTTGTTATGGTGGTGTTCGGGTGGTGTGGATCCGCGATAAAAAGTGAAGTTAAATCTGCGAATTGTGGTTGTTTCAGATGCAATTGAGGATGGTATTCGATTAATGATTGATAGAGAGTCGTTTAGGTTAGTTTAATTGGACTATTATGATTTGTAAATGCTCGAACGGCTATATGCTTTAATGCATATCGGTTATGCGATCGTTTAGGGTCGAAACAGATGTTTAAACTCAATTTAATGGAGTAATCAAGTTCGAAACATGCAAACGACACGATTTGAGTCGGTTTTGGGCTTCGAAAACGAATAAATTTGAGCGTTTGACCGTCGCCGGAGCTCGTCGGAGCTCCGCCGGACTTCTGGCCGGAACGCGGCTTTGGGGAAAAGTTTGGATTATTTGCACAAATGGTCCCTGAAGTTTTAAAGTTGTTATTTCGTGCCCAGACTTTATTTTCACAGTTTCAAAATTGACAAGGAGGCCCCTTGAGTTTAGATTAAGTTTATCAAACATTTTTAAGTTTAGAAATTTTTCATTTCATATTACTTTTATTGTTCTTATTATTATTATTATTATTATATTATTATTATTAGTAATATAATTATTATTTCCCTTACAATTTGTTATTATTAATATCATATTATTACAACATAATTATTATCACTCTTATAAATTTAAAAGAGCAATAAAGATAATAGTCATAAGCACCCATAAGTTTCGTAAATAACACAATTAGCCCATGCAAGAATTTAACAAGGCTAACATTAAATTAACCCAAAATCACACGATGTTACAGTCTCCCCAACTTAAAAGAATTTCGTCCCGAAATTAAGAACAAGTTAAGAGAACAAATGCGGGTATCTCTCCTTCATATGATCCTCACGCTCCCAAGTGAAACTCAGCTCCACGTTTGTTTTCCCAACGAACTTTAACGATAGATGAGGTAGTTGTTCGGGTCTTCTTCAGGGTTCGATCCATAATCTCAACAGGCTTCTCAACAAAGTGCAATGACTCATCAACTTGAATTTCCTCTAGTGGGACATGCAAATTTTCATCAGTCAAGCACTTCCTCAGGTTTGAGACATGAAAGACAGGATGAACTCCGCTGAGTTCAGAAGGTAACTCCAGTTTGTAAGCCACTTTCCCAATTCTTTTCAAAATCTTGAAAGGTCCTACAAAGCGTGGGGCTAACTTACCCTTCTTCCCAAAACGTACAACACCCTTCCATGGAGAGACTTTAAGAAGAACCATGTCGTCGACTTGAAACTCCAATGGTTTGCGTCTTTTGTCGGCATAACTCTTTTGGCGACTTCTAGCCACCTCAAGATTATTTCGTATTTTGGAAATTTTGTCGGTCGTTTCTTGAATAAGTTCCGGCCCAGTGATAGTATTTTCCCCAATGTCAGTCCAACAGATTGGGGAACGACATTTACGGCCATACAAAGCCTCGAATGGTGCCATTTTGATACTTGAGTGATAACTATTGTTATACGAAAATTCCGCGAGTGGTAAATGCGTATCCCAATCACCACCAAAATCAAGGACACAAAGTCGTAACAGATCCTCGAGGGTTTGAATTGTTCGTTCGGTTTGACCATCGGTTTGAGGATGGTAAGCCGTACTTAAATCCAATTGAGTTCCCAAAAGCTCTTGCATCGAATACCAGAAGTGTGAAGTGAAACGAGCATCTCGATCAGAAATGATGTGTAAGGGCACGCCATGACGACTCACAATTCATCAACATAGATTCGGGCTAGCCTCGAAACCTTGTACGTGTCTCGTATGGGTATGAAATGTGCTGTCTTGGTCAAACGGTCAACGATGACCCAAATGCTATCATGACCACGAGGTGTACGAGGTAACTGGTTATGAAATCCATGGATATATGTTCCCATTTCCACATCGGAATTTCAGGTTGCTCAAGTAAACCACTTGGTCGTTGATGCTCGGCTTTAACCCTTGCACACGTGAGACACTTAGAAACATAAGATGCGATATCTTTCTTCATTCCAGGCCACCAATATTGACCCCGTAGGTCCATGTACATCTTATCGGAGCCAGGATGAACAGAATATCGGGTTTGATGAGCTTCGTTCATAATGAAGTGCCGAAGGTTGTCACGATTCGGGATCCAAAGTCGATTCAAGAAGTACCACATGCCGTTCGGTTTTGTCTCCAATTGTGACCGTACGTTAGTCATCAAATCTTCGTCTTTTCCTTCGTCGGTTAGTGCCACTTGTTGAGCCTCGCGAATGCACATCTCGAGGTCACTATCGATCCTTATGTTTTGAAGCATGATAGTAGCCTCGTTGACATCCACATGAATCTCGGTATCAAATTCTCCTAGCGTATCAAACCATTGCCTTCGATCTCGAATTTCTTGAAGCGAGACAGTCTTGTTGTGGACCTTGCGACTTAGTGCGTCGGCTACAACATTCGCCTTTCCAGGATGATAGCGAATGTCGCAGTCGTAGTCACTAATCAACTCAATCCAACGTCTTTGTCTCATGTTGAGATCCTTTTGATTGAACACGTGTTGGAGACTCTTATGATCGGTGTAGACGATACATTGCGTCCCATATAAGTAGTGTCGCCAAATCTTCAATGCAAAAACCACCGCACCAAGTTCAAGATCATGCGTTGTGTAGTTAATTTCATGCACCTTCAATTGTCTTGACGCGTATGCTATAACTTTACCTCGTTGCATGAGAACACAACCCAGACCTTGATTAGAAGCATCACGATATACAGTAAAGTCGTTGTTTCCATCGGGTAGTGTGAGAATAGGAGCATTACACAACTTGCGTTTCAATGTCTCGAAAGCCTCTTCTTGCTCGGGTCCCCATTCAAAAAGTCGATTCTTTTGGGTTAGTGCCGTTAATGGTTTAGCAATCTTCGAGAAATTTGCTATGAACCTACGGTAGTATCCCGCTAAACCCAGAAAAGAACGAACCTCGGTTGGGGTTGTGGGAATGCACCAATTCTTCACCGCTTCAATCTTGGTAGGATCAACGTGAATACCTTGGCTATTCACCACATGTCCTAAGAATTGAACTTCTTCTAACCAAAATTCACACTTGGAAAGCTTAGCGTACAATTGCTCCTTCTTCAAAAGTTCAAGAACTTGTCGCAAGTGTGTCTCGTGATCGACTCTCGTCTTAGAATAGATAAGAATGTCATCAATGAACACGATTACGAATTTATCCAAATACGGTTTACATACTCGATTCATGAGATCCATGAACACGGCAGGTGCATTGGTCAAACCAAAAGGCATAACCATGAACTCGTAGTGCCCATATCGAGTACGAAAAGCGGTCTTTGGAATGTCATCATTGTGAACACGTAGTTGATGATACCCAGAGCGTAGATCGATCTTTGAGAATTGAGTTGCCCCTTGAAGTTGGTCGAAGAGATCATCGATTCGAGGAAGAGGGTATCGGTTTTTGATAGTAAGTTTGTTGAGTTCCCGGTAGTCGATGCACATACGGAATGACCCATCCTTCTTCTTCACAAATAGTACAGGTGCGCCCCACGGTGATGAACTAGGGCGAATAAAACCCTTATCGGTCAACTCTTGCAGTTGACTAGCGAGCTCTTGCATTTCAGAAGGTGCAAGACGATAGGGCGATTTAGCCACAGGGTTTGCACCAGGGATTAAATCAATCTTGAACTCAACTTCTCGCACGGGAGGTAACCCTTTAAGATCTTCGGGAAAAACTTCGGGAAAGTCTCGCACAACAGGAATGTCCTTCAACTCCTTACCCTTGGCTTTCGTATTAACCACATATGCCATGAAAGCCATGTAGTTTTTACTCAAGCACTTACGGGCCTTGATACAAGACATGAGTTTGAGTCTTTGGGATGATTTCTCCCCAAAGACCTTCAAAGTATCTCCAGTAGGTAAAGGAATCCGGATACACTTCTCAAAACATAGAATTTCCACACGATGTTTGGCTAACCAATCCATACCAATGATAACATCAAAGCTTCCCAATTGCATAGGAATAAGGTCAACGAAAAACTCGTGTTCGTTAAGGCTTAAAGTGCAGTCGTGTATTACGACGTCCACGACAATAGATTTTCCGTCGGCGATTTCGACAGTGAAAGATCTTTCTAGATTGACGCGCGGTTTAGAAAGTAAAACCTCGAATTCCAGGGACACGAAACTCCTATCAGCACCCGAATCAAACAATACAGATGCATAATGTTTATTTACGAGATACATACCTGTTTGGTAACAACCTATTATTGATATGATGAACATAGATAGGAAATTTTGCAAGACAAGAAAAAGGACTAGAAGAAATTTAACGGCGTACCATTCACCACGTCGTTGTTGGCTTGCGCTTGGTTGGCGTTGATGTTGAAAGCCCTTCCACGAGCCGGTGGCACAGTTCCCGCATTGCGAGGACATTGTGGGCGAATATGACCAGCCTCGCCACAGTTGTAACAGGTTCGGTTGGTAAGTATGGCAGTGTTGTTTGGCGCACGAAGACAAGTAGCCACTAAATGACCATACTTTCCACACAGAGAGCAGACTCGACATGGAATGTTGCTTGCATGGTGGTACTTGCACGTGTTACACATAGGATGTGGACCGGCATATAAACCTTAGCCATGGGAGCTTGATTTGCAATCATCATTTGTTTTTGAGGTGCATTAGGAGCGGTCACGGCGTAGTTGCGTGTCGGAGTGAACTTACGTTTCTTGTTTTGAGAAGATGACTCGGCCTTTACCTCCTTTGTTGCCTCGGGTGTCACCTTCACCATAGCCTTGGAACCCTTACCGACATCGTGCCAGCTCTTATATGATTCTCGGTGAGCTGTGCAGTGATAGTAATCGCTTCCTCCAAAGTTGTGGGCCTACTACCCACCACAACATCTTGAATTTGAGGTGGCACCCCCTTGATAAATTCTCGATGTTACGGGGCACGGTGTCCACCATGTGTGGTAGAAGCATACTCAACTCATGATGTCGGGTGGAATAAGCCAAGTGATTCCCACCATCTTGTTTAAGGTTCCAGAATTCCTCCTCCAGCTTTTGTAACTCGCTTCTTGGGCAGAACTTTTGGATCATAATATCTTTGAATTCCTCCCAGGGCATCGCCATTGCAACCTCAGTTCCCCGGTTTCTCTTTTCACTATTCCACCAAGTTAGCGCTCGTGTTGAAGAACACTTGTGGCATAGCGAACCTTGAGCTCATCGGGGCACTCGCTAATAATAAATGTGTTCTCCATACCTTCAAACCACTCGAGAAGTCCCGTGGCTCCTTCTTTTCCACTAAACTAGTGGGTTTGCACGAGTTGAAGTGTTTGAAAGTGCAAGTACGATTGTTCCCATGTTGATTATTCCCGTTTTGATTGTTGCTATTGTCTCCATTAGCACCACTATTGTTCCCATTGGTATTGTTGTTGCTATTAGCCATTAGTGTGCTATTAAGTTCAGCAACCATAGTCGGAAGAACGGCCGCCATTTGTCGGGCAATCATAGCAGCTAGCTTACGGTCAGAACTTCCACGCTTTCCATGGTGACGAGACATGCTGGATATACAAAATGAGTTAGTTACAGGAGCGGGGATAACAGGGGATAGTAGTTTAACAAAGATAAGCTAAGGGTTTTAAGGTACACGGGATATTTCCATTTGGTAACGCATTACCATTTGAAAACGTTGACACGTCAAGGTGAATTGAACCATTTACCTTAGAAACTTGTGTATGTTGACCATAGTTTATCACTCATCCCAGAAATCCCCAGGTAAGCATAACTAGTCCCGTAGGATTTATGCGATATGCTTGCCTTAGCCCGAGGGCCTTTTGCCAGGAAAACCAGAATACAGGTGTCTATGTGTCACACAATATTTCTTAGGTTCATAGAATCAAAACCTTGATGAGATTTATACAGATTAGACGTAACGTCTAAAGATCCAAGTCATAACATAGACATAAGATTCCACGTGTCGACGAGAATAAGATTAAGAGAGTTCATGTTCGGGGGAGTCAAAGGATCAAAGTTAAGTTTAGGGAGACAAATAACAATGGTTAGGCAATCCTATGCTAAGGCATCAAATTGCACGTAAGAGGCATAGCATTATGTAGCATGAAAAGTATATAATTTACAAGATAGAAATATAATTCTATAAGGTTCATGCATACTACAGCCTAGGTCACCATTTCTAATAACCTAGATCCCTATAGTTATGGGCTCTGATACCAATCTGTCACACCCCAACCTTGACGGCGGAAACGTCGAGGAGTGAGAGTTAAGATCGTTCACAGCCACATAACGCTATTTAATAACTCAAATATAAATTTAATCATAAAATTCAAATGGATCATTACAAGTTTAAGTCTCAAAGAAACAAACAAAATAACATAAAAGATTGCAAGTCATTTTAATTCACTTATTTATCTAGGTCCATTCCTAGATGTGTAAGCTTCAATGTGTAGAAATCAAACTTGGGCATTACCTGAAACATGTTAAAAATAAAAGATCAACACTAATGTTGGTGAGCATTCCATAGTTTTAATAATAAGTATATATAAAAGATGGCAAAATCAAGTCATAAATTAGTGAATATAGTGATTAGGGATGCTATGGACAATGCAACAATCAAACCTTGACAATGTTTTACAAGTCTCAACGTTAAAAGTATATATACGATCAGCTAAGTGTACTTGGATCAACCAAGCAGGCTTGTCTTACCCATAGATCTATGACTTCGCTGGGCTAGCAATAGTTAATGATTGTACATATAACGCCATAACATGGTAACCACACAAGTTCAACTAACCACAACTTAACATGATGTATTGCCATAAAGTTTACAAGTCTCAAATAAGTTTACAAGTGCAAAGTATAAATAACATGTTTCACCCCAAAGTGTGAAAGTATAAAAAGGGGGTATGGAATACTCACTTGACCAAATAATATATAATTGATGATTAATAAAAATAAGCAACGTTCCAACGTAGTCTCACAAGGCACCTATATATATACACGTTTTAAGTTAATAATTAGATTAACGTTTTAATGCGAGCTAGGAATTTGGGGGCCTAAATAATCACAACCTATTAGAGAAAATTATGCATATATTTAGTCTAATAAAAGAAAACATATCTTTTATAAAATTTTAAAAAAAGATTTAAAACTTTTATAAAAAAAAAACTTGTGGATTTAATTTATAAAATGTAAGTAATTTCTATAAAATATCATGATTAAACCACCCTTAAAATGATTAAAATAATGTAATGAGTTAAATTGTTATCTAAAATAAAATAATAAAACACTATATTTGTTGATAAATATTTGTTAACATAATATATAAATTTACAGAAAAGGAATAATTAACTTTAAAAATATACAAAAGTATAAAAACCAATTCTTATAATTTTTAGAAAAAAAACAAGTTTCAAATGAAGGCTAAAAAGCCTTAAAAGTAAAACATGGGGTCCCCCGGATTCGAACCGGGGACCTCCTGTTTACCTCATCCCATATTACCGCTGAACCAAGGCTCTCAGCCGCGGTAATACTCAGTTCCAATTTCTTTTGAATTAAATCCCAAATACACCCCCAAATCCAAGAACCCTAGAATCGGGTGATTCAAAATTGACTGATTAATCGATGCTTGGGGCATTGTTAACCATGGGGCCTTTGTTCCCCATGATCAACCGATTGAATACATGTAAGCAATTTACCCTTTCGATTGACAATTGAAGGTGCACACGTTGATGAACGAGTCGCGAAACGAGAGGTGAGGGAACGATGTGTAATGTTGATGATAATCCAATTTACTTCGTGTGGAGCTTCGGATGATGTTCCCGATGTAAAGCCCTCTATCAATTCGTTGTTAACAGGTTGTTATGGTGGTGTTCGGGTGGTGTGGATCCGCGATAAAAAGTGAAGTTAAATCTGCGAATTGTGGTTGTTTCAGATGCAATTGAGGATGGTATTCGATTAATGATTGATAGAGAGTCGTTTAGGTTAGTTTAATTGGACTATTATGATTTGTAAATGCTCGAACGGCTATATGCTTTAATGCATATCGGTTATGCGATCGTTTAGGGTCGAAACAGATGTTTAAACTCAATTTAATGGAGTAATCAAGTTCGAAACATGCAAACGACACGATTGATTTGAGTCGGTTTTGGGCTTCGAAAACGAATAAATTTGAGCGTTTGACCGTCGCCGGAGCTCGTCGGAGCTCCGCCGGACTTCTGGCCGGAACGCGGCTTGGGGAAAAGTTTGGATTATTTGCACAAATGGTCCCTGAAGTTTTAAAGTTGTTATTTCGTGCCCAGACTTTATTTTCACAGTTTCAAAATTGACAAGGAGGCCCCTTGAGTTTAGATTAAGTTTATCAAACATTTTTAAGTTTAGAAATTTTTCATTTCATATTACTTTTATTGTTCTTATTATTATTATTATTATTATTATTATTAGTAATATAATTATTATTTCCCTTACAATTTGTTATTATTAATATCATTATTATTACAACATAATTATTATCACTCTTATAAATTTAAAAGAGCAATAAAGATAATAGTCATAAGCAACCCATAAGTTTCGTAAATAACACAATTAGCCCATGTAAGAATTTAACAAGGCTAACATTAAATTAACCCAAAATCACACGATGTTACAGCACCCCCACAACCTCAGCACTACCTGACTTACCAGCAACCATCCTACTCTTATGGACTTTATATCACTTTTCCTGAGACTTCAAGGTCTCAACAAGCTCAACACAATTCCTTCTAGGAAAGTTGTGCATTTGTCTCAAGAAGTGGACACTCCGGTGATTTTCAATACTGTTTTGATGATCTCGAGTGTTTCGATCCAGATGATGTAGAGTATGTGGACATTGACTAACAGATGGCTCTTTTAACTTATAGAGCGAAGTAGTTCTTTAAGAGAATTGGAAGGCAATTCCCTCAAAACCCAACTACCAGCAAGTTTGGGTTTGACAAGACCAAAGCAAAGTGTTACAACTGTAACCAACTCGGTCACATTGCAAGGTAACGCAAGGCTCCCAAGACCAATCTGGGAACCCCACAGGCCTCCACACATCCCTCAACCTCAAAGCCCACTAGGAAGTAAACTAAAACAGCTGCAATGGCTCAAGAAGTTGACTGGAGCTTCATGGTACAGGATGTGACTCCTGCTCAAGCTCTTATGGCAGGAAGAGATGATACTCACGTATATGAACATCTATATACTCTAGCCTGTATAGCTAAAGTTAAACTTTATCAGGATTATAATATGGAAATCAGATCTGATATTGAGTCTTTAAATATTTTAAAATCTGATTTTAAGAGAGCTGAATCTGACTATCAAAAGAAAATTGAGGAGTTAGAGAAAACTGTGTTTCTTTTAAAACATGAACACACCAACTACAAGACTCAAATCAAAGATTTTGTTAATGATATCGGATTATTTAACTGATTTTAACCTTACCGCCAATGTCATTTCTTCCACCAAAACATCACATCACCTTATCCTAACCTCCATTACCACCTTCCCACCCTTTTAAATAATCCTGACTATTCAATCTCATCTTCTTACTTGAAATTTTTACTGCCCTAGAAATTTTCTCCACTCCAACTTTACCCAAGCTCAAATTCATCCTCATTCATCTTTCTTCAATGGCACTCAACCCTAAGCACAACCAAGTCACACTTCTTGATTCTTCAAGAGATGCTAACTTCTCTGAAATCATTTCTTTTCTCACCCAATCATCTTACTACACAGCCCTTTACGTTAACCCCACTGTTTACTCCAATCAAATGGCCGAATTTTGGTAAAATGGTCAAGTCAAAACCCTAAACAGGATTCGTGTACTAACGTCCAGCATTTGTGGACAAGAGTTGGTCATTACTGAACAACTTATCAGGGAGCATCTTGAGCTTCATGATGAAGGAGCTCCTAATGAATTCCCCAAAGAAGATTTACACAACACTTATATCCTCATGGGATATGGTGGAGATGTGAGCAGGTCGACAGTCTACAAGTACAACTTCTCCTACAACTGGAAGTTCCTCCTGCATGTTGTTCTCCACTGTCTGTCCAACAAATCTGGGGGATGGGATCAAATCCCTTATGAACTAGGATGCTTAGTTCATGGACTGGTGAGAGGCCTCCGTTTCAATTACTCAAGATTTGTGTTCACCAATCTCATTGGGAATCTTCAAAGGGAGACATTCTTTATGTATCCCCGATTCATTCAACACATAATCAACTGTGAGTTGAAATAGAGTATGCTTGTCTGTGCAGCTGCTTTGACTGTCCCTCACATGAGGCCTACCATCTTCAAGACTTTGAAGAAGGTGTCCACCAACTTCACTGGAAGGTACACTTCTCTACTTCCAGGTATGATTGAGCGCATAGCTCCTGGTGACATCCTTGTTCACCCCACAGGTGATGAACCCACACCAGCAACCACCTCCACAATGCCAACACTGCCTTCTCTGCCCATCACCATCACATACCAGAGACGCCCTAAACGAACCCTTGTTCAATCTACTCTGATTGAGCAAGCACCTCCTGTTCAATCCAAAAAGACTAGAGTGGAAATATGGGCACCCACTCAGTCTGAGGTCTCACCATCCTTCTCATTCTACCTCAATTTGGGTTTTGAGTCTCCTCAGTCTCAAACCCATGAGCCCGACACCCAAACCAACAGCCCTTAGGATGAGTATCTACACTCTTCTGAGCAGCCAACAAGGGACAACCCACCAAATGCTCAATGCCTGTAGACATTGACCAAGGTCCCGAGTCAGTAGGCTTACCATCTCTATCTTTCACTAATCTTCTTTTTAAAACTGATAAAGAGATAACATCTCTCCACGGCCATGAAATTGATCTACAACACCCTCTTCAAGATCAACAGAGCCAAGAGAGATCCCTTATCTCTAGCCCCCATCAGCAGCCCACAACTGAGGTGAGTCCCACTGATGTGGAGGGGACTCATACAGATTCAGCTGCCACTACAGAAGGTGCCTCAATGGACCCTATGGATAGTAGTAACATATCTGAGACTGAATCTATGGCAACCATGCCGTTTGATGACTCTGAAAGAGACATCACTCAGCAAGGGAAACCAGGGTGCCAAGAAACCACATCTGGTGGTGAGGCTGAACATACTAGGTATGTTACCTCATCTCCCTATGATTCTTCAAAAGAAGATGAGGGAAGCATGCAACTCTTTATAAAAGACATTCTGTCTAAAGTCTCAAACCTTGAATCCTTGGTTAGGACTTTAGAAGAAAGGTCCACAACTCAGCAACTTGAGATTGACAACCTCAAGGTTCAACTAGCTGAGAAGCAGACCGAGAGATCTGTTAGGTATGTACCTGTTCAGGTCTCATTGACTTCTTCCTCTAGCTCATCTAGCTCTCAAGATGATGCTACCAAAAAGGGGAAGAATGTTCAGAGATAAACACTTGAGGACCCATAGACTCATACTTCAACCTCAAAATCTTCTACACCTGTCATCACTTTGTCTGAGACATCTCAAGTTGTATTTCAAATCAACCCAAAGATGCTCAGAGATCTCTACAGACTCTTCACCAAGTTTCTGTTGAGATCCTCTACTTATCAGCCAAGCTCAGATGCTGCAATGATTTACTTCGGAGCTGAAAAGCTTCAGAGGCTAACTGCACCTTCTACCACTGTGGAAGAAGTTGGTCAACCTAAGGTCCACATGGAACCTAAGATTCATTTCGATAGGGAAATGGGGACTGATGGTCCAGCAACTGAAACAGCCGGGACAGAATTTGCATTTCCTCAAACTTCCGAAGCTGAAGTTAAAGCCTCGGAAGAACAAGCTGAGTCTTCCGAAGCTAAAATGGAAGCTGCGGAAGGACTGTTCAAGATGTCCGAGGAACTGATCATCACAGATGTTATCCTAGAAATGGCATCTGAGGTGAACAGTGAGGACTTTCTGAATCTACCTCTATCCCAACACCCTCTCTGCCTCTCTCACAATCAGTATCCACTCTCCAAGAACCACCACAGTTAGGCTCTTCTAAATATACAAAGGGAAAAGGAAGATGACTGTGGAACGGCTTTAGGAAGAGGAAAAGATTGAGAAATTAGAGAAGAAAGGAAGACTTCCAATTGAGAAGTTGCTAGCTGCTAGTACAAAAGCAGCTACAGCCAACCAGGAGGTTGTCAATAATAAAAGGAGAGAAGAGATAATTGATCAGCTCATCCAATTGGGAGCTGCCAATGAAGAAACACTCCTGCTACCACTAGAGGAGTTGGTGGAACTAGAAAAGGCAACCAAACTGCAACTTGAGAAACAACAAGAAGCAGCAGGTTGGCCTTAGAGAAAGAGAAAGAAGAAGAACAGAAGGAGGCTGACTTGCAGCAGAGGAGAGATAGGATAGAGTTCCTAATCTCCAGAGGCTTCAATCTTCAAGAACTCTCTCCACACGAGAATGAAACAATCCTTTGGCTCTACAACAAAGAGCAGGATCAAATGGAGAAACAGAGAAGAAAGACTGCAAGAGAAAAGCTAAAGGAAAGGAAGAAGAAGGAGGAAGAAGCAAAGACCACTGCAACCAGAAAGCTCAGTGAAAAGGCCTGGATGAAGGACTATCTCCGGGCTCATGGCTTCTCTGGAAGGCAGGTGGGTCCCATGTCAGAGAGGACACTCCAACGGATTATCAGCAAAATCAAGGCTGACATCCGCTTGGGAAAGAGAAAAGAGATGTACAGAAGGGTAAAGGGGATGACCTTCACTGCAACTACTCAACCACAACCTGATCCCTCACCCTTGCCTTTCACCATCAAGACTGAGCCCTTCACCCCTGAACCCACATCCTTACCCTCACCCGTCTCATCACCTCAACCACCTAAACTTCCCATCCTTCAACCAAAAACACTTCCCAGAACCTCTGAACCACAACCTACCCAACAACCATCCCCTCATCCTTCTCAACATCTCTCTTTTGAGAAGTTCAAGGTAATCAAGACTAAGCTCATCAACTGCACAACTTTGAGCGAAGTCTCATGTGATGAAGATTCTGTCAATACCACCTATGTTGATGGATCTTCTTGTTCCCTCACCAGAGATCAATTCCTTGATTTACCTAGAGGAACTTTGGATCAGGCAGCTAGACTTCTAGGTCTCAACTCAGATTCACTGAATGATAAAGAGAAGAAACTTAGAAGGAAACTGGTGACTCTGCTGGATACTAAGAAAGAGGACAAGATTCCCAGTCAGTCTCTTGTGCCTAGAAAAGGAATAATCCGGTGGAGGTTCGATGAAACTTCTCACAACTTTGTTGTTGAGAGGGAGAATGGTGAAGTCAACAGACTTAATGCAACCTCTCTGTTACACTCCAGCAGATTTGATATTGCTGAGTTAGTAGAGAAGCCATTCTCCAACCCCTCCAACTCTGAAGCTACTGCATTCATCAGAAATCATCTCAACAGTCTTCATCTAGCTGAGCTAATTGCAAAGGCCAAGATTGAAGAAGAGTTGAGATTGAGAAGACACGAAGACAAGGAAAGACCTCCTACCAAAGGCACTACCTTTCCACAGATGGTAGAGGGTCCTGAATTGGAACCTATAGTTAGATGGGAATATGACTACAGTTCCAATCAACTAACTCTTTTTAGAGGGCAACAACAGAAGGTACATATCATCCAAAGTGACAGACTGGACTTCCTTTCTACCAAAGATTTGTACAAACTTCTCAGCACTACATCAGGAAAGAACAAGGAAACAGATAAATATCAACTCTCCTCGATGCTGAAAGTTTTGAGAAGCAGAAACAAGTGAGGTTTTGGTAGCATCAGCCTAGGGGGAATTTTTTAGATCAAGAAGAAGGCTGGTGCAACCAAAACCAAATCACTTAGATAATTTTGGTGCTACATGCAAGGCTTCCGAGGCTTAGCATGGAACTTCCAAAGGTTGTAGAGTTCTTCCGAAGATAAAGTAAAAGATCAGCTTCCGAAGACAGAACACTACTTTCGAAATCAAGAGCATGCTTCCGAAGGTTAAGTCTTAGAAGAGCAATCAGAAGACTACTTTCGAAGCATGAAGGAAAGAAGAAGTTCCCAAGCCTTAGAAGAAGCAGTCTCTTCCGAAGTATAAGCGGCTTCGGAAGTACTTGTTCTTCCAAAGCCATTTAACTTTCGGAAGACACTGTTATGAACCAGTGGACATAAGTATGGTCTCTGACACTGCGCTGCAGACCTCTGATACTACATGGTGTTTTCTCAAAGAGCCATGTAGTTGACCATACTTTATTCCACTGTTTACCTTTTTATGATAGTAAATGTTACTAACTTTAGTTGGTGACAAAAGGTAAGTCAGGGACATGTCCTGACTACCAAATCTCAAATAAGACTTTATCTGAGATACCTTAAACTATAGTCTTGTAGTATAGGCTTTAGTTATAAGATCTCAGCTGGTATCAAAGTATATCCGGCTGTAGGTAGTATTATATATAGTTTCTCATTGTAACTTGAAAAGATAAGCTTGTAAGAGTCTTGTAATATTTGAGTTGAGAAGTAATATATGCAAGTACCTTGAATATTACTTTCTGTGTTCTGTATTATTTACTATATTGTGATCAACTCTTATTGACTCTACCTTCATCCGAGTGTTGTTCAAGGTGAGTTTGAGAGAAAAACTAAGTGTTAAGTGACCCTTAACTAAGTTTAAAAACAAACAGTCTTTTTTGCAGATTGTAAACTATGGGTGTAAACGAGCTAAGCCGGCTCGCAAGCTACGCGGATCGACTCGAAAAAAAACTTGAATCAAGCCGAGCTTAAACGAGCTCGAGCCCAAGCTCGAGCTCACATGATGGCTTGTTTACTAAACGAGCTCGAGCCCAAGCTTTAGATATCGAGCTCCAGCCAGCTCGCGAGCCTAAACGAGATTTTTGTTTTATATAATTTTTTATTTACATATAAATATATGTACATAAATCAAGTTTCAAAAGTGTTCTAATTTAGTCACTCATGCATATTTTTCTCAAATTGGACCTCCAAACGATCAAATCGAGTCATTACCAATTTTATTATGATAAGAAAGTAATGATGGAAAAGACATTGGAGTTAGAATTTTCAATATATAAAATTATATTAAAAAATAAAAAAAAAACCATGTTAATTATCAAAAAAATAAAAAAATGCCTAAAATTTACGTCAACGTTCTATATCAGCATCAAAAGATAGAAAAAATATATTTTATAACTGAATCCAAAAGTATGACATGCTAAAAAATATGTTATGACTTTTAATTTGTATAAAATATAAAAATGAGTGATCTAATTGGAACACTTTTAAAACTTGAGTTATTTAATTGGAACACTTTTGAAAGTTGGTTACTATTTTATAAAGTTACCCCTTTATTATATATATTATTATGATAAAATTAATTAAATAATATATATTATGTTAAATATAGAAAGTTTCACTATAAAAAATATAAAAATAATTATAAAAAATAAAAATTTAATAATTTAACAACAAACGAGCAGAGCCCGAGCCGAGCTCGAGCCTGATAATTTTTTGACGAGCCGAGCTCGAGCTTAAGAAATAAAACTTCAAACGAGCTGAGCTCGAGCTTTCTAAAACTAAAACGAGCCGAGCTCGAGCCTAAGCGAGCTCGGGCTTGGCTCGGCTCGTTTACACCCCTACGGTAAACGTTTGGTACACCTCTTCTCATGCAGATATGGTCCACGGATTGTAGACATTTTGCTGCAGAAAAAATAAACAACACCTACGTATCAAATCTTCTAAAGACAAAAGACAAAATCTTCTGAAACCAAAAATGAAGTTTTCTGAAGCTTCAAGACAAACTCTTTTGAAGTTTCAAGACAAAGTCTTTTGAAGTTTCAAAACAAAGTCTTCTGAAGTTTCAAAACAAAGTCTTCTAAATCCAAGAGACTGCTTTTTCCGAAGACAAAAAAAACATGCTTCTTTTAACTTACTTTTGACAAAAGCTGAACCACTTTACGCTGTCATTTCTGAATACTCACCCATTTACATAAGTTGGTGAAAAGTCCATATTTTTATCAGTTGTAGATTAGGTCTTAGAGTTTGTAATTTTCTACTTTTGTACTTTTATTATTTTTGTATTAGATAAGTATATGAGTTATGACATGTTATAGTCACTATTTAAAAGACAATTTGTCTTTTAACTTTATACTGGCGATTATAAAATGTAATATAAAGTACCTTTAGTACTTGTCATTTGATTTAACCTTTTCATATTTATATACATATTTTATTCTAAATAAAACACACACCTCATATCTACGTATAATTCTATATCACAATTAATTATTCTTAGTTAATATTTAAGATAAATAACACTTGAACTCTTAATCTTAAAAAAACAATCATTTTAACTCCAAATGATTTTAAAATTAGATGCAAATTGAAATTGACACGTGCATCGGTGAATTTAACTTGCATTCTCATTCACTCAATCTAATGTATTTTTAATTGCTTGGAAGTTTGAAGAAGGTTGAATAATGTAAAAGGAAATTGTGTTATGTTTGTATGCATACTGCCCCCATAAACGTAAAAATCAAAAGTTATTACCTTATATTAACTAATAAACTAACAACTAGTGAATTCTTTTCGCAGGTTGCAACTGCTTAATCTTTAAATTATATATGCAATATATGCAAGTACCTTGAAAATTACTTTCTATGTTTTGTATTACATACTATATTGTGATTAACTCTTATTGACTCTACCTTCATCCGAGTGTTGTTCAATGTGAGTTTGAGAGAAAAACTAAGTGTTAAGTGACTCTTAACCGATCCTGCAATTGGTATCAGAGCTTCTTAGGCTCTTGATTGTGTGATCTAACCATCCAAATCAACTTGTTTTTCACTCCCCCCTACAACTCACTCACTCAAAATGGCCGTTAACAAGTCTGAAGTAGAGATGGGAACCATGACAAAGGCTCCCATCATTACTCCTGAAAATTTCAGGTCTTGGAGCAAAAGAATGGAAGGCTTCATCAGATACCAAGACAGCAAGATGTGGAACTCCATTATCAACGGCCCGTACAAGCCAAAGGTGGCATCACTTGGTGGAAACGGTGCCATGATTGAAAAAGCTATTGAAGACTATTCTGACGAAGACCGAAAGAAGATAGACATTGACAGCAATGCTATGACAATTCTCATGACTGCAATACCAAACTCTATCATGGTAGGGTTTGAGCATTGTAAGTCTGCAAAGGAATTGTTTGATGCTCTTGCTCAGATGTACTCAAGCTCCAATGACTCAAAGAAGGACTCACTGAAGCAGCGTTCGAGAACTTCACTTATATTGCTGGAGAGACCCTCATCCAGCAGTATTTCAAGTATGTGGATCTTGTCTCCCCTCTTCAATCTATGAAGATCACTCCTGAACTCAGAGATCTCACGAGAAAGTTCATGAGTGCTCTTCCAAATGAGTGGACATTTTACTGTGTCTCTATCAAGAGGACAGAGAATTTGAACACTCTCACTATGACTGAACTTTACGGCATCCTTAATGGATATCGTTTAGAGATGGAAAGTAAGAAAGGCCACCAAGCAAGCCGTCCTCTGAGTCTTCCTGCTAGTAACACTTTAATGGTTGTAGTAGGCTCAGCACACCCACAACCTCAGCACTACCTGACTTACCAGCAACCATCCTACTCTTATGGACTTTATATCACTTTTCCTGAGACTCCAAGGTCTCAACAAGCTCAACACAATTCCTTCTAGGAAAGTTGTGCATTTGTCTCAAGAAGTGGACACTCCGGTGATTTTCAATACTGTTTTGATGATCTCGAGTGTTTCGATCCAGATGATGTAGAGTATGTGGACATTGACTAACAGATGGCTCTTTTATCTTATAGAGCGAAGAAGTTCTTTAAGAGAATTAGAAGGCATTTCCCTCAAAACCCAACTACCAGCAAGTTTGGGTTTGACAAGACCAAAGCAAAGTGTTACAACTGTAACCAACTCGGTCACTTTGCAAGGTAACGCAAGGCTCCCAAGACCAATCCGGGAACCCCACAGGCCTCCACACATCCCTCAACCTCAAAGCCCACTAGGAAGTAAACTAAAACAGCTGCAATGGCTCAAGAAGTTGACTGGAGCTTCATGGTACAGGATGTGACTCCTGCTCAAGCTCTTATGGCAGGAACAGATGATACTCACGTATATGAACATCTATATACTCTAGCCTGTATAGCTAAAGTTAAACTTTATCAGGATTATAATATGGAAATCAGATATGATATTGAGTCTTTAAATATTTTAAAATCTGATTTTAAGAGAGCTGAATCTGACTATCAAAAGAAAATTGAGGAGTTAGAGAAAACTGTGTTTCTTTTAAAACATGAACACACCAACTACAAGACTCAAATCAAAGATTTTGTTAATGATATCGGATTATTTAACTGATTTTAACCTTACCGCCAATGTCATTTCTTCCACCAAAACATCACATCACCTTATCCTAACCTCCATTACCACCTTCCCACCCTTTTAAATAATCCTGACTATTCAATCTCATCTTCTTACTTGAAATTTTTACTGCCCTAGAAATTTTCTCCACTCCAACTTTACCCAAGCTCAAATTCATCCTCATTCATCTTTCTTCAATGGCACTCAACCCTAAGCACAACCAAGTCACACTTCTTGATTCTTCAAGAGATGCTAACTTCTCTGAAATCATTTCTTTTCTCACCCAATCATCTTACTACACAGCCCTTTACGTTAACCCCACTGTTTACTCCAATCAAATGGCCGAATTTTGGCAAAATGGTCAAGTCAAAACCCTAAACAGGATTCGTGTACTAACGTCCAGCATTTGTGGACAAGAGTTGGTCATTACTGAACAACTTATCAGGGAGCATCTTAAGCTTCATGATGAAGGAGCTCCTAATGAATTCCCCAAAGAAGATTTACACAATACTTATATCCTCATGATATGGTGGAGATGTGAGCAGGTCGACAGTCTACAAGTACAACTTCTCCTACAACTGGAAGTTCCTCCTGCATGTTGTTCTCCACTGTCTGTCCAACAAATCTGGGGGATGGGATCAAATCCCTTATGAACTAGGATGCTTAGTTCTCCACTGTCTGTCATTTCTGAATACTCACCCATTTACATAAGTTGGTGAAAAGTCCATATTTTTATCAGTTGTAGATTAGGTCTTAGAGTTTGTAATTTTCTACTTTTGTACTTTTATTATTTTTGTATTAGATAAGTATATGAGTTATGACATGTTATAGTCACTATTTAAAAGACAATTTGTCTTTTAACTTTATATTGACGGTTATAAAATGTAATATAAAGTACCTTAAGTACTTGTCATTTGATTTAACCTTTTCATATTTATATACATATTTTATTCTAAATAAAAACACACCTCATATCTACGTATAATTATATATCACAATTAATTATACTTAGTTAATATTTAAGATAAATAAGACTTGAACTCTTAATCTTAAAAAAAGGGGTAACTTTATAAAATAGTACCAACTTTCAAAAGTGTTCCAATTAAGTAACTTAAGTTTTAAAAGTGTTCCAATTAGATCACTCATTTTTATATTTTATACAATTAAAAGTCATAACATATTTTTTAGCATGTTATACTTTTGGATTCAGTTAGAAAATATTTTTTTCTATCTTTTGATGCTGATATAGAACGTTGACGTAAATTTTAGGCACTTTTTTTTATTTTTTTATAATTAACATGTTTTTTTATTTTTTAATATAATTTTATATATTGAAAATTCTAACTCCAATGTCTTTTCCATCGTTACTTTCTTGTCATAATAAAATTTGGTAATGACTCGATTTGATCGTTTGGAGGTCCAATTTAAGAAAAATATGCATGAGTGACTAAATTAGAATACTTTTGAAACTTAAATACTATTCTGTAACATTTTCCCTAAAAAAATCAATCATTTTAACTCCAAATGATTTTAAAATTAGATGCAAATTGAAATTGACACGTGCATCGGTGAATTTAACTTGCATTCTCATTCACTCAATCTAATGTATTTTTAATTTGCTTGGAAGTTTGAAGAAGGTTGAATAATGTAAAAGGAAATTGTGTTATGTTTGTATGCATACTGCCCCCATAAACGTAAAAATCAAAAGTTATTACCTTATATTAACTAACAAACTAACAACTAGTGAATTCTTTTCGCAGGTTGCAACTGCTTAGTCTTTAAATTATATTTTTAGTACTTCAGAGTTGTCCAAAATTTTAATTTGTGTCTTAAACTAAGAAATAACGAAAATGTTCTTCATGTTTGTGTTTTATATGAGCTTACGTTATTTTTATTTTTCGTTCTTACGCTTTGTTTTTTTTAATAAGTTACCTCAAATTTCAGAAAAAACTATCATTTGTTTTAACAAAAAAAAAAAGTTAAACCGTAACAAATAGGTTCTTTATTATTTTTTTAGAAAAGACGAAAAATAAAACTCAAAATGAAATTTAAGTACACTTAAAAATTAATTTCCGTGTATGCATATTGCCCCATAAATGGCGTGTAGAAAAGAAACGAACGTTTGAATATATTTGATCATCTTTTTGACTTTGACCAACTTCAAATTACTGGATTGAGATGATGTGAATGCTTCATAATAAGTAACATAATAAATATTTTATAATACATCAACTGCCAGAAAATTGGATCGATGTAGTGATATTAATTTTTACGTAAATTAAATTTTAATAATTTAAACAATTGATTCTTGGTTCATATTAAGCTCAACTAATAATTTAATCAATATTTATTTTAATTTTTTTATTTTGTTACTAATAATAATATTAATTTAACTGTTTGTCAACTCAGTTAGTTTTTTTTATAATGTATCACGTGATGGTTCATTACGTGACATATAACATAGTTATGAAAAAAATATAAATATATAACTCAATTCTTTTATAAAAAATTATTTTTTGAAGTTATTCAACACAATGTTTTTGCTGCTGGTTAAATAGTTTGGAGATGAAAAAACGCAAAATAGAATGTCGCTATATTTGATAACAAAATAGAAAATTGGAATTAATATTGGTTAAATTGTTAGTTAGGATTAATACTTTTCAATAGTCCATAGTTTTAATTATTATAACTAATTTTCTTTATGTTATTGCAGGTGAAAGTTGCCACCTCTATTATTTTTTATTATTTATTTAATAGAGATCTAAATTTCATATAAAAAATAATATAAAAATAATAAATAACAAATAATAAAAATCTAAAGATTATATAATTCTCGTAAGCCAGTTTTAAAAGTCCATATTATATATATGGATGAAAAGATGAGAAAAAAGTCATTTTACTTAAATTTTAAGATACAAGTTATCTATGCAATAGTTCATAGTTTTTCATCATTTAATGTACTTCTTATAATTAATATATTATTAATACATATTCTTAATACAGTATTTAATAGATAAGATTATTAAAGTCACTAAGATATTATCTTATTTATAATAATTAAATTAATATGAAAAGTAATATTTATCATTTATATCTTAATAACTAAATACTAATTAAAGTAGGTAATATCTTATTTACATACCTAAGTATATAACTACTAACTATTTTCATCGTTATAATAATAATAATAATAATAATAATAATAATAATAATAATAATAATAATAATAATAATAATAATAATAATATAATAATAATAATAATAATAATGATAATAATAATATATAATAATAATAATAATAATATTAATAATAATAATAATGATAATAATAATAATAATAATAATAATAATAATAATAATTTAGAGGGATTTTGAATATTTGATCATTTTAGTATTTGTGATTAAGTTTATTAGTTCATGACATAATATGTTTTAAAATATAATTACAATAACAATATTTAGAATTAATTTTTTTTTGTGATTTTAGTTGATGACATATTATTTAATATGTTTCAGAAAATAATTAGTTAAATGTTAAACTGTATCATTGAATCTATCAAAATCAAGATAGCCTTAAAAACTATCACTGCGACGTTCTTATATACGTTTAAAATCGAACCACGCGACAAAACGTTGATTAAATTCGCTAATTCTTTATAAAGCAAGCGTGTTAAACTTTGTTTTAAATAACTGTAAAGTGTAATTAACCGTATGAATTATATGTGTTTTGATGTTTCAACTTTCAATTATAAATAAAATATAAACAAAATGGTTAATGAACTGGTATTTGACTGGGTTCCAAATCCATTAGCTTTTAAGGTCTTGATTTTCCAAACCTTGTGTATTTCTTTAAAACCTATTTTACAAATGAGATTTTTATTAGTTAAGTCTGTTTTTTCATCAAATAAGTTTGTTTCTTGCTTTTTTTTATTATTTTTTAATCATTATTATTACCAATACTTTTTTTGTTTTTGATTATTCATCTAATAAATAAGTATGTTTTCTATTTCAAGTTCTTAATTACTAAACTTTTATCACCAACTATTTAATATATTTTATTTAATTGTGTAGTACACGACTTTAATATTTTGTAAAGGATATTGACAAATTATAAAACAAGATTAATATTTGAAAGAACTAAATAAATAAATATAAAAATAATTATAAAAATGGTAATAAGTACTATTACCGGTGTATTAATAAGAATATAGATTTTTTAGGTTTTGCTAATCACGGGAGAGTAACTTCTAACAATCCAATAATTTTGGTTGGATGATAATTGATAATTACTTGAAATGAGATATCATAACCACCTTTTGATTATGATTAGATGGACTTGCTTCTTACAAACAACCATCTCATAATTATATATACATAGCAGTATTTATTATTGTGTTGCGATGATCGATTATATTAGCAGCATGCTTTACATATATTTTTTTGTTAAACAACGGAAGCAAATCACCAGCAGAAAAAAAACAAATACAAATGTTATTGGATTTTAATAATCTTAAATTTTATTTATTGACCGAGATTAATCTCAACTCAATAAATGTTTAAAGATACTTCCAACTTTAATTTTATTTTCCTCCAATGAACATTTACTAACTAATAGTTAACCATTTTAGTTTTTTGATGATTTGGACTGTTTTTGTGGATAAAACACTAAACAAAAAGTTGAAATCTATCATCAGATCCGTTAATTAAAACTTCCGCACTCAAAAACCAATCAATCTCCCTCTCTTGATTTGAACTACCGAATTTGTTGGAGGTAGATTTCAGGTGATGATTGAGGCTAGACAATGAAAGACAGACCTAATTGAGACTAGGTCGTGCTGAAGTTGAAAAATAACTCAAAGTTGACCTCATTTCATAAAAAACTAACGAGTATTAACTCCCAGTTAGTAATGAATCATTGGAGAAAATAAGTTTAATGTTAGAAGTGACTGCAAACATTTCATGAGTTATGATTGATCTCTCACAATAAATGAAAGTTAGGATTTATAAACTCTAATAATCCAAAAAACAAACACACATTACAAGAACAACAAAGGATTATTTAACCAATCCTCCCATCTAAAAACATTTAGAACAACCCGAACATTTATTTTTAAATATATGATTATTCTGTTCCATCACGTATTGTAAACTACAAATCAGTGACAGAACCATAACTTTTTTTCCTAATAGTTCACTATTTTTTGGTGATGGTAATGAAACAACATAAAAATTTTCAGGTTGTTTGACCGGGTTGAGTCAAGTCGGAATATAACTAAATTGTTAAATGTATTTTCCAGGTCATCTTATAACATGAAAATTTTTAAGTTGTAACGAAGCAACATATGATGGTTTTTTTTGTCACACCCCGACCAATGGCGGTCGAATGTGAAACGATTGTTCATAGCACATGGAATTAAATAAGTTGGAATAATATTAAATACTATTTCATTGAACAATGCTAGACAATTACGTTATTACAATACCATAAAGATACAAACAACATCATAAGATGTTTAATTAAACTAAGTTCAAGTCCTATATGAGTAAGAAGAGTTCCTCAAGTAGCAATTCTGAAACATGTTAAAGGGTCAACTTTGAAAGTTGGTGAGTTTTCATGGATTAAACATACATACATATATATATAAGATTTACAAGTAGCAATTCATGTCAAAGGTTATGAGTTATGCAAGTTTATAGAACACATATAGCTACAATCAAACCTCGACTAAGATTAAGATTACAAGTTTATAACGATTGGCTAAGTGTACTTGGTTCCCATGATGAACAAGTCATACGTCATCAGGAATTGGCAATACATCGGCTTTAGCACCAAATAGGCTTGTCAGGCTCATAGATCTATGACGTCGCCAGGCTAGCAATAGTTAATGATTGTCAACATATAATGTATCTCATATAACACTCACAATAATATCAATAACCATGACAAAAAAGGTAAAGATGAATTGCATGTGTATTTACAAGTATCAAGATGTTTACGAGTATAAGTTTATAAAGTTAACATGTTTCACCCCGAAAAAGTGTGAAATAAAGTAAAAAGGGGCATAGAGAACTCATATGGAAAACTCACATGGAAAACTCACAAGATGTAGAATGCACTTTAGATGATCATAAGAAAATTAGATGGTTCTAAAGATTTCTTCACAACTCAATCTAAGATTTAGTGTCTTAAGATTAGAATAAAGTTAAGATCAACGACTACATATGAATTAAAGTTTCAATTAGAATTTGGGGGTTTTAATAAATAAGTCAAATAAAATAAAATAATGCAATTGATTTGGTTCAATAAAGATGGAACAAATCAATCAAGATTGAGAACAATGATGAATGATTCATTAATCTAATTTATTGATTTAATAAAGATTAAGTATAATGTACGAAAAGAAATAATTAACTTAATAATTAATTATTTAAAATTTGATAAAGATAATTGAATACTTATTTAAATGAGTTGTAAAATAACTTAAAATTATTTAAATCATTTTATTAGGTTTTTAAACTTTTAAATGATTTTTATAAATGTATTATAATATCAAAACCTTAAAATAAGAATAAAGAATATTAAAAAGTTATATTGTTTTATTAGTTTCAAGAATTTAAATAAAAGTTATGGAATATTTATTAACTAATTATGAGATAACATGGTTAAATGATTAGATGAATAATTAATTATTTAAATCACTATTTGAATAAGTACTTATTTGACATGTAAATTTATAATGTTTTGAAATAACCTAAATTTGATTCATAATAGATTTATAACATCTAAATTATATAGAAGAAGTAATAATGTTTTATAACTATGTTATTCTTTAAAAAAATAAATTTTAAAATCATAAGTATTTAATACTTTTAAAATTACTTTAATAATTTTTGAAATATTTTAGTTAACAAAATAATTTTTATTTGATTTAATAATATAATATTAATTTTTTGAATTATAACATATACAAAAAATTAATAAACACAAAAGTGGCAGAGGCCTAGTTCGAACTTGGGACCTCCTGCTCATGGTGGCCGCGAGATACCAGTTGGGCTATAACCCATATCTACTTAAAAGCTTACTTTTAAAATGTTTAATACATTAAATGATAAAACCCCCAAATCCATATGAACCCTAAAACAATTTGAATCCAAATTGAACATCAATATCACTGTATTAATGAAATTAAAGTTAAGGCTTTTGTTTGTTAGGAACATACGATTATGATTGTATGCTTGATTACCTGATTTGAAGTTGAACTCGATGATAACAAGAACAGATACATCCGCGGCAATGATGAATCCAATTCGAGATGCAAATGGTAATGGTAACCTAATTAATTTAGTATGAAGCTTCTAATGGTGATGATAAGTAAAAGCCATTAACCAATTTTGGTTTAAGATGCTCGAAAGGCGGAGATCGACTAAGTTGTAGGTTCGTGACGAAGGGACGAGCTAGCGTGTTGTTTGTGTGTTTTGTAGTGAAATTAAGAGTAAAGAGGGGTTAAGAAAACCGAATGGGATGTTCAGCCTCTCTTAAATCGCTTCCGTTTGGCCAATTGTTCGATTGACGAGTTATTGTTTTGAAACGGGTGTCGGTTTCGTTCGAATCCCATTAATACTACGGTTAAAACCGAGTTGCATCATTAGCTTGGTTCGAAACAGTCGAGGTAATGATTTGATTGTGTTTAATAGGGATTTAATCAATTGTTTTGTGATTTAGAATTCTCGCCGGAGCTCGCTGGACGTTTGGCCAGTGAAAAAGGAGGGAGGTCGACGGTGGGTTAGGTGGGTTAGGGTTTTAAACAAAGTTACACATTTGGTCCCTATGATTTTAATAGTTATTTATTTTATGTCCAAACTATTAAGTTTCAAAATTTACAAATTAGACCCCAAACTTCTTAAACCCATTCTATAATTAAATTACTGTCTATTAAAATTTTATAGAGCTAATAAATAAAAAGACTTTCTTTATTAATTATTAATCTTGAAATCTCATGTTTAACATTAAACCTTATAACTTTATAAGTTTGATAGAAACATTAAAATATAATTATTCTTTCTATGTTGAAACTCATAAATGACAATTAAACTTTTTAAATTTATAACCTTTACTTTATAAATTATAAAATTATTATAAATTTTTTAAATGATTTAATAAATAATAATTAAATAAAACAATTTTTTTATATTGATGCCACTTCTATTAGAATAAATAAAATAAGTTTAATAAAGAAATTTATATCGTATGAAAGTTTAAAATAAGTTCAGGTTTGTGTTTTAACTCGAAAAATAACAGATGTTACACTTTTCATAACAAAGCGGTTTATATTCCTGAAATATTAAATATATCATATGAATTATGGTAAACCAAAGAACTAATATAGTAATAAATATCAAGATAACAAACAAATTAACTAGATTCTAAATTTCTAAATGCCAACATCAAAAAACAATTTAATTATCAAATAAATGAAATAAGTTTAATAGCAACAATGGAAACACCAAAATCAATAAAACAAAATATAGTGTTTGAAATTTGAATAAACAATTAAAAGTTGCAACTAAGAAAACATCAAAAATCTTAATATCATTTGATGGCAACAATCGCAGCAAGGGAGGCGGGAGGCGGGAGGCTGTAGGCTGGCAGACGGCAATACATGGCAGGAGGGCCTGGTGTTGTCGATGGGGACAATGGTGCAGGGGTGAGGGGCAACTAGTGAATGTGGTTGATGATGGGATGAGTAATTTGAGTTAGGGTTTTATTTGTGTTAAAAGAGTAAGGGCACTTTTAGTAATTTTACTAATTAAAAAGTGAAAAAAAGCCTGCAGACTTGTGTTTTGCAAGAGTCGAACTTGCTACCTCTTAACCACTCCCACGCGCACTTACTAGTGAACGAGCAACATATCTAAATTATAATCTGAACTTTAAAATACTAATGGGTTTATCTCCTAAAAAACTATGAGTTCACTCAAAAGTCAATATTATACGTTAAATTATCGTTTAAAAATTAATGAGGTCATTTGATCTAATACTGTAAAGCATATTTCCGCCCATGCTCCTAATTATCATCTAAAGGAATGTAGTTATATAAACCTTAGTAACATTTAGAAATAAACTAAAGCGCATGCTATTGGAACAGTAGGTAGGGTCTTGCTCTAAGTTGCACTTTCAATGTGTTCATAGTGGGAAGCAATAGCTTGTCATATATATGTAAACTTTTTAGCGTGTCATTCCGCTGCTTTTGGTAATCATAAGACGTTTTATAAATCACAACATAAATAAGTTTATTTAATTTTTTTCAATCAACATATTTTTGCCTAATTCGAAAAAATAAAACTTAACACGTTGCAAAACGCTTAGTGCTCTAAAGAACGTAACATGTGAATTATTAATAAAATATCTTATATACGAAATCAATTATCTTTGTTTAAAAAATAAAAGTTATTTCTTCAGTTAGTTTACTAACAGAAATTTCTTTAATACTTTGTATCTTATAACTCTACATATATATCTTAATCTTATCTTAATCTGAGAAGTATGTTTAAACATTGTGTAAGATGAATCAGTTCAACATTGAGCTGAAGTTTGAGTTAATTGTCGTACACATGACACTTTCGTTTTGAAACAAACATAATATATTAAGAAAAGAGAGAATCACCTAGAAGAGTGACAAGATACTAGACTGACCCACCCCATAAAAGATAAATAAAGTAGCGAGAGAAAAAGTATTTTGGTTAAACAAAGTACTATTTACGGGTGTATTATGCCGTTCTTATCATATAATTAGTTCAGAAATAATCATTCTCGTAACTTCTTTAGCCAGATACAAGTCTTTCATGACTCAAGCATTCGTGTTACATCGTATACATCAGATGTCACAACTTTTTTAAGGGAATCATGCAACTTGGTACCATCCCTTTTTGCTAGAACCAAGCGATTTAGACCAGTGAGTTTACAGCATATAATATTATTAGTGAAATGTCCACGCGTTGTGATGGGAATGGCTATTGTGTGATTTTTTGGGAATTCGATTTAGTCAGTATCGGCTCCGTTCACTATGACATAAATTAAAAACATATATAATTATTGAAAAAATTGAATGAAAGAAAACAATTACGCACATCGCAAAAATCTTTAAAGCAACTATATTAATAACTATATTATCCTTTCAAGATTAGTAAAAACATATGTGGTATTTATGATCAAAAATCACTTATTGCCTAATATTAGGGGAGTGGTGGTTTTGTTTTATTAATATAGATTAGAGTTTCACACAATGGATAACTATATATCATTTGTTTACTTGTTAAAAGATGTGAGATTTTATACTAAGTTTCGTTCTTTTTTCCTAGTTTATTAGCTTTTCGAAAGCATTATATCTTATAACTAACCAATCATCCTTAAAATTTGAATGAATATTTTATAGAAACCTGCTTATATACTTGTCTTTAATTTTTCATATATGACTTAAATGTAGAAATAAAGAGAACATCAATTCATGCTTTTTGAAAAGAATAAAAAAGAACATTTGCTTATAAAATATGCTCATAGCGGGAAACAAATAGACGAAATCCAAGTTTAAACCTAACAAAACTTTTGACCTGAATGATTTATACATTTCAAATGACTGTAAATTAAGCAATAAATCAATTAAACCAGATAACAAGGAAAGTAAAACATTAAAATAGAAATCCAAGTTGACCTAATTCGAGGGTGGTTGGAACAAAGTAACATGCCAGTGAACTCTTTGGAGATTTGTGGCAAATGTTATTCCCGTCGAATAAGAAACCGGCGATGGTGGATGGGAGTGAACTGGTATCTGACCGCCGAGCACTTGGAGATAAAACCGGGTTCTATCCGTTGATGGTTGAGGCGTTAGAAAGAGATAAAACCAGGCAATAACCGATGAAAAAGTTGTAGCATAATTCAACATGATGATTATCAGAGGCAACTTTCAATGGTGATTTGCACAGATCGGAGAAAATTAATGAAGAAATTATCATCACAAATTATTATCTTGATTGTTATTGAGCTGTTAACAACCGACAAGGGAAATGGGAATGGGTAATTGCTCAATCGCAATGAATGAATGACATTGAAATTGAATGACGGTTTTATTTGGCCACATGTATATGCTTTAGGATTTGTATTATAAGTATTATATGTTATACTTAATTGTAAGGGTATTAATTGAATAAAATAATTAATTTTTTAAAATTTAAACATGAAATTTCATATGTATTTTAATCCATATGTAAAATTATCATTATATTTTTTTCACTTTATTATAATAGTATAAGTAACTTATATATCCTACTTAAAAATTTTAATAGCTTCAGAAAGATATTAGGTTAATGCATGATAAATAAAGCTTTAATGAAGATTGATTAAAACTTTTAATTAACTAGAAAGTATATAATTATATATACCTACACATATAAATCCATTAATGGATTCTTTAAACATCACATGACAATCTATAGCTTTCTACGTAGTCAAACAGTTCGGAGATCCGTCGGTGATGATGGCAACTAACACAATTTTAACAACAAACTACCAACAAGTATTCCAAGGTTTCACTCGAAGATTTTTCCAACTGCTTATCATTGGTTTATCACTATTAGAATACCAACGAGTTACTTAAGGTATTTTTATTGGATTATATAGACAACAATATTACCTTGCTAATCCATTGGTAATGTTCATTTCTATAAGAAAAACAATAACAATATTTGAATCCCTGGAAATTAAAAATAGCTTATAAATTGTGAAAAAAAATTAAAACATACAAATTACTAAACAAATATACCAAACAAAAAAATTCTAATCAGAATTTATAACTACTATATAAAGCAAAATCTTGAGATACAAATGTAATTTTACAACAACAACAAAAAAACAAAACACCTAATACAACTTCTTAAGCATTAGATATAATTGTTCTATATAAAAGTTCATATTTCGCCTCTTATTTTATAAACTTTTTTCTAATTAGTACATTAACTAATAATGTGAGATTATTTAATTCACTACATTATATATTTGTAAGGCCCCGTTCCCGGGACGCTTACAGCTGGGTTCTCATCGCACATAAAACGTATAATTACATTTGTATTTAATAAATCGCAGCGGAAAACTAAAACAAACTTTCATTTCCATGTAAATGCTTTTGCAAGTTAATACAACATTCATTACAAAATAGTTTGTTCGCATTACAATGCAAAAACATTAATCAAAAGAATGCCATCCCAAAAGGGCTGAGTAGCTTCACGGTGTGCCATCCTCAGCAAACATTACCTGCCAACTGGAAAACATATAAAAAGTCAGCGTTGCTGAGTGAGTTCTAGTTTTATTACAAAACATACTTTACTTTCATATAAAACCCTTCGTTACTTTTACATGATCACACATTGTACGTACAAATAGATAATATCATTATTATCTTCTTCATTCATTCATTCGTTCATTCGTTCTTTATGACTTTACTTGCGCATCGGACATCATCCGTACCAATACCATATGCTACACCCTGGTTAGTCGTAGCTACCGGCCGAAGTCAATAAATGAATAGCTAAACGTATGCCACGGTACTAGGAGTAACCATCAGTCTTAGCTACTAGGCCGAAGTCAATAAATGAACAGCTAAACGTATGCCACAGTACTAGGGGCGAGCGGTAAAGGCTCTACATTAAGGGTCAATCACAAAGAAGGACCCGTTATCCGATGCGTGCAAGACGTTTCATTCGTTCATTAATGCATGCATTCATCATCGTGTTCCTCTTTCATTAGCTTTCACTTTACGTTACATAATACTTCGTTCATTCATTATCATAACACGTAAAGTTATGGGAAAGATAAACATACATCATAATAAGGAACATTAACATGCATCAACATCACATCATACAGGGCAACATCATACATACATAACATACAACATCATCATCATCATCATCCTACCCAACATGCTTTCTAAGGCCTCAAGCGTCATCTTACATGCTCTTATGGGGACCTTTACGTCAAAACTTACATCTGCACTTTCCCCTGAAAGTCAGAAGTCAATCTATACCTTCCTCGGGTGCAACAGCCCTATTCGGGCGTATGGACACCCTTCAGTCGCATGGCCTCCATGCGACTGAACATCATGCGATTGAACTCAAGCGGATGAACATTTAGGCGAATGAACATCCAGTCGTGCGAATGGACAATGCGGATGGACCTCATGCGAATGGGATTAATGCGGATGAGCACTTATGCGACTGGACCTTCAGTCGCATGACCTCCATGCGACTGGCCTTTCAATCGTGCGAATGGACCTTCAATCGTGCGAATGGACATTCAATCGTGCGAATGGACCCCAATCGCACCCTAATCGGCCGTATGGCCTCCATTCGGCATCCAGTCGGTCGCCTAGCCCTAACTGATGCAGAATGCAGTTCATCCCGACTGCAACCGAGGGTTTTCGGCCTCCAAACTCATCTAAACCCATTTTAAGCCTAAATCGACCATCCTAAATCTTAGGAATGCATACCATAACACCATACAAGCACACACACGCCCGGAAACATACACGAAACGCATCACACACATCACACCCAAATGGGTCAAACACATACACATACAAAAAACGGGTTTTTATGCTTTCCAGCCCCAAAATCGTTTGAAAACAAGTAAAATTGGGGTTCTAGAACTCACACAAACGAGCACAATGTTAAGGGCTTCAATCTGGCTTGCTTCACGACGATTTTGGCGACCCGAACCGGCACTTTTCCTCTTTTTCTCTTCTTCTCTTTATGAAGTCTGAAATGTGAGTGTGGGGGAGAGGGTAAGGGCTTCCCTCTCCCTTATATACTCCCCCCCTCGCCCGACTTTCTTTCGTTGGTGAGTTTGGTCCCTCGTCTTTGAACTTTATTTTCTTTTCTTTCTTCACCGGCTTCAAAATAATAAATATTCGGGTGTTACAAGTCCACCCCCCTTAAATAGGTTTCGTCCCCGAAACCTGTTATTCGTCGAACAAACGTGGATAATGTTGTCTCATTTCTTCCTCAGTCTCCCACGTTGACTCGGATCCCTTCCTGTGCTTCCACTGTACACGCACAAGAGGAACCACTTTATTTCGCAGCCTCTTTTCTTTACGATCGATGATTGCCACTGGTTGCTCCACATAATTGAGCCTTTCATCTATTTCAATGTCCTCCAGTGGAACAATCATGTCTTCATCGGCTATACACTTTCTCAGATGAGATACATGGAATGTCGGGTGAATCCCACTTAACTCATCTGGCAACTCCAATCTATAGGCCACCTTCCCTACTCGAGCAATGATTCAGAAAGGGCCTATATATCTTGGGCTCAACTTGCCCCGCTTTCTGAATCTGATAATACCCTTCCAAGGTGAGACCTTCAACATAACCCGGTCACCCACCTGGAACTCAATTGGCCTACGTTGCTTATCGGCATACGACTTCTGTCTATCTTTGGCTGCCTTCATGAAGGCTTTAATCTTTTCAAGCTTCTCTGTCGTAGCCTCCATTACCTCGATGCTCCCCAATTCCTTCTGACCAATATCACCCCAACAAACGGGTGTTCTGCATCTTCTACCGTATAGCATCTCATATGGTGGCATACCAATGCTGGCATGATAGCTGTTGTTGTATGAGAATTCGGCTAACGGTAAGTGGTCATCCCAACTTCCACCAAAATCGATCACACATGCCCGGAGCATGTCTTCCAATGTCTGAATGGTTTTTTCTGACTGACCATCGGCTTGGGGATGATAAGCCGTGCTAATATGTAACCTCGTCCCCATAGCGTCGTGGAATTTCTTCCAAAATTTAGATGTAAACCGAGTGTCGCGATCAGACACAATAGACACCGGCACACCATGACGAGCTACAATTTCCTTGATGAACAGATCAGCCAATCTCTCAGATGAATACGTCTCGCGGATCGGTAGAAAATGAGCACTCTTCGTCAGACGATCAACTATCACCCATATGGCATCATACCCCTTCGGGGTACGCGACAGCTTTGTAATGAAGTCCATGGTGATGTGCTCCCACTTCCATTCCGGTATATCCAAAGGTTGGATCTTCCCATACGGCTTTTGATGCTCTGCCTTCACTTGTAAGCAAGTAAGGCACTTACTCACATACTCCACGACGTCACGCTTCATACCGGCCACCAATAATCTTTCTTCATGTCATGGTACATTTTTGTGGCACCAGGATGAATGGAGTATCGAGTCTTGTGGGCTTCATCCATTATCTTCACCCGTAGATCCCCAAAACGAGGAATCCACACACGACCGAATCGAGTTCTAACACCGAGTGTTTTTCACCCAATTCCCCAACCAGACCTTTCATTCTTTCTGAGTTAAGGTGATCTTCTTTCAATGCCTCATCTTGAAACTCCTTGATTTGCTTCATCACATCAGAGGTCATGATTAGTTGATAAGCTTTCACCCGAATCGGTTCGGGCCTTTCCTTTCGACTAAGGCATCCGCCACCACGTTAGCTTTGCCCGGATGGTAATGGATCTCGCAATCATAATCCTTTATAAGCTCCAACCATCGCCTCTGCCTCGGTTCAGGTCTTTTTGCTCGAAGAAGTACTTCAGACTCTTGTGGTAAGTGAATATGGTGCACTTCGTCCCGTAGAGATAGTGCCTCCAAATCTTTAACGCAAAGACCACGGCTGCTAGCTCCAAGTTATGAGTGGGATAATTAACCTCATGAACTTTCAACTGTCGAGATGCGTAGGCTATAACCTTCCCTCTCTGCATTAACACACACCCCAACCCTAAGTAGGAAGCATCAGAATAAACCACCAGATCTTCGCTTCCATCGGTAATGACAGAACAGGAGCTTGAGTCAGTCTTGCCTTCAGCTCTTCGAACGCCTTCTCTTGAGCTTGACCCCATACAAATTTCACATCCTTTCGGGTCAACTTAGTTAGTGGAGAAGCAATCTTAGAGAAGTCTTGGATGAATCTTTTATAGTAGCCCGCCAAGCCCAAGAAACTACGGATCTCGGATGGCGTCTTTGGTGACCTCCATTGCATAACCGCCTCCACCTTCGTCGGGTCCACCATAATCCCGTCAGGATTCACCACATGACCCAAAAACTGAACTTCGCGCAACCAAAACGCGCACTTGGAGAATTTAGCATACAATTTCTCCCTTCTCAACGTCTCTAGAACCTCTCGAATGTGACCGGCATGCTCAATCTCGCTCTTCGAATAAATCAGGATATCATCAATAAACACAATCACTGATTTATCCAACATAGGCCGACACACACGGTTCATCAGATCCATAAAAGCAGCTGGCGCGTTAGTCAAACCAAAGGACATGACACAAAACTCGTAATGACCATAGCGTGTGCGGAAAGCTGTTTTAGGGATATCTTGTTCCTTTACCTTCAACTGATGATAGCCAGACCGAAGATCTATTCTTGAAAACCAACTGCACCCTGAAGCTGATCGAACAAATCATCTATTCTCGGTAAGGGGTATCGGTTCTTCACTGTCAACTTGTTCAGCTCGCGGTAGTCAATGCACATCCTCATACTACCATCCTTCTTCTTTACAAACAGGACCGGAGCACCCCAAGGAGAGATACTCGGTCTAATGAACCCCTTATCAAGCAACTCTTGCAACTGTTCCATCAACTCTTTCATCTCCGTCGGAGCTAACCGATATGGTGCCTTGGCAACAGGTTGGGCACCCGGTATCAGATCAATCTGAAATTCAATTTCTCTGTCAGGTGGTACCCCTGGTAAATCTTCTGGGAATACGTCTGGAAAGTCACACACAACCGGTACATCAACAGTTGTGGTGTTAGTGCATCTACATCCTTTACATAAGCCAAGTAGGCGCTACATCCACGCCTCATACACTTTCCCGCCACCGCCATTGAGATCACCTTCGGGATCGTAGTAACCCGATCACCATAAACCGTTACCAAACTTCCATCAGGCGCTGTCAACCGAATCATCTTCTTGCGACACACAATGTTCGCCTCGAAGTCCGCCAACCAATCCATCCCAAGAACCAAATCAAAACCACCCAAGGTCATCACGAACGGTCTAACAGGAAACTTGTGACCTTCTAACTCCACCTCACAGTTTTCTATCATCTCGAAATCCTGGTAGACTTACCTATGGCAGTTTCTACATCAAAGGGCACATCAACACGCCTACTACTAACAGGCAGCTTAGCACAGAAAGCAGCAGAAATAAAACTCCTACTAGCACCAGAATCAAATAGCACAGAAGCTAAAGTTTGGTTCACCAGAAACGTACCGGACACGACATCAGGGTCTATCCTAGCTTCCTCCTGTGTCATAGTGAATGCCCTGGCGCTCGCCCTCGGTCCTTCACTTCCCGTCTTCTTCACCCCTGAACCCTCAGTCCTCGACTTCTTACAATCTCTGCTCATATGACCAATTTCCCCACAGTTAAAACATTTGCCCGACAGGCAATCCTTCGCCATATGCCCTGTCTTCCCACACTTGAAGCACACGTTCAAACCCAGCCTACATTCTCCCGCATGCTCTTTTCCACACTTACAACACCTCCTTGATCCCACTCCCAATGTGGCCACGCGGCGGTCATCCACTCATGCCTTTTTGTTACCCGTCGAGGCATCACCCCGACCAAACCGTTTCCCGTTCTAGTTCCGATCACCACCACCCTTCTTGCTCGCTTCGACCACCACTACCTCCCTCTCATCATAAGTCTTCCGGCCAAATCGACCGCCGACCTAAACGTGCTTGGTCGGGCAGCAATCATATGCCGACGAACATCCACCGGTAAACCCTGAATGCACCTCTTGATTTTCCGAGACAGAGGTGTCACCTGATCAGGCACGAGTCGTGCCAATTCATTAAAATTGGTGGTATACTGCTGGTGTGTCATGGTTCCAGCCTCCAATTGCAGAAACTCCCTTTCCATCTTATCCATTTCCCTGTGAGGACAGAACTCGTCAATCACCATCTTCTACAACTCAGGCCATTTCATTCTCCCGATTGCCCGATTACCCTCTGCTTGGACAATGTTGTCCCACCAACATAGTGCCGAGTCCACAAATGAATGAGTGGCAAACTTCACCTTTTGGTCCTCTCGGCACTCGTTGATATCGAGAACAGCCTCCATTTCCCTCACCCACCGGTGAGCAGCTGCAGCGGTGCCGTTTCCATCAAAAGTAGGGGGCTTGCATCTCATAAAAGCCCATAATTACATCCTCGTGCCGTCTCCGGCGCAGGCTCTTCTTCTTCCTCTTCGTCATCAGATAGAACCGTTTCCGGCTCTGGTTGTTCCCGTTCTCCAGAGGATCTCTGACTTTCTTTTCTTTCCCCTTCTCGTACAACCTTAATAACTTCAGTCACCACAGACGGTAAGATTGTCTGTATGACCTGATGGACTTCTTCTACAACAGCCTCCTTTACTGAGGCTCTCAGATTGGCGCTTTCGTCGCCACCCTCCGGATGGGGGGTCCCTGGTTCTTCCTGAACCACCCTCTCAACTCTGGGTCTCCCTCTCTTGGGTCGCGGTTCAGCACCGTGACCTCCACCCCTAGAAGCTTTTGAAGATCTACCTCCGGCCATCACACGCACACTGAAAGATTCAAACACCAAGACAGTCATTCAAGGAACAGCTCAGTTTATGTTAAGTATAGTAAGTCCCTAATTACAGTGGCCAGTTGTGATTAGCCACTTACTTCACTCTTCATACCCCGAGCATTACCCATCCTGACTACATCAGTATTTAAATCTACGTACAACACATAACACATACCATGCGCACATAAAACCGGTTAACTTTACGGAAATACCTGATGGCACGCCGCTACTCAGATTGGCATCCCATTCCCTTTCCGTCCCATTCTCAGTTTAAGATTAGGTTTATTTTGAAAATTTACCCATTTCACTTAAACTTTGGCTCTGATAGCAACTTGTAAGGCCCCGTTCCCGGAACAGCTCAGTTTATGTTAAGTATAGTAAGTCCCTAATTACAGTGGCCAGTTGTGATTAGCCACTTACTTCACTCTTCATACCCCGAGCATTACCCATCCTGACTACATCAGTATTTAAATCTACGTACAACACATAACACATACCATGCGCACATAAAACCAGTTAACTTTACGGAAATACCTGATGGCACGCCGTTACTCAGATTGGCATCCCATTCCCTTTCCGTCCCATTCTCAGTTTAAGATTAGGTTTATTTTGAAAATTTACCCATTTCACTTAAACTTGGCTCTAATACCAACTTGTAAGGCCCCGTTCCCGGGACGCTTACAGCTGGGTTCTCATCGCACATAAAACGTATAATTACATTTGTATTTAATAAATCGTAGCGGAAAACTAAAACAAACTTCATTTCCATGTAAATGCTTTTGCAAGTTAATACAACATTCATTACAAAATAGTTTGTTCGCATTACAATGCAAAAACATTAATCAAAAGAATGCCATCCCAAAAGGGCTGAGTAGCTTCACGGTGTGCCATCCTCAGCAAACATTACCTGCCAACTGGAAAACATATAAAAAGTCAGCGTTGCTGAGTGAGTTCTAGTTTTATTACAAAACATACTTTACTTTCATATAAAACCCTTCGTTACTTTTACATGATCACACATTGTACGTACAAATAGATAATATCATATTATCTTCTTCATTCATTCATTCGTTCATTCGTTCTTTATGACTTACTTGCGCATCGGACATCATCTGTACCAATACCATGTGCTACACCCCGGTTAGTCGTAGCTACCGGGCCGAAGTCAATAAATGAATAGCTAAACGTATGCCACGGTACTAGGAGTAACCATCAGTCTTAGCTACTGGCCGAAGTCAATAAATGAACAGCTAAATGTATGCCACAGTACTAGGGGCGAGCGGTAGAGGTTCTACATTAAGGGTCAATCACAAAGAAGGACCCGTTATCCGATGCGTGCAAGACGTTTCATTCGTTCATTAATGCATGCATTCATCATCGTGTTCCTCTTTCATTATGCGACTGGACCTTCAGTCGCATGACCTCCATGCGACTGGCCTTTCAATCGTGCGAATGGACCTTCAATCGTGCGAATGGACATTCAATCGTGCGAATGGACCCCAATCGCACCCTAATCGGCCGTATGGCCTCCATTCGGCCTCCAGTCGGTCGTCTAGCCCTAACTGATGCAGAATGCAGTTCATCCCGACTGCAGCCGAGGGTTTTCGGCCTCCAAACTCATCTAAACCCATTTTAAGCCTAAATCGACCATCCTAAATCTTAGGAATGCATACCATAACACCATACAAGCACACACGCGCCCGGAAACATACACGAAACGCATCACACACATCACACCCAAATGGGTCAAACACATACACATACAAAAAACGGGTTTTTATGCTTTCCAGCCCCAAAATCGTTTGAAAACAAGTAAAATTGGGGTTCTAGAACTCACACAAACGAGCACAATGTTAAGGGCTTCAATTTGGCTTGCTTCACGACGATTTTGGCGACCCGAACCAACCCGAACCGGCACTTTTCCTCTTTTTCTCTTCTTCTCTTTATGAAGTCTGAAATGTGAGTGTGGGGGAGAGGGTAAGGGCTTCCCTCTCCCTTATATACTCCCCCCCTCGCTCGACTTCTTTCGTTGGCGAGTTTGGTCCCTCGTCTTTGAACTTTATTTTCTTTTCTTTCTTCACCGACTTCAAAATATAAATATTCGGGTGTTACAATATTATATTATTATAATACTTTAAATTAATATTTAAATTATTAATAAGTATTATCTGTTTGAATCCTTAACTATATAATTAATAAATACTTTTATGATAATAATAGTGATTTTAGAAATAATAATATAATAATAATAATAATAATAATAATTATAATAATAATAATAATTGTCACACCCCGACCGACGGCGGAATCATCGGGGCGGAGGAATGGGAGACGATTGTTCATAGCACATGGAACAAATAAGTTATAACGATATTAATATTATTTTCATTGAACAATACCAGGCAAATAAGTAAATACAACACAACTAAGATACAACCAATAACATAAGATGTTTAATTAATCTAAGCCCAAGTCCTATATGATCACGAAGAGGTCTTCAAGTAATAAACCAGAAACATATTAAAAATAAAAGGTCAACAATAATGTTGGTGAGATTTCTATAGTTTTCAATACATAAATATATAAAAGATGGCAATTCATGTTGTAAGTTAGAGAACAAAGTAACTAAGGATATAAGACAGAATGCACAATCAAACCTTGACAGATTTTTACAAGTCTTAAACATTTACAAGTATATACGATTAGCTAAGTGTACTTGGACCCATAGATCTATGACGTCGCCAGGCTAGCATTAGTTAATGATTGTACATATAATCGACATTACTTGGTAGCTACAAAGATCAACTAACTACAACATACAAGTGAATTGCTATAAGTTTACAATAATCAAACGTTTACAAGCGCAATGATTATAAAGTAACATGTTTCACCCCGAAGTGTGAAAATATAAAAAGGGGGTATAGAAATACTCATAAGATGTATAAGGTGATGATAAGAAACTAAACGAGCCTCCAACGATTTCTTTTACAAGTTACCTAAACGTATAGATTCTAAGATTAAGTTTATTAATAAGATTAACAATTAAACATGAATTAGGGTTTCATTGGAATTTAGGGGGTTTAAATAATTAAATAAAATAATGAATTGTTTACGTTTTGGTTTAATAAAGATGGTATAAATGAATTAAGACTAAGAATGATAGTGTAAGATTCAATAATTTAATTTATTGAATAAATAAAGATTAAATAAAATGTGTAAAAAGATATAATTACTTTAGAAATTAATTATTTACAATTGATAAAGACGATTTATTGAATACTTAATTATATGACTTGCAAAATAATAATAAATTATTTAAAGTCATTTTATAAAGTTTTTAAACATTTTAAATAATCTTTATAAGGTTTTATAATATCAAAAACACAAAATAAAGAACAATAGGAATTATATTGTTTTATAAGTTTCAAGAATTTAAGTAATTGTTAACGAATAAATTTTATAAACTAATTATGATATAACATGAATTAATTATTTAAATAATTATTTAACTAACTATTCGAATACTTATTTATTTAGCATGTAGATTTATAATATTTTAAATAATCTACATTTGAATCATAAAAAGTTTATAACATTTAATCACATATATATTATTTTTTTATAACCCTTATTATCCTTTATAAGGTAATTAGATTTAAAATCATAAGTTTTTAAAACCTTTAAAATTAATTTAATAATTTCAGAAATGTTTTAGTTGATGAAATAATTTTTATTTTGACTTTATAATATGATAATACTTTTCTAATTTATAAAATGTTAAAAAAACTACGTAAAAACAAGAATGATGGAGGGCCGGTTTGAACCCAGGACCTCTAGGATGAGATGTGTACAATGAATAGTAGACCAAGGCCTCAGTCGCAGTTTATATCGTGTTTTAATTCTTAAAAACAACACTTTAAACAAACCCCAAAATTCTTATAAACCCTAGATTACTCAATCCAAAATTAAACAACGATTCGAGAGTTTCAACTCGATTAACATTAGGGCTGTTGACACATTTGTACCTAGATTTGGATCTTAATGTAATATATCTTGAATGTCTTACGCTTATGTAATGTTTGGGTACTTAATGAAATGAGAATGTTTGATTGTGATTTATAATGTTTAATATTTCATTAATGAGTTGTGTACGTATATTGACTAGATTATATAGGTTTGTGATTGTTTGAATTGATATGCATAATGTTATAATAATGAATACATTCAAACTTGTTTAGTGAAGTGCTCATGCGTCCAACTGGACCATGCGCCCCAACAGTGGTCATGTGTCCGAATGGCCATGCGACTGAGTGTCTATGCGCCTAAATAGTCCATACGCCTGAACAACTTCATGCGACTGACTCAGTCGCACGACTGAACACTCAGTCGTCCGAATGGATCAACCGCATGGCTCAATCGCACGAATGAACCGTGCTAATGGTTCAGTCGCCCGAATGAGCAACCCTAACCTATAAATACCACCTAATTCGTGGTAAAACGTAAGCATCATACACACTTCGACTCCAGACGTACCCTAGTCGTCCAGACACCTCTAAGATCATACTCCAAGTTCATAGATCACATTAGATTGATTCCTAATCGATTCTTGACGTTAGATTCAATCACATAATTGTTTCTACGTGCATTCTCACTGATTGGATAGTCGATCAATAGGATTCCGCACTATTTGATTTGGTATACACATTAATCAGTTAGTACATCGTCCAGTACACGATCCCTAACAAGTGGTATCAGAGCCATTGGCTCTTGATTACGTGTTGATTCAATCGTTTTTGATACAAAAAATTGTGTTTTTTTCACTAAAAACGCAACACTTTGTGTCAAACGGAATCTTAGACGTTTCCTGACCATAAAGTTTAGTTTTTCCAGCATACGGCAATTAGGGTTTGGGAAAATTCGAGTTTTTGCGGCCAAAACACGTTTAACCTATGAATTTTCAAACTTCAGCAGGTTCAGTCGCACGATTAGCTTAATCGCACGACTGAGTTCATTCGCATTCCCCAAACGCACGATTGGACTCATTCGTACCCTCATTCGTACGATTGAGAACCCTATTCGGACTGTTCAACCGCATTAGTTCATTCGGATGACTGAATCATCCGCATTAGTTCATTCGCACGAATGAACCATTCGCCTAATTCAATTGCCCGAATAAGTTCAATTGCATACCTTCATTCGCACACATAAACATTTTGTTTAATAGTAAAGTTAAGTGAAATGGAGGACCAGTTTTCAGCATACACAACAAGTAGAGACACTCGTATTCGGAATCTACTGCTGTTGGAGAACGAAGTGGGAATTCATAATAAGCCCCCGAAGCTTATCACGTTAGACGACTACCCACAATGGAAGCAACATTTCGAAATCTACTTAATGGAGTAGATACAAATTTTGTGGAGGCAATAGAATCGGGGTACAGCATGCCTGTTGGAGCTTATGGTGTCAAACTTATGTTAAGTGGCATGTCTGATGCACAAAAGGTAAAACACAACACTGAGAAGAAAGTCTATGCTTTGCTTACTCAGTCTATTCCGAAGGACATCTTCCATCAGTACTCGGAATATACTCAAGCAAAGAAATTATAGGATGTGTTGGAGAAGCGGTATGACGGAAATGCCTCACTAAAGGCCATTAAGGCCAAAGCTTTGAAGAAGGAGTTTGACAACTTCTCTTCAATGGGAAAGAAAGGCCTGGATGACGTGATCGATAGATTCTACCACTTCATGAGTGAGATGCACACTCATGGAGTAACAACGTCGATGGAGGATAAGGTATCCAACTTTGCATATGGATTACCAGAGAAATGGGCTTCCTTCGTTTCAAATCTCAGACAGAATGGGATGCTCTCGAAGTTAGATATAAATGACTTCATTCTGGAACTGAGAGAGGAGGAGCTTAGGATGAAGTATAGAGCACAAAAGGCAAACTATGACCAGAATCCTACGCTCTACAACGCGACTCCTCCGGTCAAGACATCTGGAGCACCACTGCAGACAACCTTCGTCTCAAGCTCAGCAAGTCCAGCACAAGCATCTACTTCAGGGTCTGAAACGTCAGGGTCATCTGGTACCCAATATATAATACCTGAAGCCAATGCAGCAAAATTGAAGACCGATAACTTCAGTAACGTGACTATTGAGGTAGCCAGAGAACACATGGACCTCTTAGCTGATGTAGTCCACTCCTATGATGGACTAATTGCTGGAAAGATAGGAAATTACCACCTGGCAGATGAGGATTATGAACAGGTCGATGAGATGGAGTTGGAATGAATGGATATTATGTGGGCCTTGGCAAGTGCTGTCCAACGAGCTAAGAAGTTTGTCAAAAAGACCGGACAGAACTTGGTTGCAACCAAGGACACAACTTTTGGCTTCGATAAGTCAAAGGTAACCTGTTTCAACTGTGGTGAGAAGGGACACTTCAAACGGGAGTGTGTGAAGCCAAAGAAGACTGGTAATGGTAATCCTTTCTCGTCCTTCAATTGTCAGAAAAAGCCACATCTAGTAGTCCTACTTCATCAAGCAAGGACCCTAAAGCCTTGACTGCTAACGATGATGAAGGACAGGACTGGAGCTTTCGGTTTGTCACACCGGGAGAGTCCAACATAGCTAGTGTAGAGGACATTGATGACGATTCCGCTAGCGAGGGAGACATAGTAGTAGAGCTCGTGATGTCCAACTCTGAAGACACTGCACCTGTGGTCAACCACCTGCCTGAAAGAAAAATTTGCATCAACTTTAAAATCACCAGCACTAGAAACAACAGATTCTGCACATATGGTTGATTCCTCATCAATATCTCAGGTAAGTACTACTGACCAGTTGTTTAATAATCATGCTTGTTCTGACTGTAATAATTTAGAGAAAGCATATATTTAAAATTTGCTAGGTTATTAGATCATAATGATAGCTTAGTAAAGGATCTGGAACTGTGCACTAAAGCTAATAGAGTTTTAAAACAAAATAAGCATAGTTACAAGGAAAAGATAGACCTTTTGAACAAACTGCTTAGGGAAACAGAAGTAATTTCCTTTAACCAAGCTAATGACAATAGGTACTATCTTAACTCCCTAGAGGACACTAAGAAGCAGAAAGAAGTTTTAGAAGTATAAGTTAACTCCTTAAAACAAAAACTACACAGTTAAACAAGCTCATCTCACATTGTCTAACACTTAGTGAGAGAAAGAAACAATGGGGAGGGATTGGGATACAAAGTGGTTCCACCACCACCTGAGACCTTGATGAACACCAAAAGTAAACCAATTAATAATAACCCCATCAAGGATCATGTGGTGACCACTCCTCTTGTTAGTGACCCAGATACCACAAGTAAATCAATTGCATCTGGCACTAAACAAAAGGAGTCCACTTCAAAGGCAAAAGGAAAAATGCCTTGTGTTAATCTGGAAATAGAGTTTAAAAAGGTTAATTTAAAGTCAGGTTCAAACAAAGTCAAATCAGAACCCAAAAAGACTATTAAACTAAATCAATCACGTACATCATGTCAAAGTCCAGGTAAACAAGAAATAAAAGAGGTAAAACCAGGTAAAAGAATTAAGTTTGTAAAACCCGACCATACATCTAACAAAGAAGTGTCTCAATCTAAACAAAATAAGGTCAACCATGTGACACCTACATCTCCACAAAAACATTTAAACAGTAAAGTTAAAAGCAGATCCTGCTACAATTGTGAAGAGTACGGTCACATTGCGTCTCATTGTCCTTATTATCAGACACCAAGAAGGAAAGTTGAAATTCCTAGATCTTTTAAGAGGAACTCAGTGACACCTCCTAAAAGGGATAGTGAATCTATAGTTCAACCCATTAGCCAGTCATCTGTTTATCACAAACAGGCCTTACACAAAGCTGGTCTATGGAAAGAAAAATCCACCTCAGTGTCTGAAAATGAGAACAAACAGACATATGAGTTTTCCTCAACCTCAAATGGTCAATGGGTTGAGTTTATGTTATATGATGCCTCAGGGAAACCCAAGCCAGTGAAGGCTTGGGTTCCTAACATGAAGTAAAGTTTTCATTGAATGTGCAGGGTGTCGCTATAGTGCTGAGACTAACACGTGGATTGTAGATAGCGGAGCATCCAGGCACATGACGGGGAACAGAGCTCTCTTATCAAACGTCAGACAAATCAAAGGAGGGCATGTTTCATTTGCTGGAACAAAGGAGGGTATATCACAGCCCAAGGAGAAGTGGGAAATCAGAAAGTTAAGTTTGACAAGGTAAACTATGTCCAACAATTACAGAATAACTTACTTTCTGTTTCTTAATATATTAAAGGATTCAAAGTAGTCTTTGACAACAAGAAGTGCTACGTTCTGAAGAAGGACTACGTGATTCCGGAGGACCAAGTCCTAATGTCGGCTTCAAGATATAATGATCTTTATGTCTTGGATCTTTCAAAGGCCTCCACAACGGATCGTGAAGTTCAGTGCTTCTTGTCCAAAGCTACTGAAAAGGATTCCATCTCCTGGCATAGGAGAATGGGACACATAAATCCAAGGAAGATGAATCACTTGACCTAGAACGATCTAGTGAGGGGAATGAACGTCAAAATCTTCCAACTCCTAGATTTTTGTGTTGCGTGCAAGAAGGGCAAACAGACAAAGAAGTGTCATAAGGAAAAGAAAGTTCATTGCATAGAACTACGTCTTGAGCTTCTTCACATGGATCTGTTTGGTCCAGTCAGTACAAGAAGCATTGCAGGCGACTTGTACTGCTACGTAGTTGCGGATGACTACTCAAGATTCTCTTTGGTAATGTTTTTGAAGTCCAAATCAAAAACATTTGAATCCTTCAAGGAATTAGTAACTACACTGGAATCCTTATACAAGCTGAAAGTACGACAAGTGCGCTCAGACAACGGAACCGAGTTCAAGAATCAGTGGATGGAGGCCTACTGCAAGGAAAAGGAAATTGTGCATCAATTTACCTCTGCCTACACTCCTCAGATGAACGGTGTTGCTGAACCGAAGAATCGCAGCTTGATAGAGACCGCACGGACTATGCTAGCAGACTCAAAGCTGCCTATTCAATTCTGGAATGAGGTAGTTGCAAATGCATGTTATACACTCAATCGAGTTCTGGTAGTTAAACCCCATGGAAAAACATGCTATGAGTTACTACAGCGACGTAAACCTAACTTAGAGTATCTCGAGTCGTTTGGTGCTCCGTGCACCCTTCTGAAGAAGACTCAGGAGGGAAAATTCAGCGAGAAGGTAGATGAAGGGATCTTTCTAGGATACAACATACCAAACAAGAGAGTTTACAACAACTCAACGGGTCAAGTAGAGGTGTGGTGTAATGTTGACGTTCAGAGATACACCACACCACCTGCTGGAAAAGGGCCTGCTTACTTCTTTGACTATGATGGATTCTTCAAGTCCTTCAACATACCTCTCTCCATTTTCGAAGACGAGTTGGCAAACAAGATGATGTACAATGTCTTGAACACACCGTATCAAGATTCAACACCATCCGGTTCACAAAGTCAATCATCTACCAACTCAGGGGGAGCACTTGATATGAGTGACTCTTCCTCTGATGAAGAAAATGTGGAAAATGGTCAGACTAACCAAGATGCATAGGTTCCGACTACCACAAGTCCACAAGTATCTAACAGTGATGCTTCTGAGCCTCCTGACCCTTAGACTCCCATAGCCTCAGATCCAGAACCAAATGTTCACAATCTTGATTCTAAGGTGGTTGTTCCAACAACTCCCGGCTCACGTCTAAACATCTATCATCCTTTGAATAATGTCATAGGTGATGTGAGATCAGGAGTTCAGACCAGAAATCAGTTGTACTCAGCTGGTTATGCCTCTGTGATGGAAAAGGGATACCTTCATGACGGTGCCTATCGTTTCTTTGTGTCTTAGTTTGAGCCAAAGTATGTTAGTGAAGGCCTTATGATGAGGCATGGGTGAGTGCCATGCAAGAAGAACTTCTTCAGTTCAAGAAGTTAGGTGTATGGACTCTAGTGGATAGACCTAAAGGTGCTAAGCTAAGGTCATTGGCACCAAATGGGTTTTGAAATGCAAGAAAGATGATCAAGGAGTGATCATCAGAAACAAGGCTTGGCTTGTTGTTCAGGTTTTCGACAAGTTGAGGGTATTGACTACAATGAAGTGTTTGCACCCGTGGCAAGAATGGAAACAATCCGCATCTTCCTTGCCTATGCATCGTATGTGAAGAGTGCATTCCTTCATGGTGAGATTCGAGAGATAATGTATGTCAGTCAACCTGAGGGATTTGAGGGTCCATATCATCGAGACAGAGTTTACAAACTCGACAAGGCGCTATACGGGCTTCATCAAGATCCAAGGGCCTGGTATGAGAAACTCTTGACACATCTTGTGAAACATGGTTTTTGCAAAGGAGTCATTGACTGTACACTGTTTATTAAGGAAAAAGATGGAGATTTACTGCTGGTACAAATCTATATCGATGACATAATCTTTGGATCAAAGAACAAAGACTTATGTAAAGAGTTTGAAGCAGTAATGAAGGTGGAGTTTGAGATGAGTGCAATGGGAGAAATGAATTTCTTTCTTGGGTTACAAGTGGATCAGACACCAAATGAGATCTTCCTACATCAGACCAAGTATATAGGTGATATTTTTAGTCGGTTTGACATGGAGAATGCTTCTACAGCTGGAACTCCTCTTGCTACAAATCATGATGTAGCACTCGACGAGAATGGCGATCTGGTGGATGCCACTATGTACCGAGGGATGATTGAATCTCTCATGTATCTCACTGCCACACGACCTGATATCACGTATGCTACATGTCTATGTTCACGATATCAGGCAAAGCCTAAAGTGAACCATCTTATTGGGGTCAAAAGGATTTTTCGTTATCTGAAGGGTACATCCACACTTGGGTTGTGGTATCCTCATGATGATGATTTGAGCTTACGGCGTATATCAACTCGGATTACAGAGGCTGCAAGATGAACTACAAGTCTACATCAGCAGGTGTCAGTTCTTTGGGAGAAGATTGGTAACCTGGCAGTGTAAGAAGCAGACCTCGGTTGCATTGTCAACCTGTGAAGCCGAATACGTTGCTGCTGCAAGTTGCTGTTCACAAATCATATTGATTCAACAGCAAATGCGGGATTACGGTTTGAAATTCTCTTCTACTCCTATCTTTGTTGATAACTCAGCTGCAATTGCAGTCACTAAAAACCCGGTCCAACATCCAAAGACCAAACACATCGGGATTAAATATCACTTTATACATGATTGCTTTGAAAAGAACTTAATCGATGTGGTAAAAATAAACACAGATTTTCAATGCGCTAACCTCTATACAAAGGCTTTTGACAAACCACGTTTTCTATATCTGTTAGAGGTCAACGGCGTTAAAAAGAAAAGTGAGGTCATTCCTGAAGATGACCATGTGTAGTCCGTTGTGTCGTGTAAAATTTTCTTTTATTTTTTCAATTTTTTTTAATTATTTGCTTAACTTTTAGTTGGTTAATTAAAATTGGTCTTATTGTTTTGCCTATTAAAATCCTAAAATGCTAAACCATTACGGTTTTAAAATTTTAGGGGGAGAATAGTTTAGACCGTATAAAAAAAACGAGGGAGAATGAGAGGTAGCTGATAATAAGATCGTATGTGTGATACTGATTCAATCTTTGGAATATGATAGTACACAGGAGCAAACCATTTGGGACTTTAAAATTTAAATTGAAAATGATGCAAAGCTCAAGTATAAGTCTGTGTAGTCTGAGCAAAATAAAAGGAAATATTATAGATAAACTAGCTACTACTAAGGTAACACAAAGAAAGTAGACCTAGAGGTTGCTAGACCGCAGATGATATGTCGGTAGATTCAACACAATAGATGATTAAGACCTTATTGGTGATGTCAATATTAAAACTAAAATGTTTGACTAGCTGTGGGTAACACCTTATCCCTGGTTAACACAATCAACAAGATTCCAATAAGGGGTGACGAGCAAAATAAACGCCACGAATGTGTGCGTAAGACCAAAGCATAAGCAAAAGCAAATGCAAATACAATCAAACTGATAACCTATGTTGTTGGTGAGATTCGTGCAAAAAGAATGAAATTGCTCAAACAAGAAGATAGGTTATGTGCCTCTTTGCTGTCCGGTGGTACTGACCTGAGGATAAGCATAACCTATATATTCTAGAATTCATTGTTGTTTACCGCCTCTCTGCTGTGCGGTGGCACTGACCTGAGGCTTGGCTTCTCTTTGAAAGTTCTATGAATAGTTTCTTCTTGAATACTACCCAGAGACCACTCAAAAATTTCCTGAGCAATGTTGATTACCATATAAGTGTGGGATCCACAAATGCTTTTCGAAATAAACAAACCTTAACTATCACCAATCTGTGTTGAAAGTCTGTGTATGGATTTAAGAGGACAAGTATACTGACAATCATCGTGGCTACAATTCTTGAAAGTTCAAATTAGAGTGGGGACCTAATAGTACTAGTATGATTTCCTAAATTTGCTAAATGACTCTAGATGAAAAACAAGAATAGAGCATCAAAGGTTTTGGATAACTTGTCCCGAACGATTTGAATATCCTGTATGATTCCAATTGAATTGGTCCATGTATGGTTTAAATGAATTGAAGCTGTTTTTTCAGAAAATCAATTCTTTAGATTTACATTTTAGGATTTAACCCTCACAAAAACACAAAAACATGTCTTAGTTTTAAGTTTCACTTTTATTTTTGTATAAAGTTTGCCAATTTCAGTTTGTTTAATATCAGACTATGTCATGGAAGTTGATAGGGAACCTTATCATCTAAAAGGTCACGTTTGAGGTGACAAAGTATTTTAAAAGGACCACGTCTGAGGTGGTCAAAAAAATTTCAAGTTAAAATGATCATGTCTGAGATGATCAAATGCTCATAATGTTTAATCAAAAGATAAAAGTGTGGAATGGTCTTACAGTCAAAAAATCATGAGTCTGACCCAATCGTGCGAATGGACCATACTCATGCACTAAACAGCCGAATGGATTATCAGAATGAGCCAGTCGACCGAATGGAGGTGTGCGAATGAGTTAGTCGCCCGACTGAAACCCAGGCGGCCGATTGAAGGAAATCGACTAAGCCAATCGCACGACTGAGGTCCATTCGCCCGAATGAATAGAGCGAATGGGTCCAGTCGGCCGATTGAACTCAGACTCAGTATAAATAGGGCACAGTCGATCGTATTCGACTCATCATCCCCTAGTCGCCCTTAATTCGCACACACTACTGTTACTCTGCCCAAATTTCATTAGATCAAGTTTTTTTATTCTTATTGATATACTGAAGATTGTAGATTGATATACAGGTACAATGTCATGATATCTCACTGAAATCTAACGAAATGGTGCCCTAACTTTAAGATTCTCTACTCAAACAAGAACCGGGCAATAAATGGGCTAATGACCTACTTAAACCAAGTAAAATGTTAAAATTGAAGGTTTTAGGTTATTAGATATGTGAATGCGAGTCTAAAGAACCGGTGCACGATGTTTAATTCATATCTTGGTTAAAATTCAAATCTAAGTCGGTCGAACAGTGGGTCATGCGACCGGTCATCAGGTTAAACAACAATCGCACGATTGAGCTGGTCAAATGGCTCAATCGGCCGAATGGACCATACGAATGAGCTCAATCAGCCGACTGAAGCAATCGCAGGCTTAGTCAACCAACTAAACTCAGTCGCCTGTTCAATCACCCGATTGAATCCAGTCGCATGACAGGACAAAAGACTGAACCCAGTCGCATGGTCAAATCGCATGAATGAATCTTGATGAATTCAACCAAGTTAATTAAGATTGATTTGTCTCGTGTGGATAACTAATGTCTATGTGTCTTGTGTTACAGATCGATGGCTGATAGATGGTCTATCAACCCGAAGCACAACATCTGTGCTCACCTGGACTCCACAACTCGGAATGGTGCCGAGTTTGCAGAGATCATCGCTTTTCTCAAGCGATCAAGGATCCACAAGGCCATTTCTACACCATGCACTCCCTACAGGTCTATACAACAGGCCTTCTGGGAGAATGCATCTGTTGATCGATCACGGGAGCCGTACAACATACGGAGTTCTATTTGTGGCATAGATATAGAGATTACCGCTGTAGACATTCAGCGGGTACTTGAGTTGCTAGACTTCACTCACTGACGGTGAGAGGGTGTTTCATGAGGATTAAGTACTCTGGGGACATAAACTCAGGTGTGCTCAACAAGAGCAACATGTGCCCCCAGTATAAGTACTTGGCACGTGTCATCCTAAAGTGCATAGCTTCACGAAGGGGTGGGTTCGATGACCTCTCAGACCAGATACAAAAGGCCTACGTGACACTGGTGCTGAACCACCCCTTCAGCTTTTCGAGCATGATCTTCTCTTACCTTATAGAGAACTTGGAGGCAAAGGGCAAGGAGGGTTTCTGCATGTACCCTTGGTTCTTACAGATGACTTTTGATGAGAAGCTACCCTTGCTGCCAAAGGAGAGCCACGACGTTGTGGCTTTAGAGATTATGGAGGATACGACACTAGGTCGTATGAGGGTTTACCGGGAAAGCAGGTCAAGCCCCCGGTAAAGAGACTTATAGGCCATCTGGCCAAGGTGGACTACGTGGCGCCGGGAGGCGTAAGTGGCGTCACGTAGACAGTGACTTTGATATCGAGCAGTTACAGCTTTCGGAGGATGACTCCGACGACGACGACAGCGGTGATGGTGGAGATGCAGGGCCCGCTCAACCAAGCTCCCCCACTGCCAATATAGCATCTCCGGCATCTACCCATGATGGAGCAGAGACTGCAGGATTCCATCAGGACTTCATACCTGATGAGGAGGAGGATACTGATGAGGAGCCCCTCACTCGGACTGTTGGTAGCAAGGTGGTTGCCACAGAGCGAGGGCTCCAGGCGGTTGGTGAACGCCCTGGCAGATCGGGAGAGCCTGACAGGGATCCGACCTTTGCTCCCGATCAACCAAGCCGTGTTTCAGGGGGAGCATCCTCCTCGAAAGGATCAAGGAAGAAAAGGATGGCTCGGTCCCACGACCTGAAGAAGAAGAGAGAAGACTAACCTTCATAACCACCACTACTACCACCACTCCACCTACCACTACTACTACCACCACTCCACCTACCACACCCACTCCACCTACCACCACTACTACCATACCCACTCCACCTACCACCACTACTACCACACCCACACCACCACCACCTTCATCTATATTACCCGCAATCTTCACCACTGCCACCACCACCACCACTAGCCATCCAGCTGCACCACCATCCTCCATTTCATATACATTTGATCACCTCTACCTCCCTTTGGAGTAGAGAAACAACTATCAGTGCTGAACCGTATGGTGATGCGTCTATTAGCTGCCGATGACGAGAAAACTGCACAGATTTGTCAGTTAGTAGATCTTACTGTTACACAATCTCAGCAGATTTCTCAACAGGCTCGATTGATTGATCAAGATGTCTCAGCTCCAGGAGCAACATGCCAAGAAGATTGAGGAACTGGAGGCTGCAAGCAAGACTATCTTGCTAAAGCTCAAAAGTTCTAAAGAAGAGCCATTGAAGATAGGAGAAGGAGACGGAGATGATGATGATGAGGATGAGAATGATGATGATGGTGATGATGATGATGATGAGAGTGATGATGATGAGGGTGATACTAATGCAGATGTTGATGATGATGATGACGATTCTTCTGCTACAGGTGCTACTTCTGCAAGCGAACGGAGGACCAAAAGAACTCAAGATCAGGGTGCCTCCACATCCGCCCCGGTAGCAGAAGAGCAGAGGATACAGGATAAGAGTAATGTTTAGTTATTTATGTTATTGAAATCATTTTTATTCGAATCATGTATTAAACTTATGTAATGGATGTTTATTAAATGTTTAACAGTTTTGTTTTGATTATTTACTAACGATTGGTGTGTTACATGTTTAAATCAAGCAGATCCAAATTACCAAAGGGATGAACGTGATGTTGCTCCCCTTCAACAGATCAAGACTCAACTCATGATGATTCTTGATCTCCAGGGTATAGTCAGGAGATTTGTAATGTACACTCCTGAAGAAGGAGAGGTCATTCATAATCTTACTGATGAGCAAATTGCAGAAATGTTCAAGCTCAATCCCGATGAGGTTGTCAAGGACGCTCCAACCTTTGTAGAAACCAGTGACGACGAGCTGAACGACATTGATGAAATAGAGATAGAGGATGTCACTGCAGAGCACTATCCCGAGTATGCTGACAAAGAGGGAAATGCGGTCCCCAATTTGGGTGACTCCCTGGTCGGTGATACATTTGAGATACTGGATAAGAGGAGCAAGAGTCCAAGAAGGTTGAAGGACAAGCCCAAGCCTCAAACCCTGATGTTGATATCAGAAAGGCTGAATGGGCTGCTTGTTTTGAGGAGATACGATCCCAACGCGTTGCTCCTAAACAGAGTGTCTACACCAAGCTCTACAATGTGAAGAAACATCACAAGGTGTCAAGCAAGATCATTGCATGGGCACATTTTGAGGATCTAAATGTATACGCGGTGAAGAGATAGAAAGGTATTGAGTATTTTAGATTCACGCATGATCTAAAGTCTCTACCTGGTTTTGAGCTCAACCAGCTGGCTAAACTAAAGCTGTTATACGCTGACCCGAGAAAGATGTTAGGCTGGTTTGAGGCTTCCCTTAAGAAAGAGTACCAAACTAGGTAGGTCAACTTCAAACCTCAACAACCTACGAGGTATATCAGACGTTCTAAATTTGATCCCATAACTAGAAAGCCAAAGATAGTGCTAAAGTGGAGTCCTCCACGAAAATGTCAAAGATCCCTCTACGAGAAATGCCACAGGACTTCACTCCTCACTTCAAATGGTGGTACTATGATTGGAGAACAAGGGAAGCTGTCATAGTTCTGAACAAAGAGGGCAAAATGGATACTATCAGGATATTCGACCCGATGTGGCTTACCAACTTGTCAGCTGACGACGTCTACACTCTATACAACTGGCCACTGTTCTATGACACGCAGGATATTGTACAAGCTCTCCAATTCCAAAATGTGATATGACTCTGCTTTGCATTTGAAATACATGCAGGAGTCACAAGAGAGGAAAAGTACAAGAAGAATAAGGAGGTTATGAAGAAGGTAAGACGATAGATAGATCTAGGTCCAAGGGGGAGTTTGTTGATACATTTGTACCTAGATTTGGATCATAATGTAATATGTCTTGAATGTCTTACGCTTATGTAATGATTGGGTACTTAATGAAATGAGAATGTTTGATTGTGATTTATAATGTTTAATATTTCATTAATGTGTAACGCATATTGACTAGATTATATAGATTTGTGATTGTTTGAATTGATATGCATAATGTTATAATAATGAATACATTCAAACTTGGTTAAGTTGTTAGGACCTGGTATTTGAACGAAATACCTAATGATTAACGTGTAAACCAAACCAAATAGTGCGGAATCCTATTTGATTGGCGATCCAATCAGTGAGAACGCACGTAGAATCAATAAAGTATTGAATCTAACGTAAGAATCGATTGGGAATCGATGTACTGCGTTCTATGAACTTGCAGTATCAACTTGGAGGTTTCTGGACGGCTAGGGTACGTCTGGAGTCGAAATAGAATAAAAGCTCTCGTTTTTCCACGATTGGGTTATATTTATAGGTTAGTATTGTCATTAGTGCGACTGAACCATTAGTATGGTTCAGTCGTGCGATTGAACCATGCGGTTGATTCATCTGCACGACTGAGTGTTCAATCGTGCGCCTGATTCAGTCGCATGAAGTTGTTCAGGTGTATAGACTATTTAGGCGCATGGACACTCAGTCGCATGGCCATTCGAACGCATGACCACTGTTGGGCCGCATGGTCCAGTCGGACGCATGAAAACTTCACTTCACCAAGTTTGAGTGTATTCAATATTATAACATTATGTATAACACTTCAAACAAACACAAACCTAATTAACTAATTCAACATCGAATCATTAATGAAATATTAAACGTTATAAATGACAGACAATCAATATCATTTCATTAATCATCCCAACCATTACATCAGAATCAGACAAACAAGATCTATTACATTCATATCATAATCTAGGGACATACATGTACCAACAAACTCCCCTTGGACCGATCTCTCTAATGTCTTGTTGTCTTCATTACCTCCTCATACTCTTGTACTTATCCTCTTTTGTGACTCCTGCATGAATCTCAAATGCAAAACAGAGTCTTATGACATTCTGGAACTGGAGGGCTTGTACTATATCCTGCGTATCATAGAACAGTGGCCACTTGTATAGAGTGTAAACATCATTAGCTGACAAGTTGGTAAGCCACATTGGGTCAAATACCCTGATAGTATCCATTTGGCCCTCTTTGTTAGGACTATGACGCTTCTCCTGTCCTCCAATCGTAGTACCACCACTTAAAGTGTGGAGTAAAGTCCGTGGCATTTCCCTGAGTGGGATTCTTGACATCGTGCGCGGAGGACTCCACTTCAACACTATCTTTGGCTTTCCAGTAATGGCATTAATTTCAGACCTTCTGATGTACCTTGTAGGCTGTTGGGGTCAGAAGTTAACCCACCTGGTGTGGTACTCCTTCCTTAGGGCAGCCTCAAACCAGCCTGACATCTTTCTCGGGTCAGCATACAACAACTTCAGTTTGGCCAGCTGGTTGAGCTCAAAACCTAGTAGAGTCTTTAGATCATGTGGAAATCTAAAGTACTCTATGCCCTTCTCCCTCTTAATGGCATAAACGTTAAGGTCCTCAAAATATGCCCATGCTATAATCCTGCCTGACACCTTATGATGTTTCTTGACTCTATAGAGTTTGGTGTAGGCGTCCTGTTTAGGTACAGCGTGTTGGGCTCTAACTTCTTCAAAACAGGCAGCCCATTCAGCCTTTCGGATATCAACATCATCATTTGAGGCTTGGGCCGATCCCTCTTTCTTCTCTGACTCCTGCTCCATTTTGTCTAACACATCAAATGTATCACTGACAAGGGATTCACCCAGATTGGGGACCATATTTCCCTCATTGTCAGCATACTGAGGGTAGTCACTCTGCAGTGACATCTCTATCTCTATTTCATCAATGTCGTTGAGCTCTTCGTCACTTGTCGAGTCGCACGTTGGAGCATCCTTCACAATCTCATCGGGATTTAGCTTGAAGATCTCAGCTAGTTGCTCTCATTGATAGATCGTGAATTATTTCCCCTTTTCAGGGTTATAAGTCACCGACCTTCTGACGATCCCTTGCAGATCAAGAATCATAGTTAGCTGAGTCTTGATCTGCTGAAGGGGAGCAACATCAAACTCATCCCTCTGATAGTTTGGATCTGTTGATTTAAACATGTAGCACATCAACCATTAGTTAATACTCAAAACATAAATACATTAATCTTAATATAACCATTAAACACATAAGTTTAAATACGATTCAAATACAAAAGTAATCAAATACATAGTATCTAATCATTACTTTTGTCTTGGATCACTGGGTCATCACTTGGAGGAGTAGAGGATGAAGCTTGTTGTCTTGATTCTTCTTAGACCTCCTTTCTTGACCTTGAGCAAAGGTAGATGCAGCTGCATCCCTCCTTCTTCATCATCATCCTCCTTCCTCTCCTCTGTCCTCTCGTCCTCAATCCCCTCATCATCCTCAGTCTCATCATCATCTCATCATCATCATCATCATCATCATCATCACCATCTCCCTCTTTAATCTTCAGAGGCTCATCTTTAGATCCCTTAAGTTGAGCATGATGGTCTTCTTAGCATTCTCCAACTCCTCAATCTTCTTAGTAGAAGTGACTCTATGCTCTTGGAGTTGGGCGATCTCGTGGCTCTGAGCAGCCATTTGCTGGGCCTGCTCCTCGATCAGCCGAGCCTGCTCCGAGATCTGGTGTGACTGCGCAGCTGTGAGATCTGCAAGCTGTTGGATCTGCGCAGTCTTCTCTTCATCAGCAGCTAACAGTCGCATCACCATACGGTTTAGCGCTGAAAGCTGGTCCTCTACCCCAAATTGAGGTAGATGAGATCCATATATGTGTGGGATGAGATGAGGGTCTTGCTTGGTGGCTAGTGGTGGTGGTTGTGGTGAAAATGGGGTTGGTCTGTGAGATAGTGGAGGTGATGTAGGAGTGAAAGATATGGTGGTGGTTGGCATATATATAGTGGTGGGAGGTGTGGTGGTGGTAGTGGTAGCTGTGGTGGCTGTGGTGCTGACGAAAGTGAGTCTTCTCCTCTTCTTCTTCTGGCCGTGGGGCTGAGCCATCCGTTTCTTCCTCGATCCAGTCGAGGTGGATGCTCCCCTAGAGCACGGCTAGCAGACTCAGGAGCATAGCTAGGATCTGCAGTCGTCTCTCCCAAATCCCTGGGGTGTTCACCAACCGCCGGAGTCCATACTTTGTGGGAACAACCTTGCTTCCCATAGTCCTAGTCAATGGCTCCTCGTCTAACTCTTCTTCTTCCTCACCAGGTATAAAGTCCTGGTGGACCCGGCTAACTCAGCTATGTCTCCATGGAGGCAGATACTGGAGATATAACGTCTGTAGCTTCACCCCTCGGTGGAATGGGCATGTCATCTCCAGCATCCCCACCGTTATCATTATCAGAGTCATCGGCGGGTAGAGCAATCTGCTCAACATCAGAATCACTGTCGTCGTGGCACCACTTCCTCCTAGCTGGCACCACATAGTTCTCACGATCCAGATGCCCAAACAATCTCCTAACAGGGGGTTTTACCTACTTTCCCTATATACCTTCATCCGGCCCAAGGTGGTATCATCCATCACCTCAAGCACTATAGCATCATCCTTCTCCTTTGGCAGGGAAGGGAGCTTCTAGTCTATAATCATCTGCATAAATCGGGGTACATGCAGAAGCCCTCCTTCCCTTTCCCCTCAATGTTCTCCACCAAGTAGTTGAAGATCATCCTGGAGAAGCTGAACGGATGGTTCAGCACCAACGCAACATAAGCGTTCTGGATCTTGTCAGACAACTCATCAAAGCCTCCCTTCCTGGATGCTATGCATTTCAGCAATACGTGAGCAAGATACTTGAACTGGGGACAGAGGTTGCTCTTGTTGAGCACCCCAGCATTGATGTCCCCAGAGTACTTGGCTCGAAGAAAAATCCTCTGACAGTAAGTGGGTGTAATCTAGTAGGACAGTTAGCATCGTCCCCAACTGTAACACGATCCTAAGATCCTCCTCTGTGATAGCTATAGCCTCTCCAAAGATAGTCCCTCTGATACAGTGAGGCTCAGAGGATCGATCAACTACCGCACCTTCCCAGAAGGCCTGCTGAATAGACCGATAAGGTGTACATGGAGCAGATATAGCGTGTGCAATCCTCGATATCCTGAGGAAGGTGATAATGCCAGAGAAGTCTGAAGTATTTCTGGATGTCAGATCCAGATGAGCATAAATATTGTGCTTCGTACTCATAGTCCAACGACTTGCCATCTGTTACACAAGGAAAGTAAACATTAGTACCCATTGGTTAAGAATGTCATGAAACACTTGGACTTGAACAAAATTCTTTTCTGTCATGCGAATGAGGCTGTGCGACTGAGATTCAGTCGTGCGAATGACTCCATACGTACTACTGAGTGCGCCACTGGACTCATGCGTATGTAGCCTCATGCGGTTACACCAGTCGTGCGACAGAACTCATACGCATAGTTCAGTCGTGCGGTTAAGCTGTTTGCACTCTTCAGTCGTGCGACTGAAGGTCATCAACCTGTCCATTCGCATGTCGTTCTATCCGCTCAATTCAAATTCAATTTTTTACCAAGTTTGAGTTTTAGACTTCGTGTTTTGGTTCATTAGACTCGGAATCCATTAGTTAACATCTAAAACCTTTAATTTCATTTGTTTACGTCGTTTGGTTAGGTTATTTTGCCACATAAGTCGCGGTTTTTCTAATGAGTCCAATTGTCCAGGTTCAATGTCAAATTGAAGATTTGGTAGTGTTTCTGCACCGCACATTACCTGTAGAATCAATGCAGAAGGTCAGTATGTGAGAATCGAGGGTTTATAGAGATCAAACGAAATTTGGGTAGCGTAACGTTAGTCGTGCGATTTAGGGTAAATTTGAAAGTGGTGAGTCTCTGCGACCGACTCTCTCTCTATTTATACTAACCCTATATTCAATCGTACGACTGGGCTCATACGCACATTTCATTCGGTCGAATGGGCCTCAGTCGTGCGATTGGTTTAGTCGCCCCATTCAGTCGTCCGACTGGAGTTTAGTCATGCGACTTACTCATTCGTTCGCACTTAAACATCCGACTTGGTCATTCGTATGGGCCATTCGGTTGGATGGTCCATACTCATGATCCATTCGTACGAATGGCTCCCATTCGTATGATAATTCCATACTAATGGTCCATTCGTGCGAATGGGTCATACTTATGAAATTTTCTGCATTTCTTACCATTTTACATTTAAACCCTTTTCAAACTATAGTATAAACATTATAAGCATTTGATCATCTCAGACATGATCCTTTTAACTTGAAAAACTTTTGATCACCTCAGACGTGATCCTTTTAAACAATTTAGTCACCTCAGACGTGAGCCTTTTAAACTTTGAAAACATGTGTGGCCATCTCAGACATGACCCTTTTAGGTGAGTTAATCCCATACTGATTTTCATGATGTAGTCCGACGAACAAACAAACTAAAATGACTAACTAACTAGAACCTTAACTTGTTTTTGACTTTTTGTGAAAGATAAATCCTAAGATAGACATATCCTGGATTTGGTTCCAGAATAGGCAGCTTCAATTTAATTTGACCACACCTGGAACAATTCACTTTTGGAATCATACAGGCAAGTCAAATCATTTGGGACTCGTTATCAAAACCTTTAGATGCTCAATTCTGGGTTTCATCCAGAGTCTTTAGCAAATTTAGGAAATCACACTGGTACTACAGATTCCCATATTGATTTGAACTTTCAAGAATTGCAGCCACAAAGATTGTCAGTATATTTGTCCTCTTAAATCCTATACAGACTTTAGACACAAACTGGTGATAGGTTTAGGTTTAATTATTTCAACTGACATTTGTGGATCCCACACTTATATGGTAATCAACATTCCTCAGGAGCTTTTGAGCGGTCTATGGGTATTTTTACAAGAAGAGACTATTCGTAGAGCTTTCAAAGAGAAGCCAATCCTCAGGTCAGTGCCATCACACAGCAGAGAGGCAGCAAACAACAATGAATTCTAGAATATCTAGGTTATGCTTATCCTCAGGTCAGTGTCATCGCATAGCAGAGAGGCACACACCCTATCTTCTTGTTAGAGCAGCTGCATTTTATTTTGCACAAAATGCACCAACAACATATGTCATTAGCTTGATAGCATTTGTCTTTCATTTTTTCGTGCTTTGCTCTATTTATGGTCATCCGCACACATTTGTGGCGTTTACATGCTCATTACCCCATATTGGAATATTGTTGATTGTGTTAACCAGTGATAAGATGACAGCCCACAGTCAATTGAACAACTTAGTTTGATCTTGAAATCACCGGTCAGGTCTACTCATCTATTGTGTTGAATCTACCGACATATCATTTGTGTTCTAGCAACCTCTAGGTCTACTTTCCTTGTGTTACCTTAGTAGTTACCAGTTTTTCTATCATCTTCCCTTTTATTGCTTAGACTACGCAGACTTATACTTTGAATTTTGCATCTTTTCTAAATTAAATTTTAAGGTCCCTTTTGATTTGTTCCTGTGTACTATCATTTTCCAAAAGGTTTGAATCGGTATCACAGATACGATCTACCTTATATCGGCTACCTACTCCTTCTCCCTCGTTTTTTTTAATAATGTTACTAGCTGACCTAATCTCCCCCTAACTAAAATTCTAAAATCATACTGGATTTAATTATTTTAGGATTTTAACAGACAGCTAAATAACATGAATTTAATTTAAATAATAAAAAATAAAAAAATTTGAAAAAGAAAAATATAACTGCAATGCATCAGACTACACATGATCATCATCTGGAATAACATCACTTTTCTTTTTAACGTCGTTGACCTCTAACAATATAGAAAACGTGGTTTATCAAAGGCTTTTGTATAGAGGTCAACGCGTTGAAAGTCAGTATTAATTTTTACCACATCGATTAAGTTCTTCAAAACAGTCTCTTATGAAATGGTATTTAATACCGATGTGTTGGTCTTTGGATGTTGTACCGGATTTTTAGTTACTGCAATTGCAGCAGAGTTATCAACAAAGATAGGAGTAGAAGAAAACTTTAAACCGTAATCCCGCATTTGCTGTTGAATCCAGATGATTTGTGAACAGCAACTTGCAGCAGCAACGTATTCGGCTTCACAGGTTGACAATGCAACCGAGGTCTGCTTCTTACACTGCCAGGTAACTAATCTCCTCCCAAAGAATTGACACCCTGCTGATGTAGACTTGTAGTTCATCTTGCAGCCCCCGTAATCCGAGTCACTATACGCCGTGAGCTCAAAGTCATCATCATGAGGATACCACAACCCAAGTGTGGGTGTACCCTTCAGATAACGAAATATCCTTTTGACCCCGATCAGATGGTTAACCTTAGGCTTAGCCTGATATCTAGAACATAAACATGTAGCATACATGATATCAGGTCTTGAGGCAGTGAGATACATGAGGGATCCAATCATTCCTCGGTACATTGTGGCATCTACCAGATCTCCATTTTCGTCAGGTGCTATATCATGATTTGTAGCAAGTGGAGTCCCAGCAGCAAACGCATTCTCCATGTCAACCCGACTGAGAATGTCTCCCACATACTTGGTCTGATGTAGAAAGATACCATTCGGTGTCTGATCCACTGTAACCCGAGAAAGAATTTCATCTCCCCCATAGCACTCATCTCAAACTCTTTCTTCATAACTGCTTCAAACTCTTTGCATAATTCTTCGTTCTTTGAACCGAAGATTATGTCATCAACATAGATTTGTACTAGCAGTAGGTCTCCATCTTTTCTTTGATGAACAGTGTGTAGTCAATGACTCCCCTGCGAAAGCCGTGTTTCACAACATGAGTTGACAGTTTCTCATACCAGGCCCTAGGAGCTTGATGAAGCCCGTATAAGGCCTTGTCAGTTTGTAAACTCTGTCCCGATGATAAGGATCTTCAAATCCCTCGGGTTGACTGACATACACTGTCTCTCGAATTTCCCCATGAAGGAATGCACTCTTCACATCTAATTGATGACTTTAATCTTCATATACGATGCATAGGCAAGGAAGATACGGATGGCTTCCATCCTTGCCACGGGTGCAAACACTTCATTTTAGTCAATCCCCTCGACTTGGCGAAATCCCTGAACAACCAATCGAACCTTGTTTCTGATAATGATCCCTTGGTCATCCTTCTTGCATTTCAGACCCATTTGGTGCCAATGACCTTAGCACCTTTAGGTTTATCTACCAGAGTCCATACTCCTAACTTCTTGAACTGAAGAAGTTCTTCTTGCATGGCACTCACCCATGCCTCATCGTTTAGTGCATCACTGACGTTTTGGCCCAACTGCGAGACAAAACACCGATAAGCACCATCATGAATGTATCCCTTTTCCATAACAGAGGCATAATCAGCTGAGTACAGCTAATTTCGGGTTTGTACTCCTAATCGAACATCCTCAATGACATTGTCTAAGGGATGATAAACGTTTAGACGTGATCCAGGAGTAGTAGGAACTGCTACCTCAGAGCCAAGGTTATGAACATTTGGTTCTGCATCTGAGGTAGAAGGGGTCTGAGGTTCCGAAGTCGAAGGTGCATCACCGTTAGATGCTTGTGGACTTTCAGGAACTGGAACCTGTTGCTCCTGGACTCATCTTCTTCATCCTCATCTTCAGAGGAGGAGTCACTGTCGTCGACTACTCCCCCTGACTGAGTAGATGATTCTCCCTGTGAACTCGATGATGTTGGATCAAGAGTTGGTGTATTCAAGATATCATCCATCATTCGAGTAGCCAACTCATCATCAGAAGGAGATATAGGGATGTTGAAGGACTTAAAGAATCCATCATAGTCAAAAAAGTAGGCGGGTCTTTGCCAGTAGGTGGTGTGGTATATCTCTGAACATCAACATTACACCACACTTCTACTAGACCGTTGAGTTGTTGTAAACTCTCTTGTTCGGTATGTTGTATCCTAGGAAGATTCCTTCATCAGCCTTCTCGCTAAATTTACCTTCTTGAGTCTTCTTCAGAAGTGTACACGGTGCGCCAAATGGTTCGAGATACTCCAGATTTGGTTTACGTCGTTGTAGTAGCTTGTAACATGTCTTTCCGTGGCGCTTGACTATCAGAACTCGATTCAGTGTATAACACGCATTAGCCACTGCCTCATTCCAGAATTGGATAGGCAGTTTTGAGTCTGCCAGCATTGTCCGTGCTATCTCTATCAAGCTTCTGTTCTTTCTCTCAGCAACACCATTCATCTGAGGCGTGTATACAGAAGTGAATTGATACACAATTCCCTTTTCCTTGCAGTAAGCCTCCATCCACTGATTCTTGAATTCAGTCCGTTGTCTGAGCGTACTTGTCTCACTTCAGCTTTGAGAGAGATTCCAGTGTGGTTACTAACTCCTTGAATGACTCAAATGTTCTGACTTGGACTTTAGAAACATTACCCAAGAGAATCTTGTGTAGTCATTAGTAACAACAAAACAGTACAAGTCGCCTGCAATGCTCTTGTACTAATAGACCAAACAGATCCATGTGAAGAAGTTCAAGAGGAAGTTCTATTGTATGAACTTTCTTTTCCTTATGAGACTTCTTCGTCTGTTTGCCTTTTGCAAGCTACACAAAAATCAGGAAGTTGGAAATTCTTGACATTAACTCCTCTCAAGATCCTTCTGGATCAAGTGATTCATCTTCCGTTGATTGATGTGTCCCATTCTCCTATGCTAGAAATGGAGTCCTTCTCAGTGGCTTTTGATAGAAAGCACAAACTTCATGATCCGTTGTCGAAGCTGTTGAGAGATCCAAAACATAAAGGTCTTTATATCTTGAAGCTGTCATCAGAACTTGGTCCTCTGGAATAACGTAGTCTTCTTAAGGACGTAACACTTCTTGTTGTCAAATATGACTTTAAAACCTTTATCACAGATTTAGGAAACAGAAAGTAAGTTGTTTTGAAGTTGCTGAAAGAGTTCACCCTATCAAACTTAACTTTCTGATTTCCAACTTCTCCCTGAGCTGTGATATAACCCCCTTGTTTCAGCAAACGAAACATGCCCTCCTTTTATTTGCTTGACGTTTGATAAAAGAGCTCTGTTTCCTGTCATGTGCCTGGATGCTCCGCTGTCTACAATCCACGTGTTGGTTTCAACACTGTAGTGAACACCTTGCACATACAAAGTAAAACATTAGTTTAGGTTAGGAACCCAAGCCTTTACTGGCTTGGGTTTCCCAGAGGCATCACACATCATGAATTCAACCCATTGTCCCTCAGAGGGTGAGGGAAGCTCAGGTTCCTTCTTGTCATCATTATCAGACACAGAGGATGACTTCTCTTTCCATAAGCCAGATTTGTGCAATGCTTGTTTGTGATAAACAGTCGACTGGCTAATGGGTTGAACGTTAGGTTCGCTAGTTTGTCTAGGTGGAGTTAAGGAACTCCTCTTATAAGACCTAGGTTTTGAATTCTGCAGTTCAATCTTCTTCTTAGGTGTCTGATAGTAATGACAAAAGGAAGCAATGTGTCCACACTCTCCACAGTTGTAGCACGACCTGCTATCAACTTTATGATTAAATTTCTTTGTGGAGATGTGTGTGACACCCTGGTAGCATTACTTAGTTTGGGTTTTGACTCTGTTTCTTTTGATGTTTTCTCCTGTTTAACAAAATAATTGTTTTAACATTTTTAACATCTTTTTCTTTTTGGTTAACTGGTTTTTGACATGAAGCTTGGGAAAGAGTTACATTAGCAGTCCTTTTAGATTCAGATTTGACTTTGTTTGTCCGGACTCTATATTAATCTTTTCAAATTCTTTTTCCAGATTAACACAAGGCATTTTACCCTTGCCTTTGAAGTGGCCTCTTTTGTTTTGTTCCGGATTCAATTGATGAACATGAGGAATCTAGATCACTAACAAGAGGAGTAGACACCACATGATCCTTGATGGGGTTGTTATTTATTGGTCTACTCTTCGTGTTCATCAAGTTCTCAGGTGGTGGAGGAACCACTTTATAACCCAAACCTCCCCGTCGTTTCGTTCTCTCACTAAGTGTTGGACAATGTGTGATGAACTTGTCCAACTGTGCAGTTTTTGCTTTAATGAGTTTACATCTACTTCTAAAACTGCCTTTTGCTTCTTAGTGTCTTCTAGGGAGTTAAGATAGTACCTAATGTCATTAGCTTGGTTAAATGCAACTACTTCAGTTTCCCTAAGCTGTTTAGTCAAAAGGTCTATCTTTTCTTTGTAACTATGCTTATTTTGTTTTAAAACTCTATTAGCCTCAGTGCACAGTTGCAAATCCTTTACCAAGTTATCATTATGATCTAATAACCTAGCAAATTTCTCATCTATGCTATCTCTAAAAGTATCACAATTAGAACAAGCATGATTTTTAAACAGTTGTTCAGTGGTACTTACCTGAGGAGGTTCAGTAGGGTTCGCCATCAACGCAGCATCAGATGTCACTGGTTCTGGTGATCCTTTCTTTGTTGTTGAAATCTCTTCTTCAAGCTTGTAGCTGACCTCAGTTGCAGTTGTCTCTTCTATATTTGACATTGCTATCTCAACTGCAATATCTCCCTCACTCGCGGAATCATCATCTAAATCTTCGACACTAGCAATATTTGATTCCCCTAGACAGACAAACCAAAAACTCCAGTCCTGTCCTTCATCATCATGTGCAGTCAAGGCCTTTGGATCCTTGCTTGATGAAGTAGAACTGCTAGCTTGCTTGTCTTGACGAGTGAAGGATGAGAATGGGTTCCCGTTCCCAGTTTTCTTTGGCTTCACACATTCTCTCTTGAAGTGCCCCTTTTCTCCATAGCTAAAGCAGGTCACTTTACTCTTGTCAAAGCCAAATGTGGTATCCTTAGTAGCAACCAAATTCTGTCGGTCTTTTTCACAAACTTCTTCGCCCTCGGACAGCACTAGCCAAGGCCCACATAATATCCATTCTCTCAAGCTCCATTTCATCCACCTGCTCGTAGTCTTCATCTGCTAGATGGCAGTTTCCAATCTTCCCAGCAACAAGTCCATCATAATAAATAAACAAATGCTGCCAAAAGATCAATGTGCTCTCGAGCTACTTCCACAGTCACATTACCGAGGTTCTCAGTCTTCAGTCTAGTAGCATTCGCTTCAGTTCCAATGTAATGGGTACAAGAAGACCCTGAAGTTTCTGAACCTGAAGGAGAAGCTTGTGAAGGACCCGATGAGCTAGACACAAATGCAGTCTGAAGAGGTGCTCCAAACATCTTAGCTTGAGGCGTGGCATTGTACAAAGCTGGATTCTGAGTGTACGAAGACTTCTGAGCTCTGTACTTCATCCTAAGTGCTTCTTCTCACAGCTTTAGAATGAAGTCATTGATATCCAAATTTTCCAGCATCTCATTCTGTCTCAGATTTGACACAAATGAAGCCCACTTTTCCGGCAATCCGTCTGCAAAATTTGACACCTTTTCTTCCATGGTAGTAGCAACACCATGTGTATGCAGTTCACTCATCAAATGGTAGAATCTATCAATAAATCGTCCAAACTCTTGTTTCCCATCGATGAGAAGTTGTCAAATTCCTTTTCAGTTCCTTAGCTTTAATTTCCTTCAGCGAAGCATTTCCGTCGTATCTCTTTTCCAGCTCATCCCATAACTTCTTGGCCTGCTTATTCTCCAAGTACTGGTGGAAAATATCATTAGGAATAAACTGTGTAATCAATGCATAAACTCTCTTCTCTGTATTATACTTGACTTTCTGAGCATCAGTCATCCCTCCCAAAGTAAGCTTTACCCCATCTGCTCCACCGGCATACTATACCCAATCTCGATAGCTTCCCACAAATTTGGATCCACTCCATTGAGGTAGATCTCAAAACATTGTTTCCAGTGGGGAAACTCATCTAACGTTAAGAGTTTTGGTGGTTTATTATGATTCCCCACCTCACTCTCAAGCAACAGTAGGTTTTGGATCCTTGAATCCTTTCCGGCAGTAAACGCTGACATCTGATCTTCCATCTCGATTAACTTTTAAGAGTACTAATCAAATAGTCAAACTGGTGCGACTAGGTGATGTGAATAGGCTATCCGTGCGAATGAAATATGCGATTGGTTCAATCGTGCGGCTGAACTAAGCGATTGGTTTAGTCGAGCGAATGAAGCTGATGCGTATGAACACTGCGAACGGATGGCTCAGTCGTACTAATGGAGAGGCAACTCAGTCCAATCGTGCGTCTGGAGTATGCGTATGAGTCCAGTCGTGCGAATGGCTCACTTGTGCGACTGAAGCTGCTGTTTTGCGAAAATTTCTAGGTTGAACGTGTTTTAGCCGTAAAAATTCGAAATTTTGCAAACCCTAATCGCCTAAGGCCGTAGAAACCAAAACTTGATGAGCAGGGTACGTCCAAGACAACTTTTGACACAAAAGATTGTGTTTTTTAGTGTAAAAACACAAACTTTTTATCAATCTTGATTGAATCACACGTAATCAAGAGCCAAAGCTCTGATACCACTTGTTAGGACCTGGTATTTGAACGAAATACCTAATGATTAACGTGTAAACCAAACCAAATAGTACGGAATCCTATTTGATTGGCGATCCAATCAGTGAGAACGCACGTAGAATCAATAAAGTATTGAATCTAACGTTAAGAATCGATTGGGAATCGATCTACTACGTTCTATGAACTTGGAGTATCAACTTGGAGGTTTCTGTACGGCTAGGGTACGTCTGGAGTCGAAATAGAATAAAAGCTCTCGTTTTTCCATGAATTGGGTTGTATTTATAGGTTAGTATTGTTCATTAGTGCGACTGAACCATTAGTATGGTTCAGTCGTGCGATTGAACCATGCGGTTGATTCATCCGCACGACTGAGAGTTCAGTCGTGCGCCTGATTCAGTCGCATGAAGTTGTTCAGGCGTATAGACTATTTAGGCACATGGACACTCAGTCGCATGGCCATTCGGACGCATGACCACTGTTGCGCCGCATGGTCCAGTCGGACGCATGAAAACTTCACTTCACCAAGTTTGAGTGTATTCAATATTATAACATTATGCATAACACTTCAAACAAACACAAACCTAATTAACCAATTCAACAGCGACTCATTAATGAAATATTAAACGTTATAAATGACAGACAATCAATATCATTTCATTAATCATCCCAACCATTACATCAGAATCAGACAAACAAGATCTATTACATTCATATCATAATCTAGGGACATACATGTACCAACATAAGTGAAGTTCTCATGCGTCGAATGGACCATGCGCCCCAACAGTGGTCATGCGTCTGAATGGCCATGCGACTGAGTGTCCATGCGCCTAAAGAGTCCATACGCCTGAACAACTTCATGCGACTGACTCAGTCGCACGACTGAACACTCAGTCGTGTGAATGGATCAACTGTATGGCTCAATCGCACGAATGAACCATGCTAACGGTTCAGTCGCCCGAATGAGCAACCCTAACCTATAAATACCACCTAATTCGTGGTAAAAACGTAAGCATCATACACACTTCGACTCCAGACGTACCCTAGCCGTCCAAAGTCCTCTAAGATCATACTCCAAGTTTATAGATCTCATTAGATCAATTCCTAATCGATTCTTGACGTTAGATTCAATCACATAATTGTTTCTACGTGCGTTCTCACTAATTGGATCAACGATCAAATAGGATTCCGCATTATTTGTTTCGGTATACACGTTAATCAGTTAGTACATAGTCTAGTACACGATCCCTAACAAGGGCTTTTGATCCCTAAGGGAAATCGAGTTAAATGATGTTTTATACTTACTTGATTAGGCTCGATTTGTAGTTTTTAGGCTTGGTTTTGTTTCGATCCTTTGCGCGATGAACAGGAGTCCAAACCTCGATCTTTTCATGATAATTTCAAGCAGTTGAGTGTGTGGTGAGTTTAAAGGGATCGAAGAGAACATTAGCCCTCTGTTATATAGCTCTGATTTGTACATTAAAGTGTCGGTTGAGTTTTGATTTAATTTTGAATGTCTCGGTTATAATTGGGTGTTTAATTGATGATTAACTCAAATTAAACTAAGCATTAAGCTTGGAAATGATTAACTGAACGTTTCTGTACGGTTAAATTGATTATTCAATTTAATGTATACATTGATCGGTTATCACCCGATCGAGACATTGATTTCGATTCGAACCCCCATTAAACCCGTGTGTAATGGTTCGACTGAACATGGGTTCGAATCCGAAACGATCCCACGGTTTGATTGGTAATTTTTAACAATTTAAAACGCTCGAAATCCATGTTTTGGTAGTCACCGGAGCTCGACCGGAGGGTGGTTGGCTCCCGGTGACGAAAATACGGGAGTGAGGGGGGTTGGTTTGGGTGTTTTGGTTATTTACACAAATGGTACATGATGTTTTTGATAGTTATTATTTTATATAAAAACTTATAGATTAAATTTTAAAAATTACAAAATAAACCTTAGACTCATAAAACTAATTTGAATAATATAACAAATTAATTTTTTACTAATCTTCATTACTTTTGTAAAACTTGTAAATTTTATAATTTGGTATTCATTTCCAATATTTAAAATTTATAATTACTAGTAAAACTTTGTAAGTTAATTAAAATCCATTTTATACCTTATAAATTTTAATAAGTCTTTTTCATTTAGTTACTTGTTGTAAAATGTATAATAAAACTTTATAACTTTAAAAAGAATTATATACAATCCATAAATAATTATAAGTTGATTATTAAATCAATAATCCACAATATAAAATTGAATATTTAATGCATTTGACCCATTATAATTATTATAATAATTTTATAATAGAACTTAAAAATTAGATTTAACTTGGAAAAATGGCGGATGTTACAGTCTCCCCTACTTTAAGAAATTTCATCCCGAAATTTAATCACAAGTAGACTAATTTTAAGGATATAGGGAGACTTGGAATTTATGCTACATTCGTAAGTGCCACTTGAAACGTTTGAATTCAAAAAGTTTAGTTATGATGTTTTGTTATGCTTAAGTTGTTAAGTTTGTTAAATTTCATAATTCACGATTTCATGTTTTCCTTGGCAAAGGGTACAAGATTATTAATTTAGAATTTCTTAGTTGGTAAACGTTTGCATTTTAAATGGTTCAAGACAATTGGAAAGGTTTTGTCACGAGGGAAACACTAAGTATTAGTGTGACACGAGACTCGGCTTAACGAATATGAGTAATATGTTCAAAACACTTTTTGGATGTGATATGAATTTCATAGAAACTTCTCAAGCAAGTAAGTTTTATAGGGTCCTTAGATGATCGATTCTCGTTTACTATAACATTGAGATTTCAAGTTACATTAGGTTAAGGTTGTTACGAGAAGCGTGTTTCTTAAGATTGAAGATTCAATTTAGAAAGGGAGCATCATTGTTATAGGTTTTCGGGATAAGTGCGGTTTTGATGGAAGACGTTTAGAAAGATTTTTAAGGGTCATTAAGAGAAATGGGATAATGAGTTTTAAGTTGCAGGGGTACCAAATCAATGACGAAACGATTCAAAATAACAAGATGTTTTGAGTGTACCATTCGGTTTACAAACCAAAACATTACGTTGACTTATCAAAAGTATTAGATCAACTACAACCTTAATAAAGACATGCGTACCTATAAGCGGACACTCACCCCAAGGGTTCCCAAGTAAGGTAAACGGATCCATCGGTTAATTTGGATTTATATGAATACCTTGCCTAGACAGAACACCTCGAGATACAGGCATCCCACTCTTCCAGCATTACATGTTTCAAGTTATAGGACATAGACTTTGACGAGATTTAAAAACCAAGAATAACGATTCAAAAGCACATTTTGAAAACCATTTGATTCAGGCATATAATGCCTTAGAATATGATTTAAGGTTCGTGTGTGCATTGATAAGATTCAAAGAATAAGAATAAGCACATAAATCATATAATGACATAATCAAGTATAAACACATAAGGCACATAAAATCATATCTAAGCATATAAATTACGTGAGAGGACTCATTTGTAAGGGTACTTAGTTATAGTCTAGGTCATTTCATTCCTAATAACTCAAATCCCTATAGCTATGGCTCTGATACCAATCTGTCACACCCCGACCGACGGCAAAATCATCAGGGCGGACAATTAGGAGACGATTGTTCATAGCACATAGGACTAATAAGTTATAATAATATTAAATATTATTTTCATTGAATGATACCAGACAAATAAGTAAATACAACACAATCAAGATACAACCAATAACATAAGATGTTTAATTAATCTAAGCCCAAGTCCTATATGATCACGAAGAGGTCTTCAAGTAATAAACCTGAAACATGTTAAAAATAAAGGGTCAACAATAATGTTTGTGAGATTCTATAGTTTTCAATACATAAATATATAAAAGATGGCAATTTATGTTGTAAGTTAAAGAACAAAGTAACTAGGGATGTAAGACAGAATGCACAATCAAACCTTGACAGATTTTTACAAGTCTCAAACATTTACAAGTATATACGATTAGCTAAGTGTGCTTTGATTAACCAAGCAGGCTTGTCAGGCCCATAGATCTATGACGCCGCAAGGCTAGCAATAGTTAATGATTGTATATATAATTGACATTACATGGTAGCTACAAATATCAACTAACCATAACATACAAGTGAATTGCCATAAGTTTACAAAAATCAAACGTTTATAAGTGCAATAATTATAAAGTAACATGTTTCACCCCAAACTGTGAAAATATAAAAAATGGGTATAGAAATACTCACAAGATGTATATAAGGTGATGATAAGAAATTAAACGAGACTCCAACGATTTCTTTTACAAGTTACCTAAACGTATAGATTCCAAGGCTAAGTTTATTAATAAGATTAACAATTAGATGTGAACTAGAGTTTCAATTAGAATTTTGGGGTTTAAATAATTAAATAAAATAATGAATCGTTTACGTTTTTGTTTAATAAAGATGGTATAAATGAATTAAGACTAAGAATAATAGTGTAAGATTCAATAATTTAATTTATTGAATAAATAAAAATTAAATAAAATGCATGAAAAGATATAATTAATTTAAAAATTAATTATTTAAAATTGATAAAGACTATTTATTGAATACTTAATTATATGACTTACAAAATAATATTAAATTATTTAAAGTCATTTTATAAAGTTTTTAAACGTTTTAAATAATCTTTATAAGGTCTTATAATATCAAAAACACAAAATAAAGAATAATAGGAATTATATTGTTTTATAAGTTTCAAGAATTTAAGTAACTATTTAAGGAATAAATTTTAACTAACTATTCGAATACTTATTTTTTTAACATATAGATTTATAATATTTTAAATAATCTACATTTGAACCATAAAAAGTTTATAACATTTAAATCACATAAATATTATTTTTTATGACCATTATTATACTTTATAAGGTAATTAGATTTAAAATCATAAGTTTTTAAAACCTTTAAAATTAAAATAATAATTCAGAAATATTTTAGTTAATGAAATAATTTTTATTTTGACTTTATAATATGATAATACTTTTCTAATTTATAAAATGTTAAAAAAACTACTTAAAAACATAATTGATGAAGGCCCGGTTCGAACCCGGGACCTCTAAGATGAGATGTGTACAATGAACCAGTAGACCAAGGCCTTAACCACGGTTTATATCGTGTTTTAATTCTTAAAAACAACACTTTAAACAAACCCCCCAAATTCTTATAAACCCTAGATTACTCAAATCTAAAATTGAACAACGATTCGAGAGTTTCAACTCGATTAACATTAGGGCTTTTGATCCCTAAGGGAAATCGAGTTGATTGATGTTTTATAATTACTTGATTAGGCTCGATTTGTAGTATTTAGGCTCGGTTTTGTTTTGGTCCTTTGCGTGATGAACAGGGGTCCAAATCTCGATCTTTTCATGATAATTTCAAGCAGTTGAGTGTGTGGTGAGTTTAAAGGGATCGAAGAGAACATTAGCCCTCTATTATATAGCTCTGATTTGTACGTTAAGGTGTCAGTTGAGTTTTGATTTAATTTCAAACATCTCGATTATAATTGGGTGTTTAATTGATGATTAACTCGAATTAAACTAAGCATTAAGCTTGGAAATGATTAACCGAACGTTTCTGTACGTTTAAATTGATTATTCAACTTAATGTATACATTGATCGATTATGACCCGATCGATATGTTGATTTTGATTCGAAACCCCATTAAATCCGAGTGTAATGATTCGATTGAACATGGGTTCGAATTCGAAATGATCCCACGGTTTGATTGGTAATTTTTAACAATTTAAAACGCTCGAAATCCATGTTTTGGTGGTCACCAGAGCTCGGCCGAAGGGTGGCCGGCTCCTGGTGCCGAAAATACGGGAGTGAGGGGGGTTTGGTTTGGGTGTTTTGGTTATTTACACAAATGTAAACACTTATAGATTTTAAAAATTACAAAATAAACCTTAGACTCATAAAACTAATTTGAATAATATAACAAATTAATTATTTACTAATCTTCATTACTTTTGTAAAACTTGTAAATTTTATAATTTGATTATTCATTTCCAATATTTAAAATTTATAATTCCTAGTAAAACTTTGTAAGTTAATTAAAATCCATTTTATACCTTATATATTTTAATAAGTCTTTTTTATTAGTTACTTGTTGTAAAATGTATAATAAACATTATAACTTTAAAAAGAATTATTTACAATCCATAAATTATTATAAGTTGATTATTAAATCAATAATCCACAATATAAAATTGAAAATTTAATGCATTTGACCCATTATAATTATTATAATAATTTTATAATAGAACTTAAAAATTAGATTTAACTTGGAAAAATGGCGGATGTTACAATAATAATAATAATAATAATATAATAATAATAATAATAATAATAATGATAATCTATACCATTATATAAAGCAAAAGCTTGGCACACAAGTGTAATTTCACAAAAGATATAGATAGGGATGAGCTCGGTATCATACCTATACCAAACTGGTACCATTACCGAAAGTATCCAGTCCTAAATTTTATTAAAAATGAGTTTTGGTACCGGTACCGAATTGGTATATGGGTACAGATACAGGTATCGGTACGATACAAGTATTTCGGTACTCGATACCTCTTTGGTACCCGTTACAAGTACCGGTCAGTACCGATCCCGAAATATAACAAAATCAAATACCGGTACGGTACGGTGTGGGTACTAGGTATGAAATGCTCATCCCTAAATATAGACACCTAATACAATATTTTAGGTATTAGATAAAAGTGTTTTATACAATCATTTCTATTTTGCACCTCATTTAATAAACGTTTTTTAACTAATACATTAATCAATAATGTGAGATTATTAATTCACTATATTATATTAATTTATAATACTTCAAATTAATATTTTAATTATTAATAAGTATTATCTTATTTGAATACTTAACTATATAATTACTATATATATATATATATATATATAATATATATATATATATATATATATATATATTATGATGATAATAATAATAATAACAAAATTTATTAAATATGTATTATTTTATTTGATTACTTGATTATATAATTACTATTTACTTTTTATGAATCAAAACCTTGGGCCACAAATGTAACTTTAAAAAATTAAGATATATTATATAACTTTTTAAACATTAGGTATAAGCATTTTATGCAATCATTCTTATTTTGTCTCACATTTAATAAACTTCTTAAATTAATATACTAATTACTAATTTAATATTATAAAATTCACTACATTATATATTATATTAGTTATAATACTTTAAATTGCTATTTAATTTATTAATATTATTATTATTATTAGAACAACAATAATTAAATTTATAAATAAGTATTATTTTATTTGTATATTTAACTACATAACTATTAAATACTTTTATAATAATGATGATAATAATCATCTATGTCTTTACTATCTTTGCTATTATATAAAGCATTTGACATGAATACAATTGTAATTTTACTTAAAATTTAAGATAACTAATATAAATTAAAGTAAGGTAGAATTGCTATACAATAGTTTCTAATTTGCGCATATTAATAAACTTCTTCCAATTAATATACTATTAATATATATTTATTTAAGTATGATTTTATTTATAATATTTTAAATTAATATTAAAATATATACATTTACTATTTATACTTTTATAACTAATACTATTTAACTTAAGTCTTAATTTATTTAAACAATTAAGTATATTTACTAAATATTTACATAGTTATAATAATAATAATAATAATACCCAAATACATCAACATTTAATATAGGTCGGAAAAGAGCCTCGATTACACCCGCCACATCACTATATATAATTAACAAAAAAAATTATAAGTAGTGAATGTGTAGATTTTCTCAATGTTACCATAATAATTTTTCTTTTTCTACAAACTAACACAAAACCTACTTTGTTTTTTTACAGTTTTATATTTAAACTTTTAAGGTTTTTTTTAAACCAACTCATTTTGTCATTTTATATTTAAGCATTCGAGTTACGCCAAATTTATATTGAATCACTTGAACTTTTTTATAAATTTATACTTAAATCTTCGAGTTATGTCAAATTTACATTTAATCACCTGAATTTTTTTAAGTTTTATAATTAAGCCTTCAGGTTATATTAATTTTCTTTTAATCAATTTATAATATAGCTCGTTAATTATAGAATAGTTACCATTTACGCCTTCACTATTTTTCTTCTCTGTTTTGATTTATTTATTTTTCATAGTATTTTTCGATTACACTCTTTTATTAGCGTTTCGCACATAATCGTTTTTCAGGTGATTAGTACTAATGTATAAATCATCATAATTAAATCTTTCAACTTATAACCTACGTTGCATGACGCGGGCCAAATCACTGGTATGGTTATATAGAAAACATTACTACAAAACTTAAACATATAAAATCGAATAAGATTAATCTGACTTGTCTGCTCAACATAAGTTCCATGAGTTTCTTTAGCAGTTTCATATCTCCGTTATCTTTGCGTTTTGGTGTTATGTAAACTGTCTCAGATCAAATAGATATAATTGATAAGAATGTTGACTCAACAAAAAATAAAGCGATGAATATGTAATCTTCAACTGATCAACTCACAACCTACTTGGTGATCTATACGCTATATATAAGGCTACCAATAATTATTGCTAGTTGTCACAGATTGTAATAAAAATGAACAAAGCTATGATCAAATGAAGATCACATAGACGAGAGACTAAGAAACAGTATTGTGTAAAGTGGTGGTTCTTCGTATGAGGTTGAGGTTTCGAGTAGTTTAGTTAACAATAAACTAATATTAAGAGTAAATTAGACTGTTGTTAAAAAGATACTTATAATAAGAGAATAAAAAGTTATCTCTATGTTTTAGAAATCATTGTGGTTTTCCTATTTTAAGGATGGGGTATGAAGATAGGTATACAAATGTAGGAGTGAAATAGAATTATTTTATTTTATTTTTTGAAATGAATCTAATTTACTGCTAAACAAACTACACATATGAACTACCCGTAATTCATGATTTTCATCTTTTAAACAGAGAATGTATTTTATCATTAGAGTATCTCATTAAACATAAGTAGAATAATCATATGAATATTGTATTTTATGAATAGAGGTTGGACAAGAATCCAATAGAAGTGCTATTATGAAAGTAGTAATTATATGTAAATAAATAATAGGTTCATCAAGACGAAAATTATCTCCCACGTGTCATATACGGTCAAGTGACGGTGCCAAAAGTGGACACGTTGGTCTCCAATCGTGCATTTGTAATAGTTGACGTATTCCTAAAAGCCTCAAACTATAGAGTCAAAAGTATGAATAATAAATTAATTAAATAATAACCCAATATATCTTCTTAGAGCCAATATATTTTATTCTGTGCTATCATGTGTCATTTAACAAATGATAAGACACAAATTTAACAAATTAACAAATGACCGGCACGTTTGTATTTAAACACAGACGTTATAATATAAATAATTTAAAACTTTAACATATAAACATAAATAAACATAGATATTTATATATACATATAAAATAAATACGAAAGTATACTTATTATTTTCTATATGATGTATAATATAAATAAACCTTATTTAAAAAAGGTGAAGTATAAACTAATAAAAAATCATTAAATGGTAGTTAGAAGAAAAGAACTTAAAACCAAAAGGAAAAATATTGCAATCAGGTCTGACCACTCGGGTTGATTCTCAATCCGATAGATAGCTAGTTGGCTTACACAAAATGGTTAACTACACACAACTGAACCAGTTGTGTGTCGATTCCTAGACTGCTGGTTTGTTACATTTCTAAAGATACTGTTGACGTAGTCTCGTTATTTTCAGAAGAAAAACGATTTACGAGGCTTAAAATTATGTATATAAGAACGAATGATCATTTTGGTATGCATGATATATATTTAAAAGTTTGGTGGCTTATTTTAGTGTTATGTTAGTTGTTGACCCATTTAATATTCCTTACCAACGATGATGATGTATTTATGTATCATACCTAAAATCAACTAATGGGAAAATTAAAAAATTAATTTTCTTGAGCTAATTACGGCATAAATCATCAACTACTAGAATTATATATCCGTGTATCTGATATATGAAATAGTGAATTTACGGGAGAATTAATAATCGACACTTTTTCACTTGATGATATTTATGTTTTAGGAGTAGGAAATATAATGTGAAATATAATATAATAACTTTCTATCAATTTCTAAACACTTTGTTCTTGAATCATCCCACAAATTATTACAAACGATCATCTACAAACGATCAACGACAAACTCAATAAACAGATGGTAAAAGAAAGGATAAAAAATTGTTGGTGATCCGTTGTTAAGAATAACACCATTCCTTTGATAGTTGCGAGTATTACCAACAGATTGTCGATGAAATATCGACACTAATTTAAAAATTTCCATGGTATGTATAAAAAGTTTCCTCACTTATTTTATTTTTATGTTTTGACATTTTTAAAGGGTGATTTTGAGGCAGGTTGGCAGCATATGAATCAATCTTTTAATGGTTAAGATATTTGAATGATTAAGCATTTAATGGTTCATACTGTTTGTTTCGCAAGCAAATATCTTAATGGTTTACACATTTGTCTTTGAATGTTTAATCATTATACTAATGTTAAATAATTAAGAGGTCTAATGTTGAATAGTTAAGACCTCTTATCTGAATTGGTCAAACATTTGTTTTTAAATAGTTAAGCGATATATTATCTTAGTGGTTCAGACTTATGAATAGTTAAGACATCTTATCTGAATTGAACAAACAACCTCTTTGTAAAATAATAACCAACTTTTCAAAGTGTTCCAAATAAATAATTCAAGTATAAAAAATGTTCTAATTAGACCATTCAGCTTTCATATTTGATTTAAATTATAAGTCTTAACATGTTTTTAGTATGTTTTTCCTTTTGTTTCAATTAAAAAATATTTTTTTTCTTCTTTTAAATGCTGATGTGCAACAATTACAACAATTTCAAGTATTCTTTTAAAATATAATTAGGATGTTTTTATATAGTAATATAATTTCATATACTAAAATTCTTTCATCACATTTCTCCTCCATTACTTTCTTAATATAAGAAAATTCGACGATAACTCGATTTGATGGTTTAATAGTTCAATTTAAGAAAAATATGTATTAATGATTAAATTGAAACACTTTTAAAACTTGATTAAAATAATAATGACATTTTCCCTTTCTTTAACATTTACTGAAAAATGACAATACATTTTATAGGAAAAAAAAATTATCGATAGAATTATCCGTAGGTGACCAATTAGTCGATGTTATGAGACCACTTGATAGGAGATTTATTGCAACTAATTAGATAAATTTATTGGTGACTTTAATATGTTTAAAGGAGATTTATGTGGTGTGCAATGGTTGAATCACATGTGATAGTGACGAGAATTGGGATGTTCCGCGTATAATTTTTAAAATTTAATCTTATATATAATAAATAAAGATAATTAAATAATGATAGTTTACTGTGGTCAGAGGAAATTATCATTTTATGACAGCCATTACACTAAAACGAGTTTATTCTATAACATTCTCAAATTAATCCGTACATGCAATTATGCGTTTTCACATGTCCTGCGATTAAATTGTTAAGATAAAAGAGTTTCAGATTCATACATCCTATAAATCTTTGAAAAAATTAAAATATAGTTTACAAAAATATAGACTGCAGTTTACAAAATACTACAGTTTATAGAGGTTGTGCGTTGTAGAGATTTAATTTTAAATAAAAATTTAAAACAAAATATAGGGAAAGAAATAGGAATATTATAATTGTATATTACGAATTTTATAAAACATAATATAGCTAAAGTTATATAAAACCGAAATCTTCTCAGCTCGATTTTAAATTAATTATGTCAAGTCGCTAATATAATTATGCAAAAGGTAGTAGAAATTTTTACTTTGTAATGTACCTATCGCTCGAATATGAAAAATCGGAACGAAACAAAAAAATTAGGACATGGTGTGTGATGGTGGATTGGTGGTAACATTCATATTTCATGCTTCTTAATATATATTGTAATATTATATTATATTAATATTCGTGTGTATAAATATACATACAAACATGTGTATATATGTATATATATATACAAATAATATTAGCATTATATTAATATTAGAGTAAAATGTTATTTTCAATCCTGATGTTTTATTGAATTTGTCGTCTTAATCCAAAACTTTTTTTGTTATTTTAGTCACTGTGGTTTACCAATATTGTCATTTCCATCCATTAAGTTCTTCGTTAAATATTAGGGCATTTTAGTATTTTTAACACCCTAATTGTTCAACTAAAACAAAGTTAATCAATAAAATATTCAACTAAAACTAAAAAGAAAATATGAAGCAACTAGTGAGACCGACGCTTCAATTTAAAATTTTTGATTAACGCTAACTAGTTTAAAAACCCGTCTGCTACACATCTTTTATAAAAAATTTAGATAATAATTATTTAGTAATATTAAAAATTATAATTTTTTGAGATAAAATATGCTTAAAGTTACATATAATTAATCATTAAGTAATTAAACAATAACACTAACTTTTCAAAATTTCGTCTTTAAAAAAGGTTTGCTTTTAAAAAATATTGATTTTTTAACTCTCCAAAAAAATTATTAAAATGTTTGTATTAAAAAACTTTATATTTCGTATAATTTGGTTTTTAAAATGTTTTGTTAATAATTTTTTATTATATTTCAAAAAAATTACTTTTAAATTTTTAATAGTACTAAATAATTATGATTTATTTTTTTCATACAACACATGTAGTAGACGGGTTTCTATAGTTAGCGTTAATCAAAACTTTTAAACTGAAGCGTCCGGTCTCACTAGTTGTTTCATATTTTCTTTTAGTTTTAATTGAATATTTTATTGATTAACTTTGTTTTAATTAAAAAATGAGGGTGTTAAAAAGGTTAAAATACCCTCATATTTAACGAAGAACTTAACAGAGTTAGTAGAGTGGATGAAAATGACAAAATTTAGTAAACTACAGTGACTAAAATGACAAAAAAAAATTGGATTAAAATAACAAATTTAACAAAATATTAGGGATGAAAATATCATTTTACTTTTAATATTAAGAGTAATTTACATGGATTATCCTTTTGGTCTGATAAAAAATTTGGATATGATCCTTAAATATTAAAATTTTCATATATAGTCTTTAACATTTTATTCTTATTCATTTATAATTTTTAAGTTCTTTTAGTCTGGTGTTAAATATGTTAAAAAGACAACTTTAGCCCATAGACCATGATCTAATTAACTTTTTAGTATATATAATATATTATATTAAAATTTATATTTTTTTAATGTTTTAATTATTATATTATTTTTTATTTTAATTTTGTTATTCCCTCAGTATTATGTTTATTCTTTAAGAAATTACAAATAAAGTTCAAAAATAAAAATGTCTTTAAAAACATCGTTTTGAAAAAGTTTTGTTTTTTAACCATCTTTCTTTAAATGTCTGATTTTTTCAAACATCTGTTTCAAAACTAACTATTTTAAAACATCTTTTATTAAACGTGCTCAGCTTTTAAAATATTATTTTAAAATTTTTCATTTTTTATAATATTTTTAAACCGCTTGGGTTTTAAACGTTTTTTAAACATCTTTTTCAAAACTAACTATTTTAAAACATCTTTTATTAAACGTGTTCAGCTTTTTAAATGTTAATTTACAAATTTTCATTTCTAAAGTTATTTTTAAACCATTTTGTTTTAAAACGTATTTTTAAACATCTTTATTATATTTGTTCAACATTTTAAAAATTCGTTTAAAAGTAATAACTTAAAATATAATGATTATAATGTGTGTGTACGCGTGCATGTGTGTATGCATGGTCCTTGGAGGTAAAATGATTATTTTCACAACTTTAACACCATTAGTTATTAATTAAAATGTTAAGGATCATATGCATAAATTTTAAATTTTAGGGTTCAAATCCAAAACTTTGACAAGAACACAGGGACCATGTAATTACTCTAATATTAAATAATGTGTTGGGGTGCATTTATCATAGATTAAAGAAAACAAGAGAAAGTGTGCAAAGTTACCAAGATACAGAATAAAACATGTAAGCATTTATCATAGATTAAAGAAAACAAGAGAAAGTGTGCAAAGTTACCAAGTTACAGAGTACAACATGTATAAATTACATGTGGGACATAAGCATATATATAACTAGCTTTAATAAATTTGTTTATTACACGAGTTGTATAAATAAAATATTAAATATAATAAAATTTTATTTAAATGTAAAACGATATTTTAAGATAAGATATGATTTAAATTAGATAGGAGTAAAAACTATAAGTAATAAAATGATGCTATCAACATTTTAAAATTTATTTATAAAAAATATCAAAATTTTTGTTTAAAAAATTTGTCATTTTTATAAATATTTTTGTTATAACTTTTATTTTTAATTAACTTTTGTTGATAAAATATTACTTTTTAAATACAATAAATTTAAAGATATTTCATATTTTTAAATAAGTTTGATGTTATAGAAAAAAATTTAATTTAAAAAATATTTCTTTAGAAATAACATTAATAAAAAGATATATTTCTTAATTTAATAGAAAACCATTTTTAGTCTAAAAACTTAAATAATATTATTTGTAATTAAGGTAATTATTTAATAGGAGAAAGAAACGAGAATTTTTTTTCGTAAAAATGAATGTGGTGTTGCCACGTGACCTCTATAGTTACCATTTTATTAAAGTAGAATGATTATATAGGATCGTTTACAATATAAAGTGATTAATTCATGCGAAGTTTATGAAGTTGTAAGGCCCCGTTTCCGGAGACCTCACAGTTGGTCATTCATTGCACATAAAACATTATAATTACATTTGCCTTACGAAAACATTGCAGCGGAAACATAAAAATATAACTTTTCATATCATTACAAATGTTTTTGCAAGTTAATACAAGCATTCATTTCAAAACGTCATTCGTTCGCATTATAATGCAAAAACATTAACAAAAGAATGCTATCCAAAAAAGCTGAGTAGCCGCCTCGTGCCATCCTCAGCAACGTTTACCTACCAACTGAAAATGTATAAAAGTCAGCGTTGCTAAGTGAGTTATAGTTTTATAAATAATACATACTTTTCTTTCGTAAAACGTTCTTTACTTTCTTTCAAAATCGTACTATACTTTTCATTCATCCGTAATCATACGTCATACGTACATACAGATAATATCATCATTATCTTCTTTAATCTTTCATGCTTTACTTTCCTTTCTGACAACCATAAACCCTTCCATTTTGTTCATGATACTGGACCTAGGCCTATTATAGACCTTCTATAACGGTACATCGCACCTCGTGGTCACAGTACCTAGGGTAAGATTTAGGTTTACTATGCAATACCTTTCTGTTCGTGGTTCTGGACCTAGGCCTCTCATAGACCTTCTATAATGGTGCATCGCACCTCGTGGTCACAGTACCTAAGGTATGAATGTAGGTTTACCATTGCCATATGCAATACCTTTCTGTTCGTGGTTCTGGACCTAGGCCTATCATAGACCTTCTATAACGGTGCATCACACCTCGTGGTCACAGCACCTAAGGTATGCAGCAATAGTTCTATGCAAATGGTCAATCACAAAGAAAGACCCCGATGTACATGCCATGCTTACAAGACTATCTTTACGTTCATCACTCGTTAATGCATGCGTTCTTACTTCATGTTCCTTTTTTCATTATCTTTCGCTTTACATTACATAATACTTTCGGTTCATTCGTTAACATAACACGTAAAGCCACAGAAAGATAAAACATACATCATAATAAGGAACATAAACATATCATACGATCATACATCACATCATCACAACATAAATGACTTCAAAAAGTCAACTTACATAGCCCCCGGGAATCTCCCAAGTCAAAGCCTACATTACACATTTTCCCCAAAAATCAAAAAAAAATTCTAAGTCCTTAAGCGCATGGGCACTATGCAGACGCATGGACACTATGCAGGCGCATGGGGAACACTTAGGCGCATGGGAAACTTTGAGGTGCATATGCACTATACAGGTGCATAAGTGCTTAGGCGCATGGGGAATCCTGGACGTCTGGACACTTAGTCAATTCCAGCCCAATTCTAGGCGCATGGGTACTATTCAGGCGTATGAACACTTAGGCGCATGGGCCACTTGGGCGCATGAACACTATTGGGGCGCATAGCCCTACACTTAGTCATCCGACTAATATTTCTAGACGCATGGACCACTGTTCAGGCGCATGAGTTGTACCTAAACATTTCTAAGGCAATCTTAGGCGCATGGGCTACTATTTAGGCGCATGGATTACACTTATATCTTTCTAAAACATTTTCAGGCGCATGCTCCTTATCTAGGCGCATGGACCTTCTGTGTAACATGTTTCCAGTATGTTTTCAAACCCAATCATCGAACCCATCTGTTCTAAGCTTAACATGGTTATTCTAACAGAAATAACCTATAAGCATTCAAGAAGCAACATCCAATCATGCACATTACATACGGGTAAACACACATAAGCTTTGAAAATCGTTTTAATACATTTTCAGCCCCAAAGATAGTTTAAATAAGTAAAAACCAGGGTTTAGAACTCACCTGATACAACTTGGGTATTTCTTCCTTTCTAACCCGCTTGCAATAAGTTCAAACACCTAAAAATAACACCAAACACACATATCCGAGCACAAACACAAACACATAAGCACATAAGCATATAACCGGAATAAAACCCGTCATAAACACTTAAAACCACGAATTCTTACCTTGAATTCGTTCACTTATTCTTCTTTTTCAAACCGAGAGTTTCTGCTCTCCTCTTGTCTTTCTCTCTCTAAAGTCCGAATGAGAGTGATGTGAAAAGAGGGTGGGCGGCCATGCCCACCTTTACACCAACTTTTCAAAGATTTTGTCATTTTTACACTTTTAATCCCTCTACTCGGGTGTTATTGTTTTTTCTTTCTTTTATTCTTCATCTATTATTCTTTCTTTTCTTTTTGAGAAATAACCGGGTGTTACAGAAGTGATAACAACCATTTATCTAAGTGATAAATGGTTCAGATTTAAAATAGAATAATCACACAAAAAATATGCTTGGAGGTGTATATTTGAAAATAACCTACAACTGTTGACTTTTTCTAAAATTCCCCCCATTTTTTTTAAACGTATATAATCTTTTTATATGACATTTTATTTAAAAATACACCATAAAATCAAGTATTTTATCATCTTTAATTTGAGCATAGTATTGCTATATTTTTTTAAGTCAATATTTATAATTGTCTATATGTTATACGTATAACTTGTGTGATTATTAATTGCGTAATTATGAACATAGCTTGGATAATTATCATATAAGTTATGTAATTATAAAATAACTTGCGTGATTATTTTTTATAACATGAGCAAATTTTCTTTGCGTAATATATAATATAACTTGCGTAATTATGTACATTTTTATGTGTAATTGTAGTGCGGACGAAACTACCTCTCCGCCAAAAAACACGTGTCACGCTGTGGTGACTTCGTAGTTTTCACACGAAAATTACATTTTGTATAGTAACCAACTCCATTATATATAGTTTGTTAAAAAACAATATAATTATTTACCAACTAATAATTATTAGGCACATATAATCACATACCAATATAGGGTAGGGTTAGATTGAGAAGCACTTTTTGTGATAACTCTAAAAAATAATATGAGCTACACATTTCAATCACATACAAATCCCATGTCATTTTTATTTTTTAAAACATTTATAATTTTTTTACGACTTTATTTTTTCAAAAAAATTACAACATTAATTTAAGTATATTTATATTTCCAACGCTTATCATATTATTATATTTTTTCAAAAATCATCTACATGTTATTTACATATGTGTAAATTTAGTTATAAACATATGTAATACCTTATTTATACATGTGTAAATCGGTATTAAACATATGTAAAATGAATTTTATAAAAAATGGTTTTTTTTATTTTATAAAAAAGTTTTTTATTTTTTATGAAAAAGGAAAAGGAGAGAAACATTTTTGTGCATATTTTTATTATGTTTTTGTAAATTACAATTTTACCATTGAAAAATAATTGTCACATTAATTCTTAGAGTTATGATAAAAGAGAAAGTTCGTATTTGATCTATCCCCTATATAATTGTTTAAAATAAGGTGCCAATAGTTACGCATCAATAATTATGTATCAAGTACATATTTTTATGTATCAAATTTAACAATCATTTTTAATTATAATTATACTATAATTAAATTAATATAGTAATATTATATATTTTTGTATTATACTTTTATGAAAAATACTAAAAATATAAAAATAATCAATTTTACAAAATGATAAATATATATTCAACCTAATAAAGGTCATCAGTGGCTATAATTTTTTTCACTTTCTAGCCTTATTTTACTAAATTATTAATTTGATCTTGTTAATATTTTATTTTAATCATTGAATTAGTGCGATCAATAGTTTGAACACAGTTCTAATCACTTTCACAAAAAATCACCTCGCATAAGAACATACATATACATACATTTATTTATATATATATATATATATATATATATATTATATATATATATATATATAATATATATATATATGCATGTTAACCCAAAATGGGCGACACCAAAAAATAGGTATATATATATGTGTACATATTTTTGTGGTCGATCTATTCCATCTCCCCAAAATGGACCGCAAACTTTTCACATTCAACTTCCATCCATTTGCTTGTGAAATGGACATCCTTGGCATCTTTACATGGTCCAATTTGAAACATTCAACTTCAACATAGCAATTGATTTGGAAAAAGAAAACAACTTTTGAACCCCTTAAAGTGACAAACTAAAAAGCAAACTTTTCACATCGTAATATGAATTAAAATACCCCTTTATTGCTAGAATTAATAACCTAAGAAATAACAAATAATCGACTTGCTTACTTTTTTTAAGTATTTATAATGCCATAACATTTTCTTGAGATGTAATTATTTGTTAGCTACAACATAAATTTAGCTTCCGTGTATATAATTTATCCAACATAAATAATCGACTTGCTTACTGTTTTTAAAATATGTATTACTTTGCGCATTCGTATCACTTCCCGATAAGATATAAGCAATTTATCTTACATTTTATGCAGTAAATTATTTTTCAGCATTCAAACCATTACCTCAATATCATATATCGCAATAACCGGTTAGTGTTAGGATGACCCGAAAATGATAGAACAAAGTCTTAGGGTAGAACAAGTAACAATAATCATCTTTGTCAAACATTTCTTTTAGATAGTGGGGTTAGCAACTTTCATTCAAATCTTCTCTCTCTCCAATAAACACACACATATTGTCATTTGTCAAAGCATAAATAAAGACTCATCACCTATTATTTGTCAAAGTTTCCATCTTTCTTTGTCTATTTCTACTTCTTCATCTTCAACCATGTCTGAAGACCAAAGAGATCTCTACTACCATGATCCATTTCATGATGATCAAAGAGCCAGTGAGACTCTCTTTTCGTTCTTCGGCCCTAATTCCGCGGTTAGAGACCATGATTCACAACCAAATCATCAAAGAATTCATGACTACATGAGTCTACCTCCCTTCTTCACTGGATCAACTGATTATAACACACCTGCAACAACTTTTGGTTATTCATCATCTTCATCACAACAACCTTTTGGTTTTCAAGATGATCAAAAGCCGGTTATGGATACTGGAAACTTGCTTGGTGCGACTGATGCTATTCCTGTAACACCCAATTCGTCTTCTATTCGTTCATCGTCTACTGAGGCTGCTGATGATGAGCATGAGGTTAAAGAAGGTAAGAAAGAGGGTCAATCGAAAGATGTAGCCGAAAATGGAGGAGATGGTTCTAAGAAAGTGTAAGTTTATATGATGCATGAATAATCTTCTTGATCGTATTAGGGTTTATATCTATTGGTATATTGATCTTACTCAATATAATTGTCAACTAATAGGATTAAGCACAACAAGAAAGAAGAAAAGAAGAAAAGAGAACCACGGTTCGCCTTTATGACGAAGAGTGATATCGATCATCTTGAAGACGGGTATCGATGGAGGAAGTATGGACAGAAAGCTGTCAAGAATAGCCCTTATCCCAGGTTATTTAGATAACTTATAATATACTTCTATTAACTACGAATATCTACACCTTGTAGTATTTATAAATATGTACATACTAATACGTATGTATACATACGTGAGTAGGTGTGTATATATGTGTGTGTGCGCACGCAAGGTGCTATTATAAGAAAGTCTAAGCAGATGGTTTCATATAGTGTAAATCTTGAATGCGTTAATATATTATTTATAATGAAACCTATGCAGCTACCAAATTTGTGTTTTATCTCCAGAATCATTGGTACAAGTTGGTTTCACATTCTTGATCTAGTTTTTATATAGACAAAGTGGGAAAACAAAGCTTTGTTTCCCAGTAAAGTATGTGCAAAAACTGTAATCTTTACTAGCTAGTAAATCTTGTAACAAGTCTTGATCTTTGTTACAGAAGCTACTACCGATGCACGACTCAAAAGTGCACAGTAAAGAAGCGCGTCGAACGATCATATCAAGATCCATCAACGGTGATCACAACATATGAAGGGCAACACAACCACCATCTGCCAGCAACACTTAGGGGAAATGTTGGTGGTGGAATGCTGTATTCGCCATCTTTGATGATGCCACAAGGCGCGATAGGGGCTGGTGGTTCAAGCTTCCCTCGTGAGTTTCTTGCTCATATGCCTCATGGTTTCTACAACTCCGGTGGTGGCGTTGATGGTTCCGGTGGTGGTTCGATCTACCAGCAACCCACCCTAACACCAATTCAGCAACTCCAGATTACTGATTATGGGTTGTTACAAGATATGGTCCCATCCATGACTTTTAAACAAGAGCCCTAATTAAATTACCTTTTGTTGACTTAATTTCACCAATTTATTCATGTGTAGGGTGTTGTTTTTGCATCATACATAGAAACACCTACTTCTTAATATTATGTAATTACAGTACTTATATAGAAACTTTTATTCTTCTAGACTGTTGGTTTATGTAATTTACAATCATTATTGGATATCAATAAGGTTCATTACCTCTTATATAAGTAATCTAGTTTGTGTTATTAATTATTTAAGGAAAGACTTATAATAAGAATATAAGTTTATGTAATTGTTTCACATAAGTTTAGAAAAAAATGCACACATAATGGAAACAGATCTTTTGTCTTTGGTTTTGTTATAAGTAATTAAACAATGATTTGGTGTTAAAATTAAAAATAAATATGAAGTTAAATGTGTATGAAAATCTAAACACATAAAAAAGCAGTCATACAAATTTGCTTTTTTAAATTTAATTAGAAAAAATCTAGTCTTCACAAAACATGTTAACATCAAACATTATAATATATATGCTTCCTATTTTTAGAAATAAACTATATTAAAACTATATAATTTCATATCTAATTTTATATAAGAATATTACTTTTTAAAGAGACTACAATAGAAATCACTCCACACGTTCTACACTTTCTACCAAAAATATCTTATCAAGTGAATATATAGTTGGTTATACACAAACATATGTATACAAACATACAAACGAACGACCCTTTAAATATTTACAACCAGAAACTATGTTATTCAAAGTGAACACATTTTAATTTATACTTGATTTTTTATGTGTGTAAAGTGTGTGTATATATATATACATATATATATATATGTATATATATATATATATATGTATGTATGTATATATATATTCTGAGTAATAATTTTTCATAAAATTGTGTTTTAATTTAAGAAACGTTTATTATTTTTAAATCAACTAAACACAATATACAAGTGCACCTATCTTATAGTAGTATAGTTTTAAGCAATAACCGAGTATTGATTCACGGACACAATGACTCTCAATATTAAATCATTATCAATATTTAACCGGTCAATAGAGTTTGGATATGTCATATTAAAATTAAGTAAAGTGATTAGCAAATTAAACTAACAAAGCAAAAGAATGAATATGAAGCTACACAATCAATTAAAGATATCACTTGGATTTCAACTACGCTTGGCATAACAATACAACTAGCACAAACTCGAGATGTGATCATTTTTTACACATAATACATGAAAGTAGCTTAAACCCTCGTCAAGGGTATTTAAACATACAACTCTTAGAAAAGCTAAAACGATAAACACACAATAGTCACCTAAGATTATGCAATAAGAAACGAATGATATAATTATGTTAATATGAAATGTGAATTAAACTCCCTTATCTAACTCCACAAATATTTGAAAAGTTAAGATGATAAACACATGATAACCACCGCCACTTGCGTAAAATAGCAAAACTACAATTACCCTTCAACTCATAAACATCATTTCACAATTACAAAATAACTCATAATCAATGAAAAGAGAGATTCATGACATACGTTATGGTTTTCTCAAATATACGCATAAGGATGCATATTTGATCAGTTTTACTAAACATTTCAACCATCATTCATCATTTCTAATCAAATGTCATAACATTACATACAAAAGACAAAATTATACATAAGTTGTGAATCCAAGGATCGCAGACAGGAATTATCAGTGTTGGTCGAAGACAAGTCAATGTTTGCGGAATCAACGTTGGCTTGGTTTAATTGTTTTGTAATAAATTTCAATATCAATGAAGATTCAAGAACACACTAACAGAAACAAAACTAATGAATAATATGTATTTCATTAAAATATGTTAATGATTACAAAATAATGAATGAATGATTATGAGACGGCTGCTAGGGTTTGATTGAATGAATTGATGTGATGTTCGCTGTTTGTGGATTTGTTGTACTGCTATTGTTGTTATCGTTCAATCAATCGTCTAATCAAGCGTCCTTGAATCGAAACCTAGGATCCATTTATATAGACAATGATGTTTCTGTTATAGAAAACACCGGATCTCTTGGGATTTGATTTGTGTCAGTTAAGAAATCATCGGATTTGTTGGGATTTGCATAACTGCCTTGTTGACTTGTAACACTTGTATTATACAAGTGTTTGGACTCCGCAGGAATAATGTCTTCCGTAGGAATTTGTTCTTCCGTAGAAGTATTGTTCTTCCGTAGATGTTTTGTTCTTCCGTAGGAATCTTGTTTTTCTGAAGCTGATTTGTTCTTCCGTAGGAATCTTGTACTTTCAAAGCAAACTTGTTCTTCAGTTCTGGTTGTTCATCCGTAGAGGATCTTCAGATGTAATGTTACTTGTAAGAAACATATCTACGGAAGAACAAAATGTTCATTCGTAGATGTTTCTTACACTTGGTCAATTTCATAAATTGACCAAGTATAATGTTGATACCTGCAACCATACATAAATCAACACACATATAAATGGGTTAACCTATACATTTAATGCATACACAATAATGAATTACAAACATTCATTACAGATATTAATTCAAGTACTAAGACTATACATAATAGACTAGATCTACTAATCCTAGACCTAACATAAGTCTTAAAAGAACATAATGTTTTCTAACATAACATGCTTACAACACTTACAAGATTGAACATTTTATCAAACTAGAACAAACACACACAATCATTGAAGAATAATCAAGTTTTATCATAACATCAACATAAACAACACCAAGAACCATGTATAAATTGTTAAATCATGCTAAGTTCATCTAATCCGAGTGATAATAAGATTTAGCCCACACTCAAAAATCACACCCACACTCAAAAATCACACCCACACTCAAGAACATGAAAGAACTCATAGTAGATCTAGAGGAATTCAAAACAATTTGATAAAAAAAATAGGGTGGGTGATGTTAGATCCTTCTTGAAAGTCTAAACTCTTTAATCACGGCTTTCAGATTTCTTAATAATTCTTCAAATAGACCTAAAATCACCTACAGGGGTGAGAGAGGCTAGTGTTTGAGATAAAATGAAAGTTGTATTGAAATGGAGTGAATTTAGGTTAAAACCCGATTATGGTCGACTGTGTAGAATAAGTGAGTGGGCCGTGTAAGCTGCAGTTCCCTACAGAATTATGCTTAACAGCCACATGGCGATCTACTGGTGTCTACATGCTCATGTCAGACGCTTTTCTTCATAAAACTTCAGTTTTTCTTCAATTTCTCATAAAAAATCATCAAGTGACCACGAGGGACTACAACATTCAAATATGATACAATTAAGTGTATAAATAGATAAATTGTAATAAAAATGATTTAAATGAGGGATAATATGTATTGTTTAAACATTTCATAATTTTTGTCATTCACTCACATGCACATTTAGGGTCGAGGAGAAGGTGTGCATTTACCAATAAAAATACTAAGAAATTATGTTCCATTTTTTGTCCCATTGTTGCATCCTTATCCATCTTACGCCTTCTAAGTTTCACACTTCAATTTATACGTACAAATATCTTGTTGTTTCCTTTTACCAGTATCATACCCCTTCTAGCGGTATTCCATCAACTATCGAAGACACCATTTTAGCTTCCTCTCTTCTCATTACTTTCTAATTCCACTCCATCATTATTGTATAATTACTTTTACTAAAGTTAGAACTCTATGTATTGATTATTAAGGTCCCTACATGTGTGCTTAAGTACCAATGCTTTAGAACTTTTTAGCTCCTCTAAGTAATATGCAACAAAGTTACTTTTAACGTAAATAAAAACGGCTAATTAAGCCTATAGTTTAGAATCTACTTTTGATTATAAGCCCCCAATGGTCTTAAGTTAAGCTCAGTTTTTACTACTAAACCTAGCTATATGATCTTAAAGCTCTAATAGACTTTATATTACATAATTTTTCTAGCCCTTATTTTTAATTACCATTCATCATCATATAATGTTTGTGATTTCACAATGAATTTTCCATTCACTTTTTACACATAGGATGGGCGGTGTGGGCCCAGTAGGGTAGGTGTCACGGCTGTGCCATCGTGTATGCCGCCCCACCCCATAGTTTGGGAAAATATGAAGTTCATGGGTTGCTAAAACCCGAGCTTCACCCACTATTAACTTACATGTTATGCGACCGTTAGCGTAACAAGTATTTCTTTATAATCACTACCATCACAATTGAAAAGGATTATGCTAATTTTTTATGCATACATCTTGATTATTTTTTGTACATGTACGTAAATCATTGTGTGTCAATACGTCAAAGACAAAGAAGATACGGTATCAACCACACATACAAGTTACATGCCATTTTTATATCTTTTTAAATATTCAAACTTTTGGTCACAATATTCTTTTTTCATAAAAATTTCACCATTAATTTTAGTATGTTTTATTTCTCCAACGCGTATTTTTTAAAAAAATTGTTCACCTGTTATTTACACATATGTAAATTAGTCATTACATAAGTGTGAATTTGGTTATACATATTTGTAAATCCGGTTTTACAAATTTGTAAATCCGATGCTACATATGTAAAATCAATTTCGTAAAAAGAAATAGATTTTTTTTATTTTTTAATCATTTTTTTATTTTTTATAAAAAAAGAGAAACGAGGGAAACATTTTTATTTATTTATTTTTATTTTTATGTTATTTTTTATGATTTTTTATTATATTTTTGTTATTTACTATTGTCATTGAAAACTTATGGATTATATTGGTTTCTAGAAATCTCATAAAAAATGAGTTCACATTTAAAGATCCCATGTAAACACCTACACCTATATTTTTAAATCAGTCGTGGTCGGTGCATTCATTGATGCAAGTCCTGGTGATCAGAATGGTACTCGAATCCAATTATGATCCCAAGTTTCCAGACACATCGCAGTAAGACGGATCAAAGAAGAGTGAGAACCTCTCATTGGTTTTTGAAATTCAACATCAGGAAGTGTTTTCACACCATCGACTTCTTATCTTATAGCCTGGTGCGGTGGGTCGAAAGCATTCTTTCTTGTTAGTGCTTTACAAACAACATGAGTGTACTTTCGTGATTGCGAATACTGACTCTTAGGGAAGAAGCCTGTAACCTTATTTGATTCGTAGATCGTTAAGGGAAATTGTTTCAAAACGGCTACCATAGAGTCAGACCTTTTTACCAATCCTATCTCTTTAAAGCCGGCTAACATAAAGAGCTCCTTCTCAATCTAATCTCAAGTCAGGGCTTAGTTACACTATGATAGAAAGATCTATTTTTTTCCTCTCTTTATCCAGTTGGGCTTGTCTCAAGACTAAATCAAATCTAACTACGTTCTTCATCAAGTTGTTAGTTTCCTTTCTCGTCTACAGGATATGATGCAAATGTAATGGGACTCAAGTTGTAAAACACGTGCGCCTTTTCTTTCCTATGTGTGTAATACTAGAATAGGACGATGAACCTATATTCGTCTAACCTTATAAATTAATTATACACCCTAATGGGCTTTTAGTCGCCCTCCCTTTAACTTGATGTTTATGAATATTGAAGTTTGTACTACTTAACCTTTTAGGCACATGGATGATTGAATATAATATTTATCTTTAAAAAATATTCAGGTAGTAAGATGTTTTGTACTTATCTAAAAAATTAGGGATTCGAATCCTATAATTGGTCAAGTTAGATAGATAATAATAGCGGATTATGAAAAAAAAATTGAACGGTTAATTTATTGATGGACTACTGGTCCATCTGATCATCTTTATTACTTAAATACGAAACTTGAGACCAATATCAGGAGGAAATTCATATAAGGTGCGAAAACCCCTGACCCACCTATAACCTTTTTTGTCACATGTGAGGTTTAAACCTAAAACCTCTACTTATTTTTATGAGACCTTGACATATCTCATATTAACCACTTGAAATAAGAATATTGATGATTATGAATATTTTATAAAATGAAAAGCTTGTAGATCATATGAAAGTTTGCATCTTCATTAATATGTCTATATATAAATGCTTTCATTAATTTATCCAAACGAACAATTTAAAATATTTATGAGCCAATCATTGCTTTTGGTTGTAAATAAATATGGGTAAATGTGAATTTCAATCAAAATCATATGTTTTAATTTGAATTAAACCTAATTTATTTTTGCTCAATAATATTATTGTTTTAAGGGTCGATTATTTTTAATTTTGATTGTATATCTTTTGATATATAGGTCTTACTTTTGTTGCGTGAATGAGGCTTTTGGCTTTAGCTAGTTTTGAGTTTTGACCAAGAAATCATGCACCCGTTTAATTAGCTTTGAGTGTAGGGAATGCCTAGCTTATCACTTTCTTTAGTAGAGTATGCACTAGCTTGGGGCTCATATTGTAGCCCATTCTCTAATCTCTATTAATGGATTTTTTTAAAGGTAAACTCTATTGAAATGGCACAACCGACTAGCCAATGGCTAACCAGGAGAAAAACGTTAACAATTACATGTTAAGATCATGACTAGTGCACCACAAATACTACAACAAAATAATGGAGTCAACTAAGTTATCTTTTCGCCTTCCTGATTACCAAAAACCTTTCTATTTCAAAACCTCCACATACTCCATCAAGCCGAATAACTCCAACCGCAAGATTATCGAATGAGGGGATTTGACAACCAGAAATGAAATATCTAATCATCTACCAATACAACTCCATATTCCATTAGCCTGAGTGCATCAACCAAAAACATGATCTGAAATTTCAATGATATATGAGTAAATTATACAAACAATAAGTTGAATGTCAAAACCTCTCTTATATTGTAAAGGTCGTGGTTTACAAAAATGGTCATTTTTATCTAAAGGTTTAGATATTAACATTTTCATCCAAAGGTTTAAACAAAATTATCATTTGAATCTATTTGACTACACCTAGTTAACATCATTATATTTTCTATTAAATCCCATTTGAGAGGTTATTTTAATCAAAATAGTTACAAAATAAAAACCAGCCCAGCATGAGGGTTTTATGTTTTTAATATCTTTGGTATTCTTAAAAGATGAAATCCCACCCATAAATCAATTTCTTTCGCCCTCGTAATCCAAACAGTGAACATAGTAATCGTAATCATAATTTAATCCCCCAAAATCAATCACATGTAATGTTTGAAGAACTTTGGTTTATTCGTGTCTCTACTGATGATTTCAATCAATATGAGTTTTATGTAAGTTTGTTTGTCGCCATCATAATGATCATTACATTATCTATTAATGGAATCAATCTACTGTTATATTTGGTGTATTGGTCCTATTATGTATTGTTATTGATTTGGTATTTTACCCTATCATTTAGGCAAAAGTATGTAAGTCTGAAGAATTCGTTGATACAGATCATTGTTTTTAGTTTTAGTTATGGTAATTTGGCAGGATTTTTTGCATTACAGACTTCTTTGGTTGAAAGTTCATGGTTAAGTGGATTGATGTTTTACAATTATAATTCATAGATTGTTAATATCACTTATTTTATTTTATTTTTTTACTTTGCTAATTGGTATTTGTGGTTATGATTAAAAAAGTTGGTGTCATATGGCTTGCTTATTTATTCTTTATTTTGGCTTCCATATAGCTTGCTTATTTATTCTTTATTTTTATGGGGTTTATCTAAAAGTGTGTGTTACATTTAGGTGGTTACATTTAAATTTTATTTTTATCTAAAAGAGAGTCAAATTGCAATGGTAATTACTTATTTATTCTCTATTCTGTATTTGTTTTGACTAAAACACACCTCGAGCTGACAAGATTTAACGAAAAATGTTAACGGAGTTAACTAAGTGAAATTATATGGAATCAAATAAGAGTTTTAGGGGCTGTTTGGTAAGTTCTGAATGATTAAATGTTGAATCAATAAAAGGTCTGAATCATTAAGTGCTGAACAATTAAGAGCTAGTATATCGTTTAACTATTCAAATACAAATGTCTCATCAATTCAGATAAGAGGTCTTAACCATTCAGCGTTAATTAAACCTCTTAACCATTCAGCACTAGTATAATGTTTAACCATTCACAGGCAAATGTCTAAACCATTCAAACATTTGCTCGCGAAACAAACAGTCTGAACCATTAAGTGTTGAACCATTAAAAGGTTGATTAATATGGTGTCAAACATCCCTTAGATATGACAAGATTCAAATGAATCAAATGATCGACTTTTATAAAACTACAAACACTTAACTCTAAAATTAATGTAGTCAGAAGCAATCTAAAAGCAAATTCTAATGATGCATATTAACCTTTCTTGGGTAACGGGTGGATATCAATTAGTTTGGAAGGATACACCTTATGGTTTTTTAATGTAAAGATCATGAGTTCGCATCTCATTTGATGCAATATGATTTAAACAGGTTAGAGGTTTTAGCATAGTGGGTTTTTGGTGATGGGTCTCCTTTAAAATGGTGGGCAAGTTGGTTTACCAATGCTATCTTTATTTGCAGGGCGTAAATGACCTTTTATCAATAGATTTATTTGATGTTCGGACTTGCAATATATTTTTAACTTTCTAAAAATAATATATATTAACCTTCCTTGGAATACATCTAATGTCTACACGTGGGAATAGATTGAGAAACATATTTAATCTGCTTAATATATTGAGAAATAGATTGAGAAACCTATTCAATTTGCATAATACCAATTATTTTAAATTTTAGTGGTTGAGATTAATATTTTTAAGAATTCAATAAAATGGGAGGAGGTTTGATTTCAGATCCTGCATATGACGAAAAAAGAGTGTCCGTGTTGAGACAAAGAGTTTTCTTTTACCTATTGTGAATTATTTTAAACGTAGTATCATTTTTACTCAAGTAATAAATATGTTTGGGTGAACCATAGTCCGTAATTGTTAAAAAATTAATTTGAATAGTTATCAAGTCTATGACCCTACCTAGTTAGCTAACTTTAGGTTGGGGCTTGTGTCGGACGTGGCTTTATTAAATTCATGTGGGGTGAATAGTTTTGACCTGTTTATCATGCATTTTAGTACCTCATATCATTAATAATATCCATTAGTCAACTTAATTTCGCTATATACTTATATATAAACTTTTCTTCTAGTGCAGTAATGCTCTAACATTTTCTTTTTTGATATCTTGTGTGATAGTTGGGAGTTGGTTTACAAGAGTGAACATATTATAGTTAAGGAAAAGTTAAAAAAACGTTACAAATCTAAAAGCTATAAAAGTAATTTTAATTATTAATCTTTCTATATATTTATTAACATTAAATTGTATCGAAAAAATTTATTATATAAGTATTTTAACATAATTATTTTAGTTAACTTTTTTCAAGTTTCTTTAATTCTTTTAAACATAAATAAATTTTATGTACGGTATTACTTTTTTATAAAATTACACCATAATAATGAACATATTTTATCTTTAAAATGCATAGTTTATTGTGTATTTAATACTTTTCATTGTGTCTTTTTGTTAGTTATTATGTTTTTCTATATATTTTGTTTTTCTAAAAGGATAAACTTTCAAAAATATATAATGAAGAATAATACTTTTGTGTATTTCTAGTATACAAAACACAATGATAAGATAACAACTAATTCATCTAATACATTAAAAGCAATAACAAAATAACACAAAATGATATAAAACATAAAACATAATGTTAAAATGTCGCATTGTATAATATTGAATGTTATGAATTTTGAAAAATACATTAGTAAAATAATAGCAATGTGTATTTCTAATCATAAAACATAATGATAGATAACAACAGTTTTATATAAACTATTAAAAATAATAATAAAAATAACACATTTTGTTATCTTAAGCATTATAAGTTTTATAAATTATATTGGTAAAATAACATTATTGTGTAGTTCTAATTGTAAAACACAATTATAGATAACAAATTTATATAATCTATAAAAAATAATGACACAAATAACACAAAATGATTTAAAATATAAAACACAATGATAAATACATATAACAAATGATATAGAAAATGACATAATAAACTAATCTTTGACACAATAATTAAAGTATCTACACAACAACCAATATGTCATCCCTTTTAAATCAATAGAAGGACACATGTCAAGTCTACGATTTTTTTAGGATTTTTAGATTAAATACTTTCTTTATTATGACCCTACACTTAAAATTATGGGGTATTTTATATTTTTTCCTACATAAGATCATTATTTACATATTTTATCACGTAAAAAAATCAATTACGTATTTCACATTTCTAAAATATATATGTTTCACATATATTTATACATTATAACTAACTTATTCAATAACTAACTAGCGTGTACCCTCCGCACGTGTTGCGCGCTTGACTCAACGTTATAATCGGGTTTAGAATGGGCGTTTAGTTGTCGTTGCTAACCATAAATGGTAACCACACCAAAGCAACCAATACCACCCCTCATGTCATCATGACCCTAATACGATGTGAAACAAAATCATTAGATGAGCAATTGCCCGTTTCATCAACATTAGTAGAAATGACAAATCAATACACTAACAGACACTAGAAAGAGAACCATGAAACCAACGTAAACATGAAACAAACAACAAGTATTAGATGAGATGTTTCTGATCATCATTGACGGAACTAAATATTTATAACTTACGTCTACAAACAGACTAATCCAGACACAATGACGACAATAACAAACCACCTTTCGCTGCATACACGTATGCAAACCTAACAATAATAATCTCAAACAACATTACTCCAAAGAGAAAAAAGGACGTCCAATGAATATTGAATAATTTCTCAAGATATTAAATAAGTCTAGTTAATATACAGATTATCACAATCAGTAGAGATCCAAAAGGCAAAACATATAAGGAAAAAAATCAGGGTTTACATAAATAAACACCAAATTACCAAATACTAAAATTAAGGAGCCAAGAGCAACCAAACAACCAAATGTAAGGCTCTTTTCCTAGGAGTTCTTATAGTTGGCCAATCATGGCATAAACGATATAATACATTTTGATATAAAATGTTTTAGAGAAAAAAATGAGATCATTTATTACATTTATAACCATACTTATCAAAATATATATTGTTCTTGAATTTAAAACATCTACATTGTTCTTCTCAAATTAAAACATCAAATTTTAAAAGGTGGATGCCAGTTTCTAAATGCCAAGTAGCTCCCATCTCGATGTCATCCTCAACATTTGTTACTACCTGCCCACTAATATATATATATATATAAAGTTAGTGTTGATGAGTGAGTTTTAGTTTTATAATAAAGTTAAATACATGGTTTGTCCTTGTGGTTTGCTCAGGCCCCGTTCTCGGGACGCTTACAGTTTGATCCTCATCGCACATAAAACAGATAATTACATTTTCCTTATGAAAATATTACAGCGTAAACATAAAAAATTAACTTTTCATGTCATTACATATGCTTTTGCAAGTTAATACAAGCGTTCATTTCAAAACATCACTCGTTCGCATTACAATGCAAAAACATTAACAATAGAATGCCATCCAAAAGAGCTTAGTAGCCGCCTCGTGCCATCCTCAGCAATGTTTACCTGCCAACTGAAAACGTATAAAAGTCAGCGTTGTTGAGTGAGTTCTAGTTTTATAATAAAACATACATTTCAATCGTTAAAACCATTCTTTACTTCTTTCAGAATCAAACTATACTTTTCATTCGTTCGTGATCATGCATCATACGTACATACAGATAACATCGTTATTATCTTCCATTACATTCGTTAACTTCGTCCGTTTTATACCTTCGCCCTTTCGAGTCTGTTGCAACAACATGGTCGCTCACCTCATTAACAACCACAGCTGTTTGCACGCTATCCGAGTCTGTTGCACCCATAGGGTCGCTCACCCCGATTGCCACTTTCAATCATAGCATGCTATCCGAGACTGTTGCAACTATAGTGTTGCTCACCCCATGGCAACTTCATGATATCTCGCTATCCGAGTCTGTTGCACCCATAGGGTCGCTCACCCCAATCGCCACTTTTAATGATAGCACGCTATCCGAGTCTGTTGCAACCATAGTGTTGCTCACCCCATGACAACTTCATGATAGCTCGTTGTTCGAGTCTGTTGCAACAACTGGGTTGCTCACCTCAAATATGTGCTTGCAAGCCTTTCCTTCGTTCATTCATCATTCAATAATGCATGCAGTCTTACTTCGTGTTCCTCTTTCATTATCTTTCACTTTACGTTACATAATACTTTATTCATTCATTCGTTAACATGACACGTAAAGCCATAGGAAAGATAAACATACATCATCATAAAGAACATATCATACAATCATACATCACATCATACATCACATCATCACAACATAAATGACTTCCAAAAGGTCAACTTACATAGCCCCCGGGAATCTCCCAAGTCAAAGCCTACATTACACTTTTTCCCCAAAAAAATCAGAAAATATTCTAAGTCCTTAGACGCATGGGCACTATGCAGGCGCATGGACACTATGCAGGCGCATGGGCAAATTTCAGGCGCATGGACACTATGCAGGCGCATGAGTGCCTAGGCGCATGGGAATCCTGGACGTCTGGACACTTAGTCAATTCCAGCCCAATTCTAGGTGCATGGGTACTATTCAGGCGTATGAACACTTAGGCGGATGAGCCACTTAGGCCCATGAGCACTATTGGGGCGCATGGCCCTACACTTAGTCATCCGACTAATAAGTCTAGGCGCATGGACCACTGTTCAGGCGCATGGGCTATACCTAAAACATTTCTAAGGCAATTTTAGGCACATGAGCTACTGTTCAGGCGCATGGATTACGTTTAAATCCTTCTAAGTTATTTTCAGGCGCATGGACCTTCTGTACAACATGTTTCTAGTATGTTTTCGAACCCAATCATCAAACCTATCTGTTCTAAGCTTACCAAGGCTATTCTAAACGTGAACAACCTATAAGCATCTAAGAATCATCATCCAACATGCATAATACATACGGGTATACATACATAAACATTTGAAAATCGTTTTAATACATTTTCAGCCCCAAGAAAAGTTAAAACAAGTAAAACCGGGGTATAGAAACTCACCTGATGCAACTTGGGTGTTTCTTCCTTTCTAACCCTTTGCAACCAAGTTCAAACACCTAAAAACATCACCAACACACACACACACCTGAGCACATACACAAACACATAAGCACATAAGCTTATAACCGGGATAAAACTCGTCATAAACACTTAGAAACCACGAATTCTTACCTTGATTTCGACTTCTCTTCTTCTTCTTTTCTTCAAAACTCGAAGTTCTGCTCTCTTTCTCTAAAACCGAAAGAAAGTGTGATGTGAAGGGAGTGTGGGCGGCCATGCCTACCTTTACACCAACTTTTGAAAGATTTTTTGTCCTTTTGGACACTTTTAGTCCCTCCACTTGGACTTTATTGTTTTTCTTTCTTTTATTCTTTATTTCTTGTCTTTTTAAAATAACCGGGTGTTACAAGTCCACCCCCCTTATATAGGTTTCATTCCCGAAACCTGTTATTCCTCAAACAGACGAGGATAATGCCGCCTCATCTCCTCCTCAGTTTCCTATGTAGATTCAGATCCCTTCCTGTGCTTCTATTGTACACGCATAAGAGGAACCACTTTATTTCTCAGCCTCTCTCTTTATGATTGTTGATTGCCATTGGTTGCTCCACATAATTGAGCCTTTCGTCTACTTCGATATCCTCCAGTGGAACAATCATGTATTCATTAGCTAAACACTTTCTTAGATGAGATATATGGAATGTCGGGTGAATCCCACTTAACTCATCTGGTATCTCCAACCTATAGGCCACCTCTTCTACTCGAGCAATGATTCGGAAAGGGCCTATATATATTGGGCTCAACTTGCCCCGCTTCTTGAATCGGATAATACCCTTCCAAGGTGAGACCTTCAACATAACCCGGTCACCCACCTGGAACTCGATTGGTCTGCGTCGTCTATCGGCATACGACTTCTGTCTATCTTTGGCTACCTTCATAAAGGCTTTAATCTTTTCTAACTTCTCAGCCGTAGCCTCGATCACCTTGACACCTCCGAGTTCTTTCTGCCCAATGTCTCCCTAACATACGGGCGTCCTACATCTTCTACCGTATAGCATCTCGTATGGTGGCATGCCAATACTGGCATGATAACTGTTGTTGTATGAGAATTCAGCTAACGGTAAGTGGTCATCCCAACTTCCCCCAAAATCAATCACACATGCCCGAAGCATGTCTACCAATGTCTGAATGGTCCTTTCTGACTGACCATCCATTTCGGGATGATAAGCCGTGCTAATATGTAACCTCGTCCCCATGGCATCGTGAAATTTCTTCCAGAATTTAGAGGTAAATCGGGTGTCGCGATCAGACACAATGGACACCGGCACGCCATGACGAGTTACAATCTCCTTGATGAACAGGTCAGCCAACCTCTCGGATGAATATGTCTCGGGATCGATAGGAAGTGGGCACTCTTCGTTAAACGGTCAACAATCACCCATATGGCATCGTACCCCTTCGGAGTACATGGCAGCTTCGTAATAAAATCCATGGTGATGTGCTCCCACTTCCATTCCGGTATATCCAAAGGTTGGACCTTCCTATACGGCTTTTGATGTTCGGCCTTCACTTGCAAACAAGTAAGGCACTTACTCACATACCCCACCACATCGCGCTTCATACTCGGCCACCAATAATCCTTCTTCATATCTTGATACATTTTTGTGGCACCAAGGTGGATAGAGTATCGAGTTTTGTGGGCTTAATCCATTATCTTCACCCGTAGATCCCCAAAATGAGGAATCCACACTCGTCCAAATCGGGTTTTAACATCGAGTGTGTTTTCGCCCAATTCCCCAACCAGACCTCTCATTCTTTTAGAGTTTAGATGATATATCTTTCAATGCCTCATCTTGAAACTCCTTGACTTGCTTCATCACATCAGAGGTCATGGTTAGTTGATAAGCTTTCACCCTAATCGGTTCGGGCCTCTCCTTTTGGCTAAGGGCATCCGCCACCACGTTAGCTTTGCCAGATGGTAATGGATCTCACAATCATAATCCTTTATGAGCTCCAACCATCATCTCTGCCTCATATTCAGGTCCTTCTGCTCAAAGAAGTACTTTAAGCTCTTGTGGTCGGTGAAGATGGTGCACTTCGTTCCATACAGATAGTGCCTCCAAATCTTTAGTGCAAAGACCACGGCCGCTAGCTCCAAGTCATGAGTAGGGTAGTTGACCTCATGAACCTTCAGTTATCGGGATGCATAGGCTATAACTTTTCTCCTTTGCATTAACACATACCCCAACCCCGAGTAAGAAGCATCTGAATACACCACCAAATCTTCGCTTCCATCAGGTAACGACAAGACAGGAGCTTGAGTCAACCTCACCTTTAACTCCTGAACGCCTGTTCTTGAGCTTGACCCCATATAAACTTTACATCCTTTCGGGTCAACTTGGTTAGTGGAGAAGCGATCTTAGAAAAGTCCTGAATGAACCTTCGATAATACCCCACCAACCCCAAGAAACTACGAATCTCGGATGGTGCCTTGGAGACTTCCATTGCATCACCGCCTCCAAGTTTGCTGGATCCACCATAATCCCCTCGGGGGTTCACCACGTGACCCAAGAACTGAACTTCGCGCAACCAGAATGCGCACTTGGAGAAATTTGCATACAATTCCTCCCTTCTCAACGCCTCCAACACCTCTCGAATGTGATCGGCATGCTCCTCCTCGCTCTTCGAATAAATCAGGATATCATCAATAAACACAATCACTGATTTATCTAACATTGGCCGACACACTCGATTCATCAAGTCCATAAAAGCAGCTGGCGCGTTGGTCAAACCAAAAGACATAACGAGGAACTCGTAGTGTCCATAACGCGTGCGAAAAGCTGTTTTTGGAATATCCTACTCCTTCACCTTCAATTGATGGTAGCCAGATCGTAGATCTATTCTCGAGAACCAACTGGCACCTTGAAGCTGGTCAAATAGATCATCAATTCTTGGTAAGGGGTACCGATTCTTCACCGTCAACTTGTTCAGTTCTCGGTAGTCGATACACGTCCTCATGCTACCGTCTTTCTTCTTTACAACCAGGACTGGAGCACCCCAGGGAGAGATACTCGGTCTATAAACCCCTTATCGACCAGCTCTTGCAACTGCTCCATCAGCTCTTTCATTTCTGTCGAAGCTAACTGATACGGTGCTTTGGCAAAGGGTTGAGCACCGGGTATCAAATCAATTTGAAACTCAATCTCACGGTCCAGTGGCATACCTGGTAAATCTTCTGGAAACACATCCTGAAAGTCACACACACTGGTACATCAGATAGTCGTGGTGTTGGCGCGTCCACATCCTTTACGTAGGCCAAGTAGGCACTACATCCACGCCTCATGCACTTTCCCGCCACCGCCATCGAAATCACTTTCGGGATCGTCGTGACTCGATCGCCATAAACCGTCACCTTATTCCGTCAAGCGCTGTCAATCGGATCATCTTCTTGCGACACATGATATTCGCTTCGTAGTCCGCTAACCAATCCATTCCTAGGACTACATCGAAACCGCCTAAGGTCATCACGAATGGTCTAACAAGAAACTTATGACCGTCTAGTTCTATGTCACAACCTTCTACCACCTTAGAAATCCTCGTAGACTTACCTATGGCAGTTTCTACCTCGAAGGGCTCATCAATACATCTACTCTTAATGGGAAACTTAGCACAAAAGGCAGCAGAAATGAAACTCCTACTAGCATCAGAATCAAACAACATAGATGCAAGAGTTTGGTTTACTAGAAACATACCTGACACCACGTCGGGGTTTGTCCTAGCCTCCTCCCGAGTCATCGTGAAAGCTCGGGCGCTTGCCTTCTGCCCTTCTCCTCCCGTATTCTTCGCTCCCGAACTTTCAGCCCTTGGCCCCTTACAATCCCTGCTCAGATGACCATTCTTCCCACAGTTGTAACACCTGCGAAGCCCACAATCTCTAGCCATATGGCCAGGCTTCCCATACTTGAAGTAGCTGTTTGATCCCCATTTTCATTCTCCCGAATGCTCCTTCCCGCATTTACCACACTTCTTCAACCCTACACCAGATGTGACCACACGTCGGTCACCAGCTTCGCCACCTTATTGTTTGGAGCGGCTCCACCACGTCTAAACCGTTTCCCATTCCAGTTCCGGTCACCACCACCCTTCTTGTTCACCTCAGCCACCACCACCTCGCGTTTATCATATAATCTACCAGCCAAATCAACCGCCGACCTAAAAGTGCTCGGCCGTGCGGCGATCATATGCCTACAGATATCCGCCGGCAACCCCTGGATGTATCTCTTAATCTTTCGTGACAATGGTGTCACTTGATCTGGCACCAGCCGCGCCATTTCATTAAATTTTGTGGTGTACTGCTGGTGTGTCATCGTTCCCGCCTCCAACTGCAGGAACTCTCTTTCTACCTTATCCATCTCTCTGTGAGGACAGAATTCCTCAATCACTAACTTCTTCAGTTCAGGCCATCTCATTCTCCCAATGGCCCTGCTACCCTCGGCTTGGACGATGTTGTCCCACCAGCACAAAGCCGAGTCCCCAAAAGAGTCGGTAGCGAACTTCACCTTTTGGTCTTCATGGCACTCACTGATGTCAAGAACAGCCTCCATTTCCCTCACCCATCGGTGAGCAGCAGCAACAGTGCCGTTTCCATCAAAAGTAAGGGGCTTGCATCTTATAAACGCCCCGTAGTTACAGCCTCGTACCGCCTCCGGCGCAGGCTCTTCTTCTTCTTCCTCCTCTTCATCATCAGAGAGAACCGTTTCTGGCTCCGGTTGCTCTCGTTCTCCTGAGGACCTATTCTTCTCCTTTCTTTCCCCTTCCCGTACTGCCTTGATAACTTCGGTCACCACATACGAAAAGATTGTCTGCATGACCTGATGAACTTCTTCCACGAAAGCCTCTTTTACTGAGGCTCTCAGATTGGCGCTCTCGTCGCCACCCTCGGATGAGGGGTCTTTGGTTCTTCATGAATCACCTTCTCAACTCTAGGTCTCCCTCTCATGGGTCGCGGTTCAGCACCGTGACCTCCACCACAAATGGCTTTTGAAGATCTACCACTGGCCATCATACGCACACTAAAAGATTCAAACACCAACACGGTCATTCAAGGGAACAACTCAGTTTATGTCAAGTATAGTAAGTTCCTAATTACAGTGGCCAGTTGTGATTAGCCACTTACTTTACTCTTCATACCCCAAGCATTACCTGTCCTGACTACATCAGCATTTAAATCTACATACAACACATAACCACATACCATGCGCACATAAACCGATTAATATTACGAAAATACCTGATGGCACGTAGCAACTCAGATTGGCATCCCATTCCCATTCCGTCCCATTCTCATATAAGGTTTATTTTGAAAATTTACCCATTTCACTTAAACTTTGGCTCTGATACCAACTTGTAAGGCCCCGTTCCCGGGACGCTTACAGTTGGATCCTCATCCCACATAAAACAGATAATTACATTTGCCTTATGAAAATATTGTAGCGGAAACATAAAAAAATAACTTTTCATGTCATTACATATGCTTTTGCAAGTTAATACAAGCGTTCATTTCAAAACATCATTCGTTCACATTACAATGCAAAAACATTAACAAAAGAATGCCATCCAAAAGAGCTGAGTAGCCGTCTCGTGCCATCCTCAGCAACGTTTACCTGCCAACTGAAAACATATAAAAGTCAGCGTTGCTGAGTGAGTTCTAGTTTTATAATAAAACATACATTTTAATCGTTAAAACCATTCTTTACCTTCTTTCAGAATCAAACTATACTTTTCATTCGTTCGTGATCACGCATCATACGTACATACATATAACATCATTATTATCTTCCATTACATTTGTTAACTTCGTCTATTTTATACGTTCGCCCTTTCGAGTCTGTTGCGACAACAGGGTCGCTCACCTCATTAACAAGCACAACTGTTTGCATGCTATCCGAGTCTGTTGCACCCATAGGGTCGCTCACCCCAATCGCCACTTTTAATGATAGCACGCTATCCGAGTCTGTTGCAACCATAGTGTTGCTCACCCCATGGCAACTTCATGATAGCTCGATGTTCGAGTCTGTTGCAACAACTGGGTTGCTCACCTCAAATATGTGCTTGCAATCCTTTCCTTCCTTCATTCGTCATTCAATAATGCATGCAGTCTTACTTCGTGCTCGTCTTTCATTATCTTTCACTTTACGTTACATAATACTTTATTCATTCATTCGTTAACATGACACGTAAAGCCATAGGAAAGATAAACATACATCATCATAAGGAACATATCATACAGTCATACATCACATCATACATCACATCATCACAACATAAATGACTTCCAAAAAGTCAACTTACATAGCCTTCGGGAATCTCCCAAGTCAAAGCCTACATTACACTTTTTCCCTAAAAAAATCAAAATATATTCTAAGTCCTTAGGCGCATGGACACTATATACTACAGTAACTTATAAAAAAAACTGTCACGAAAACCAAACTGTAAACCAAAAAAACTATTGTAACCCAATGTAAAATTATAGACAATATGGTGGTGGTTGCTAATGCAACGGGAACAATTATTCAATAAAAACTTATACATCATGCATCAAAACTTGTACATTAATAGAATATTCAAGATCATGTCCAATTAGTTTGTGGATTAAGAACATTTCAAGATCTCTAGCAATTAGAGGTCTAATGATTTGACCAAGGAACAAAAACTACAAATGAAAACTAATGTAAACCAATGTATAAAAAATGTTGCTTGACGTAGTAAACCAATGTAATCTAATGTAAACCAATGAAAACTAATGTAAACCAATGTATAAACTAATGTAAAACAAAGATGAGTAAACCGTGTGACTATACGAATGTGATTTTAACAACCTAACAACCAATCTACATTAAATTATGTAACTATATCACTGTTGCAACTTATTGTTACGTTAATATAAATTATGTAAACTAATATAAATCAATATTAACCAATATAAATCAATCTATAAAACAAATGTAAACTGATGCAACTTATTGTTACGTTAATATAAATAAGTATAACACTATTGTAAGAACCTAGAAACCATTTAAAACATCTAAAACCATTTTACGACACCTAAACTACATCTTACACTAGTATAACAAAAGTACATAACAATTAGTAAGCTAAGAACATATGCAATAACGACATAACAATTAGTAAAATAATTAGGTGTAAAACACCAAGTTACGCTATGAAAAAACCAAATATTAACCATTACACCAATATAAACCAATGTAAACCATATGCATCAATCTATAAACATATATAAACTGATGCAATTTACTATTACGTAAATATAGATAAGTATAACACCATAGTAAGAAGGTATAACATAAACGTAAAAAGGTGTAACATAGAAAATTAAAATATGCATCAATGAATCCAGATCTAAAAATAACAAAACTAAAAAAACCTAGATACATTAAACAAATTAAAGTACCGTTTCTTGATGTACCCAAATCTTGATGCAACTTTTGCACCTCCTTCTCTAACTTGTTTCCCTCCTCCATCGTTCTCCTCTTCTTTTCCGACGTCTTCATCGACATTACTACACATAGAATTAAAGTAATCACCACTGAGATGGTTGTACCTAACATACAACCTGAGATGGTTGATGAATCAAAATCTGAAATGTGAACCCAAATCTGAACCTAGATCTAAATGTCAGAGTGGTGGCGGCAGTAGTGTGGTGGCGATGGCAGAGCGATGACGATGGTGTCTATGTAGTCGATGAAAGTGCGATGGCAGCTGTTGGTGGTGTTGTCGGCAAGGTGAGCCAGTTGTGGTAGTGGTGTTGCCAAAGTGGTGAGGCACTGTGGTGGGAGTGATGTCTACGTGGCTGGGAGGTTATAGATGTGTTTCCAGTAGAGGTTAGAGGATGGTGGTGGGGTGGGCCGACTTTGGTGGTGGTGTTGCAGGTGTGGAGGTGAGTGATAGGGAGGAGATGAACAACAAAGAAAATAGTTAAGGTATGATGGTTTGAGAAGTTTTAAATAAAATAAGAAAAAGAAAGTTTTATTAATTTTGTGATGTGATAGTCTGACAATTACAAAAACAAAAAGTACATAAGACAAAATTACTCATTTACCCTTAATATAATCTCAACTATTCAATTAAAATCTTTAGTTTTTAATATTATATTAAGGGTCATGGTAGGGTTTTTATAATTTCTATGGGTTTTCATAGGAACCCATCTCTACATATATATATATATATATATATAATATATATATATATATATATATATATATATATATATATTATATATATATATATTATAATAAATAACTGAGGTAAAATGATTATTTTAAAAAATGTATCAGCAAAAACTAACGATCATCCACTCTAGGGACCAGTCGTATTATGGTTTGGCAAATAGCTGGGATCAATGATATAATTTCTCAACAGTTAGGATCAATACTACAATATAGACATATCACGGAACCGATCATGTAATTAACCCTTCATAATATATAAATAATATATTATTAACTTCCTTTATTGAATACACATTTATCATTCATATCGGTCAAATTGACTTTCATATCATTCTTCATCTTGTTCATTATCTTCATTACATGATATTTTCTTTTTCATAAACTAAGTTTGCACAAAGAAAAAGGCCAAACATATGGTTGACAACAAATGCCAACCCCTTCCGATAAACATTGATTGTGGTAGCTAATTCATGACAGTTGACCCACACTACTAAACACATAGCCTACTCATGAATAAGGGTCCATATCATTTCCTTTGACGTACAACAATGAAGTCTATTTGTACTTGCAAGGCTTTTCATTCATCATTAGGGCTCATGTAACATTTATATGATGCCGTTGTCATTCCATTAATTATTTAATGTTTTGCATTGTTATAAGTAATACTTTATAGATAATCTTTCATATCATCACATAACATGAAAAAATAAATAACACTTTATATAAACAGATATATGAGAACTTCATATTATGAAAACATTCACTTGAAATACAGTTCACTTAGCTAACACTTCATGAAATCCATGGAGAAAATACCTAAGTACCCTCTAATACAAGTTACCAGTGAATGAAACTTAGTGTGGATAACCAAAAACAGGTGAATACGGACAATAGCAACGAATGTGGGTGAACAACTCTATGCGGACAACCAATGTTGATGACCAACACTTAGTTAGTATAAGGGAATAGTAGTGAAGGTGGGCAGTATGGACAAAATGCAAATGACCAACACTTAGTCCTTTCGAGTAATGGTGATGAATGAGTGTGCGTAAACTATGCCCATTTGTATCTTTAGCATTACTAATCTGAAATCCATTAATTCATAGTTCAAATCCATAGATTTAGACCTCATATTGTTAGAATTCATCACTAGAACTTCCCATGCATGGAATATCATCAATAAACATGTTCAAGACATCAAATTATCGTAAAAAATGCAACCTCTATTTAGGAAATCATAGATTTATCGAAGTTCGACATGTGGGTATGCATATTAGCCCCAAAAGTACATAAAACATATACATAAAGGTATCTAAAACTCATATTATGAAGCCTTTGAACCAATAACCCTAGAACCGGGAATAGAAACCAAGATTTACACATGCACACGTAAATTTTCACACTTTATGCAAAGAAACACATCATAAATATCGTAGGATCCTGGATTCACCTTATTTATATGAAAAACTATGATAAAAAATACCTTCGCGAGTTCTTTGATTTCATCTCTCTAAAACCACAATATGTTTTTTCTTTCTTGCTTGAGATATGATTTTCGGTGCATAAAATGAGAGAAAAGGACAACCCTCCCTTTTTAAACCTCAACGTGGATATGTTTTCCTTTTGTCCACCTTTGGACCTTAACAAAAACTTCCCATCAGGTGTTATAAAGGATCCATAAAAACAACAAAAGAATATAGACGCCTAGGCAACCCACAGAAGGAAAGTTTTAGCGGCCCGGGGGAGGCTATAACCCATAAGAAGGGCCGATTACCACAAGACAGAATGGATGGATGCCGCCATGCCTAAAAAACCCCTAATTGATGTCGGCGGAGACACCAACGAGAAGGTGTGGCCACAACAACCATCATGTCACCCTCCAAAAACAAACACATCGCAGTGCATAAATTACATGGAAACATCAGCTATGCAAGAGCGGCCACCACCTCTGGCACCACTTAAGAAATCCTGTCAATCGCCGATAACCCACCACAAGATCGGTTTCCAAAAATGAAATGTAAAAGGCATGCGACCGACCGCTGTTGAGGCTCCTTTCTCTATTTCTTTCAAAAAATGAATGAAACCCTTAAATCCTTCATATATAAAGTATAAACTAGTAGGGATAGAACTTGCAATTTCCTAAAAGTTGTGTGACCAAAACACAAACACCTTCATTATTCATTTGCTTTGCATTTTAAATAGATAGGATAATTTACCCATAGAGGTCGTTTGGTTCACAAAATATTTTGTGAAGAAATTTGAATTGAAATGGAATTGGAATTGAATGGAGCCTTGTTAAAACTGATAATGTGTTTAGTCGGTGGATTTTGAGTGGAATTGAAATGTTAACTTTAAACGTTCTATTAGATTGTTGAACATTCCATGGGCAAATGGAATGAAGAGAATTCCAATAAATGTTGAAAAAAAATTCAATTCCAATTTTAATTTTATATGTTGACCAACTATATTATTTTCATAGTGTACAAAAAAGGGTTATCAAAACAAATTTAATAACAGATTTGATATAATATCGAAAAAGAGAATACAATTAGCAAAAAGGACCTCCCATGAACCCAGGTTTTCGAAGCTGTGTTTGTGTCTGCATTGGTTCAAGAAATTTCCAAGAAACCATTTTCTGCATTAATTGAATCGCGATTAAATCAAACATTAACTATGGCTTATCAGTTTCGAACTTGAATACGAAGTTAATTGGATTAATTCGGCCGTTTAGGCTGCGCACACGAAACCGAAACACCAAATTCAAAACCTTAACTCGTTCGTGGTGAAACCGACTAAATCAATACCTCATACCAGAGGGCTAATGTCCTAATCGGCCCCCTCGATCATTCTAAACCATCAATTATCACTAAAACACTTCGACACATCATAATCAATCACCGCGTTTGTTCGCACCTGCAACCTAGTCGAACTCAACCTTCGGGGCAACTATAATCGAAATTTCTTGAGGGCTTTTCCTTATCATCGACCTTAGAATCTACCTGTAAATTTAATTTGATTATGAGCAACGTTTGCATCACGAATCGGACTGAATATTGCCGCGGTTGTATCTGTTCTTGTTATCATCGGGTTTGACTTCAAATCAGGTAATTAAGCAAACAATCATATTCGTATATTCTTAACAAACAAAAGCCCTAACCTTTCGATCGATTACAATGTTCATATGGGGTTCAATTTGATCAAATATGGTTCTAGGGTTCATGTTGATTTAGGGGTTTATTTGAAAGATAATTTTTATTAATTTATTTGTAATTTAAAACAAGTTTTGGGCTTAGCCCAACTGGTTATCACTCAACACTCTTGAACCGGAGGTCTTGGGTTCGAACCCAGCCTCCAACATCTATTTTTTTAAGCCAATTTAGATACTTTGTACTTCAAAAATTATACTAATATGTTATTAAATCAAAGTAAAAGTTATTTTAATAACTAAAATATTTCAGAAATTATTAGATTAATTTAAAAAGTATTAAAAACTTATGAATGTAGAATTTATTTATTTTTTTAGAATAACATAGGTTATAAAACATTATTATTATTATTTCTAAATGCTATAAATCTATTATGGATCAAACTTAGGTTATTTTAAAACATTATAGATTTATATGTTAAATAATTATTCAAATAGTTATTTAAATAATTAATTTTTCATCTAATCATTTGAGCATGTTATATCATAATTATTTAATAAATTTATTTGTTAAATTATTTAAATTCTTGAAATTTATAAAATAATATAATTTGCTTTATTTTTTTTAAGGTTTTGTATTATAAAACCTTTATAATAAATCATTTTAAAAGCTTAAAACTTTATGATTTTAAATAATTTCAATGTCATTTAAATATGTATTAATTATCTTTATCAATTTTTAAATAATTAATTATTAAATTAATTATTTTTTTCACATATATACTTAAATTCTATTAAATCAATAAGTTAAATTGTTGATACATTTCTATTCTTAGACTTAATTGATTTATATTATCTTTATTAAACCAAAACATAAACGATTTATTATTTTATTTAATTATTTAAACCCTCAAATCCTAATTGAAACCCTAGTTCATGTCCAATTAATAATTTTATTATCGAACTTAATCTTGGAATCTATACGTTTAGGTAACTTGTAAAAGAAATCGTTGGAGCCTCGTTTAATCTCTTATCATCATTCTTATACTTATTTTCATGTGAGTTTTCCATATGAGTTTTCCTTGCCCCCTTTTTACTTTATTTCACACTATTTTGGGGTGAAACATAATACTTATACACCATACACTTATAAACGTTTGAGACTTGTAAATCACTTGCAATTCATATTTTTGTCATGGTTATTTGTGTGTTAATGTAAGTGATTATATGAGATACATAGTTTGTTTAAAATCATTAACTATTGCTAGCCTGGCGACGTCTTAGATCTTTGGGCCTGACAAGCCTATTTGGTGCTAAAGTCGATGTATTGCCGACTCCTGATGACGTATGCTTGTTCATCATGGGAACCAAATACACTTAGCCAATCTTATATACTTGTAATCAAGTCGAGGTTGGTTGTAACGATATGTGTTCTATAACCTTACTAACTTATAACCTATGACATGAATTGCTACTTGTAACCCTTTTATATATATACATATATGTGTGTGTTTAAACCAAGGAAACTCACCAACTATTTTAGTTGATCTTTTATTTTCATCATGTTTCAGGTTTGATGCTTGAAGATCTTCTTGTGCTCAATTAGGAATTGGACCTAGATTAAATAAAAGTCTTATGTTAATTGTTGTATCTTGATTGTTTTGTAAATACCTATTTGTCTTGTAACGTTTGATGAATAATGACATTTAATATTACTACAACTTAATTAGTTCCATGTGCTATGAGCAATCGTCTTCCATTCGTCCGCCCCGATGATTCCGCCTTCGGTCGGGGTGTGACACCTTATGTGTGGGTAGGTGCTAGAGTAAAACATAACATAAGAATTTAATCTGACTTCGATACTTATACATATAAACCAAATAAAGATTTGGTCCCACACCAATGTGAGATTAAATACAATTCTCTTAAAGATCACATAACAATTTGAGATATCGACATTGTCACACCCTCAAAATCCACATGCGGAGTTTTACCGCGAGGCGTGTGAACAAACCATAATCACAGTTCCTAATTACTCAAAACGACACTATATGCCATATTTAAAATAAAATCAACCAAAATTCAAACTTTAAAACCATACAGAAGTGTTTTGTAAACAAGTTAAACCCAAAGTATATGAACGCAATATTTGGCAAAACATGGGCTAACCTAAATACTTAAAACGCATAAATAAAATCCAAGTATTATGACTTAAGATAAAGTCTTAGAATGTATGTTGGACCTGTGATGTGCTACTAATGGCAACCTAAGTTAACGACCTGAGAATAGCATACTAAAAATGTCAACACAATGGTTGGTGAGTTCAGGAGTTTACGTTTAACATAAACAATAACATTTATATAACATAAAAAGTGCAGTGAAATAGATAGCTAGTCTATATTCACAAATAATAAAAATACTCGAAGTGTTACCACATTGACATTTATTAAATTCATCGCTTAAAGTATTATATAATTCAAATATTGGATCATTCGAACTTTCGGCATTTGCCGCATGCCTTAATGCCTCACGGATTTGTGATGTTTCTTCATATTTTAGTAAATAAAAATCATATATTTTTTCTAATTGTTTGTTAAAAGTAGTTTTTAAAGTTTTACTATGTAATGAGTTATCAACTTCTAAATCCAAATTAGAAGTAATTTTATTGGAGGCATTTCTTTAATATACTTTTTAAGTTTATATTTTATTGGAGGTATTATATCTGAATAAGGTCTACCCCTAAATGACATCTCATTTAATTTTGAAATCATTAAATAAATTTGGTGAAGTACTAATGAACTCATTGGATAATAAACTCCGGAAAGAAAAGTAGTTGCGTTTTTAAAATTTTGAAGCATTTTGGTTATATCTTCAATAACGGTCCAACCCGCTGGATGTTAAGTATTTGCCTTTCCACGATTTACCAAACTATTATGAAAGGCTATTAAACTTTCTTCTTGTTCAATATCATTTTCAAACATGTTATAAATGGAATTCTATCGTGTAGGTACGTCCCAATTCGGACCTAAATATTTGGAATTTATTTCTTTACAAAACTTGTGATATCTACTATATCTTTAGTTATTGCTAAAAATATCACATAACATTTTTTAAAACCATCTTTCACTGTTTCAATCGTTTTTAAACCATCTTCAATGACTAAGTTTATGATGTGCGCAGCACATCGACTATAAAAAACACACCCTCATACATTTGTTTATATTTTAATTCAAATGATCTATCGTAAGCGTGTTATTTGACGAATTATCAAAAGATATAGGAAATACTTTGTTTTCTAATTTATATGTTTTAATAACTTTATCAATGAGATAAAATATGAATTGGCCGGTGTAAGTATAATCAAACAATTTAAACCCAATCGTACGTTTTATCATTTTCCACGAATCATGTTCAACTCAATGGGCGGCGATATAAATGTACGAGTCTGGTAAACCATGAGGAGTCGACTAAAAATCACTAGTTAAGTTAACACCGGTTTTGTAAATTTTCAATATAAATAATATTAATTCCTTTTTAGCTTTTTTCCACATTTTTAAACAATCTCTTTAAAGAGTAGCACGACTTACATTGGTGTAACGTCGTTGGAGAGTTCGTAGAATGAGTTTAGTCAAACGTTTGTTTTCGAAATGTTTGAATGACAAGCTTTCTTAAATTACAAAATGTGTCATTTGCTCCTGAACCGCATCAACACTATAAGCCCAAACATTTCCTTCGTTTGTCATCAAAGCTTGAACTTGAGACGGTTCACCTTTCAACGTCTTATAATATTTAATTGAAATGTGGGTTTTTAACGTTATGTTTGCATCTTTTTTTAAAAACTTATAACAAAACTTGCAATGAGCCTTGTTCTGACCACTAGTCATTGCCATAAATCGTAATTGCACCATATTTCGGGGTTTCTATTCGTAAGAAGTATTGCTACCACCATGTTGCTTGAAGATTCATCACAATCAACGGATGATTGAGCACTTGATGAAACCATTTGAGAGATTTTGTAAAGAGTTTTTTTCTAGAACAAAAGTATTTGTGAGTGTTTTTGCGATTTTAGAGAGTAGAGAACATTTTAAGTTGTTGTGATTCAAGCAAAACTTCCAATACATATATATATATATATATATATATATATATACTAACCTTATAGGTGTATAATGGTAGAAAAACCACCAAAAAACAGTCCAAAAGGACATCAAACGGTCCAAAACCGGCTATATAACCGTTATCCAACGGTTAGATTTGGAAAACCGAGTTGAAACCCGGTTTGGGGACCGGTTTTATAGGCGGTTTGAGATCGGTTTAAACCCAGATCGGGTTAGAAATAGGTTTAAATGTTTGGGCTCAAAAACCGCTCCAAATTCGGCGAGCTGGGCCGACTTGAAACCGGTTTTGAACCCAAACTGCTTTTGTTTTGTTTTTTTTTTTCACGAACCAATTCCGAAACCCGTTCTTTTTACACCACTAGAGTAACATTTCAACAATGTTACCTGACACTTACCTCAAAACATTAGGGCTGTTCACGAACCGAACCGAACCGAATGCAGCTCCGCTCGAACTCGATTCAGTTTCAAACCAAGCGGCTTGGTTCGGTTCGAATTTACAAATTCGAGCGCAAACTTCATGCTCGAACTCGGTTCGGTTTTAAACCGAGCGCTCGGTTTCGCTCAATTTTGCTGGGTTTTGTTTGGTTTCGTTTATAATTTTAAGCAAAACTAATAATTCATTCAAAAGTTTTAAATTTCAAGTTCTAACCATAGTATATTCGTCATGCTTGTGCAAATGTTCTTTAATAACCAAATTATTAAAAAAAATCTAACCTCAAGATATCACGATCAGGAACAACTGAACAATGTCAGGCTTCGAACAAGGTCGGACTTCGCACTTCGAAGGCGGATTGTCGAATGTGGGATGCGCGATCAGACTATTACAAGTTGGATTGCCAAAGGTCGGGGTCACATGTAAGAGTGCTAGAGGTTGGGGGTTACATGTCCGAGTGCCGAAGGTCAATGCCTCGGCAGTCGGTAAGGAGGTCAGGGATACGGGGGACGGCTAGAAAGTGGTGATTAGTGGAATGATGAAAGGATTGGAATGTGAAGTGATGATCTGATTAGAAAATGAAAGTTTTACATTTAGGGTAGTTGATTTTTTGACTTATTAATTAAAATAGTGGTAAGTGGTAAATAACTAAATAGATTAACAAATATATAATATATAAAAACCAAACTAAAAATTAATTCGAGCGAAACCGAGCGAGCGACGAGCGAACGCACCTTTGCTTGTGCTCGGTTCGTTTTCAAACCGAACCGAGCCGCTAGGTTCGTTTACAACCAAGCCAAAATTCAAACGAGCAAAATTTCAAGCTTTTTTGAACAAGTCCGAACGAGTTTCGAAAGCCCGGCTATTTTAACAATCCGTCAGCTGACACAAACAATCCATAGAGGTGAATGACGAGGTTACTATCAACAACCTTCAGATCCCTCAAACCCCATCTCCAAATTCCAAATTCACCGGCGATCAAACCTCCGATCTCATCGCCGTCACCGTCGACGTCAAAGCCCTCACCGGCGGTAGCCTTTAAATCGGAAACAAACCCTAATTGGTCCGTTTATCTCATCCTCTCAACCAATCCCCCCGTCAAAACTTACGTCGGCGTCACCAACGATTTCTCTCGCCGGTATCTCTCTCTCTCTCTGTTGTATGTTTATGCCGTTTGTATATGTGTATGATTTGAAATTTCGTTAAAATCTAAGTGATTTGTGAATTAGGGTTCGTGTTGGAAGTGTTTGAATTATTAGATGCCGTATTTGAATGATACCAGATGATCAACCTAATGGATAAAGCTGACAACTTTATGTATAATGTAAATGAAGACGAAAACACCTTTGTTCAAGAGGCACTCAATTGTCGTTGGTAATGATAATATGATGCCCAACACGTTGCTTGGCCCTTCTGTTTGTCGAGTAAGTAAACGGAATTAGCAAAATTACTCTGTTACTACATAGGGTTGATAGAAATACTAGTGATGATAGAATTCGTTGATCAAAATGTGATCACCCATTGTTTATAGTCATGTAGTTGGATTTACCCAAGTGATTACTGAATGAGTAATGATATTTGAATTTTTAAATGCTTATCATGGTGAATGCTTAAAAATGGTATTTTACAAGAAATACAACACCAAAGTGAGGTTTTCATGTGTGGTCTGTTGGATATATGATATTTGGTGGCCTGTGGGATGATACAAGTAGAGATGCAATCTTGAACCGTAACCTGTTTACTTGTGAAATGGTTGATTAGGACCATGTTTCATTTCTTATGTGTCAAAAGGGCAAAATCAACAAAGTTAGCTAAATAGGAAGTAGGTCAAAAGTTTAACCAAAGTTTCAATGCATAAAACCTCTTCAGTCATTTTATCGACCTTTTTGTAATCATTATTCATGCTTGACATGCCCATGACGTATGAAAAGTTAATTTTGGACAAAAAATGTTTATGATCAACCACATTCCAAAAATGACTCGTTTTGACCCATTACTCATTTAACCCACCAGACCAATCCATATTGTCACAAGTTGGGAGAACATATCTTCTCTTAACTATCACTTAACAACATATGCTCTCACATACCTTTTATGTCCTTAAATGGTGAGACTTCTAACAAGTTTCTTTTTTTGAACGCTTTAATATCATTGATGTAATAGACACGATTATTCATTATAAGTATTATGGTTAGCATCAATTTGAAAGATATTCTCACAATTTCAATTAGCTGTTTTATTACCATATAATTTTCTTATACTTGATTCCCCTTCTGCAGCTTGAAACAACATAATGGTGAACTAAAGGGTGGTGCAAAAGCATCACAAGCTGGAAGACCATGGGTTTGTGCATGCATCATTCAAGGTTTTGAGAGTAAAAGCGAAGGTAAACATTTAATCACTTACGTTTTTCTGTTATCATTAAGCAGAAGAATTTACAAGTATATTTGCAGCACCAATTGCTAATACATCAACTCTATAATATGACCATGCACATGGACTCGAGTCCTGACTGTCCTTTTCTTACAGGTTGATGATCACAACAGATAGATAGAGGCTGTCGTTTCTATTCATTCATGTGTGACTGGCCAAATGCATAAATAAAAAGATTAACTAAACATGAAAATAAGGGTTGAACAGGTTGGAAGTTACCCTAAATGTGTTTTTAATCCACAGGATGTCCATAATAAAGTTTTGTAATCATGTTTAATGCCTTAGCAATTTTTTTTTATAAATTTATATATGTAAACAAAAAAGTTCACCCGACTGAATTTTCCTGTTTTTACCTGTACCCAACCCAATTGGTCCACCTATTTTTGCCACTTCTACAATTAAAAAACCATGGTATTAAACTAATGCAAAAATTTGTGTACGTTGCAATGGCATTTTGTGCTGACATGGTATGGACAAAAAGATATGAAGTTAATATTTGGTATGAATAAACCACATAACATGGCAAGTGTTCTATGTTGGCATTACTGCTACAAATTGTGGTGTTAAACCGTTTTCTGATGTTATATTTGCACACATGCGATATGTGCTTTTTGATTATCAATAACATCTAACAGTTATTTTACCATTGTATTGTGGTGTTGCAGCATGCAAGTTTGAGTACAAATGGAAGAGTGTCTCAAGTAAAATGGCACGTAAAAAGAACTCGAAGGATGATGGAGGGCTTCATTTGCTGCAGCACAGAAATGCAGCACTACAGAAAGTAAAAGGTTCAACTGATTGCCTGCACTTGGAATTTGACTGGAAATTAGAACTCATCTGATATTTCTGCCTTTCTGCTTTCCTTCTTTATTTATGTTTATACACACTATATATACAAAATTCTCACCAACAACATCAATGTATACAACAATTTAACTCTGACATCTTAAAATGGTTCTGTAAACAGATCGATTCTTGTCCCAGCATGACATTCTAATGGTATGGTACCTCCCCTCTATCCGCAAAGCTAATGGTTCAAATTCTATGAGGTGTAACTATAGGTGGTTAATAGAAGTAGTTTAGGAGTTATTCTAAACGACTAAACCGATTGAACATTTGACTTCATATCTGGGTTTGTATGGGGCAGGGCTTAATATGGATATGTGCTTAACAAAATAGAAGATTCTAACAAAAGTATAATATATCTAGGCATTTTGGGGCTTTAGCAATTAGCACCACTTAAACATTTTTTAGTATCAACAATAACATCAAGGTCAAACATTCAAGCAAAAGCATATTGGTTTGGTTATTTGGTTATGACACAAACCATAATCTCCCAACACACCCCCTGAGTGACACCCTTCTTCTCCATCCCACCACAGGAACATCTCGACATCTCGTCACTAACTCTGTTTCGGCCTCGATTGTCGTTGACCTAACGCCACGCCACTGCCTACTACCCATCACGACCCTTCTTTCTCGGGCGGCTGGCTAATTCACCCATTTCTTAAAAATAAAGAAGTTCTTGTTTGAATGTTTGACCTTAAATAATACATCTACAACATGGAACCACAAGCAAATAATCAATCTCCGATTTACTTCTCGTCACTAATGGTTTACATGACACCTAATATCCCTTTGTACCTATTAGTGACCAACAGCTTCTTATGGGTCGAAATCCACATGGTTACTACAGCTACAAACTCACTAGTTTATCGTATCAAAACGGAAAATTCCGAAAATAACCATATATTAATTCACATATCGTCATACATCAAATTTCAATACATTCACTTTCCGGGGACAAAGTTTGTAGCATAAGACCAAGCATTGTTGGCAACAGGGTCCGCGAGGTGGTCAGCCAGGTTCTCCAATGGTCCCTTTCCGGTCACGATGGCTTGAACGAAGAACCCGAACATAGAGAACATGGCTAGTCTACCATTCTTGATCTCCTTCACCTTCAATTCAGCGAAAGCCTCTGGGTCATCAGCAAGACCCAATGGGTCGAAGCTACCACCGGGGTAAAGTGGGTCAACAACCTCACCCAACGGCCCACCAGCAATTCTGTAGCCCTCAACCGCACCCATCAAGATCACTTGGCAGGCCCAAATGGCCAAGATGCTTTGTGCGTGGACCAAACTTGGGTTTCCCAAGTAATCAAGCCCACCTTCGCTAAAGATTTGGGCTCCAGCCTTGAACCACACGGCCTCACCGAACTTCACACCGTTACGGGCCAAGAGCTCTGGGAAGACGCACCCAAGAGCCCCAAGCATGGCCCATCTGCAGTGGATGACCTCAAGCTCACGGTTCTTGGCAAATGTCTCTGGATCAGCAGAAAGCCCGGCGGTGTCCCAACCGTAATCACCAGGGAATTCTCCGGTGAGGTATGACGGGGCCTCCCCAGAGAATGGACCTAGGTACTTGACACGGTCAGGACCGTACCATGGGCTTCCTGACGGTGCAACCTTCTTGGGTGCTGTGGTTTTCCTCATGGAAACCCGTCCGTTTCCGAAAAGCTCGGAACCAGATGGAGCGGCTTTCACCGCTTGTCCGGCGAAAGGAGATGAGAGAGCCATGGTGGAGGCAGCCATTGATACAAGTTTGTAATGTAAGAAGATGTTTGGATTGTTGAGGTTGTGATGTGAAGATGTGGGAATTTTGGTAGTTCATTTATAGGATGAAGTGGCTAAGCTTTTGTTATCTTGAAATATCTATATCTCAATTGTGATTGGTCACACTAGATTTTTCATTTTTAGTTACGTGTTTGATATAAATATTTCAAAATCAAATTTCGTTATTTAACGTCTATCAAATTTTAAAGAATACGAAAAATCCAAAATTTGAGAGGAGAAGACAAGGAATAATAATATCTGACATAATTATTATATTATATTTATCTTTACTTTATTAATTTGATCAAATATATAAATAATATAAATTTGAGTAATGTTTTGATTTATTTGTTGATGGCTATTAAGGATTTACACATGGCAGCTCTGTAGTCCACAAGTGTTTGATATTTCATCAACTTGATTGTAAATATCATCTGTTTTGGACCACCATGTGTGTGTATGTCGCAGATGATTCTCATGCACTAACAACTTGTACTTTGCGCTTCATTTGTTTGCTTTTTCACCAACCAGTCATGAGCATCTTGAGTGTGCTTTACACTTTGTGTTGGACGGATATGATGTTTTCACGGTGAATGAGGCGTGTAATGATCATATTGCCTCGGTCTAGTTGCGAATGATATTGGTAATGCGAGACCGAATGACATTGGTAATGCGAGACCGAATGACATTGGTAATGCGAGACCGAATGATATTGGTAATACGAGATGGAATAGGTTTGTCGCTATAAAAGTTAATATTCTAATTTTTCGGCTTTCGTTGATATGGTTAGATTCGGTGTCGGGTTCAAAAGTGAGGCTTTCGTTGCTAGAGACGAGTGTCATGACTACTTGGGCATTTTCGGAACAAATCTACGTTTGAGGTCTCAACAAATCCAAGGGCAGGGGATTCTTTTTGTCGGTAGTAATTATTTATATTTGTTTTGTATTTATTGTTTTTTTGTAGGAACCGTAAAGTAAATATTGTTCGGTTTAGTTGATTACAAAACCCTTTATTATTCATGTAAATGTTTAATTCTTTATGGTTAGTTTCTTGCTAATTATAAGGTGTTTAAAACGAAATCGAAAAAAGCTTGTAAATAATACGTAATTACAAAATTGGTAAAAACCTATTAGATAAAATATATTATTATTATTTCTTATTATAAACGGCTAACTCTCATACTCTTTAAACCTATTCATCAATCTAAACTAATGTGCACCGTAAGACTAAAACCCTCAACTATTTGGGGAGAAATTTCTTTAGTAGACAAAATGATATCATTAAGCGATAAGGCTTTTGGTTACTGCATTTTGTGTGTTGATGTTCTTCTAAAGTGTTATGTATATATAAAACCATCAAACAAAACTGTTTATATGCTTTTCTAACTTTTAGTCGTATACCTACACATATATAGCTTACGTGTAGGTAAAATATCATAAGCTTAACTAGCTTACGTGCAGGTAAAATATCATAAGCTTGACTGGCTTACGTGCAGATAAAATATCATAAGCTTGACTAACACATGGTGTAAATTGTTTACATAAATGAAATTTCTTTGCATTCAACAAATTTCTTATATTTTAAACTTTCTAGATTAACTAATCAAGTGATTTACTTTGTTTTCCAAGTAATTATCTTCTATATAAATTCATCTTCTATACTGTGATTGCATCATATAAAAAATAGAAAAATATTAGAAACTATGAGTGCAAAGTGCAAACCATTAATAAAAAAGAATCAAATGGTTGAGATGATGGAAGGCTACCTTGTAGTAACTCATGCAACAGTATAAGGGTTGGAGAGGTACGACTAGGTTATCTATTATTGTTGACTTTTTAAGGTTTTTCTGTTAATTAAATGTTATTTCAATAAAGCTTTAATAATATTTTTTATAAAATCAAACATCATTATCTTTATTTATATTAATTTTATTAATTAAACTTATTATAAAGCATCCACATTGAGTGTGTATAATGATAAGTTAGTTTTTCTTATAAAAAAAAACTTAGGTTTTTACAACAGATGAAGTAAGTGATGTTTTTCAACATACGAGAAAGATATATGTAGTCACGTGTATTTGTTATGCAAATCCATTTTATAGCAATACTTACATATGTCATTAATATATATCAATTTGAACAAGTTATTATTCTTCTTATAATTAAATTAAATTGATAATGATAATTCGTGCTAGTTAATTCATTTAGAGCTAATAAAAGTAATGTAACAATACGATTTTCAAAGCACTGTGCTTTTGTCACTACTAGAATTGTTAATACAAATACTTAATATAAAAATACATAAAAGTTATATAGTTGTTTTTGTATATGCTACTACATTTCTGGATAGAATATCTCCATAGAAACAAAAGATATCCACATGTCTTCTCCTGATTGGTTCTTGACAATTACGTTCTTAATTAACGATCGAAGATATCACCAACCAATCAAAATCAAGAAAGAAATCTTGAAGATAAGAACCAAGAAAATGCAACGTTTATTTGGTTATTTATACCACTTTGAAGAACTCATAAAACATAAGCACTCAACCTTCTTAAAATACAAGTTTTCCCATTAATCTCACCCTTTTATTCAATGGCTGCTTCATCAATGGCTCTCTCATCTCCTTTTGCCGGACAAGCGGTGAAAGCAGCTCCATCCGGTTCCGAGTTTTTCGGAAACGGACGTGTTTCCATGAGGAAAACCGCAGCACCCAAGAAGGTTGCACCATCAGGAAGCCCATGGTACGGTCCTGACCGTGTCAAGTACCTAGGTCCATTCTCTGGTGAGGCCCCATCATACCTCACTGGAGAATTTCCAGGTGACTACGGTTGGGACACTGCTGGGCTTTCAGCTGATCCAGAGACATTTGCCAAGAACCGTGAGCTTGAAGTCATCCACTGTAGATGGGCCATGCTTGGGGCCCTTGGGTGCGTATTCCCAGAGCTCTTGGCCCGTAACGGCGTGAAGTTTGGTGAGGCCGTATGGTTCAAGGCTGGAGCCCAAATCTTTAGCGAAGGTGGGCTTGATTACTTGGGAAACCCAAGTTTGGTCCATGCACAAAGCATCTTGGCCATTTGGGCCTGTCAAGTGATCTTGATGGGTGCGGTTGAGGGCTACAGAATTGCTGGTGGGCCGTTGGGTGAGGTTGTTGACCCACTTTACCCCGGTGGTAGCTTCGACCCATTGGGTCTTGCTGATGATCCAGAGGCTTTCGCTGAGTTGAAGGTGAAAGAGATCAAGAATGGTAGACTAGCTATGTTCTCTATGTTTGGGTTCTTCGTTCAAGCCATCGTCACCGGAAAGGGACCGTTGGAGAACTTGGCTGACCACCTCGCGGACCCTGTCGCCAACAATGCTTGGTCTTATGCCACAAACTTTGTCCCCGGAAAATGAGTTACTAGACATATCTAGAGTATGTTATGTTGAAAAATGTTTATGAAGGGTTTGATGCCAAGTTTAAGTTCCCTGTAAATTAATGTTTGATATCCATTATTTTGTTCATTTCTAATGAAATGATCATTTTTCAATGAATTATTATTCTTCTGTTTTATATCATAAATGATTTAATTAATTGCCATGCTTCTTTAACATTTTATTGGATTGAGGTTCCATATTGAAATACAAACTTTACTATGGATGTCCATGATTGTTTCAATTACAAAGTTAGCGATTAAGCATGTTTCTTCCATGTTTAAAATAACTTTAACATACTCCTATTAACTATTTATACCCACACTTTAAAGCATTTAAACTCTCAGAACTCTTATATAAAGATTATACATTTTACCACAAGAATGTTTTATTAGAAACGTCAAATTAAAAAAAGATGCCACATGTTCTTGTGTAGGATAAAAATGCTTGTTCAAACTCCCATCAACTACTTCAGAAACTGAACGTTTTGATGCTTCAAGAACCATACTTTGCAAAATCACCTCACCACCAAGCATTGCTTCTGCGGGTTTCTTCCTAGTGAATGCATTAAAGAGTACAACAAGACATTTTCGACTGAGAGATATTACGATATGATCACATATTTAGCTACCAAAGCTAAATGGTCATAAAATTAGGAACCAAAACTAATTCAATTATAAGAGGGACGGTAGCAAAATGGTTGTAACATTTGAAAAATAATGAAAATGAAACTATAGATACCGCTAGTAAAAATGTGAAAAAAATAAATTAAATTAATACATATATGGTCGTGAAATTGTAAAATTAATATAAATTAAAATTAAAATTATTATTCGATGCATCAGATTATTTGTAGTCGCTAGCCATACAAGATTCAGATGATTGTTATGTGCGTATAACCATTGCTTAAGGCTCACATTTTGATTTTTACAATCGATGACTAAGCATCTAAAATCAACATTAATTAGTATTCATTGAATACGATGAGCCAATAAGAGGCAAACGCACATCCCTGATTGAATGAAGGGGCAAACCTAATTGAGAACGATGAGTTAATAACCCTAGGCAATCTCACATCGACAGTGAATAGGAGAGATGTTGGGTTCATAATAAATGTCATGCCTCTAATATCACCAACGCTTTTAGACACATTTAGTCGTGAATGAGATGAAAACTACACAATTAAACGATTTTGGGTGGCAGCAAAGCAAGGATGGGTGAACCTCTTCGAAAGATGTCATCTAGGCAACCAAAAGCAAATCTGTAAACTTAAAATGAATAAAAGGAACAATATTGGTGGTATAAGGGGTCGGATGTTTCATGCAGTTACCAACATAAGCAATCCATCAGTAATTAATGTCGTAATTTGCTAAAAGTAATAGAAGTCCCTGCTCTAGCTATCCCGCCTAGATTTCATTAATTTTGGTAGGAAGTAATTGCCTAAGGAACATCTGTCAAAAATCTACCATAAATAGCAACTCAATCAACCAACCAAAAAATTGTTCATTTTTCTTTTTGCTAGATACCTATAAGTTTGATTGGTTTCTTTTGTCCCCCTACCAATTAAGTGCCCTTAGTGTACGTTCTCTTTGTTTGTTGGTGATGATGAAAATGTTAGAACAAGCGTTCTTGGAATTAAAATATGATAATGATGGTTTATGATTATGCGTCATTGTATGTATGTAGTGCCGCCATTAATGCATGGTAAACCACATATGTTATATAGTTGTGATAGTCTATAGATTAACTTTAGTTAAATTTGGTGTGGTTGGTCCGAGCCTTCTAATTACAAAGAGAGAGGTCATCCCGTTCATTATTCTGCCTTTTCTCTTCAAAATCAAGATAGTACAACAATAATTGTATTTTATGTAATGTCTTGATAACATATATTGCTTTGTATTACTTAAATATGATGTTTGTTCTGTAAGAAGAAATCCATTAAAACAATAAAAAGCCAAAAAAAAAACCGTTGATGTATTGATAGGCATGTAATAACTCTTTATAACCTAACCTATAGTGGCTTTGCATAACACATACAATTCACTAACCAATTACAACAACGTCCATCAAGGTCCATTTGTATACATGGACCGATGTATGTTGAGCCCAACAGGAATAACGTTATATCTTTTTCTTTTTGTGATCGGTTCTCTACCTTTTTTTGCGGCTGAACGAAACAAGTGGGTTCCTAAAAAAGTGAACATTATAATTAGAGGGCCGAAGTGGAAAGAATACTCACATGTGTGATCATGTACTTGGTCGAAGAAATGTTCCGGTTGGTGGTTTTATTTGCAAATTGTGTGGATCTTTGACGAGACTGTGGAGCATCACTTTACCTTTTGTTATGTGGCAAACTTTGTTTGGAGTGTGGTTCCTCATGGTGTGGTATTCCTTTTATCTATGTTTTTTCGTATAAAGATGTTTTAAAAGTTCTTAAAACTATTATATTATCAACTTAAAACTATTATATTATCAACAAGACTAGAAAGAAAGTCATTCATGTTGTTATTCTAAACTCTTTTTGTGTATATGGAGTGCTAGAAATATTAATGTTTTTAATAAAAAGAGGGGGTCCCCGGCAAAAATTATGCGTAAAAATCCTCGGATCTCTATAGGTAAGGTGAAGGATGAGGTCGTCACTCATGGATTCGAGACAAGACGTTTTTAGTGGTGTTTCTTTTGTTTTTCTGGTGACTTGTAGTCCAATCCTTGTTATTTGATGTTTTCTCATTCTTTTCTTTGCATTGTCTTCTTAAGGTTTTAGTTCTTGCTAGCTTCGTTTTCTTTCTAATAAAATGTGTCATTCAAAAATAAAAATTAAAATATGAAAATCTTCCTTAAAGGTAGAACGTGTATGCAAGACATACTCGAGTCATAAAACAACAAAAAACGTTATTCACTAAATTAATCCTCTAAATCATCATATAAAAAAGAGATGATAACATCTCTAAAAATCACAATATATATGGAGGTGGAGAGAGTATCCTTATTCGTTACTTAATAAAGATAACTAGTTTTGTTATCCGTCGCGCGTTGTAGCGGCATAATAAAGCATATACTACAGTTGACTCGACTTGTTTCCAAACTAAATTTACATCAAAACCCACGGAATTCCAACTACGTCCACACGTAAACTGACTCAAATTTTGTACCGACATGTATACCAAAAATATGAATGTAAGAAATATTATTTATTAAGTCAATTGTACAGTAGTAAACCGGGAACTTTAAAACTTGAGTGGAATAAATTGGCGTTTTACAAAGTCATTAAAAGGTTTTAGAAGGTGATAGTGAAAAGATTGAAAATAATATATATATATATATATATATATATATATATATATATATATATATATATATATATATAGACACATTGGGTGTTTTATATTTGAATGAGTCATTCATATTTGAATATAATAATACCGACAACTAAGAAGTATGAAAATAAGTAGGTTGTAAGTAAGACATATAAAAATAGACACATAAGTGTTTTATATTTGACCCGAGTCTGTTCGAGTCATTTCTGATTACGTAAAAACATAGACAAACTCGAAATTATAACGACATACACACAAAAATACGAACGCAAGAAAATATTTTAGGTAACATTATACAGGGATAAACCAAAGCTTTATAAACCTGAGAAGGTAAAAGTCACATCTTAAAAGTTTCTACAAAGAGAAAAATCATAAATTAAAAAAGATTTATGTCGTAGGGTCCGAACCCACAACCTCTTAACCAAAACAAATGCGTCAGTTTCGACAATGACGAAACAAACGTATATGTATCACAGAAAACACGTACAAAGCAAAAAATAAAAATTAAACAAATTTGAGGCAACCTACATGTAACATGTTGGAAGGCCGGTGGAACATCTCAACGACCTTGCTAAATGAGTGATAGTATAATGGTACGTGATCCTGAAACGTACCAATTGGTTGAAATACCAGAAAGATCACGACGTTCTCGGATGATTCAAATTCATCTGTATCTAAAAATCACAATATATGGAGGTAGAGAGAGAATCATTGAGACCACACAATTCATTTTCTAAATATAGTGACAAAAACTTATCAGTTGTTATAATATCACAATGATTAACACAAGTTTAGTGTTATAACCATAAGATCTTTAGAGAGAATTGCAAGAACAAGAAGAAGAGAAATGTATAACTTATGAAAGTGTATACAAGAGGTACATATTCTCCTCTACATTGAGGTGGTATTTATACTACAAAGATCAATTAACTTGGTAGACAAGGTAAACTATTTTGGTAGATAAGTAACATAGTAAACTTATCTACAAGTTTGACAAAGAGTTCATCCAATTGCCATGGTAATAATTCATAATACTCCCCCTTGGATGACACTTTTCAAACTTCAAGAGTTTAAGTACTGCCTCGCTAAAAACCTTGTTAAAGAAAAACCTAGTGGGAAAAAACTTTAGCTAAGGAAAAAAGAGTGCAGCTTATAACTCCCCCTCAAATTGTCTTCTGTAGATCATCATATTACGTGTACATGCCGCATGCCAATATCATAAACATGTTTTCTAAAAGTTGTTTTAGGAAATGCCTTGGTGAAAAGATCAGCTGAATTGTTACTAGATTGAATGTATCTTATTTCAACTTGTTTATCTTTAATAAGGTCTTGAGTGTATGCAAAGAATCTTGGTGGTATATGTTTTGTTCTGTCACTTTTGATATACCCTTCTTTCATTTGTGAGACACAAGTTGCATTATCTTTATAGATTGGTGTTGCATTTTTATCTTTTTCCAATCCACAAGAAGTTGATATAAGTTGTGTCATAGATATTAACCATACACATTCTCTTGAAGCTTCATGTAGTGCAATGACTTCAGCATAATTTGAGGATGTCGCAACGAGTGTTTGTTTCTGAGAACGCCATGAAATCGCAGTTCCTCCATTTTAAATACGTATCCAGATTGAGATTTTGCTTTATGGGGATCTGATAAATAACCTGCATCTGGATAACCAACCAACCCTTCTTTTGAATTATTAGGATAAAACAACCCTAAATCATACCTCGAAGATATCTAAAAATATGTTTAATCCCATTCCAGTGCTTTTTAGTAGGATCCGAACTAAATCTTGCTAATAAATTAACTGCAAAAGAAATGTCAGGTCTCGTACAGTTAGTAAGATACATAAGAGCTCCAATTGCATTGAGATATGGTATCTCTGGACCAAGGACCTCCTCATTATCTTCACAAGAACGGAATGGATCATTATCAACATTGAGTGATCTAACAACCATTGTTGTGCTTAAGAATTTGTTTTGTCCATATTGAAACGCTTTAAGAGTTTCTCAGTATAAGTTGACTTATGCACAAGTATTCCATTATGCATATGCTCAATCTTTAAACCAAGACAATATTTAGTTTTTCCAAGGTCTTTCATTTTAAATTCTTTCTTTAAAAGAGCAATTGCTTCATTTATTTCCTTTTACGTCCCAATTATATTTAGATCATCAACATACACAGCTATGATCACAAATCCAGAAGTTGTTTTCTTAATGAAGACGCATGGACAAATAAGATTACTTGTGTATCATTTACTTGTCAAATAATCACTCAAACGGTTATACCACATCCTTATAGATTGTTTGAGTCCATACAAAGATCTTTGTAATTTGATAGAATACATTTCCTTAGGCTTTGAGCTCAATGATTCGGGGAATTTAAAACCTTCAGGAATTTTCATATAGATGTCACTATCTAGTGATCCATACAAGTAAGCTGTGACAACATCCATATGACGCATCTCTAAATTTTTAGAGACTGCTAAACTGATTAAGTATCTAAAGGTTATTGCATCCATAACAGGGGAGTATGGTTCCTCATAATCAATCCCTGGTCTTTGTGAAAAGACCCTGAGCTACAAGTCTAGCTTTATACCTTGTAACTTCATTTTTCTTATTTTGTTTTCGTACAAAAACACATTTATACCCTACAGGCTTTATGGCCTCTGGAGTAATAACAATAGATCCAAAGACCTTTCGTTTGTTAAGTGAATCTAATTCAGCTTGCATGGCTCGTTTCCATTTATCCCAATCATGTCTATTTTTACAGTCACTAACTGACTGTGGTTCAGGATCATCATCTCCACTCATGATGTCACTTGCTATGGAATATGAAAATATTTCATCAATACTTTTCATTTCATCTTGATTCCATAAGGTATGTGTGTGACCATAGTTAATTGATATTTCTTTGTTACTTTCATCCAAATCCTCCTCATGAGAGGTTTTGGTGTTTAGTGTTGCATCAAGATCATTCATTTTATGGTTAACTTTCTTTTCATGAGTTTTTCTTTTTCGAGGATTTTTATCTTTGGAACCAATTGGCCTTCCTCGTTTCAAACGTTTTTTAGATTCATGAGCCATTGTGTTTTCTATTTGATTATTTGGAATCTCAACTCGAGCTGGAGCATTAGCAGGTGGTATATGAGATTTAGTAACTCTGTTTGTATCAGTAAATGCATCAGGTAATTGATTTGCAATTTCTTGCAGGTGTATTATCTTTTGAACCTTTGTCTCATGTTGTTTAGTTACTGGATCAAGATACAATAATGAAGGAACATACCATGAGACATCATTTTCTTGTTTTTTCTTTTCTCCCCCTAATGCGGGGAAAACTGACTCGTTAAAATGACAATCAGTAAAACGTGCTGTAAATACATCACCCATTAAAGGTTCAAGATATCTTATGATGGAAGCTGATTCATATCCAACATATGTTCACAACCTTCTTTGAGGACCCATTTTTATGTGTTGTGATGGTGCAATAGGGACATAGACAACACACCCAAAAATTCTAAGGTGTGAAATGTTTGGCTCATTTCCAGAAACAAGTTGTAACGGAGAGTATTTAAGATTTGCACTTGGTCTCATACGAATTAGTGATCCAGCATGAAGAATTGCATGACCCCATATAGACACAGGGAGTTTTGTCCTCATTATTAATGGTCTAGCTATTAGTTGTAGACGTTTGATTAACAACTCAGCTAAGTCATTTTGTGTGTGTACATAAGCAACAAGGTGTTCAACAATAATTCCCACAGACATGCAATAATCATTAAAAGCATGTGATGTGAATTCACCAGCATTATCAAGTCTCACCCTTTTAATAGTATAATTAAGAAAATGTGCTCGTAATTTGATAATTTGTGCAATAAATTTTGCAAATGCTACATTACGAGTTGATAACAAAGAGACATGAGACCATCTACTTGATGCGTCTATCAAAACTATAAAGTATCTAAATGGTCCACATGGTGGATGAATTGGCCCACATATATCTCCTTGAATTCTTTCAAGAAACAAAGGTGATTCTTTTTCAATTTTCACAGGCGAAGGCCTTGTGATTAATTTCTAAGAGAACAAGATGTACACAAAGGAATTTTATTCGATTGCTGGATCTTTTGATATTTCAATGGATGCCCATGAGTGTTTTCACTTATCCTTTTCATCATTGTAGATCCTGGATGACCCAATCTGTCATGCCACAAGCTAAGTGTTTCAGGATCACAAAATTTTTCTTTAACTGCCATATATGCCCGAGGCACATTAATATGTGTATAATGTAAACCAAATTAAAGCATTGGCAGTTTTTCTAATGTCTGATCTTTGCTTATGATATGAAAATATTTTTCATTATCAACAGTCCTTGACTGAGTATCATATCTGTTATGATATATGTTTTTGAAACTCAACATATTTCTTGTTGATTTTAGGGAAAATAAATCATTTTTTATAATAAGCTTTGTACCATTGGTAATGCTAAATTAGCTTTTCCCACTCCTTCTATCAGGTCTGTAGGGCCTGATATTGTATTAACGATTCTTTTGTTGGTTTAAGTTCATAAAAATATTTTTTAGATTTAAGTATAGTGTGTGTGGTTCCATTATCCGCTATACATATATCTGCTTCATTTGTTTGATCTTGCGCCCCAGTGATGTTCTTTAATCTTGAAAGTATAAAGAAAAATAATAAGTGAATAACGACGACATTGTTATATTTTAATAAAAACTTTATTTAATCGAAAGAAAACATTACATGAAGAAAAATACATGATTAAAGATAGAAAACACTTAATTGTTGCATATAACTATTGTGGTAAAGCAATAGGTGTTTCAAAAGTCTATGTCAAAGTCTGTAGTGTTCAACTCAACATTGAGATCATCAAAATTATCAACATGCTTCACTTCCTTCTCTTTTCTTTTAAGAGAGGTTTGGTATAGTTCACATAAATGTGGAGCTGTGCGACAAGCCTTCGACCAGTGGTTTGTGCTACCACATCTAAAACATGAAGTGCCATTGTTTTCGGACCTACCAACTTCATTCCACTTGTACTGGTTGGAATTGTTTTGTGGGGCGTGGTAATTTACTATTCTTTGATTTCTACCACGACCATATCTACGGCCACGACCACGTCCACGGTTATAAAAGTTACATCGGTAATTATTATTACCTTTAAAAGAATGGTTTCGGTTATTAAGGTAACTTTTATCAAAAGAACCTCGGCCACGACCTCGTCCCCACTTTCTTCCAGAGATTTTAGTAGCAACATTTATCTCTGGAATTGCTAATGATCCTGTGGGGCGAGCTTGATGATTTTTTATCAAGAGCTCATTGTTTTTTCTACTACGAGGAGAAATAAATTCAAATCAGAATATCTTTTAAATTTTTGCAACCTGTATTATTGTTGCAAGTTTATATTTGATGCATGAAATGTGGAGAAAGTTTTCTCCAACATATCTTCCTCGGTTACAGTTTTCCCACAAAATCTGAGGGTCGAGTATATTCTGAACAAAGCAGATGTGTACTCGTTTACTTTTTAAAAATCTTGGAACCTGAGATTGTTCCATTCATCTCTAGCAGTAGAAAATAAAACTTCCCTTTGATGATCAAATCTGCTTTGTAAGTCTTTCCATAAAACATACGGATTCTCACAATTTGAATATTCAAATTGCAGCATTCATCAATATGTTTATGTAAAAAGACATCGGCTTTCGCCTTGTCTTGCTCTGAACAAGCATTCCCCTCTTGTATTGTTTCTAAGACACCCATTGATTTAAGATGTCTTCTCACATGAGCCATCCAAGGCATATAGTTTTCTCCATTGATACTAAGAGCCGAGAATTCAATTTTTGCAATATTCGACATTCTGATTTCTAAACAAGAATCAAGCAAATAGTAAGATGATTATTAGAATTCATATATATCAATAAACATTGCGATAGAATAAAGTGGTAGAGCTATGAACAAATACAAAAATAAAAAAAGTTTAAATTCTTCGGGTGGTAGTTCAACAATGGGGATAAGAATTAAAATAAGCATTATCGTTGCCAGTATTAAAACCGGATGTATCATCTTTGAAAGATTTTTTTGGATAAACTTGAGAGATGATCTGTTTATTGTAAACGAAAATAAATTGATAGTGGTCAATTTATAGTTTAAAATTATAACCGTTTGTAACGGTCATGTGATTGTTTACAATGGCTATATAACCGTTCATAACGGCTATATAACCGTCGTCTATGTATATATCAACAATAAGTATAAGATTATGTTATAAAAATATGAATTTAGTTTATAAAAACAAAATAGAATAAGAACGACAAATTAGGATAAGAATAAGACATTAGTACGAATAAATGTTAGCAATATAATCAAAATGTTAGTTGACATAAAAGGAAATGTTAGTTGTATAAATAAATATTAATAAAGGTAAGATGCATAAGTAAATGTTAGTTGACATAAGATAAAATGTTAGTTGTATAATCAAAAGTTAGATGCATAAATAAAAGTTAGTTTGTTAGTAGTCTCATGGTTATCAAAATATCCAAAATAAGATCTCCTTTATGCTTATTTTATTTATATTAGTTATCTTCTCAATATAAGATATTATATATTATTACTTAGTGAAGGTCTTACCTTGATTAGTAGATGACTTTGTGTTCAATTATTCTTCTTGATTAGAGTTTAAGAGCTCTCGTACTGATAACGTGTTATAATATCACAATGATTAACACAAGTTTAGTGTTATAACCTTAAGATCATTAGAGGGAATTGCAAGAACAAGAAGAAGAGAAATGTATAACTTATGAAAGTGTATACAAGATGTACATATTCTCTTCTACATTGAGGTGGTATTTATACTACAAAGATCAATCAATTAATAGACAAGATAAACTATTTTGGTAGATAAGTAACATAGTATACTTATCTACAAGTTTGACAAAAAGTTCATCCACTTGCCATGATAATAATTCATAATATCAGTTAATTTTTTTCTATATAATATTTTATACAGTGTAAGAAAACTATTTTAACGTGTTATAATATCACAATGATTAACACAAGTTTAGTGTTATAACCTTAAGATCATTAGAGGGAATTGCAAGAACAAGAAGAAGAGAATGTATAACTTATGAAAGTGTATACAAGATGTACATATTCTCTTCTACATTGAGGTGGTATTTATACTACAAAGATCAATCAATTTAATAGACAAGATAAACTATTTTGGTAGATAAGTAACATAGTATACTTATCTACAAGTTTGACAAAAAATTCATCCACTTGCCATGGTAATAATTCATAATATCAGTTAATTTTTTTCTATATAAATATTTTATACAGTGTAAGAAAACTATTTTAAGACAAAAATATGCTTTTGAATTTCCAAGTAAGGTATTAATTAATTTTAAGCATTTTATAGTATTCATTATGTAGTAGTTTAGTTATAATATTTAAGTAGTATAATATGAGAATATATGATATGTAATGAGTTTAGGTTCAACTAGGTGTTATAGTCACGCGTTGTTGCGGACTATCGGACAATATTGTTACAGTTAGAAATTATGCCTGCAATAGTTGATTTATAATTTATAGAGTTAATTTTAGTTTTTCTTCTTAACGTTTGACGAAATTTACAATTTTCATTCAAAATATCAAAACCAACAAATACCTCCAAAAGTTTTAGAAATAGTTTCAATTCCAATAAAAAAGTTTCATTAGATTGGATCAAATTAAAACAATTAATAAAACTTATTTTGAATTGAAATTGAAACAACTTAGAAACTTTTGAAGATAAATTGATATTTTTAATCTTTTGAAAGAAAATTTTATTTTTGTTAAATCCCATTGATCATAACCGAACTTAACTCTAATTTATAGGTACACATAAAATCAAAAGTTAACAACAAAAGTGTTATTGTTTCATGCCCATTCCATCTTCATACAATCTATTTTTAGTTTAATAGAATCCACATCGTTAGTCTAAGTGATTACCGATAAATCGTCTCAACAACATAAACTACAAATAACTTTTGCATGAAACTAAAAATGATGATTACTAAACTTTGTATAGTGACGACTATAAAAGTCGTATTTTATGGTTTAGTGTTGTATAAGCTTTACCTTCATGACATACAAACATGGTGATGATTGTTGTTGCTTCTTATGGTTATGTTTTATCATTGCATTACAAATTTATTTGTTGTTTTCTTTGAGAATAGGTCGTGTTTGGCTCTGAAGAAATAATAAGTTGTCATTTACCTTTTAGCCAAACGTTTAGTTGTTCAATAATCTCAGCATCTAAGGAATTTGGGCACAATATGTTACTATTTCTGAGAGAAGTTTTCAAATTCGATTTTAATACTTTATACTATTACTATTTAGCCGTTAATAAGTCATACTATTAATTTAATCGATAACGATTATAACTTTAATTTTTATTACCTATGACAATCTCAGTTAAAAATATATCATAGATTCACACTCATTTTGCATTTATTTTCCGGTCAATTTCGCTTATATGTCATTTCATTTCGTTCATAATCATTATTGTTATTAGTAACAAAAGTAAAAGTTGAGATTGTCAACGACTAAATTAATGATATGAATTATTATCGGTTAATAACTATGTAATATTAAAATTCAATTCGGCTCGAGAGGAAGAAACATACACACCATACATACTTTGAGAGAAAGAAGCGTACACATAAAATCTGCCTTGAGAGTACAAGCTATATTTTTTTTAAAGCAAATCAAACTATATGCCAAGTATTCAATAGCTTTACAATAAGATTATAACCATAACATAACATAACCATAACCAAAAACTCAAAAAGATTACATAAACCCATTGGAAAACTTTTCTGACCGATTTCTCACTATTTCAACCAAATCGTTGATCACTATGATTATGCTTATAACCATAACCGTAACTATAACCATAACCATAACCATAACCACAGTTATACACGATAATCACGACAAAAGTTTTTCGTTTCCTTCCCCAACTATTACAATACTTGTTCGAAAGGAACCCTTTAACACAAGCATATTATATACAATAATCGTTCTTCTTTACACTTAACCGATACTCATGAACCAAACTCGGATCACAAGCGTGAGACGTTTGATCCAACAGGGAAGTAAGATACAGGAATCGGAGCTCCACGCGGTTTGGATTTCAACGATGACTCAACTTGTTTCATCTTCTTCATACCATCTTCCTCAGAAACTCGCGGTGGCGCGAAGCAGCAGAAAACCGTAGAGAAGAAGCTAGCCATGATAAGTTTATAGTTAAAACTAAGAAATTAGGAGAACAGAGAAGTGATTAAAGTTGGTCTAGTTATTGAAAGAATCAAACACTATTTATATATGTAGAAAGTGGATGACTTGTCTCGTGATTTTTGTCATGTGTTTGACTATTCATATTAAGCGTGTTGAGCAAGGATTAATTAGTTTATAATTATCTGATGTTTAATAATATGCTTGTAGTTTTGTCTTATAATATAACATTTTTCCTTCAAAATTAGGATGTAAATTAATTCACTTATCAATAAATACGGACATCTATAATGTATAGATGTATTTCTTTTCTTTTAAAAGACACGTTTAAATATTATATCTCAATCATTTTATATATAAAATATAAACAAGGTTGTGTATTGAGAAGTGTTAGTTCTAAAGATATTTGTGACTTATCAAATGATCTTAACTTTACATTAGTGTATGTTATATGTAGCTGTATATAGTATCTGTAACATAACTACAATTATACAAGTAAAAAAGTAATCTTATTACATAACTCTAGTATTTAATTTTAGGGCAAATTCAATACTCACTAATCAAATTTTATTCCTAACGTACACGTTCTACTTTCAATGCTACTTAAACAATTACCACTTAAAAGGTACATCATTTCCAATACTTCTATTACAATAGGTGTAATTAGTAAATAAACTCGATCTAGTCGTTTAAGGTGCGTTTAAATCCACTTGATTCAAGCTTTAACGAGTTATCGTGTACTTCACGGCCAACTCAACTTGTTGATATCACTAAATATGATAAAATTAGGATAAACTACTTGTTTTTGTCTTTCTAAAATTAGCTTCTAACGTTTGATGTAAAACTCCACAACGTGAGTACGAAGAAGTATTCAGTGGGGTCACGTTGAGCTTGCTCTACAAGAATGGTATCTTATCAAGGGGTGGGTGTAGGTCCCCCGGCAGCGATATGCAATTTGTTATTCAAGGAGAACACCACTTGATTATTGAGAAAGACTCCTCCTCTCCATCTCTCTCTATCTTTTTTTATTGATTGCACGAGCTCGCCAGAAAAACCTTCGACGCTTAATATACATATGCAAATACATATACCGTAGACAGAAATAAAGAGTGAAAGAATTACTGATAATTCAAATTAGTGTTTGATCCGTAAATGTATTACATGAATTAAATAAATAATATATTAAATACTTACTTACGGAAATTTGTTAATTATAAAATAATATTTTGATATAAGATAAGAATTGAAATTACGTATTAGTAAGGAATAAGTACTATAAGTAATAAAAATATGAGCACTGTTTTAAACATTTGTGCTTTTTTCAAAAGGAAAGTTAAATGTTTCGTTTCAAAACAAACCGTTTAAAAAATATTATTTTTAAAGTTTCCTTACTATAACTTAGAACTTTAATTATTTTATTTTTATAGAAGTTTTATTTTCTAAAAACATCTATTTTAAAATAGCTCATATTTTTCAAAAGGTATGATGTTTTAGATAAATTCTTATTTCATAAACTTTTATTTATTTAGAAATTATATCATAAAAATACCTTTTTCTTAATTAATTAAAAACTTATTTTTGATTTCGAAAAACATAAAAAATATCACTAGTAGTTAATTTAATTTTGAATAAGAGAGAAAAAATAAAAAAATAAAAATAAAGAAAATTAAAAATCATGACAAGTCTTCACTTAAAACATTTTTTTATTATAATACATTGATATTGATATTGTAAAATAAAAAACAAACTTCATGGACAGTAATGTATACATTACAGATAATTAAGGAATATATAGCAAAAGTAAAGGTCCTTCGAGTTTCAAAATTTTAATTTATATAATAATTATCAATTTTGTTGTGTATTATAGTTTGTGTCATATACTTTGTAGATTGTAACTGATTTGTTTTTTTTTTGTTTTTTTTTACTTTTAATCCTATAGTTTTCAACCTTTACATGTAACACTAACATATTTTTTTACGTTCAACTTTAGTCCTACTTACATTATTATTTTACAAGTTTTTATTTTACGTTCCGGTCTAAACTTTTCAAGTTTACATTTTTCAGTTTAACGGTCGTATTGTGTTTTATGTCCGTTTAATTTATACACATTAACACGTTGTAACGCACGTGCATAGTTTAATGTTTTTGCATCTATTTTTCGTCGGTTTTAATTTTTTTTGTTTTACAAGCTTTTTCTAGTGTAGGTAGTTGATAACAACGGTGTGACATTGACGCTACTTATAGTGGGTTTACTCCTCCCACCGCAACGCATGGGGCTTGAATACTAGTTTATTTTAAAATCTATCTATTATAATAAAAGAATGTTTTAAGATGACACTTGATATAATTCTAGACCATCTAATTTTAATTTTTCCATTTTTCTCTCCTATTAAATAACTATATAAAATACTAATAATATTGTTTAATTTCTTTTGAATTAAAAATTGTTTCTCAATAAATTAAAAAAGAGATGCTTTTACAAATGTAACTTCTAAATAAACAAAATTTTAAAAATAAAAAAAATTCTAAAACAACAAACATTTTGAAAAATATGAAATATTTTAAAATGGTTTTATTTTTAAATTATTTTTTATAAAAAATAAACTAAAATTAGGAATTACAAAAAGAAAATTCTAAATATTTTATTTTGCAAAACGATTTGTTTTAGAACAAATTGTATATTAAAATAGCAAAGGGTTTAAAAACAAAAGTTTAAAACAACTATCATTATTTCATTACTTGTATTCTTACTCATATGTAATTTTAATCATATCGTTTAATAACTAATAAATTTATATTACTAATTAATTAATATTTTATTTATTTAATCCGTGTAATACACGGGATACGAACCTAATGTTATAATATAATAGTCTTTTACCTGTTATTTTCCCTTTTATTAAAAACTATAAATACCAAAATATACGATTGAGATATTCATATTTTTTATATGTCAAAAGAAAAGAAAAGAAAATTATGGCAAGTGAGAGATTACGTGGAATTCTTGTTTTTTCTTTCGCTAAGGGAACCGCACCTATCGGCAGTCCGGCCGATTTTTTTTAAAAGACACGTAGTTGGATGGTGAGATCCTTCACCATTCAACCAATTACTTTACATATATATTTTATTAAATTATTTTTATTAAATTGGTGTGGGGTGTTTTCGAGATTTTGTATATTATGTATTCTATAAAATAAAACGAATCGAAACATGTCCGGATCAGATTCATTTTTGAAATATCAAAGCAACTTGGGTTATTTCTTTGAATCGTGAACCCCTATCAAATAAACCTATTTCGCGAGTTATACGCGAATGATTTATCGGATTAGATAGAGAATATTCTTGAAGAAGTAGGAGTAGATGTTGAAACCTTGAAGATAATATCCATGAAGAAAACGTAACCGTACGTCTTTGTATATCTTCCAAAAGATGATAGAGATCCAAGTTAAATTAAACAAATTTTCCTTTTGTATCTAATCGAGAAAAGAGGCGTTTATGTCGGTTTTAGGGGTGAACAAAAAACCAAAATAACCGAACCGTAACCAAAATAACCGACGTAACCAAACCGATAAAACCGAAACCGCTAGAAAACCGACGGTTTGGTTTGATGATTTTTTAAAAACCGAATTTTTCGGTTCCGTTTGGTTTTGCATGTAACAAAAACCGAAAAAACTGAACCGAAACTATATAATCAAACTTGTAAATTTAGATGTGTAATCATATACTTATAAAAATTATTAGCCTATTAGTTATTTATTTAACTTGTGTTATCTAAAGGAGATTAAATATTTAGGTTTCAATAATAATATTTATTTTTTTTATTTGAATTGATAAATTAAAATGTTTTATTAGATATATTGTTCTTATATTTAATGAATTGCATTTAATTTTAATGTCAACTAAATTATAAAAATATATATATTATATTTAAAGATCAACAAAATAATGTAAGGCCAAAGTTTTTGACTTAAATTTATTACTTTAAAACAATTTTTTTCTAAAACTTGAAGCACAAATGATAAAACCAAAAAAAAACCAAAAACCGAACCATACCGACCATGTACACCCGTAGTCGGTTTATCTTTTACTTAACCAAAGTATCTGTAAATCCAAGTATCCAACAAAGGATTTAAATGGGCCAAACAATTACAAAACCCAATATTAAATATTAAGCTCAAATACTTATTTTCTCGAGCACATTATTAATAACAAAGCCCAAACAACGTTACAACTAAATCACGCTCGCACTACCGCGACAACCAACTCATTTAATCTCTAATGTTATTTACTCATTCAATAAATCACTCCAATATACTAAATAGGCGTTGATAACACTAAAATTACCAACACAAGAGAGTGATACCTTTTCTTTTGTTTAGTGAGAGGGGCATGAGTAAAAGAGGTTGGTGATGTTGCAAGACTACTTTGGAGTGAATGATCGTGAAGAAAGACTTTAGAGAATCTGAAATCAACAAATCGATAATCTGAGAGTCATGTGTTACCTTTTAGTTCAAAATTATTTGGTGGTTCATCTACCCGAATAACTCAATCGGATACAACCCAAATGCTTATAAAGATCAAAGTATGAATTTTGTGTTGTTTTTTAAGAACCAGAAGTTGATCACAAAAGTGTGTTCACTTTTAGGGGAATCACAAGAAACTGTCGTTTAGCGGTTCTACTTTGAGTTTGAACTATGCTAAAATTGCGTCATTTTTGGAATTTCACACGTGAAATTTTGGATAAATACGGATTTTAGTAAAACAACTTTTACTACAAATTTGAGTTTGAACTATTCTTAAGATGATCACAAATTTTGGGCATCACCAGGGGTTGTCGCTCATTCGACCCCGCTCCAAAGGGCATTGTCTCTAACCCTTGCTAAGGTGGTGTTGCTCCCTTAAAATCACAATTGCTTATAGGGATGTAAATGAGTCAAACAAGCTCGCAAGCTATTCGGGATCGAATCAACAAAGCTTGATTCAAGCCGACCTAAAGCCCGAGCCCAAGCCCAAGCCCAAGCTTTCGCTCACATTATGACGTGTATAAACTTGAGCATACATTAGGCTTCCAAATACAAAAGGTAGCAATCTTATTTGTTCCTATTCTATATTTGTTTTTGGGCATTGGAATAAACCGAACATGTCTCCTTTAACTATGGGAGCAATTGAGGGGGAGCAGTGTTGCATGTTATAACGTGTAAGCACACGATCAATAAAAGCCTTTTAAGACAAGCCCAATGTCCCCTTAATCTGACCTCGGTGGATCTTAATGCCGATTATAGGAGGCTTTCTAAAATCTTCATGTCAAAATGAACGTTCAAGATACCCTATAAAGAAACAACTGAAGGTTTTCATGTCAAATATTGCCAAGGATTGTAGAGCTTAGCTTCGACCGGACAACCCTATACTTTCATATATCTCATGCTTGGTTTCCTTCCCATCTAGATTTCATAAGGTTTTTTAGGAATGGACTTAGATGGAACCTTATGAGTATATGAACTACTGTTGTAATGCCTCGGTCCATAGAAATTTAGGCAAGTTGGTATTAGTTAACATACTTCTTACCATATACATAAGGGTTATAGTTCTTCTCTCAACAATTCCATTCTACTGAGGAGTTCATTGTATGATATATTTGTACAATCTCATATTCCTTGCAAAATTAAGAAAAAGGACTAGGTGCCTGATCAATCTCAGCATGTCTACCATGAGAAGTAGCTTTTTACAAAATCTTGAATTCATAAATAAACACATTGTATTAACACTAATCAGCACTTTACAGTGTAGAGAATATTAAGAAGTCATCAAAAGCTTCAACAGGTTCTTGATATGAAGAAATATAATACACATTTAGACTAATTGCAACGCACGATGTGTGAAAGTAATTGGTGTGTCGTGGCATGCCATGGCATGGGGTATGGTGTGGTGTGGTGGAGTGATATGAACACCCGTACTATCTTTAAACATCAACATAAAATTTGTGAGGAGGTCTAACTTACTTAAATGTATAACTCTAAATGCGTGATGTACCCTTTGCTTTCTTTAGGGGTGGTTGGTTGTTTATTTGGATGGATATTTTGTGAAATTCTTTTTGGGGTGGTAAAGATTTTTATTTTTTGGGCGGTTCCCCTCCTATTACATACTATTAAAAAAGAAACGTGATGAATAGTAATATGGTCAATCGTCGTCCAATGTTTTGTCAATGGTAATCAAAACCCGTACTTGCTTTCTCTGCTATGTTTCTATGTTTTTACACGCGTATTGAAAAACAAAGAGAGAGAAGAAAAAAATGTCAGGTGATGTTCCCTGGTGGATAAAATGATTCTCTTCCTTTCACCCGGTTGAGATAAAAAGATAAAGGTAAAAATTCACAAACTTCAATTAAGATTTGATTTCACTTCTAATTGTTCGTCATTTCAGGTGGGAAAAGAAGACGAGCAACTAAGGTTGCTCTAATGTTAGAATATGGTTTTATTCACACACACATTTTATGAAAAAAAAAGTTTTTTTTTTGCATTCCATAACTTACTTAAACTATGTAGGATAAAAGTATATATATTCTTTTCTCAAGATTAATTATTTTTTTATGGTTTAATGCTCAGTCTGGATTTATACAATTCAATCTAGAATTCTAGCCTTCATTTACAAACTATAAATCCAAATTTCCAATTCAATCTCTATTAACAAAGCATTGCTATACACATTGAACTTACAACGATATTACAAACACTAAATATCATAACAAGTTAATTGTGTGATATAATAAAGGGAAAATGTCACAGAATAATAACCAAGTTTCAAAAGTGTTATAATTTAATAACTCATGCATATTTTTTTCAAATTGGACCACCAAAAGATCAATCCGAGTCATTACCAAATTTTATTACGACAAGAAAGTAATGATGGAAAAGACGTGGGAGTCAGAATTTTCAATATATAAAATTATATTTAAAAAAAACATGTTAATTATGAAAAAAAAAAAAATTGCCTAAAATTACGTCAACGTTTTATGTTAGCATCAAAAGATAGAAAAAAATATTTTCTAACTAAATCCAAAAATATAACATGCTATGCCTTTTAATTTGTATAAAATATAAAAACTGAGTGATCTAATTGGAACATTTTTAAAAACTTGAGTTACCTAATTGCAATACTTTTGAAAGTTGGTTACTATTTTACAAAGTTACCCCTTTAATCTAATATCAAGTTGTAAATTTCCTTTTGTAATACATATCCTTTTGTAATATATAATGTTTGAAGTTCCAAATCTAAAAACATAAAAAGCAACATTACGTCAAATAATTTTAATAATTAATATTGTATAAATATTAACGAGACAAGCTGATAACAACCACACTCACGTCATAGTACAAAAGAAGACGACAAAACTCTCGCTACGTAACACAGAGAAAAAAACTAGTTTTAACGTCATTCAGTATAAAATAACTAAAAATATTTGGACTAGCTAAAGCAAAATCTTTATATAAATTATCAATATCAATACCCAAATTCACATAACAAGTAGAGTCAATTTCAACGTTGAGAGGCCACCCAACTCCTTCACTGTTCATACACATACATCTTCAATATTTCTAGGTTTTTCTATCAACAAATAATTGCAAAAGTTATTGATTCTGACTGTAGTAAAAAGAGCAATGAAGCAGCCGATGATGCCAAATCCGATGATGTCTTCCTCGTTTCCTCCGACAAACATCACCACCGATCAGATCCAAAAGGTTTCTTTTTACCCCTTTCATATTCAATCAACTTCTTTTTCGAATTCGTTTCTGATTTTGAAGTTTAACTGCTTATTTTTGTTGATTCTTATGGAAATTAGTTAGATTTCGATCATTTTGATTTGGGTTACTTAGGGTTCTTGTTGATTGCTTGTAGAACCAGTGAATTTGATCTAAGGATTGTTTGAAACCTAAATTTACAGTTCACATAGTGAAACATTGATTACTTTAAGATTAAGTAAATCATCACCTATTTGTGTAAGCTAAACCTAACATTGACATATAGGGTTAAGTATAGAGGTGATAATTTACACTCATTTACTTATGAATGGGTAGGTTTAAGTTATGTTTTACAGTAGATGACCCAATTCAAAAGGTTTAGCTAGAGGGGGACGGTTTATACGGTGGATTCAAAGGTGCCTGGAGTCTATTTCTAATGCATACGATCTCCTAAATCATTGTATTTATATATTTATGTTACGGTTGTAATGCTGTTATGTGTGAAATCATAATTAATGTGTTTATCGTTTATACACGAAAAAAGATGGGCAAAGCGTTTGCAACTCAACCCAACGCTACTTGTTTGAAACATGACCGTTTTTCGGTTGCTGCATCTAATTTTTATGATCATCTTTTCTTGAGAGTTAAGGTGATCAAACTATTATAATTTATACAATTGTTAATACAGTTCTTTTTAAGATAAAGGAAACACAATCTTTTAGAATAGAAGTTTTATACGTTCGTTCATACGATTGTTTCTACCGTGAATTGCATGCAAGAAGCTGACAACCGTATTTTGGAACAACATGTTTAAGTTAACGAATCAAATAAGTTTTTTACTAAAAGGGGATTTTTTTTTTGTGTGAGGTATGATATTTGTATTTAAGGGATTTTGATAAATTTCTGACTAACGTGGATTGATCTCATAACTAAGATAAGATCAAGCATCTAAAGTTGCTGAATTTCATTTATGCACTGAAGAGTGAATTATATATTTGATTCCCTGTGGTGAAGTAGTATCTCATATATAACAAAACCCTGTCAAGTACATAGATATTATCATGTCAAGGTGGCGGTACTCATAAAGCTATAAGTGGGAGAGGGCAGGATGGGATTACTAATCAAAACGGGACGGGTCGGTTGGGTTGAGAAGTTGTTTTTTTGTTTATTAAAGTTTCTAGATATAAAGACCGTTATTAAATAAAGTTCTTTTTTATAGTAAAGCAATTATGACGTATGAACACCTACTTTAACCCGTTTGCATTCAATAAGGAACGCAACGACCTGCTTCTACATAACGCGCTGAAATTGTCACCCTCTATATGTAGCTCATTAATTAATTGCTTGAACTGTGAGTAGACTACAAATTACTATCGATATTATTCATAGAAGGCTGAAGGCAAAAGTGGATGATTCATAATGCAAAGGAATCCCTGAGATAAATTGTTAATGAGGACAATTAAAGTCAAAGAGTCAACCATGGTCAATAGAGTCAAATAGTCAGCCATATACAAAAAAAATCTCAATGGACAATCAACTCAAACACTCATAGATAGTCAATGAATGCTTGATAATCAAATATGGTAAAAGAACCTCAAATGGTCAATGATCTAATGCGACAGAACAGTTGACTGCAGTCTAGCTAAACAACTGAAAATACATTCCAATATCTTGTATGCAATCACCATGCCATCATCTTTAATGTTTCTTACCAATCATTTTTTTATATGTTATCTAAATATGGATGTCTTTCCAAATTTGCATTTACAGTTCCTTGACGAGAACAAGCAATTAATTTTAGCAATAATGACCAACCAAAACCTTGGAAAGCTTGCTGAATGTGCCCAGTGAGTATCCAACCCTACAATCATACTAATGATTTAAATATCAATGCGCATATCGGTATTTCTAAAATAAACCTGGTTGTATGTTTTAGGTACCAGGCTCTACTCCAAAAGAATTTGATGTATCTAGCAGCCATTGCTGATGCTCAACCACCCACACCGACACCAGCACCAGCATCAACAATCTCATCTCAGGTTTCTTTCTATAATCTATATAATTGTATAAAAATGTGTGTTTTGATTTGCATGTTTAAACTGATTATCTGATTAAAATGACTTGAAGTTGCGATTATGAATCTTTTATACTATGCAGATGGGCCCACTTCCACATGCGGGTATCCCACAACAAGGAGGATTTTTCATGCAGCAGCATCCTCAGGCGGCTGTCATGGCTCAACAAATGCCAGCCATGCAGTTTAATAGCCCACAAGTTATCCAACCTCAGATGGGCGTTAGGCCCGGTGGGCCAAGTGTGGCGCCACCAAGCTCAACCGCTGGTGATGTCTGGAGAGGAAGTATGCAAGATGGTGGTCCAGCTGAAAGCAGTGGTGCTGGTAAAGATGGTCATGGTGCTGCAACCGGTGGATCAGATGAAGCAAAATAACACAAACAAGTGAGTTGTTAGTCGGATGGATGTGGATAGTTGGTCTCGTATGGTAGAACTAGAAGCTTGATATGTGACTTTTGCCCGAGTTCACCAGCATTAAACTTTGTGTGCGTGTGTGTACCGTCTTTTATAGGAATGGCTAGTTTTGTGTTTGGCTTAAAATTAGTGAGGTTTTAGTGGAACAGTGCTGAATCCGTGATATTTTCATATGGGTTACCTTTTAAGTTAGTTTCTATAAATGCGGTTAAAAAGAAATTTCAGTATCTCTAAAATAATAAAAACTTCAAAAACATCAGCATATCATCAACACACTTGTGCAGAAAGCTAGAAACTAACCCATTGATTTAAGGGATTATTCTAAGGATGATAGTTGACATCCTAGAGTTGTCTTTGTGTGTGTTATATATTTTGAAGTATGAAAATGTAATAAAGACCATATAATTTGTGCTGTTTTAATGTACTATGCTGTGTCATTACATAAGGGCTCCTTTTAAAACTTTATGCTACACTCCAAAAATAACAAATAAAAGAAGGGCCTAAATAATCTCCGATGTTTAAGTTTTAGAGATGTGAAGCTACCAGTAGGGTTGCTCATGTCGGCTCGGCTGGAATTTTAAACCGAGCAGAACCCTTTAGCTTGGTTTGGTTCGGTTTTGATAAAAATAACATAGTTTGGTTTGACTCGGTTACATTGTTAAAATTAGAGAAAATAAAATGTCTCTAATGGAATGTCCTTTACTTGGTCAGAAAACTACTAAATGTTATGGTAATTTTACCGAGCCACCGAGCGAGCCACCCTTGGCTTGGTTCACCTCGCTTAGATAAGGAGTCAATTTGAGTGAGTTTAATCAACCGAAGAACGAGCTATTTAGACAACCCTAGCTACCACGGGTAGTAATTCAAGTTTATTGACATAAATTTATTTATATAATTTCTAGTGTTATAAAAGCCAAACATTCATAATCATAGCTGGTGTATACATAGTAACTAGACTAAAGACCTATGTAATACACGAGTTCAATTATTAAAAATTGCTTTTGATTAAAAATATTCGTAAGTCATAATATTATTGTAAATACTTTGTATATCAACTTCTATGTTAACTTTTAAAACTCATCCATATCTATTATTAGTAGCTTTTATTTATTAATGGTTATAAGTTTAAATAAGTAGAATATAAAATAAAATAAAATTATAAATAAAAACTTTAGGTAATAAACAAACTTAATTGAACATAGAACATTCATAAACATCCAAAAACTTCTTTATAACACAAATTTGATGTTCCGTCTGTAATTTTATCATCATTGTCTAATACTCAAATATTAATAATTACAATTCATGTCTATTTGTAACTCAAGATAATACAACATAAATATTGAATTGGATGCCAGGTACCAAACATGCAATAATTACATAAAATTTTGGTCTATCTTTACAATTTTTAAAGCTTGGGGATCAAACATGCAATTTGATTAAATCACAAGGACAATTTATGCAATTTTCTCTTTTTGTTGACAAAAAAAATCTACAAATTGATGTAAAAAACCCAAATACTAAAATTTATCTTGAAATCAAATCAAAATCTTTGAATCATACAGATCATTACAACTGCAAATACTAAAATTTATCTTGAAATCAAATCAAAATCTTTGAATCATACAGATCACTGCAACTGTTGCAATCGAGATTTGTATATATGAACATTGAATTGAAACATTGCAGAAAAGATGTGATTTAGAACTTAGGGTGTAAATAATATAATATAGATCAATGAAAGTGTAAAATAATCGGTGAGTTGAAATTGAAACATAAAAGATTCAGGGAAAATTGAAACATAAATATTCAGGGAAAATCGAAACCATGTAATGCTTATGAATTGAAAATGATATGAAATTGTTCATCTTTCCATTTTAAAATCAATATCATGATTTGGGGAAATCAAAACCCTGAATTAATTATTTGTGACCATTGATTTGATAAAATATTTAAAATCGATTCGAAATAGAAGACGCGTATGAGGTTTATTCTCATTTGCATAGGACGAGTGAATTAGAAAACCTTTAATTGGTTGTTTTAATAAGCAAGAATAAAACATGTTTCAATTCACAATCTTAGTGTAATACAACCTGTAAAAACTTATTATATTACATGTTTGGTAAGGTTAGAGTCAACTTGTTCTTAGGTAGGAAAAACAGTCAACTATAATGTGCAATCTATTTCAGGGTATTATTTTAAAACCATCACAAATGCCCTTTGTAATGAGTTTTTTTTCAATGTAGTGTTGGTAGAAAAATAATTTAACAAAATGAGTGTTTTAAAAATTCTTTACCAAAATGGGTTTTTAGTGAAAAGTTTATTTTTGTTATTTATAATATGATTAGTAAAATTTTTGTTTTTAATAATGTTATTTAAGTAAAGTTAAAAAGATAAAGTTTTAATTAAATAAAAACTAATTTAGTATCTATCATGATTTTGAAAAATATTTTATAGTTTTTTTATAAACATATTCTTAAAACTTTTTCAATAACGTTTAGCATCTGTCATCCGCATTTTTTAAACGTCTCTTTATAGAATATGTGTTCTTATATAGAATATATCATTTTATTAAATGGTTTATGTAACTTTTTTAAAATAACGATATATATTATATAGCTATTTTAAACATAAATTTATGTATAGTAATAATCATTATATAAGTATATATATAAAAGATAAAATAAACATATGAAGCTCGAGCTCAAAACTATTTATTAGTTGAGTCGTAAAATGAGTTATGAGTTCGAGCTTCGTAAAATGAGTTTTTAGCGAGTCGGTCCCGAGTGTCTCACGATACGGTGTGACTTGTTTCTCCATTAATTGTTTTTCGGAGTTTATTAGCAACATACATGTCCTCGGTAATTAAGATTACAAGTATAGTTTGAAAAATAGAAACTAAACCATTAATTTTTTTTGTTTCATCATGATATTTATATTAAACATTTTTAAAGAATGTATTATTTTTATTAAAAATAGTTTTTCTTATCATATTCTTTAAGCTACTTAAAAACATTTTAAAATAATATTATTTTATAATAAAATAAATTTCACCAATTTGCTATAGTGAGAAAGAAAATTTCCTTAAAAAACTATTTAGTTAAATAAATTTTCTATATTGACTATTTAAAGAAAAAACTTCCCAAGAGTTGATTTTATTAAAATAAATTATGACTAAGAACAAGGATGGATACATTTTTAGATGGAAAATCAAATAAATTGCTGCCCTAATAAAATGCCAAGTGTGTTTTATTAATAAGTATAAATTCATTAATATATCTAAAACACGTTAGGTAACCAAACACCAACATTTATTTAATATTCCAGTGGGTAACAAGTAACAACTAGCGAACATACTTCACTCCAGTCCCGATCAACAAACAATAATAAAGCATAATGTAACACGATTAAACGTTAATGCGCAAAAGGAAACAACACACAAAGTCTAACGCCTATTACGAATTGGATTATGGATGATACATCGATTATTATCACAGTATCGACTATAGTCGTACCTATTATCATAGTTATCGTAAGTCCTAATAGTAAGTATTAGGATCGCGATGATTACCATCATAATCGCAGGCGCCCAATAGCTTTGCACAAATTCTCGCATCTTATTCAGTAGTTTGGACATATCGAAGTCAAACGTCATTTCGCCCATCGACACCTTGTCGGAAACACACTTAACATGCGTACCATAATCGCAACCGTATGTACAAATGTACATGCAGTTGTTTTGATCTATTACACCTCTACAAACATCACATTCATACTCCGAGTTGGGGTTGACATAAAGTAATGAAAGCGCGTGTTCATGATCTTCCCGATGTACAGTTTCTGACAAACTAGTGCATCCGACATGCACGTCATAGTCACAGATATCACAACGGTACAATGCACCGTTGGGATCACAAGCAGTACCACACACGTCACATAAAGGTGAACCACAAGTGTAAGCTGACTTATATTGATATTCCAACTGATGGTTCGGGTGTGATTTGAGTTTGATCTGATTTGGTGGAGGGTTCGAGCTTGGTTTAGGGATTAGGTCATAGGTCGTGTTTGGATTCACATAAAGTAATGGAAGCCCGTTTTCATGGTCTTCCTGATCGACCGTTTCTGGCGAACTAGCGCGTCCAACGTGCTCGCCATAGGCACAGTTATCACAACGGTACAATGCACCTTTGCGAAAATATTTCAATTGATGCTTTGGGTATGGTTTGAGTTTGATCTGATATAATGTAGGCAAGGGGTTCGAGTCCGGTTTAGGGACTTAGGTTACTGTAAGCACAATGGACGTGAAGATCGAATTCACAGGCGGGACAACAAAAACAAAAGCCCGAGCCGGTTTCATTACACGACTTGCAAACAAAAGAGCCAGATGTGTATGTCGGATATGGGAACAACGAGAGAGGGTGATCAGGGTGTGACGGGTGGATCAGTGATCGTGTTGCATTGAAGCATTGTTTATGAAGGAAGAATTTGCACGCGCGACATGAGTAAACCGCGGTGCCGGTACAAGGAAAGTTGCAGCCGGTACAAGTGAGCTTTGCACCTTTTAAACTTTGGTGCAAAGAAAGAGTGTGTGGGTGGCTAAAGTGCTTGTACCCTTCATTTTTGTTAAGGTGAAATATTGTGATCACAAGTTATAAATAACCTAAATGTCTTCAACTAAAGAAGATACTGTGCAAAGTCGTCGAAGACTTCATGTAGTGGAGTAGGTTTGAAATCGCAATCACTTTTAAGTTTTAATAAAGAAGAAATTAATCATTGAAAAAGGACAAACTCTTTTTTTATATGTTACATGTTTACAAGTATTTCTAACTTATAATAAAATATTAACTATAGGCACGTGTCGTAGTTCTAGCATGTCCATCTAAGCGTCACATGTGCATTGTCACATGTCATTACATTCTTTAATCTTGAGTTAATATGAATTGGAAGCTATTAACTAATATCAATTACGATAAATACTATATTAATGATCAATTATTACTTTTAATTTGTTTGATATTTTTTTTATAAGAAATTATTATTTATGTTAACAAATAATGATTAAGTTATTAATTTTAGTATTACCGTTAACAAATTTTGTTTTATTAAAATAAAAGTTTCTGTCATATTTTTTTTTGAAACAATATTTTTCTCTTAATTAATTTTAAAATTCATTCTATTATTCATATTTTTGATATTGTTTGTTTTTAACAGCATTTATTTGCTGACTTTTACTTATCTTTTATCTTTAAATATATTACATAAATAAGTATTTACATCTTTATGAACAATTAGTTTTTAATTTTAATTATTCCTTGTCTTAGTTACATATTATTGTTAGATTTTATCAAATTTTTTTATTAGTTAATTTTTTTATTTTGATGTTCAGTTGTTCTACTTTCATTTATTTCTATATGGAACATCATAATTTTTTGATATCATTATATAAAAAAAATATTCTTATTCTAATGAATCTTTTTCAACATTATATATATATATATATATATATCATATATACATATTACTGTAATTTATTTACTCGTATGTTATTTTAAATATTAGTCCACCCATGTAACATACATGTCACTAATCTACTAATATAATATGTTACTTGAACTTTAATCACACATACGACATATTAAATGTCCTTTTTTACTTCCGACCTAGTGAAGTGGATATATGACTTAATCATATCTACTTTTATTAACAAAAATTCTAGATCCATTGATTATCATATATGTTATATATCATTGTGTATTCAAAAAACTAATTATTTTCATCAAACTTTAAACACAACCAAATTATTGAACAAATTAACTAAAGTGAGTAGGGGTTGGTTTCGAAGTCAAGCAAGTGCTGCAAAAGTAAGCAGCGTCAACATTCGGCCAGCTTATAACCCGTCCATAAATTCTTGCACTCAACAGATTACGAGTGGCGTGACAATCAGGCTTTCGCGGCTCGCTTTGTTTTCCTTACTCGTTAGTTTAAGGCAAATTTTCAAGTAGCACACATGCCTTTTAGTTATAACCCTCTACTTTATCTTTAGTCTCCCCAATTGGTCGATGTGGGATCTTCATATTTATAAAACCAATATATGTGCTTCTTTTGTTCAACTTTCAAAAACCATATTAAAAGTAATTGTTTATTAGTGGTGTAAGAAAACCCAAACCCAAGAGAAGATCTAAAACCAAAATATGTAGGAGACGTATGAATCGATACTGGATACCGAACATGTCTAGCTTTTAGGTATCGATTAACACAACATGTAGAAGGGATTTCAGTCATACACGGAATCAACATCGACAACATAGGGCATACAGAAAAAACTTGTTCGGCTTAAATATAATAATTTTAATGGTCATATGTCGCGTATATGTAGGGTATAACTGGTAATTAGCGGTGTTAAATAGGGGCACCATGGTGACTAGTGTGTAATGCAGGGCTGCTATGTCATTTGCTGATAAGGAAGACCCACCTAGAAAAGTTTTCTTTGAACACACTTGAAAACAAAATAGTTTCAATTTTAACTTTCATTAGGAACTATCTTTTAGAAATTTAATTCTCCATACTCCTTTGTTTGTCATCAAGCTCCTTACAATAATAATATCTTTTTTTTCACAATACAAAATATATTTGGTTTAGTTTTAAATTCATATTATATATAATACTAATTATTAACTTTTGTATGCTTAGGGTTGTATTATGTGTTTTGGTGGGTTGTACTCTCCTTTCTTCATTTTTTTATCTTTAACTCTTTTATTTTAACACAAAACTTCTAGATATTATACAATTTACCTCTAATATTTTTTTACTTTGGTTCCTATACTTTTCATATTTTTACAAATTTTCCGTCTTAAGTTTCTGTTTGAATTTTGCGAGTTAACACGTAGCAGCGTTCATGTGTGGCTTAACGTTTTTACGCGTGTGTGGTTCAATGTTTTTATGTATACTTTTCAATGAGTTTAACTTTTTTGTTTTTTATTATTTTTTTTAATACGAATTTTTCTGGTGTTAGTAGGCACTAACGATAGTGTGTCATTAATGCTACTTGACACGATGTTACGCCCCCGCCACAATGCGGGAGGCTTAATACTAGTTTTTTATTTAATTATTAGAAGCTACAATTTTTATAAAATAAAAATATTTACATCCAAAGGTAATTGTGAAATAGGACGTGTAAATATAAATGAAGGGAACAAATTATTCGGGAGGAGTTATATGTCTTCCTAGTCTTCGACGCTAGAAAATGGTGCAGATCTTGTGTTGAAATAATAATTATTCTTTATACTGTTCTTCAAACAATTTTAGTATGAGTTTCGATCTTTTACAGACAACTCAATGTTTTCTAGAATATAGTGTATTTTATATTTTTATTTATATTATATTATCTTATGACAATTAAGAATTACGTATTCTATAAATATCAAAGTGATGAAAAAACAAAAGAGGAGTGGAAAAATTGTTGAGTAAAAAGAACTTTTTCTAATAAGCGCATAAACAATATCTAATTATAAAGAACTCTAGTGGAAAACTTGTTGAGTAAAAAAAACTTTTCTAATAAACGCATAAACAATATCTAATTATAAAGAACTCAAGTAGTGGAAAACTTGTTGAGTAAAAAGAACTTTTTTAATAAACGCATAAACAATATCTAATTATAAAGAACTCAAGTATTCATTATACACATTGTAAAATATGTGTCAAGAGGCGTGTTGGGTCGGGTCGGATGGCGGGTCAAGATGGACTTGGGTCAAGGTGGGTTCGGATCAGAACGAGTTTGTGTTAGGAACGGGTTCGGGTTAGAATATGTGCGGGTCAAAATGGGCTGAGTCGGATCGGATCGAAAAAATACAAAATTTTCCATTTCCAACAAAACCATACATTTGATCACAACTAGCAAAATGGACAGGTCGGGTCGGGCAAGGTGTTAGGTTAGAAAGGGTTCGTGTCAGGATGGGTAGTGCGGGTCAAGATGGGTCCATTTTAAAATTGCCAATAGAAGTTACAAAATAGACATGTTTCATTTCCGTATAAGTTACAAAATTGCCACATAAGTTTATTAAACAAATCATAAAAGAATTATAGAACTAATAAACCAAGTTAAATGAACAAATATAAGAAATGATAAAACTAATAAACCAAGTTAATTGATTGTATCTGTAAAAATTGATAGAACTACGATGACATGGAGAAGTCATCAAGTAAAAATATCACTTAAGCACGTTTGTAAAAGCAACGAAAAAGCTTTCCTCAAAGATGAACAAACAACTTTCTTCGGTCCCAAGTATCGAACGTCGGTTTCTATAATCTATGGCCGTTGGCGAAAGTGGTAGACGGTAAACCATGGCAACGACCACAACGGTAGGTGAAGATGAGTGTAGCATTCACACCATATTTTCTTTATATCTCTCTCTCAATTTAACGGCGATACGCAGTAAGCGGTGGCGCGGCGGTGGTCGGGAGTATGGGCGGTGATTGGAAGCTTGTAGTTGTGAGTAGTGAGTTTTGACGTGTTATGGTGTTAAAACCGGATTAAGACAACAACTATAACATCTGCCGAATTTCAAAATTATGAAACCAAACCCGAACTCACTTTGAATTTGCATACGATGGAAAATTTAATATTTAAAATTTTATTATTTATTTTATTGAATCAAACGCGTTAAATGTGCAATTTAAGCAATATTGAAAATTATTTTATTCATTTTATCATTTAAACAAAGAATAATAATTTATTATAAATAAATAAATCATTTTCATAAAAGTATAAATCTTTATTATCATTTTATAATAAATAACTAAATAGAAAAGACTTATTAAAACTTATAAAGTTATAAAATGAATTTTAATAAACTTATAAAGTTTTATTAGTAATTATGAATTTTAATTATTGAAAATAAATAATCAAATTATAAAGTTACAAGTTTTATAAAAGCTATAAAGACTTTATAAGAAAATAAGTTGATTAAATTAAAATTAAAGTTTTAATAAATAAAAAGTTAAAATTATAATTATTCTTTTATCTATTTATTTTATTTAATCTTATATTTATTTCAAAATCATAACCCCTTTTAAAAGACTTGTAACTCACCATTAACACCATTCATAACATTCTCCTAACCTCAATTATAAAAGCAAGGCTTAAGCCTCATTTTTCATTTATTCATTCTCTAAAAATCTCTCACACAAACCTTTCATCATCCTTTGATTATAATCAATTTCAAGAATTTTTTTTACAAGTAGTTTCAAGAATCTTCTAATACTAAGATAATCATATATTGCTTTTATATTATAAATTTCTATATTGTTTTAATCATCTTAACATCCATTTGTTCTCATGACTTTATGTTCTTACTTTAATTTTTTCTTCTACTAAATATCTTTTAATTTGATTCATTATCATTTCATCATTAACTTTCTAACATTCACTAACCTTATAACAATCACTAACATTCCTAAATCAAGCAAACGTAAACAAAGAATCTCATTTGCATATGGACGGCTATGCCGCCTCATTCGGTTATTCCACAAGATTATTTTCCTAAGTGATGGCTATGCCAAAGTTTTGGAATATTTTTATATAACTCAAATGAAGTCTAATATATCATTTATCAACATAATAAATTTGTTCTAACCCGTGTCATGCTTTAACGATTTTAAAAGTACACATAAATGCCTTACTATAATTTTGGTAGAATATAATCTGACTTCAACTGATCATAACTTGATCATAAAAAATTAAATTTGAGTAAAATCAGACTCCAATATTAAGTTCATTGAATCACCTTTTTAAAGATAGTTTATATGTCTCCAAACTCAATCGGATGACTCAACAATAACTTTCACAAGATAAGTGCACATTTAAGCACCTTCTGTCTCGTGCTGTTGTTTTGACCTATTTAAAGATCTTTTTATAAAAACTTTTTCTGAATGAAAGTTATCCAGGAGACTTTGACTAGTCAAGTATAAATTTTTATAATTTTATGAAACCGTTTGCTATTTTTAAAACCTGTTCAAACACACAAACATTTCGTCCAGAATCTAAAATTGATGCAATAATATTTTTTCAATCTACCTTTCGCTTTTTAGCATTCTCTAAACGTCGTAACTTCTTGTAAGGTATTCCGACCTCAAGTTATTGTTTTTTTATCATTTAGGACATCACCTTTGATTCTTGACATCCAAGCTTTCTTATGTACTCTACAACTATCACTATACTTGTGAGTTTTCCATTTGAGTACTCCATGCCCCTTTTTACTTTATTTTACACCTTTTGGGGTGAAACATGTTAATCTTATAAACATACACTTGTAAACATCTTGATACTTGTAAATGCACATGCAATTCATCTTTACCTTTTTGTCATGGTTATTGATATTATTGTGAGTGTTATATGAGATACATTATATGTTGACAATCATTAACTATTGCTAGCCTGATGACGTCATAGATCTATGGGCCTAACAAGCATATTTGGTGCTAAAGCCGATGTATTGCCGGCTCCTGATGACGTATGACTTGTTCATCATGGAAACCAAGTACATTTAGCTAATCGTTATAAACTTATAATCTTAATCTTAGTCAAGGTTTGATTGTAGCTATATGTGTTCTATATACTTGCATAATTCATAACCATTGACATTAATTGCTACTTGTAAATCTTTTATACATACATATATGTATGTTTAACCCATGGAAACTCACCAACTTTCAAAGTTGACCCTTTATTTTTAACATTTTTAAGGATTGCTACTTGAGGAACTCTTCTTGCTCATATAAGACTTGGACTTAGTTTAATTTAAGCATCTTATGTTGTTGTTTATATCTTTGTTGTATTGTAGTGACTTAATTGTCTAGTATTGTTAAATGAAAAATAATATTTAATATTATTCCAACTTATTTAGTTCCATGTGTTATAAACAATCATTTCACATTCGTCCGCCCAGATGATTCCGTCATCGGTCGGGGTGTGAGAACAACCGAGCAAAGTATTAAGTTGCTCGACAAATCACCTTACAACCCATTGCGATACATTTCTAGTTTTAATTTAGCTCATCTTGACCCATTGTTAATCTCACTTGTTTTAATTCAACCCATCTTGATATATTTATAAATTTCCCCATGTCCAAGATGACCCATGAGGTCATTATGAAAGACCAATATGAACCCAAAATTTGGTAACCGGTTAGCTTTGCCGGGTATAGTACTCAACGTGATCTTATCCTTCAAATCAGACAAACAGAGAAGGAAAACCATTGAGTTCTTACGCTTTCGTGCATTGCAACTCAATTCATCAGAATACTACAAGGTGAACCTAATCCTATGTGTCAAATCTATTTGATAATACCTTTGGTGTATGTCTACTTGTTTATAGTAATAGGATTGGAACCACAAACCGATCAACCGAGTATTATTTTCAATAGCAACACCAAAAAGGGGGGGCAGTGTTTTTGTTGGATGTCAATTGCCATTTGAACCCACGATGAGTTGTTTAGATGTAGCCACACGTCTAAATAGGGTCGTTACGAAAGTTCAGACTTCAGACAAACTTACGAAAGGGACATTTTGAGGGTTACTTTGTCAAATGGACATTTTGAGGAAAAAATGTGGTCAAAGGACATTTTAGGAATTTTCCCTTTAAAAATATGTAACTTGAAAAAAATCAACAAAAGTGACAATTACTAAAATATACTTCCATCAACGTTTTTTCCTATAATTTGATATCAATAATTGATTGAAAAATATATAGTTAAAGATTACTTTTTTAGCTTTTTATCCTAAACACCCTTTTTAGTTTATTAGATGTGAATACAAACCAGTATACTTTTTACTAGTTTTGTACATATTTTTAAATAATTTACAATATCATATTCACTTTCACTTTCTCAATACTAGCGACTATATGCTCACAAAACAATTAACTTTTCAATATTCAAGTTTCGAAGTGCATATGTAGAAATGCCCTAATATACAAAACCATGGCATTAGGTCATGGGGAAGATATCATCTCATCCACATCTTCTAGCTTTACAAAATAGTTTCTCAACATCAACTGTCTCCAACTGAAGAATTAGCAAAATGGGCATGGATGTTTTAGACGTGAGTAGAGGTGGTATAATGGTTGGATCGATTTGAAAGGTTGGGTGGTCTGGAGAACGGATATTAGGTCTTGGTGACCTGTAACACGTTTTGTCTAAACAAAAATTGTTTAGTAAATAATTAGCGTGTTAATTAGCAAACAAACAGACACATGAAAATTCCACTTGATAGTTGAGTCTATAACATGAGATAAATATAAATTTTACATGTATCTTAAGATAAAAAGACTATTCTATATAGATTATAGTTTCATGAAACCATATATTTTTTATGAGTTAGACACCAAAATATATTCCGGAAGTTTATCAATTTGATATATAAAGATCGCCAACCGGTATGGGATGTATAAATATTACTCCACAGTTGAATAAAATGTTAAATTCCTAAGTTAATTAAAACGAGTAATAGTCTTTATTTAAAATATATATATATACTAATAAATAAAAATAAATCCGGACACCCTTGTCACCATTTTAAAACATCTAATAATTGGTTTTCCTGTTTCTCTCTCCTCTTAATTATAAATATTATAATAGTTATATATTAATTAATAACTATAACTATTCATAATTAAAATTTCAAATATGTTAACTTCAAATTTTCAAATGTGTAATACATGAGTTTCAATCCGTATAATACATAATATTTAAAAAATAATCTTTTGTATTATAAACTATGTAACAATAATTTTATTTAGCCTGTATATTACACAAAATTATAATCTAGTTAACTATATATGACAATAGTACCGCCTCCGTTATACTTTTATGGCGGTTCTATTTTTTAATTTTTCACCCCTCGTATTTTATATCTATATCTATATATATAGTATATATAAAAGAGCAACTAAGATGTCATATGACACTCTCATGTTGCTTCTCAAAATATTTTTCTCGTCTAAACTAATATATTATTTTACTCAACTTTTTTATTTTAATAAACTAAATTAATAGTAATAATCTATTTTGTTTTTAATTTTTTCTTTTTATATAATCAACTTAGTTGTATAATAATATTGTCTTAAATTATACATATTTTTATAGCCAAATAATATTCAATTTAAAAAAATTATTGATATATTTATATATTTTAGGTTAGTGTGATTTTAATACAACTGGTTTTTAATTTTACATGTGTTAATTGTATGTTATATTATTTTAAAAAGTATTCTAATATATATAGCTTATAAATGTAATTTTTTATTGTTCATTTTTATAGTAATATGTAACTTAATTATATGAAATATTTATACATTTATGAATTATGTTGTTTTCATATCTTCAACCCGTGTATTACACGAGTTTACTAAAGCTAGTTATATAATATATGCTTTTAACACGTTTATCCTTTTAATAATTTTGTTAAGTTTTTATGTAATAATCATTTTTCATAAACTTTCTTGTTAAATAGGATGTGCGGTTGTCAACGTTTTGATATAAGTTTTTCAAAAAAGATAGTTGTACTCATAATCAAGTTTTTTAATAGTATTTACAATGGAATAAGTCTGTTGTAGTGCACTTTTACGGTTTTTTGTTTGGGCAATACTCACTTTTACGACATAGTATGCCTTATAGTTTTACGATAGTGTGACAATCATTTTGATTTATTTTTTGTCCTTTCTTGACACGCTAGAATTGTACATTGAAATAATCATTGTTACAATGTGTTTTTGTATTCGCGTTTTGATATTTAAGACGTGACAAAACTCTCCAAGCAAAGGGCATTTGAGAAAACCTTAAAGGGTTTTTGGTTTGCGAAATTTGTTGAAATTAGAATTTGATTTGGAATTAAAATGAATTGTATTTGAAATTCAATACTTTTCAAATAATTTGGAATTCAATGGAATGGAATCTATAAAAGGGAATTTAAATTTAAAATGCATTTTCAATAAAAACACTTCTAAAGTAATTGGAATTTATCACCCATTGCAAACCGCCACCATCTCCATAACCATTGATCACTGCGCTACATACCATTGACCGTCACCGACAATCGAACGTGACCACCAATCGTGCCCAACGACTGCACCCGTTGCCGAAAATTGACCATACCCCACCGCCACCACCAACCAATCGCGCTTGTCGTCAAGAACCGTCGGTCTCTATAAAAAAATGTCTAAACCAATGCGATTCGGCGGTGGCGGTCGGTGATAGTCGACGGTCAGGGGTGGCGCATGACGGCGGTCATGGCGTCGACATCGTGCGCCATCGGGATCGCGAGGCGAGAGGGGTCGGCGATCGTATGCATCGAGGTCGGGCAACGTCAGTAACGGGCTCATCGGTAGGGGGCGGCGACGGTTGAGGTACGCTCATCGTGTGCTTCGTATGAAGTTAGTTTTCACTCATGATATTTAATTCCAAATTTTAAACAAATAATTAAATTGTAAATTCCTCATAAAAGTTAAAAAGGTTATAAATATTTTATAAAATAAAGTAAACAATTTATTTAAATTATTAAATTAGGGTTTTATAAGTTTGGGCCTTAAATGTAAATTTTAAAACTTAAATCACAAGAATGTTTTAACATTTTAACATAAAATAACAATTCTGCAAAACATCAGGGACCAAAGGTGTAACTTGTCTTAATCCCAAACCAACTCCTCCCTTCCACCATCGAACATCTCTAGCCACTTTCCGGCCATACTCTGACAACAATAAAACCCCAAAATAATCGATTTTAACTGCATGCAACCGCCACTCACTTCTCGGGCATTAGTTTCAAACTCATGACTCTTTTAATTCATATGATAAGGTTGTTAATCCTCTCGAATCAAAAGCGAAACACCTCCTTCAAACCATCAAACCGTTACATATGTAACAACGAAACAATTTAACATATTTTAGGGCCCTAATTGATCCATTCAATCTATTCGAACACTCAACCCCATCCACAACACTCCCACACACCACCATCGATCACTACCTTCGTTCAAACCTGCAACTTATTCGAACTCCACCATGTGGGCATCATAAACCAAAAGTGATTAAGGGCTTTGAATCGTAAACCCCCTCAGAAGCTTCATACTAAATTAACTGGATTATCATTACCATTTGAATCTCGAATTTGATTCATCATTGTCGCGGCCGTATCTGTTCTTGTTATCATCGAGTTCGACTTCAATCCAGGTAAACAAGCATATAATCATATTCGTATGTTCATAACAAACAAAAGCCCTAACTTTAATTCATTAACATAGTGTTATCGATGTTTAATTTGGATCTAAATCGTTCTAGAGTTCATATAGATTTGAAAGTTTAAGCAATTAATGTTTTAACATTTAAAAGGGAACTTTTAAGCAAATTTGGGCTATAGACCAATTGGTAACTAACAAAGCCACCATAAGCAATAGGTCTCAGGTGAAAACCGGACCTTTGTCACTTCTTTTTTTAATTAGGTTTTTTTACATTTTATAATTCAGAAAATTATTATCATACTACAAAATCAAAATAAAAATTATTTTGTTAATTAAAACGTTTCAGAAATTATTAAATTAATTTTTTAAAGATTTTAAAACTTACAACTTATAAATTTAATTACTTTTTAAGAATAACAAAGTTTTTAACAACATTATTAATTCATTTATATGATTTAAATGTTATAAAATTATTATAGTTCAAACTTAGATTATTTCAAACCGTTTTAAAATCGATATATTACAAATACTTTAAATAATTAATTAATAAATTAATTATTTAAATAATTAAATATTCAATTAATTATTTAACCATGTTATATTTTTAATAATTATTAAATTAATTATTTATTTTTCACACTTTAATGTTCAACCGTTATTTCATCAATTATTATAAATTAAATAATTGAATAATATGAAATTACTTAATTTTACTAACGATTCATCTTTGTTTTAAATCATAATTATTTAATCAATTTATTCCATCTTTATTGAATCAAAATATAATTTGTTACATTTTTTTTTTATAATTATCAAAACCCAAAATCTCAATTGAAACCCTAATTCATGTTTACTCTTTAATCATATATTTATTCTAATCCTAAGACACAAAATCTTAAGTTGAATCGTGAAGAAATCATTGGACGATCTTAGTTTCTTATTATTATCTAAGGACCATCTTATATCATGTGAGTTTTCAGGGGAACGTTGGTAATTTCCTTTATCCTCGGCTGTTGTGCTTCCTCTGTTACAGCGCTTGGCCTTTTAATGGTCGTCGTCTTCTTTATTTGGTTCAGCCGTTGACTTTTGTGCTTCCTCGGTTGTTGCGCTGGATTTTTAATGGTTGTTATCTTCTTCGTTCGATTTTGCCAATGCAATTCTCGAGGCGGTGGGCAGTGGCCGTTTGTATTCACTTGGCCGACGCGGAACATACGGTGGTGCTCTGGTAGGCCTCTATTTGTCATCTCTTGTGTCGAGTCGTCGTGGTTTTGGGGCTTGGTCATCGGCTCTCTGCCTCGGTGGATGTTCCCTCACTGTCGGTCCTCCGTGATTTGGTTTGCAATCTTGTTGTTCCTCTCTCTTCCTATGATTCGGGATTCTTGCGAGGGTGTTGGGGGTTGCCGCCGTCTGAGGGCCTTTGCCTCTTGCCTGTCCGTTTCTGGCAAGGCGACCCTCCGATACCCCAATGATGTTACTTTGATTTTGAATGCATGCCAAGTGGCTATGATTACTGCCAATAAGGATTTTTAGAGCTCTGATTGGACTCATATTCGGTTATGGAGTCTCAGACTCTCTATTGTAGTGGGTTGTCAATTAACTTCATGATGATGATGCCCATAATCATTTGTTTGCATTTGAGTGCTAAAGGGTGCAAACACTGTGTGCTCAGTTCAATCATGCTTTGTACTTGATCGATGAAGATGAGTGCGAAGTCATCTGAGATATGTTTGTAATTCAATTGAGACTGTGATGCAGAAGGAGTTGATGCCTTCTTTGTTTCGGTGTGTCATCGTGTAGGATGCAGCCGCAATAGGGTCACCTTCCTGAGTCTCCAGGCTCCTTAACCAACTATTGTGGGTGGCCTGTGCCAATACCGTTGTTTTGATCAACCGCATTAATGTATACTTAAACTGTAATGTTGGCAATATAAAATTGTTTACTCGATGATGATATGCAAGCCATGTCTAAGAGTTATTTTGTTTTTTATTATAGTTGTTGGTTGGTAAATTCGATGATGTTTAGGTTAATCATCTAAAATTTTTGGGTGAACCCTTTGTTTTGGTTGTTTTGTGGCTGTGATGACACACAAAAATTGGTGTTGTTTGCCTTAGCTTGCAAGTCGTTTCCAATGTGCAGGCAAAACCGATTATGTCTGAACCTCGCTTTCGAGAAGCGCAACCGTCAGGGAATAAACACTAGTTTAAAATAAAATGTCTTAGATAATATTGAATATAAGATTACAACTTTTTTATTTTTATCTATAGTTTCTCATGAATGCTATTAAAAACAAACCGTGACAAATATGATATATTTTACATTTACAAATTTGTTTTCTTCCTTAACATTTATTTTCATAACAAGATAACGCAATTATATTATTTATTGATATTTTGATATAAATGTTATAAATTCGCTCTGTACAACGAAATGTATAACCAACTAGTTATTACATAAATAGTAGTTTAGTATCATGTGTGATATTCAGATTAAATAGATAAAAATATCAAATGTTTTATAAATAAATTTAAAAAATAATAAAACAATTTCATTTTTTAAACCATCCTTATAATACTTAAAAACACTTTTTAAAAATTTTGTGTTTAAAAAAAGTGTTTAAGAAAGTTGTTATATTTTATATTCTTTTTTAATGTTTGCTTTTTTTTTTATAAAAACCTATAATTTATAATTTTTATAATATATATTTTTTATTATGTAAATGTTTTAAATAATTTATTAAGAGAGAGATGCGGGAAAACTATGATAAGAAAACCTAATATTTTGACAACTGTTATTTCAAAACTTTCTTATATATATATAGAATTATTAGAAGAGAGAAACGGGAAAACTAAGATAAGAAAGCCTAATATTTTGACAAGTGACATTTCAAAACTTTCTTTGAGTTTTTTTCTCAAAATAGTATAGTTGGGAAAATTATTTACTAAAACGATGTAGTTAGAAAATTTTACTAAAATGGTGTAGTTAGAAAATTATTTACCAAACTAGTGTAGTTTTGAAACTTCATTGATTATCTTTCTTATTTTCAGTGGGTATTTTACTAGAGATTTTTTTAATGTTTTTCTTTCTCTTAGGATTAGAACATTCACAACTCATTTCCTATAATAATATGTGTGTAGTCAATATATTATATGATATGATTATAATAGGTTGTGAGTGAATGATATAAAAAATTTATTGTTAAATCTGTATTTTTAGGAATCACTATTCAAAACCCTATAATATTTTTAATATATTTTAAGTGGTTGTGAGTGAATGGGATAGAAAAAATAATGATAAGTAGAAAAATAGAGAGAAAAATAAGTGATTTATAATATAATTCTATGGATAAAAATTAAGAATGGGTTGTGAATGCTCTTATATCTTTAATTTTAAATTGAATGTTTATCAATTATATATTTTTTGAAGTTTATATTAAAATCTTTAAGAAATAATTTTTGAATTGTTTAATCTGTATATATAAGCAATATTGGTAGTGTATTGACTATTTTTTCAATTTTTTAGTAAAGTTTATTTTGAGTAAATTTGCGCCAAATCGATTCTAGATATCAAAACATACATAAAAAAGAGTGTGTCACACGTGTATATCCAAAAATTAAAAAAACAAAAGGTTGTTGCTGTAGAAAGTAAACATTAAAATCCGAAAGTGTGTTTTAAAAATATAATTATATATCATATTTCACCCGACTCGATTTTGAGTAAAGTTTGTTTTGAATAAAACTTATAACGGAACGTACAAATAAATATCATGTCACACCTGTGTATTCGAAACATAGAAGGACGTTATATTTTAAAAGTTATACATTGAAAACAAAATATGCATTAAAATGAATATAAATAATAAAGTAAATATATATTATAGTAATGTTTTAAAAAATACCCGTTAGTAAACATGTTTACTATAGTCTGTATTTGAATAAGATTTGAACAATAAACAAATAAATTTAACCTCCCTCTAAAAACAAAAATATAAGTCTTTGTTAATTTGTTTGTTTGTAAATGTTGGTTATGTAGTAATTACTTTTTCAATATTTCTTGATACTTTTTGTTTAACTACGTTTATAAACAAACAAATTAACAAATAATTATTTTTTTATTTTTAGAGACAGATCAATTTCATTTGTTTATTGTTCAAATCGTATTCGATTACAAACTATGGTAAACATTTTACAAACATTTATTTTTTTTTAAAATTACTTTAATATATTTTAACTTTATTATTTATATTCATTTTAATATATTTGGGTGTCAATATATAACTTTAAAAAAATAATATTCTTCTATGTTTCGAATGCACCGTTATGACATGGTATCTATTTGTACATTTAGTTATATAATTTAATCAAAACAAACTTTACTCAAAATCGAGTTGGGTGAAATATGATATATATTTATATTTTTTAAAACACACTTTCGGAATTTAATGCTTACTTTCTACAACAACCCCCTTTTGTTTTTTAGTTTCCGGATATACATGTGCGGCACACTCTTTTTTATATATGTTTCGATATTTAGAATCGATTTGATGCAAATTACTCAAAACAAACTTTACTAAAAAATTGAAAAAGTAGTCACTACACTACCAATATTGCTTATATATAAAGATTAAACAATTTAAAATTTATTTCTTAAAGATTTTAAAATAAACTTCAAAAATTATATAATTGATAAACATTCAATCTAAAAATTAAAGATATAATCCTAAGACAAATAAAAACATTTAAAAAAACCTCTAGTAAAGTATCCAATGAAAATAAAAGAGAGAATCAATAAATTTTTAAAACTACACTAGTTTGGTAAATAATTTTTTAAATACACCATTTTAGTAAATAATTTTCTCAACTACACCATTTTGAAAAAAAAACTTACTTTCTTTCATATATACAAAACTAGGTTAGAATCTCGTGTATTACACAGGTTGAATAAATAAAATATTAAGTAATTAGTAATGAAAATTTAATAATTATAAAACGATATAATTGAGATTGCATATGAGTAATAATATAAGTAATAAAACAATGATTTTGTTATTTTAAACTTTTGTTTTTAAACCCTAATTGTATTTTTAATAAACATTCCTGTTATCCCTAGAATAACTTTTATCCGTTGAACGACGACCCTTCCACTCGGCACCGTCGGTTATTGCAAAAAAAACCGTTTTAAAAAAAGTATCATTATTAAAAATTGTCTTATTACAACTTCCAATTTTAGTTTTTTAGTTTTATAAAAAAAATCATTGATAAAAGCATCTCTTTTTTAATTTATTGAAAAACAATTTTTAATCTCAAAAGAAATTAAATAAAATTATAAGTATTTAAGGTAATTGTTTAATACGAGAGAGAAACGAAAAAATTAAAATTAGATAGTCTAAAATTGTGTCAAGTGACATCTTAAAATATTTTTTTTATTATAATAGATAGATAGATTAAACTTTCATAATCATAGCTAATCTATTATATAACCAACTAATTATAAAAATATCAAACATTCAAAATCACAGCTAATCTATAATATAATAATTCATTCATGGATCAAAACACATTTTGTGAACAAGATACCAACATTTATTATTTCATTTAGTAGATAAAAACTAACATACTTCGATCAAAATGATTTAGTCAAGATCAAGCACAAACATCATAACATGATTAAACGTAACAAAGTGGACATCGATTTTGAATCGCTTATCGATATAGCGATTAGTATCGATAGTAACGATCACGATAGTAACCAGTAAGACCAAATGCCATTGTATCGGTTGCCCTTTGAAACATTCGCATATTATGTTGTTGTTTCAATAGTTCCAACTGAAACGTAGTTTCGTCCATCGGTACATTCTCCGACACCTTCGCCCGAACACACTTAACGTGCATACCGTAATCACAACCGGATGAACAAGCGTACATGCAGTGGTTTTGTGCGATAGCGCGTTTACAAACATCACATTCAAACCTCGGGTTAGGATTCACATGAAGTAACTTAAGCGTGTGTTCATGGTCTTCCCGATGCACAGTCTCTGGCAGACTAGTGCATCCCACATGCGTGTCATAGTCGCAGAGATCACAACGGTACAATGCACCGTTGTGATCACATTCAGTACCACACACGTCACATGAACGTGAGCCACTAATTTTAGGTGGCTTGGGGAGGTACGTCAACACGTGGTTCGGGTGTGATTTAAGTTTGATCTGATTAGGTGGAGGGCTCGAGCTCGAGGTCATATTAGGGTTTAGGTTATTATAAGCACAATGGATGTGGAGATCAAAATCACAGACAGAACAACAATAACACAAGCCCGAACCGGGCTTGTTACACGAGGCGCAAATGAAAGAGCCGGACGGGTATGTCGGAGACGGGAACAGCGAGAGAGGGTGAGCGGGGTGCAACGGGTGGATCAGTGAGCGTGTTGCGTCGAAGCATTGGTCGTGAAGAAAGAAGTTGCAAGCGTGACACGCGTAGACCGGGGTGCCGGTGCAAGGGAAGTTGCAGCCGGTACAAGTGAGTTGTGCATCTTGTAAGGTTTGGTGGAAAGAAAGAGTGTGTTGGTGGCTAAAGTGCTTGTAGCCTTCCATAGATGTTACTATGTTAGGTTGAAACATTGTAATCACAAGTTATAAATAATACTAAGATGTTAATATTAAAAAGAGTGTATGTGCAAAGTCGTCGAAGACTATGGGTGTGAATTCACCACCATCGCCACCGGTTTCGGTGTCTAAAGTCAAATAAGAACATGCAAAGTTACAAGATAATAAAATCTTTTAGTTTAAAATATTAGATATACGTGTATGGATGCGTGTATCACTGTACCAATACGTTGAAAACTGTAAGTACTTGAATAAAGCACTTGTATGTTTTATTTTACTTTTTTGGACCTAAGGATGCCACTTATATGGTTAAATGATGTAATCCTGAATAATTATTTATATATATTTATATATTTAAAAGAGTAAAATATCAATTTCATCTCTAACGTTTTGTTAAATTTTTTATTTCAATCTAAAAATTTTATTTGTCATTCCAGTCACTCATTGTAGTTTACCAAATATTACAATTTTCATCCACTTTAACTTCGTTAATATCTCCGTTAAATATGAGAGTATTTTAGTCTTTTTCAACACCGTAATTATCCAATCAAAACAAATTAATATTCAATTAAGGACGCTTCAATTTAAGAGTTTTGATTAACGCTATTCATATTGTTCGATTGAGATCTACTGTGAGATTTTAATGGATTTTCACGTTTTATTCAAACGTGCACCGGTGTTCGATTGAGATGTACTATTGTCACATTTTGTTTCATTGAGGTATGTTGTTGTCGTGTTCGAACAAACATGACAATAGCAAACTTCAATCAAACAAAGCGTGATAACAACATGCCTCAATCCCCATAGCTGACCTCAATCCCCATAGCTGACCTCAATCGGATAGAAGTACACGTCAAAACAAAATGTGAAGGTTAATTGAAATCTCACAACAGACCTCAATCGAATAAAATGAGTTAAAGTTAATCAAAGTTTTTAAATCGAAGTGTCTGGTCTCACTAGTCGTTTCATATTTTTTAGCTTTAGTTAAGTATAATTTTATTAATTTGTTTTAATTTGATAATTAAGGCATTGAAAAAGACTAAGATACTCTCATATTTAACAGAGATCTTAACGAAGTTAGTGAAATTGATGAAAATGATAACATTTGGTGAACTATAGTGACTGAAATTGCAAAAAAGAAAAATTGGATTGAAATGACAAATTATCACCGTGCAGTTTATCGTTTTTTATTTTTTTTGTAGCTATTTGTTAAAGTTTAATTTTAAATGTGTTTGTCTAGTTGTACCTTAAGGTAGTGTTGTTCACAAGCCGGTCGAGCCGAACCGAACGGAGCTTTGCTCGTGCTTGGCTCGTTTTCAAACCGAATGGAGCCGATTGGCTTATTTACAACTCAGCTGAAAATCGAACGAGCATTTTTCGAGCGGTAAATTTTCGAACGAGCGACGGACAATTTATACAACCCAACTAATTTGTGTGTCATACGATTTATACAACATCGAATAAGGTTTAATGATTTAAAAACCAACCACATTTCATTGCATTATATTCTCATGAATGACAATACGTTGTGGTTGACGATGAAGTTAAGGTTGTATCTGATAAGGCGAAGAACATATTGCAGATAACGATGACGATGAGTGCGGAAGATGATCGAAAAAATATCTCTTAACGGCTTAGGAATTCAGTTTTATGTTTAATGTAGAATTCATTATTAGGTTGATTGATCAATTATGCATAAATATAATTATATGTACATATTAACTCGCTCCGAACCGTACCAAACCGAGCGGACCTTTGCTCGTGCTTGGCTCGATTACAAACCGATCCAAGTCAATCAGCTCGTTTACAACCGAGCAAAATTTTGAACAAGCATTCGGCTCATTTACAACCGAGCAAAAGTTCGAATAAGCATTTTTCGAGCAAAAATTCAAACGAACATTTTTCGAGCGAATTTCGAGCGAACTTTGAGCGATTTGAACAACCCTACCTTAAGGTATTAAAGTAATACCTAGTTATATTGCATTGGGCTTGATCTATGTATGGAATTGTTAATCAATGTGGTTTCTTTAGTCTAAACCCATTTTGACCGAACTCATCCTGACCCAAAATCATCCTGATCCGAATCCATTTTAACTTATTTTTAAATTAATACATTCTAACCCAAACCCATCTTGACTCGAGCCCATTCTGACTTGACATTCGACCCAACCCGACCCGTCCATCTTGCCAGGTATACTCAAAAGCATAGTAAAAGGATAGGACCTATGGTTGCACCTAAGCCCGATTACTCACAAACCATGGCTCAACCACCGGCGTAGGCGTCTTTCCTTCACTCAAAACCACCGTCAACTAGGCATGCACAAATCGGGTTTGGGCCGGACCCGGAACCGGGTTCGGTCCAGTCGGGTTTTTTGTACCCGGGTACGGGTCCGGGTCGGGTTCACTTGCGGGAAAACCCTACCCGCCATACCCGGGTAGGGGCGGGTCGGGTCCGGAACCGGGTCCAATACCGGGTTTGGTTCCGGGTTCACTTCGGGTTTAGACCGGGTAGGGTCGGGTTTTAGAAATTCAAAAAAATCCCAAACCGGGTTGAAACCGCCGGTTTATTCCGGGTACGAACCGGGTACAGCCGGTACCGGGTTGTACCCGGACCCGGGTCCGGGTCGGGTCGTACTCAGTTTTTTTGTGCAAGTCTACCGTCAACCGCCCATTCACCCAACGGATTCCTATCATTCATCTCCGGCCCTGAGCCCCTGATAACATGTTTGCCATCAGCTCATAGCAACTTTGAAATTTAGATTGCTAATATATTTTATTCTAAAGTGCTTAAATGTTTGACTATTTATTGGGCTTTTAATTTTAGCTTGTAATTTAATTATTTTTATGAACTAGTTTACAAAAAGAATTGGCATGGAGTGGCACGAGTGCACCCAAATGAAGTGATATGATGTGATGTGATGTGACATAATATGATTAGTGGGTATGTGATGTGGTGTAGACACCCCTCACACCCTTATGCCTCTAATTGATTCATGACACGAAAGAAGAAATGTAAGTTCGTGTTCATAATCTAACCTATCCGTTGGACCAATAATGGCAAATTAACACACTCAATTGCACCGTGACTGCAAATATTGCAATTGTACTATTCACTATCCGGGTCGCATTCGGGTGAGCTTTGAGTTGGATATGATCGATTGGCAGAGGGCTCGCGTACAATTAAAGTTTAAGTTCACCGTAAGCACAATGAACATGGATATTGAAATCACAAGCGAGCCAACCAAAACAAAAACCAAGCAGGTTTCATTACACAAGTTGTAAACGAAAGAACCAGAGGCGTTTGTTGGATAAGGTTATGAGAAGAGGAAAAAACATGTTCTCATGGTTATAAAAACGAATAAATTTATTTATTTGTTCAAGAATACTATGATATATCTTAAGAACAAATTTGGTCTGCTCGAAATATAACAAGCAATGCATGTGTGTGAAAAGTTTCTTACCAGAAGCATAATATCATGTTGATAGGCTTCATCTTACAATGTTGATCAGGAGTGGTTGCAGCCCACTCGGGAAAAATCAACACTCGGCTATGTTTACTTGTTTAGCATACTTAGATGGTGTTTGGAATTATCAAGTTTTCTTTGGAGACTCGTCGTCAAGCGATGCTGTAAAATTACGTCTTTCTTCGGAATTGGCAGTGATAACTGGCATCCAAACATCAGCTGTATCACTCAAGAGGGATTTCACCTCCACATCGGCTGAAGATATCATCTCATCCACATCTGCCAGCTTTGCAGATAGTTTGTCCAGCTCAGCAGCTATCTCCAACTGAAAATTTAGCAAAATGAAAGACGATGTTTTAGACGTGAGTAGAGGTGGTAAAATGGGCAGGTTGGAAAGGTCGGATGGTGAGGAGAAAGGGGTGTTAGTTCGTGTAGACCTGAAACACGTTTTGTCTAAAACTCAATGGTTTAGTAATAATTAGTGTGTTAAATATGGTTTACAAAATTCATTAGCTTAATAATAATCCAACTGTTTAAAAAATGGTTTAGGAGGTTTTTTACATTAATAGTACACAATGTGTGACAATCAGCCCATTAGAAATTAAAAATAATACAAATAAACACCTTCAATGAATCAAACAACACAGAATCCTGAACATAGGGTCAAAGAAAGTAAGTAGAAAGAGTTGGCTTTGACGGTTAAGCTTTGCTCTAGTGTGATTACTATGTTTGTTGAATCTCCAACAAAGGTTTCTATTTGAGGTTCAATATGGGGATGTTAAGGGGTGACTAGGAGGGTTTGACCGGTGATGTGAGGGTGTGCCGTGTTGGAAAGGGAAGAAGGAGAAGGGGTGACTATGGTCAAGCAGAGATGGTGGTGGTCAAGTGGAGATGGCGATAGTCAAATAGTTGTGGTGTTAGCGTGTTACAACTTACAACACTTGTAGCCTTAGACAATGAAAGAAAATGAATATAGTACTACAATCATTTGTATTTTTGAAGTTTGCTATACAAAATTACAACAGATATCAAGTACAATACATTGTGGTGCAGTATAACACATTTAGAAACAAGGGTGTAAGATTATTTCATGCTTTTAAAAAGAATGAAAAAAGATAGAGAGTTTATGTACCTCGTCAAGATTTCGTGTAGACTTTGAAGGAACCTTGGTAACTTCTAACCCAAGTGCTTCAATCTTTGCACGCAATTCGACTTCTTCTTCGTTAGTCAATGATTCCACCTAAACAAATAAAGAAACAAACATCCCCGGATAAGTAAACAGCGTTTTCAATTAAAGAGTTATAAAACCCATAAAATGGGGGATCAAGGATTTCCATCCAATGTATACACCCATAACAAACTCTTCCTAGGATGCACTAAGATAACATTTTCTTTAATCTTTTACCCTAAAAAACACCATCAGAGTTACTCTTTTTCTCTGTGGAAGACAGTGAGATTCTTTACAGAAATTTCTGCTTCATATGAACCAGCACATGTACCATTTCCTATATGAAACAATTTCAACCCATTTATGTGAAAACAACCACAGTTCATCTCCTAAAACCATAAACACACAACAACATTCAAAACCCTTAGGCCTGCAACACATAGAAAGGGCTAAGGTTTAGGGGAAGAAGAAGAGATAAGAGATGTGGGTGGGACGTGATCAATGTGTGGAAGAAAGGAGGCTGGAGGAGAATTGCTATCAAAGTAGAATAGCCACCAAGGAGGGATGTTAAGTCGGTGTCAAATCATCAAAAACTACGCTACACAAGTGTCATCCATAAACTTTAAGGCATACTCAAGTGTTTACAATCTCAACATTATCACTTTGAGCATTAGGATCAGCTTTAACTAGAACATATGTTCAAAGAACTTAACTAAGTGGAGCTAACATGCTGCAACGCAGATGATGATGAACCTTTATGGCGTAAAAGAACTTACAAATCAAGGACTCTATCAGTTGCTTGCTTTAAGAAACAAAGTGCATGTACAATCAGATTGAAACTTCAAACCATGTGATTAACAAACAAGCCAACTCACTGAAGGGAGAAAACGAACCATGTTGGCTATCTTAGTGACTTTGTCAACCGAAGTGAATCATAATGTACATCAAACAAGTTATTATGATTTTACTGTCTGGTAATTTGCACAAAAAATCAATGTCAAAATCGCCGCAATATTTGTGTAAATTTGAACATAAAAATAAGTGCTTGATAGCAGTTTCTGGCCCCTCCCCCAACCTTTGAATACGAAAAAGAATTTTGGTCAGAGGTTACTAGTTCACGAAATCATCACAGATCACCATACTTTGTTCTTGAAGATTTATTCTGAATTTTAACGATGGTACCTTTAAACTTTAATTTCATGGTCCGCAAACATAATGAGAGATAATCAGATTCTGTTTTGAATTAAACGAATTTTCTATTCTGAATTTCTGATTGCATACATATAGCAAAGAATCAAAAGACATAGGAATCCAGATATAAGCAAATCAAAGGATCAAATCAAACGAAACAAAACCCAAATCGTATAGTCACACACCCAAATCATCAAAATACAATAAATTGATCGATTTCAAACGTTCCGTCACACTATATACAAATTCGACGAAAGTAATGAATTGGAATTGAATTACATAAGCAGATCTTGCGATAGTTTGATTAAAAAAGAGTGAAGAAACCTGTTGGAGGAGATTTGAGAGGAGACCGAAGAGCTGAGTGTCTGGAAGTGATGATGAAGGCTTGGTTTCTTCCCCCATTGACATTGTTTTCTTCAGATGATTTCTTCACACAAGTTTTGCACCGAGGTTTCATATGTATTTCGACGGTTAATAATATTTTTTGTTACTTTTACGATAAACTAGTCATTTAATCTTTTCCGAGTCGTCATCGTACTTAGTGTGATAACGTATAAATTACAATATACCTTACTTGTTTTTAATTTAAATTTAAGTCAATACTTGAAGTGACACAAATTTAAGCCGTTGATGAAAACATATTATATTTAATCCGACTTTTTTTCCAAACATATTATATTTAATCCGATTCAAGATCTCTTGGCAACATCACACTCACCAAACAAATGATCCAACGTCTCCACTGCATCATCACAAACCAAACATAGAACACTAGGAATGAACATCCCCCGATCAACCAGATTATGTTTAATAAGGAGACGATTCAAAATAATTCACCAACCCAATTATGGATGCTAAAATTCATGTTGGCTATTATACATGGTGTCATTTACAAAAAAACCAATGTCATCATAGTTGTTGTTAGAGACAATTATCATTTACAAAATAGGCATCACAGTTGTAGATGTTTCTAGAGATAGTTTTTATGTCCTCCCTAAGTTGTAAAAGAGATCTTAATGTACATTTTATACACGTCGTAACTCGTGACATACAAAAGGTTACTTGCTAGAGTTTAAGCTGATTTATACTCCCAAAAGGTTACTGTTGTTGGGGATTTGCTTCATACTGTATTGCCTTTTGAGCCACTGGATCCGATATTTGTGTTTTTTTAATATGAATTGTTATAGTGTTTAAGGACATAAAATATCTTTCAAATTAATTAAATATGGTTAAGGTATTCATCTGGTGAGTCGAAGTTAAGTCTGTTGCCTGTAGATTATTTGGTTTTTGTGTGTGTTAGATGTTGTTGGATTTGAGGTTACAAGGGTTGTTATTAGATACGGGGTTGAAAGACAACTATTCCCAATAAAATAATTATATCCAAGAGTTCAAATAACATCAATAATTTAATAAAAACTTACATTAAAAAAGAAAAAAGAAAAAAAAACTCAACTTAGATAGCCAGATTAAACCACCTGATTGGAAGTACAGTATACATCCAATATTAGATAGCTCACCTCCTAACGAACCAATGAAATTGCAAAAAACTAACCCAATTGAATATTTAGAATTCCTTGTATGAAGTTCATATAACCTTGTGGTTGTATAGCATCAACAATCATGTACAAAGTTCAACACCAACACGTGGCAGGCATTCCTTTTTTATCAACTACAAACTCAAATTTTACCACTTCTAGTGAATGTTTTTATAGTTGTTGCATACCAAATATCTAAAACACTTGAAGCTCGCAAAACTGAACATCAAACTGGAGAATCAAAATAGCGAAATGCATACCAAAAAAGATGGAAGTTGCATTTTACATTTTGTCGAACAACTTGTGTGCAGTTCAAAAAATTAAAGGCCAACATGTATAATGGCAGGCAAATCAAATTCATTTAAAAACAAAATAACCCAAAACCATAAAAACATAAAATTACCCCATGCAAACACAATCAACGGGCAGAAACCAAAACTAGTATTATCAAAGAGAACTGAAATCGCAAAAGCTTAAAACCATTAAAACTAAAAGCAAAACCAACCCAAACACATGCAATAGAATCACAATTTAAGAAGATCAATGAAAGCAACTGAAATCACCAAAAAAGAAAAGCAAACATGAGTTCGGATTCAAAAAGCAAACAACAACAACAACCATGGTGGAAAAGCTCAATTCCCGAGCAATGTTTTCGGTTTCAAACAGGAACAAAGAAAAGAAAGAAGCAAATGCATAACCCATTTAATAGAAAGCAACAAACCAAGGACATATGTCTCAAAATCAAGAAGCCTAAACACAACACAACATGTTTAAAGCACTAAAACAAGAAATAGAAGAAAAAGAACAATCGTTTTCGAAACGAATTACCACTCACCAGAAAAAACACATTTATAATTTATAGTATCTAATAAAATAAAATTTATTTTGTAACTTTTACTCTCTTGATTCACATTTTTGTCACATCATTTTTCCTTTTAAAAAGTATTATAATAATTTAAACTTTAAAACTAATTTATCTCTCTTATTAATGATCAGTTTTATTAATTGTAATATTTATATCTCTCATTTAGATTTTTTAAAATCAAGGTATTTTTTTAATTAGATTTTATTAAGAAAACTAATAATCACATCTTTTTATTAAAATAGAACTAGTAATAGTTTTTTATATACTATAAAAATTTCTGAAACACCAAACCCTTTTGAAACAAAATATTTTAAATCGGTCCTTTTTCAAATTATAAAAAGGTGAATTTTTCTAACAACAATCTTATTAAAACAATCAGAATAATTACAAACTAGAGTTTTTAATAAACAATATTTTTATAAAAAATAATTTTTAAATAAATTAATCTTAAAATAAATATTTAAAAATAAAACAATTTAGATAAGAGAGTTAAAAAAATAATATAATTGTTTTATTTTCTTGAACTATTACGTATATATAATTATATCTTATATCAAAAATCTATATATGTATTTGTCTATCTGTCCATTCATCTATCTATAATAAAGAAAAAATAAGATAAGACATGACCCAAGTAAGTTTAATCGTATTAACTTTTTCATTTGTTTCTATTATTAAAACTGATATTGAATATTAATAATATTACCCATGCCATTTTCAAATTAAAATATATATAATTTAATAAATTAAAAATATTTTTAAATAAAAACACACTTTTTAAAAACAAAAAAAGAACGAACTTTAAAAAAAGTTTAAGAAAAATACATTATTGTTATTTACTTAAAGTACTATTTATACTAATTATTTAATAATTTATTTATTTACTCATGTAATACACGAAGTACTAACATAGTTTATATAGAAAACGAACCTACATACTCTATAGCTAAAAGGAACATAAAAAACAAAAAACACTATTCAATTCTAATTCATTTCTATTGGTCACGGAATGATACCTTTATTATTAAGAATCCTATATGATTATACTAGGAATATTCTACACCCGTGTTGCGCGGGAAATTATGTCATGAACACGGATGTTAAAACACGAATACAAAACATACATGATGGGCTATCGCTCCAACGCGAAACCCCAAGACATCAAGAAAATGAAATGAAAGTTGTCAACAAAACAGTAAAAAACCAAAAAAATATAAAAAGAAAAGGTTGTTAAAAAGTCCATGCAGGGTCTCAAACCTGCACAACGAAGACTTAATTTGTTAATCAAAGTTCATGATTCTTTCTTCTTATCTATAGTGACTATCGATAGAGGATGAGATGAGATGAGAATATGTGGTTAAAATAAAAGAATTTTAACTTATAAATTAAAATAAAAAATAAGTGGTTATCATTTGTCAAAATAATAAGTCAAAGTTCATTGTTGCCCTCAAGCTTTAAAATTTATGTATCCTTAGTGAGATGAAACTCATCTATTGTTTAAATAGTTATCTCAAAATACTTGCATGAAATATTTTAAAGATGAAAGGGATCCATCATGAAAATAACAAAAGTAATGTTGTCAAATTATAAGTATTTAAGAGGATTTTTCTAAGTGTGTGTCCTATATTTTAGGAGATGGTTGTTAGTGGTTGTGAGTGAAGAAGCAGAAATATGGGGGGAATATTTATGGGGGTTGTACCATGATTTCTCATATTTGGGGAAATATGGGAAATCACTATACAACCCCATCATTTTTTTAATATGTTTAAAAGTTGTTATGAGTGGAGAAGAAAGAAAATGTAATTATAATAATATTAAAAAGTATTATTTAATTAAAAGATATAAAAAAAAATAATGTTTTTAGTGTAAATATAAAAATAAGGTTAGAGAAGCCGGTGTGAATGCTTTAAAAGCTTAATGTAACTAAGAGTTGTAAATTATATAGATAGATAATAATAGGATTCCAAACACCATAAGAAGAATTAATGATTTGATATTGATGGATTGATAGTTTCAACCGGTATATGCGGACACCCTGTCAGTGTATGCGAACATCCTTTGAATCTTTTTCACGGCCCGTAAAGACCCTTACGGGTCGTATTGGTTAGAAAAATACCAAATCGTGAATTTATAAAATGCTACGGCCCGTATTGATCGTTACGGCTGGTAATGACTTTAATTTACAGGGCCGTAACAAGGCTTATGACCGTAAGTAAAATTTCTTATTTTTAAATTTTTTTCTTTAAATTTTTATTTTTTCACTAAATGTTTTTTAATATTTTAAAATTAGTTAGGTTATAGTACTTTTTAGTTTAATATAAATTAATTTATAAAACTTGTAAATAAGTATTTTATAAAAGTAAAAAAAATCAAACTTAAGAATTTACTTTATTGTGGTATGTTATTGATACACTCAATTTACTTTATCATTTTTATATCTTTCTATACATGCATATAAATACATAGAGAGAGATAGAGACAATAGAGTGTCTCAATAACATAAAATGAATGTTTGTATAACCTAACTTTTATTTGTATAGCCTAATTAATTTTAAAATATAACATGTTCATATTGGTTATTGAGATATTTTATTATTCTTTATATGAATATATTATAAATACATATATTGGTTATTGGTATATTTTTTTCCGTCTCTCTACACACACATATATAGAGAGAGAAAAAGAAGGAAAAGTAATGTTCTAATGATACAAATTATTAATGTTTTTTTATAATTTTTACTTACAAACATTTCATATAATTAAAAACTACACTCATAAATTTATAAAGAACGGAATGTGAATGCTCCAACTAAAACATTTATTTATAACTTGTAAATTATAAATAAGTGTGTTTATAAAAGTGAAAAATAAACCCAAAAAATATTATTAATCAATAAATCATAAATGAATGAAAAATGTTAAAAATATAAGAAAATAACAAAATTTAGTATTTTACTTACGGTTATAAGGTTTATTACGACCATATCATTACGGGACGTAATGGACAATACGGGCCATAAAAAATATGAAATTACGGGTTGTAATGGATAATACGGACCGTAAAAAATCATGAATTGACTGATTTGATATTTACATACCAATATGGCCTGTGAAAGCTTTTACGGACCGTATCAAGGGCGTTCAGATATCACCTGGGTGTATCTATAACAGACCACATGTAGTTTGTGTTAAATTTTCAAAATAATAATCATCCACTATGTAATGCACTTACATAACAATCACATTCTACAAAATACAAATAATATTTATCTGTGGGTGATTAAAGATTTAACAGCCGGTTCAGTTTACACGGCCGCTTTAAAATTTTTAAAACAGCTTGAGCCATCAAACCATAAAAACCAAACCTTTTGAACCTCAACCCGGTTAACGTGATCTAATCTGATTAGCTCAATCAGTTATAAAGGTTTGCTTAAGAAACGTAGAGAAACTTACAGAAATTGACATCGTAGTTTTCAGTGATTAATATATATATAATATCCCTTTATAATTAGATGATTCGTTATTCTTTTATAAAACTGTAACATGTTATCATACTGTATTAGTTTGCTATTACATTAAAAATGTGAATCTAAAATTTAAAAACATAAAAAAGAAGAAGAAAAATAATCTTTGGTTAACGATTTCCTATCTTGTTTATTCTATTAACTCTCTACAGAACCATATAGAATATAAATATTAAAGTATTAACCCGACATACAATAAAAGAATACTACCACTCTAACATATCTGATTGCATCAATAACAACTTGAACAACGGGTCAAGTTACAAACTTGAGTTTAATTACAATTACTGATGATAATGTCCAGATCCATATGCTCCAAACAAAATACAGCTAGATCATAAGAGCCTACTTAGAGAAAATCAAACTCAAAAGACCAATTAGCCACGACACAATGGATCCAACAACCCATAGTATAAGCGCAAAAACAACAATACCAGCTAAAATGGTAAGAAAAGGGGGTCCTTGGGCAGTACTTGTATCGCTATTAGTGATTGCTTCCGGGTTCCCATTGGGTTCTCCTGAAGGCTTGTTTAATGCGTGCAGCGAAGGCAAACTTTTGCCCATCGACAGTCTAGGAGCATTCTTGAACCTGGCCGAGGGGATGAAAGACATCAAATGGTCAAGTGAACAGAATCTTTTGAAAATCTAACATAAAACCGGAAGCAAGTAGGATGTAGAAGGGCCAGTTTCAACACATTTACCTCAAAGTGGGTCAAATAGTCGAACGGGGCTATATTTTTTCTCAAACAGACAAAGGGACAGAATTTAAAATAATGAAAGGCCGTTCCAAGAAATAAAAGCTAAAATGAAAGGGTCAGATGTCCTGAAAGTCTTGGTAAAAACTAAAACGATGGATTTATTCAACTATACACAAACATGATTTTACACCCCTTAATATTCACATGTCCAGTGCAAGCTATGTATTATCACTTACCAACGGTTAGCAGCTTATCAAGGGGTCCCATGAGTTACTAGTGATGGGCTCTCACAGCCACCCAAAAAATACTAACATGTCCTAAATTCAGAAGCAGATTATAAAAGCTGCATGACATTTAGCATACCTCCAAACTAAAAACAGTTTATACATTTTCGATTCCATATTATTCTTACCTGCAATGATTTAATGCCGTCAACAGATATAATATTGAACAAGTACACATTACACCATATCATATCCCAGTCTATAAAAGGTTGATTCAGCTGTAAAGAACAAAATTTAAATGTTTATAACTCAAGATTAACAGATACCTTCCTCCGTCCCACAACCAAATTCCCCTTTTAGTAATCTAAAACTACAATACTTACGACTGCAATGATACATTCCTAAAGTTTTTGAAAGAAAAGAACATCCTATTGGTTAGATCCAACACGAATCAGATCCTCGGACAATAACCACAAATATGAAAACTGACCACCAATACCATTAAATCAAGCTCCTACGAGAGTGAATTAAACCAATTACGATACATAAAACTCAAAATTCCTTCAACTGTTGAGTTTCAATGTATATCAAATATGTTTTGACATCAAGAATGCACTGCTTTGAGCCTTTGGCACTCACAAAGTTAAACTTAAACCTCCTGTAATACAACACAGTACTAATATCTAGGCTTGTCAAGCGATTAACAAAAGACACACCAACTCTAATCAAGAAAACATCATACAATTTCACTAGATACCTTTTAAAAGCATAAAATTGAAGACTGAACTGTATTGAAACAAGATATTACACCCAAATAGTTCAAACTTCCAAACGATTTAAATTTTTTAAGCTTTTGAGCTAAAAAACACTAAAAACATATGAAGAATCATGTGAACTGTCAGCATTACATATGCACAGAAACAAATTGAAACACCAAGCTGTTACGACGCTTAAACCCATACTAATTTTCGAATGAGGTTATAACCAAAGCAAAATCCATGAATATGATGACATTGAAAACGATGATAGATCGATTGAAACCTGAAAAACGAAGATGAGTGACAGAGTGAAGAACGATGAAGATTGATCGATGATGCATGAGGTCGACGAATGGGAGTTTGATGAAACCCTAGTTTGCTAAAATGAGCTGGAGCTGGGAGTGCACAATAGCTGAGAGAAACGATCGCCATTCTTCCTCTATCTTTGACCCTCTGTCTCCATATGACTTTATGTTGGTTTCATTTGGGCGGGTCATGGGTTGAAACCCGGACAGAGCAGGACCCGTTAAGATCGAATCAGATCGAGACAGGTAACATCAAGTTATTAATAACCGAGGTGTAGTATGTTCGTTTGTATTAAGATCGGCTTACTAAAACTTTTATAAGACATAACTTAGATGAGATCGATCATTTATTAAAATTTGTTTAGTTAAATAAGTTCAGTTAAAATCTTTACATATTAATTGATTGGATTAACAAGTCTTTACAGGAATATTATTATCTAGATTTAGTAAACTCGTAGATTTCACTATTTCCACTAGAACTATGTATCTTGATCAAGATATCATTTTTCATATATAATAAAATAATGAATTTAAGAGGAACTAGTATATATAAATACAAACAAACCCAAACAAGGGTGATTTACTAATTAACGATGTTAGAGAATTGAGATGTATTAACAAGAAATCTTATATGAATGTATGAATTTACAAATACTATAGTTGATAATGTTGAGATTTGAAATGGAACGAAGTTGAGGTGTAGGTTTTTTTTTATCTTAGTTTCATGTAACACCCAACTCTGTATTGTCCACGAGTGGTTTACGGATTTGCTTTTGGTTGTCTGGATGAAAACTTTCTAGAGAGGTTGCCGGGTGAAAACTTCCCAGAAAGATCACCTATCCCTAGATTGCTCCTAACTAAGCACGTTTAACTGTGGAGTTCTCCTCTCATCCACAGCTAATACGCCCAAAAACGCATTATTGATGTTAGAGACCACGCATTCCTTATGAACCAGTAATCTTTTTTGTCCATGCCCGATGTGGAATATGTGTAGGGTGTCACAAACACCCCCTTGTTTGAACTCATTGTCCTCGATGAGCCCGAGAAGTCACCATCCTCGGTGAGGTATGTCCCACATCCCAAACGATACAGGAATGGCTCCGATGATTCTGCCGTCGGTCAAGGTGTGACATTTCAAAAGGAAGGATCTATTAAACGAGAAGCAACATTAAAATTACCTAGCCAAGAATCAATCTAGAATCGTGTGCTTGCACCATTCCTAACTTTTTCAGAATACACTGCAATAGAATTACTTTTTCTGAGATATGCTTGGAAGAAAAGTCAAACTAAAGAAGAAAATATTTGAAGATAATTATTAGTAGTAATTTATTTTAGTTTTGTGAACTATTTAATAGTGTTTGAATGAGATTATGAATAGTATAGGTTAAGTATAAATAGACGGTTTAAGGTTTTTGTATAAATATGGTTTTGTTCTTAACAAATGATTTTTATTATGTTTGCTTGATCCAATATTTTCAACAATTTTCGTTGTTTATAAATAGTATAATCCTATTTTATAATTACGAGATCGGTATGAAGTAACTAGGTTAATATTGGTCAAAGTTGATGTCGAGAAGGTCACATCTAAATAACATGCACAAATCATGAAATGGTCCGAAACTAACGAGAAACAAAAAGTAAAGAAACTTAGTCGTTGACTTATAAGGCATTGACCAAGTGATTCATAAACATTTTGAATATTAATTAAACGATGCATGTTAGGCTCTTCACCTTATTACAATTTTCATATCATTAAACTGACAATAAAAGATATATTAAATCAAATAAATAGTCAAACACTATATGTTCATATCTTATCAAAATAAACAATATTGAATCACCAAATCAAATCAACAAATAACAAAAAGATTACATACAAACAAATCACCAACCTTTTTGATCTAATATACACAGTACAAACAAATCCCACATCAAACTCATAATCAAAATCTATGAAGAATGATCATGGGTGGTAATGGAGTCTTGTCTTTTGAAAGATCTTGAGCCGTTCATGGTGGGAGAGGTCTCGCCACCAGCGGGCAAGTCGGATAGCGCGGCCATAATCTTGCGAATACTAACGGACCGGACCCTTCTAAAGCTTGTTGCCCGAAGACTCGGGGCGGTGTTGGAGAAGATGTTGGAAGAACTTGATAGAATAAGGTAAACTATAGCTTGAACAAGGATGAACAAACCGATCTTGAGAAGCGTGTCGCCGGAGATGATGTCCTCCATTGTCATGTTGCCGGAAAACTATATAAGGTTATTAAAGAGAGAAAGGTGTGTTGTGTGTGTGTTAGAAAGTTGTAGTTGAAATGGAAAACTAGATTGAAGGGGTTGCAAAGGGGATGCTTATATAGGAAGGTTTTGATGACTTGAAGTTCCTTCAAATATTTGTATAAGTTATTTGACTCAAGTTTCGATCATTATATAATATATTATCTACAAATACGTTAAAGACAATCATATTAATTAGTACAAACCTATACATCATATAAATTGTATATGAAGTAATTGGTATATCTTATATGCCTCAAGAAAAACTATGTAAAAATTATATAAACATTGTATTATTTTAACTGTGATATATTAAATGGTTATATGAATAATAACATGTTTGGTGAATTTATGCATATATCTTGCTATATATGGACTCTTATTTTAGTAAATTTAATTAATGATAAAATCCTTTAATTTTCAAGTTTTCGATCATGACTAAATTCGCATCTGTATTTTACCTAAAATAACATAATTTGAAACTTATATATCCATACATATTTCTTACCTTAATTGCGTTTATCACAATTTGATGTTAACTCGACATTAATAGGTTTAAGTTAGAATTTTCTCTGAAAATAGATACACATTAACTATTTTGCTTCTTGTATGGTTTCAACTTCGGGTTTAAAATGAAATAATTTTCCACTTTTAAGAAAAACATTTTGATCATATAATAACATTTAAATATTAAAAATTAATAAACGAAACATAAAGGATATATAACTTTTTTTACAGGCTATAAAATATTAGTAATAACTAGCGAGAAGTTGGATAAATTAGATAGAAAATCATTAAAAAAACAAATTAAAAAGGAGATCATAATTGATCATATTCATTCTTGTGGAATACAAAAGCCATCCACTTTGACTTGCCTTGTTGAACTTGACAACGTTGCGTCATTAGACAATGGTGTGATCCATGAGAAAATTATGCCACTTGGATATTATGGAAAATGATATAATCAAATAAAGACTTTTCGTTTCCTTCACTCCACAAATGATAAAGAACGAAGCAAAGGTCTTCTTTGAGCAACAAAATTATGGTCATTATCCTAAACAAACAAACAAAGTGGTGAGGAAGATGCAAATATATTTTTTAATAAATTATTGTGTTTATAGATTTTTGTGTAAGAACAATGACACCGTGTGGTTTAGCAACTTATGTTTGTGGCGTAGACTTTGATCTGTAGGAGTAGTTGTATATTTTTCTATTTAAACTTGTAAACTTACGTATTTAAAAAAATATATAATTTTACAAGTTTAGATTAAAAATATGCAATTACTCCAAAGGTTAGGGAGAATTACTTATATCTATCTCTCCATTCTTCAAATTACAAGTTTCAATGGATAAAATATAATATTTGTTAAGCATTTTTTGAAAAAATATGTAATTCAACAAGCTTAGAAAGAGAAATATACAATTGCTCTTTGGCTTTTATATGAAATATACGTAGCTTGACTAGGATTGTCATGAGTATCAGAAATATAACCCGTTAAAAGATGTATGGCCACTTGTTGTAAAGATTCATATTTCAAAGTTGGTTTACCATGATGGTGATGGCTAACCTTTTGTAGTTATCAATAATAGGATTGTAAATAATTGACTTGATCGTATGCATATTTTATGGTTGTTATTTTGATTTGTAAGAGTATAATTTTATATCATTATTCGTAAGTATTGTTAGAAAGGTTATATAGTTGAATTTAAATTACTCTATCAATGTTGTGAGTTGCACGTAATAATGTTTAAATATGATATTGGGTTTTGATGGAAAGTGTGTGACCCATCAAAGTTTGTTCAAGAATGTCCCTAAAAAAAGGATGAAACTCGTCTTAAATTTAGCAAGCTTGTTAAAATGTCAGTTTTGTTATTTACGACGTGTCATGTCTATCATATTCGACCATGTATTGTGGGTGTAAATGTAAACAGCGTTGCACTTTAAAGTTTTACATTAGATACACGTAACAATTAGAACAATGTTATATATTATAATAACACTCTACACAATGATGTCTAATATATTTAGTTATTGAATCTTCTTCTATCTTTCCTGCAAATTGAACGAATATAAGTTGTACCTAAACGGTTTTTATAGCTTTAAAAATATTTAAATATCACTTGTGTTAGTTGACATGTTAAATATCTAAAAGTTATAGAATTGGTCTCTACTTTCTAGAATAGATAGGGACATATGAAGGTAAATGGAAAGGAAATTATATGAAATTGACCACATGACTAAAATGCACCAAACAAATTTATAAAAATATTGTGTACAACCTGATCTACATAGGTTGGTCCTAGTGACATGGCACTATGGCATGCATCATTGGAAAAGTAAAAAAGTCATAAGTCAAAGATAGATTTATATAGTTGTTAGAAATTGATTATTGTATAATTATACGAATGTGATGTTTTGATTTAATTAATATGTACTTTATATGTAATTCTTCTACTCATGAATAATACATGATATTATACTTACAAAAAAGTTAGATTAGTGTCACTATTATAACATACCATCAACAATGCCACTAACATATAAAGATCATAAATTTATTAAATCCTTTCCGAAACTTCTCTTATTTTTAAATTTTTATGCAAAAGTTGATTTGACATAACTTTTTAATCATCTAATATTCGTGACTATGATGCTAACTTTCAAAACGTGTTTAACTTTACCCTGCTTATTATATCACATGTTAAGAGATGGTTTTGTATTTTACTTGTATTATTTTCGTTTTAAATATTTATCATTATTGTAAGAGTTGGTCATTCTCCTTGTATATTAAATTGACGAACAAAAGGCTCATTTTCTCGTGAGATTCGTGGAGGCCTGTTTATTGTATGTATTATTATTGTTAAATATTAAAGTATTATTATGAGAATAATAAATTGTTATTGTTCCAACCATTGCCATTGACGTTCCTACTACAACTAAAACCATAAGTAAATCCTCTTAATTCTTTAATGGCAAACTACAATGCAGATGGTGAGTTTAGATGAAGTGTAGTATTTATAAATATATATGATAAATCGCTGAACATAAAATGTCGCTTTGGCCGAGTGGTTAAGGCGTGTGCCTGCTAAGTACATGGGGTTTCCCCGCGAGAGTTCGAATCTCTCAGGCGACGTATTTTATTTTTTATTTGCAATGATCAAAAGTTTCATTTCACTGAAATAATATATATTTTTTTAACATTAGTTTTTATGGTAGATAATATTTCAATGATAAAGATAGGCAAGAAGTGACACAAGAATACTTCAGTTTGACATAAGTAAGGATGTTATTGCATCACTACTCGGCTATTGGAGATTTACTTGTAAAAGGTTTAAATCGGGTTGAGTTTATACAAAACTATTTTTAATAAATGTAAGGATATTATTGGGTTACTGTTTGTTTACAACTCGAGCTTAAAAGTTTATTATTAGTTTTGTATTAAATTTGCAACGTCTTCCGTTTTGTATTTGCTAATTTTCGTTTTAAGCTCTTCTAAATTCCTAAACATAACTCTGGTTGTGAATTCAATTGTTTTTCAAGAATATTCTGAGTAACACCTTCTTTTATAGCATCATCTCATTTCCCTACGCATGATCTCTTTGTGTTATTTCCACCAAAAGTCCAATCAAACACGTGAAGTTTTAAGTGAAAAACCACGGGATCAAGACACGGTATTATCAAAACCAAATATGCCGAAATCATACTAATTACTTTAAAAACAAAAAAATTGAGTAAATTAGTATTTTAACCATTTAACCAATCAAACTCTGTTAATTATTTTATGTTAGGGTATTTTGGTTATTTTTCTTCTTAAGTATTTTTTATGTAAATGTTAAATTTTTAGGGCTATTCATGCATTTTTTTCAAAATTACCAATACAACTGCCACACACCACCAGCACCTAACACAGCCAAGACCACCACCAAACACAACCACCATCGCATTATGCCATCAGAATCCAACACCATCATTATAATAATCATCTTTCTCATATCCGCCATCATTGTTGCAAGACTGGTTCTCCACCTTAAAATCATTCTTCCTCATCGTCGAAGTCGTCGTTGCCGACATGTTCACCATCATTGCTTGCTACCACACATGATTTAATAATCCCACTAATTTCATCTTCATCTCATGTTCCAAGTGGTAAACGACTCGAGATTCCCCAATACCCTAACGAAATGGAATGATCGAGCCGTAAACACAGGGATTTCGATCGCCAAAGAGACGCTACCTATTACAACCATCGAAACACCAAACACACCGACAATCACCGCCTCTCCAAACACGATAAGCATCGAGATACCAACGGCGATGACCGACATCGAAGGTCCGAACGCGAGAGATCCAAAGGCGATAGAGAAGGCAGCAAGGATAGGGAATCGATAGAGAAATCAGTGGATAACAAACGCCATCACAAGGGCAAAGATAGAGGATATAGTGACGATGAGGATCGATGCAATGACGCTCGAGATAAGCGAAATAGGGCTTCGAATGAGCGGAAAGAGAGGCAGAGGTTTGAGGATAGAATGAAGAAGGAAGATGTCAATTTTGTTGTTGGTGCTACTGTGTGGGGGCTGCATTGCTAATTTTAAAAATATGCATAAATAACTCTAAAGATTTAATATTTACATTAATAGTTCTTAAGGCGGAAAATAACCAAATTACTTTTACATTTAACTGATAAAAGTTAACAAAGTTAGTGTTAAAAGCCAAAATAGTTAAGAAATAAAACGTTAATTGTTGACATGTCAAAAGATTTCTTTTGGGACTAATAGGATTGAATGACCGCCAAAATAGTAATTTACTCAAAAAGGTTCATACATCTAACAATAACCCAATTATAAAACACTATACAAATTGAAGAGTTTGAAGCAAACTTACTCCCACAACTAACCAGAACATGCATATTTATAACTACGGGCAATAATCCATCAAAAAGACCCTATTTCTCAACAAAAGCCACAAAAATGACCAAGAGTGTTGGGACTTGTGAGAGCATAGGAGGAATGGCGATAAGATGTTGATTGATTTACGAAACAAGTAGTTGTAGGTGTTGATTTATTGGGTGAACAAAAATCAACAATCATCCACGAGATTTGTGTAAAAGTCACTCGACGTTGCTACGTTGATCGACTGGGGAGTTGCGAGTATTCATTTTAGACGGGTAGTACTCGGATGTTATAAATTATAAAGAAATTTATTTTTAAAAAAGTATACATACATCAAATATCATAAGTTCTTTAATATTTACAACAATGTATGTGAATATTAATATAAATTAAAAGAATAAATGTTCTAAATACTAAATTATTAAAAAAAAGTATTTATTCTATAATATTATAGATATATTAATCATTTAATAATCATCTTTTAATGTATACATGAAAAACAACGAAAATTTAACAAAAATCAATGAAAACTAGCGAAAATTGACCAAAAACAACGAAAATCCGAGTTTTCTGAGCAGGGCCGAGTTGGGCCACCTAGTTTCAAGTAGGGCTGAGTTGGGCCGCCTAGCTCCGAGTACTCCCCGATTTTGACTGAGGTTGACCGATTCCGAATTATAAGACCGAGTTAAAGAAACTCATTTCAGTAAATGACCGAGTTCCAAATATTCCCGAGTACTCGGCCCAGCCGAGTTGATCGAATTTTACAACACTGATCATGAGTGTCGTCAAAAACCCAAATAACAAAATGCTACATAAACAAAAGAAATATGTATAGCAAATGAAACACAAATTCTAACAAAGAAATCTTTTTAACACTTTTGATGGTGGCTAGTATTTCTTGTCACGGGGAGCAACAACAAAAAAACACAGTTAAATTTAGATTTGAAATCCAAATAAATTGTACCTATCATCTTGTTAAAAAAATTACAAATTTTTAAGACGATGATATTAATATATTAAGGGTGGTTTTATTTGGACACCCACAAATTTTAAATCAACACCCGTTGACCCTATACGTCGCGTATGGGTCCATACGCCGCGTATAGGGTCGACTGACACGAGAGAAAACATACCTTATACGCCGCGTATGGACCCATACGCGACGTATAGGGTATTTAGGACAAGACCAGAGCAGACTCGTGTCGGGGTGGCTATACGCCGCGTATGGGTCCATACGCGACGTATAATTTTCCCAAATTTTTTCTGCAAAATTTCTATGTATGGTGAAGAACCTATACGCTGCGTATGGACCCATACGCGGCGTATAAGTTAGGATGTTTTTTATATATTATTGTGCCTAAAAAAATTTTTGTCGGCTTTATTTTGTACGTTAAGATTGACACTTTGCGTATAAGTTATATTTTGTAACATATTAATCGATAATTTTAAATTTTAGTTAATAAATAAAACATATAAAACAAAACAAACATTAAATGATAATATAAATAAATAACGAAGTTTTTAAATACATAACAAAATAAAAGTACAATTAATAATATAAAAAAACTACGGTGAATCTGGGTAATATCGAGACGGTGGCAAGTCTGAAGGATCAATACCAGCAACACGGGCTCGTGTAATCTCAAACTGAACGTGCCAATCCATAAGATCCTCAACTCGATCGAGGCGACAACTCTGATCCTGTAGTCTCGTAGTAATCTCCTGCATAAATGTCTCCATACGTGCAGACACCCATACATCTCTATAAATATGTCGAGGGAACTGTGGCTGAGGAGGCGGCTGGTCGTGTGGCGGCTGACCATGCGGAATATGCTCCTGCTGCTGGTGTGGATGGTCATTGCCGACCTGCTGAACAGGTGTCAGATGCCAGATCTCACTTGGTCGAAGAGAGAACCGTATGCCACCCGGAAACTAACGTATAATACACATGTCGAATAACGTACGACGATCTAATCTCACCGGCTCGATCGGAGGAGATACGTCAGTAGCATGGCGAGGAAGATAACCAAGAAAACGTGCAATCATCATAGTGTACACGCCGCCATACACCGCACCTCGCTCCTGGCGATGATAATACAAAGCGTAATACTCTACCAAACATCTCGCCAGGTTGCACCTGGTCCCCGTAAGCAAACAATATAAGTAAAATAAGTCGGGAATGGTACACCACTCACGACTCTTGCCGCGTCCCGTGATGGATGTGGCGATCATGCGATGCAAGTAACGAATGAGAGGATCTCTAATGCTAGTGACCCTGCCCTTAGTCCTCTGAAACGGACCTCCGGCAATCTGAGTCCACCAATTTCTCAATCGGGTCTTCTCAATCTCAGTAATTCCCTCTGTAAATAAAGGGGTAACGGTCTCTGGCTCATAACAAAGTCCTGAGAAAATGGCAAACTGCTCAATCGACATCTGATGAGATCGTCCATATAGCATAAACGAAATCTCAGATCGCTCATTGTCCTCCACCATCTCATCAGGATGAATATAAATAAATGTGGATAAAAACTCCACCGTCAGCTCTCGGTAAGAAGGTAAGAACGCCATCTCAAATAAACGACTCCATGGCGTATTATCTTCGATAATACCAATGAGTCTCCGATAATACCAGCAAGTCTATCACGCTCATAATAACGCTAGCTCAAATAAGCGAGTCTGAGCGCATCACATGCAATTTAGTGTTTTCGGCAACTAATAAATCAATAGCTTTGTGTGACACTTTGCCTCGTAGGTAATCAAACAACGGGAGATTATGATAATTCATAATTTTAATTTTGCTTGTCTCAAAACTTTATTTTAAATTTACCTCTTGCGAGTTTACCAATTGATCTACAAACTCCACAAGTTTATCCAGTGAGCTATTTATTGATTTAAGATATTTTTTTAAATTTGCATGTTGACTCTCGACTCTGTTTGTTGTGTGTTGGCTAAAATTGCGGTTTGAGTTAGTCCAGGCTGATACAAACATTTTCTTGTAACTCTCTAACCAGTTTTTGTTTATATATGACAATATTTTTGAAAATATATTAAAACAAACATTTTTCGGCTTGGGAGACTCACACAAACATGCCCATGCATATTTAAACTTTCGACAGTCATCTTTCGTAAAATTTGTTTTACAGTGTTTCGTGATATTCTCATTAATATGTCACCTACATAAATACTTTGAAGCATTCGGAAATACTTTAACACATGCGTTCAATTAAGCAACATCTCTGTCTGTTATTATAACACGCGGTTCCATACACCTGTTTAACGTATCTTTCAATCTATTAAGCATCCACTCAAAATTATTTTCTCGTTCTTTACTAATAAATGCAGGAGCAACACAAAATGTCTTGTGTCGAGGTCACACCAACAATCTGAACAAACGAAAGTTTGTACATGTTTGTTTTATATGTCACGTCTATCATCAGCACGTGCGGGAATGCACGCCAAGTGTCGTATGATTTTGGATGACAAAAAAATATATCTTCTACGGTATTTGTATCGGGATCTTCCCGGGTGTAATAAACGTACCTTTTAGAAGATAAAAGGTTTTCTAAAACTTGCATTGGTGTTTCACTGACTTTCTTTTCACTTCTTATCTTATATTGAGCGTTGTATACGTCTCTGATTATGGATGCGTTCTTTGGATTTTGCTTTTTCAAAGTTGATAAGATGTTACGAGGCTCCATGTTCTAATCAGTAAGTTGTTCCACCAAATTGTATTCGTTTTGAGAAAACCTTCTTACAAATGGGTGCCCCCCCATATGTTGAGCGGGATTATGGTTATGTTCGTCATTTCTCACCTCTAATTTCCACGAATGACGTTTGTTGCCGTATATCCCCACTGATTTAAAAGGATATCTGATTTTTTTGCTGTCAGATCGTCTAATTGTTGCTTTACTTTTGTGTCCACCACCACGATCACAGATAAGCCACACCTTTACGACCTGACCTTCTTTTTTCTTCGATCTTCGTGTAATAATAACGTAACCATTATCACGTCCTCTATTAACAACCCAACAGACTAGTTCATCGAGTGATAAAAACTCTTGACATGTTTCAAACGATACTTTCGTGTTTTGATCTTCAGCACTCGAGAGATAGTTTATATTACTTTGTTGCGGGTCATAACTTGATTCTCGGCAAAACTCGAACTCATCATCGGGAACATAAGGTTGGTTTAAATCTGGCAATCGTTTTCCGTAAGCAGATTGAACATACGAATCATCTTGATTACTATCTGCCACGTACGAAACGCTTGAATATTCACCAAACAAATAGTTACCATCCTAAAACGACATAACGAACGAAGAATCTTGGGTCACTTCAAATTCAACCGTGCTATACGTTCCGTGGTAGCCTTATAAGACAAATGAGATTTTTTAAAAGAAAATAGAGTTTTGTGGTTCAACTATTTCTTCAAAATAATATTTTTTCTCTAAAACTATAACTTTTATTTCTTTTATATACATACTTACGTACACATAAATGTCTTGATTACTTAATAGTTATTTCAACTATCTCGGGTTCCATGATACTAGTCGATTATGATAAAAAACTTGAAAATTATTTAAGTTTACCGTAACCGACTAGCATCGATGGAACCCGAGTTAGTTGAAACGATTTTTAAGTATGCAATTCAAATATATGTATATATGTATGCAAATACTTAATGAAATAAGAATCAAATGTTTACCGAGTAATTATGTGACAGAAGAAAGTATTGAACCACATAACGCTAATTTCCTTCGATTAAGATCAAACGTTTGCTTTGTAACAAACGAAATATGAACACATTCGTTTGATATTCAGTGCGTTTATATATCATCGAAAGAATCTTAACTCGCGTCAATATAATTCGAAATAAAGTCTATACGCCGCGTATAGGTCCATATGCGGCGTATAGGCTTTTCAGAATAAAAAACTGGCGAAATCAAATAAGTCATTCAGCGGGTCTATACGCCACGTATGGACCCATACGCGACGTATAGGCTTGGGTCGTATGGGTGTGGGACGTATTTCCACCGACACCTATACGACGCGTATGTATACGACGCGTATGGACCCATACACGTCGTATAGGTGTCGGTGGAGATGCGTCCCACACCCACACGATCCAGGCCTATACGCCGCGTATGGGTCCATACGCGGCGTATATATTCACTGATGTGACGTGAAATGCTTGGCATTTATGAGGTAGACCTATACGCCGCGTATGGACCCATACACGACGTATAGATGGATGTCGATTTATAATCGTGGATGTCTCTTTATTAGTATCATATATTAATATATTATAGTAGCTCTTAACTCCCATTAAATAAATAAAAACACAATTATTATACACCATAGTAGTCTATATCACAAGACATCTTACGGGAAAAAACTAACAAACTGAACCAAATTACAACAACTACACCACATGGTCAATCGGTCAAGTAGTTATAACTTTTAACCCAATTTATGTTGAAACCCCCACCGCCACCGCCACCGCCACCGCCACCGCCACCGCCACCGCCACCGCCACCGCCACCGTGGGATCAAGAGCCACCGGCGATCTTCTCCGCCTCAAGCTCCGCGGCCTTCTTCAAAAAGCTCTGGTCATCATCCTCCACCGCCATCCGAATCGGCGACGAGCCCAGCCCATCGGCCACGGCCAGCATGATCTTCTTCATCTCCGCCCTAAACTCTTCGGGATCCACGGTGCCGTTGTGGTCTCCGTCGAAGCTCGAAAACACAGAGTCGTAGAGGCGCGTGAGCTCCTCCGGCGGCGTTGCGGTGTCGACGCCGAAGTGAGCCTCCAGCAAGCGCATGGATTGGAAGGCCTTACGCATCTCGGATCGGGATAAAACGCCGTCGTTGTTGGCGTCGAGAGCGGCGAATTGGGCGTCGACGCTGGTGTTGAAGTGAGGCTCGTCGTTGACGAAGGCTCGTACGGTCGAACCGTCGATGATTATTACGCCCATAGCTGACTGTGAGTGATTGTGGTGAGTTGAAGGCTGATGAGGTTATTTACTTATTTATGGTGGGGACTGGGGAGATAAGATCGGGGGTTTGATTTTAGATTTTAATAATGAAAAGCTGTGGGTTTGATGAATCATCAATGTGTGCACCACAGAAATGATGATTTGTTTCATGTGTTGTTGATGTCAGCATTTGGAATATTTTTAAAATATGCCTAAACTTTAGGCCTGTGAATGGTTTAAGCTTATTATGTTTTTTATAATCTTTAACTTTTATTTATTTGTTCGAATTAATTAATTCAGAAAATATTTACAGTTATTTTCATCTTTTAAGTTTATTTTCTTAAATGATATTTTATTATCGAGAATTATCAATCCGTTAGTTTTTTTTGATAAAAATAAGTCTAACTTTAAGTTTTCAACTTCAGCTCTCTATTATTTTTCTTTATAGTTTTCAAGCATCCATCGTCAACTGAAATCTACTTTTAACACGTCAAGTGTTTTAAACCAGGAGATGTAAATTGACAGGTTTTAGAGTGCGGAGGTTTCAGATTGACGGAATTGATGGTAGATTTCAAATTTCTACTTAGCGTTTTGGCCATAAAAGTTGTTCACGTTATCAAAACACTAACGGCGTTAAATCTCAGTTAGCAAGGGATCATTGGTGGAAAATAAACTTAAAGTTAAAAGCGTCCGTAAAGAAATCCTGAGTTGAGATTAATACCGACTAATAAAAGAAAGTTAAGATTATTAAAATTTAATAACCCTTCTTTTTATTGTAACTTGACAAAGTTATTCTTTTAATTGTAAAAGTTAACCAAATAACTAAGTTTAATTGAATGGAAATGAATAAAAGGTGCTTCACCGCCCTAGACAAAAAAGAGAACGTTGCAATCGACATCAAAGTGTCACCAACCATAGATACGGTCATATGGTTTATTGTGTCGATTCTCTGTTGTCATGTCAAATTCTCACTTTGTCATTGGGGATTATTGGCAAGGTTCTAATCGTAAATCATGATATAGGCGAGATGGCGACGGGAGTTGATGGCCTATCCTATACAACCCATTTACAATGGGTTTTGACCGCCAATAGAAACCAATTCCATCCTCTTCATTAATGAAACTGACAATCTCATGGTTTAATCGATGATGAAATGTTCATAGACAAAAGGATGAAAGGTTTGAATATGAAAAAATGAAAGGTTCAATGTAGGATTTCAAATTGAATAGTAATACATGAATAAAATTTAATAACAATACTTAAGCATAAATTAGGATTTTGTTTTTCTATTAAAAATATACACAATTACCTCTTTTCATGATGGAGGTTTAACATTTTAAATTAAATAACGGAATAAAAAGGAAAATACAATAATTTTAATGTGTTTGAGTAATATAAATACAAAGATAGGAACCTAAAGTACTCAGGTCTCATTTTTTAGTTTTATACTTATAATTACATTAAAAAGTACTGGAAGTCTTTTTCCTGGCCATATGAAGAGTACCTCTTGGATTGTATGGATAATCCTTAGCAAGATAAGAAGTACTTTCACACGTGACACATTCCATTTTCTCTCATTTTAAATAAATAATATTTTTATATATTTATCATTATATTTTCTCTCTCCTCCACTTACAAACATTTTAAAAAATATTAAAAAAATGTTGATGGTTGAACAATTAATCATTAATTTACAGATAAACAATAGTATTTTCTGGCTCATTTAAGAAACGAGATGTGATTGCTCCTATACGTTGAAGATTTTATAAATAATCTGATATAAACTTATTAGGTGGTGATTTTAGTAAAATATGATTTTAGTAAAATATAATTTTCCACTCGAATTTCACATGTGAAATTACGGAAAATGATTCAAAACACATTTTTTAATGAAGCCATTTTTATCAAAATAAAAATTTCCAAGCTGACATGACAACTTGACCCTCATAATATTTTATAAATTTTTGAAAGCGATAGTGAGTAAAGGAGAGACAAAAAATAATGATAAAAATATAAAAAATATTATCTAATTGAAAAGAAGAGACAAAAAATAATGATTTTTAATGTAATTATAAGGATAAGTATAAGAAATCTTGTGTGAATGCTCTTGCTAATTTTAATAGGGAAATAGGTTTCATACACTGGTTTGAGCGGTCAAAATGACAATTTACGTTTGTAAACTGCAATTTACTTTGTTAGTTTGCCAAGGTGTGTTCAAACAAAGGTATGTCAAAACCAGGAAAAAATATCAATTTTTAAATAAAAGTAGATATAAAATTGTCGTTTACAAAGTAAAATATAGTTTACGTATTGTAAACAATAGTTACAGATGTCCATGGTGTAAACTTTAGAATCATGGGTGTATGAAATTTAGCTTTCATTTAAATGTTCAATACCCACCGGACCCCTTGACTTACTTTGTGTGTGTGTCTTCACAAAGTTCACGAGAAGTGAATGTAGAAAACTTTAGCTAAAGAAATCATGTTTGGGTGGTTTTTATGTAATGAAAGTTAGAAAACGTGTCATTCATTTTCATCGATCAAGTAGCCGTTAGGGCACCCATCACCCCTCTATATGATCTAACACAATTGTATAAAATAAATAAGAAATATTGAAAAAAAGTAAAGAAAAAACACAAATAATCACATAAACCGTCTTACGACTATACTCAAAAGAATAACTATACAGCATATTATGTAAATTTCAAAATTCACAAGATATTGTGTGCTCAAGAACAAATGTAAAACACTTCTTTACATATACACAAGAGCGTAATTACGTTCTTAAATTACTATTATTATTTTTATCTTTATCGTTATTACAGTTCTGAGTAAATGATTTGAACCGGAGTAAAGTAAAAACCTAAGGTGTTGTTTGTTTTTTCTACAGGAAAACGTTTACAGTCTGCGGACCACATATGCAGCAGAAGAGATGGACTAAATGTCTGCAGTCTACAAAAAAAGACTATTTGTTTTTTTAACATTTGTAAAATGTTGAAATATTCTGTAATTAAACTAAGTCTATTTTTTAAACTTTAAAAATAATTAATACCATAAACAAAATCACCAACCAAACAAACCAAATCACTAACCATAACCAAATTACCATAAAACAAACCATATAATTCATCAAACAAACTAAAACACTAATCATACAAAATAATATAACAAATCCAAAAAAATCATAAACCAAATAACAAATTACTAACCAAATCACAAATCATCTTTACATAAACAACAAATTAATAATAAAATTAACCTAAATTAAAAAAATTAAAGAAAAACTAACATGCGATGGGAGAAGGGGGTCAAATGAAGGGGATCAAAGGGGGTTGAATGGGGTGAAGGGCGACGGGATATGAGGGCGAAGGGGTCAAAGGGCAACGGGAATGAGGGCGAAGGTGGGTGGGGGGGGGGGAGGGCCACGGGAAGGCGGAGACCGGTGACTGTGGAGGCGGCGGCGATCCTTCTTTGGCCGATGTGGAGGCAGTAGTACTGTGGAGACAGTAGTGGTGTGGAGGCAGATGTGGTTTGAAGGGTTTCAAATGAAGAAAGAAAAAAAGAAGGAAGGAGACTAGAAGAGGTTGTGAAGAAATAATAAATGGTTGTACCATATCTTTTCCGTGCAGACGTCTGGAAAACGTCTTTCAAAAAACAAACAACCTGCAAACTAAAAAACTCTTCCCAAAATGAGAAAAAACTTTTGATAAAAAACAAACACCCATTCTAGCAAGCAAGAGTGGGTCCGTAACTCCTTGTATTTCTATTCGGTTTGGTTCACGAATAATCCGTCTTTCACGATTCGTTCTTGTTCGGGTCGGGTTTGTTACAAACCTTAAATCAATCAATCAATCCACTTTGTAGTTTTATACCCATTAACTTTCAACTTCAAAACCCAAATCAAATTCATCGAACTCAATCTCTTCTCCCTTGTTCCTCTGATCACATCACTTGAATCCACCAACTCCGATTCTTACAAAAATTGAGGTTAAGGTTTCTCCGATGATCGGATTTTGATTCCGGCAACTGAAATTACGTATATTTGTATATGCAAAGATTGAATTTGGGCGTTTGTGAATTGAAATTCAGTAGATCTAAATACTTCATTATATTAGCAGGTGTTGAAGATTCTCTCACTCTGTTGATAAGTTGATTTAACCCAAGGAAAATTTTGTAAGAAGCAACAATGTTTTCGCGCGTTTTTGGAAAACCTAAGCAAGAAGCTAATGCGGTAACAACATTAGACAAGTTAAACGAGGTAAACGTTGTGTTTCGTTATATGATTAATATGATCTGAGATGTAAACGATATTGTTCTTTTATAGCGTTATCTGTTTTGGTGGAGTTTATCTTGAAAAATTACGATCCACTTTGTTAATCCAATTTGATTTTTGTGTAATTTTTAAAGTAATTTGAATCCCTTAGCAGTGAGAAAGTAGTGAGTTAGGGTGTTTTGGACTAAGGGTGTTTGTGTTTCTAGTCACCATTGCATCACATGATTGTAAATTTGCTAGCAGGAAAATCAACATAGAACAAGTATATCAAACACTAGTTTGAAAATCGATTCATAGGTGATAGCTTATATATGCTTTCCATCCTGTTTTTGGGTAATCATGAGAACCTATCACTAGAAAAATCATAGACAGATAGACTCCCTGCTAACAAATGAGATCATGTAAAACATGGCTTGCACAGGGCAAGGTGGTCTTCAAAGGGGTTAAACATGGAAAACAGTGGAAGTTGGATTCTAACCTGAGATGTGTGCTAGAGGGACACAAATGCTTATCACTACACCACCCCCTATGTTTTCCATCTTAAACATGAATATAAATGATTACACTCAAAACATCGGCTAATTATTAGTTGACATAGCCAACATGTCACCTTTGAGAATCATTTAGCCAATATCCCATATTTTGAATCATCAAAGAAAAGAGAAGTGAAGGGACAAAGGAGAGTAGATAGAATGATTCAAATATAGGGAAGACATAATGTGATTGTTTTATATCTTTTTGTGATGATTTTATCATGTTACACTTATGGGGTTTTGACAAGGCTATCTATGGCACACAAGTTATTGTTTTGGACTCTAGAGTTAAGGTTTCCCTCGACTTATTCCTATGGTCAGAATGAAAAGTTTTTATTATTGCTATACTCTCAGCTTTATAATCATCCTTCTCTCTTGAAGATAGGGATTTCGATATATGTTGCATTTTTAGACATGTGCCTTATCTTGTTCTTTTGCAGACACTTGAAATGCTGGAGAAGAAAGAGAAGGTACTTTTGAAGAAGGCTTCTGCAGAGGTGGAGAAGGCCAAAGAATATACTAAAGCACATAATAAAAGGGGTATAGTTTTGAAGTTCATTTAATCTTATTTTCCCCTTGGAATTTATTTTCATAGAATTATACTATGCACATACAAACTTTTATACACAAAGCAATAACTGCTTTATTTGTTTTCTGCTTCATGAATACAGCCAGCATTATTTTTTAAAAGATGAATGATGCATGCACCTGTTTGTGTACATTTGTTCATTCCGCCGTAGATAAGACTGTTCTAGAATAATATCCTTATACAGATTGTACTCATGTCATATGTAATTAAAAACCTAAATTTATGCATTGTAAGGAAGTGTCAATCTTAAATATGTGTAATGTTGTTCAGCGGCAATACAATGTTTAAAGAGAAAGAAGCTCTATGAGCAGCAAGTTGAACAGCTGGGGAACTTCCAGTTACGTATTCATGACCAGGTGATATATAGTGATAAATAAATGTGGATTCTTAAGGATTATGCTTGCATGCCGAATGGAATTAATGAACTGTTTGAATCTGAATATTAGATGATTATGCTAGAAGGTGCCAAAGCTACCACAGAGACTGTTGATGCTTTGAGAACAGGTGCAGCAGCAATGAAGGCCATGCAAAAGGCAACGTAAGTTTTACTCTGTTTTTTCCTCTGCTTATCTCTATTTAAGCTTTAACAATCTTAACAACATGAAGTTAAGAAAGTGACATCACTTGTCTGAGTTGGCCATTTTAGTCCGCACACCTAAAACGGGGTCGATTTGGGTGATATTTTATTATCAACAGGACAATTGAATAATTGATCAGTGATTAAAAGCCTAGCGTAAAATGGAATGGCTGATTTGGGTTGGATAACAAGTCAAAACAGCTGAACTTTTTTATTGTGAGTCAGAATGGTTTGGGTTGGGACATTGGGTAGTAGGGGTGTTCAAAAAATCCGATATCCGAAACTATCCGAAATCCGATCCGTATCCGAATCCGAATAAATCGATCCGAATCCTTATTCGGATATTCGGATCGGAATTCCTTATTCGGATTTCGGATTTCACAATTTTTTTATTCGGGTTATTCGGAGACTTCAACTATATTTCTAGCCTAATACTCATTACTCAACTATTTATCATGTTTTCAACTCAATACACAAGAATATTTACACATTCTAGTAATAATCTTAAATAATTATGCAATAATCGACCGTTATTCTAAATTAGAGATTCTAATATTCGGGTTTCATACAATTATCGATTATGTTTTAATTTTGAATTTGCGTACAAGTCAATTTTTTTTAGTTTTATATCTTTTATTGTTATTTCCAACTTATAAAATATAAAAAATAAAAAATTAGCAAAAAAAAAACAAAAAATATAGAAAAAAATGTTATTTGGTTTATTCGGATAAATTCGGATTATTCGGATATATCCGAATCCGATCCGAATTGAATTTGGATACATAAATCCTTATTCGGATCGGATCGGATTTCGGATAGGGTCCTGAAATTTTCAAATCCGAATAATCCAATCCGAATAATCCGTTATCCGATCCGATGAACACCCCTATTGGGTAGAGCAACAATCACCTTTCTTTATCTACCTTTTGTATTTTCTAAGTATAATGTGGTAAATTAGTAAATATAATAAAAAAGCTATATTGTTACAAAATAACTTCTCTTTAACAAAATTAGTTTTGGGTTTTTATGCATTTTCACCCTTATGGTGACTTTCAGCTGTTAAGTGCCATCTGTCCAGTTTTCTTTTTTAGTCAAGTCCTTTAGCATAAGTGCTTAACCCTATAACCCAAATCTCAACCCATGTAAATGAGTCAAAGTTGTCACATCTACATGGCAATTAATGTAATTGAACGTTACATCCAAGTGACTAATGATCAGAGATGATGCTCCAAGAACTTTATAAAAGCCTTTGTTAAAATATTTTCAGGAATATGTGTTCTTATTTCATTAGAGCACTCACAATGGTGGGTGTTTTTTGGGTCTCAAAAACATGCTTACATGGCACCTGCCCACCCTTTCTCCATCTTGCCCCATTTACATGCCCTTAAAACAACCAACTATCTAACAAAAACATCCTCCCTCCCCTCACATAAACAGTTTTTCTTCCACCCCTTCTCTCTTCCATCTTACCGTCGCTCTCTTATCAGTACAGAATAGCTTCCATTTACACAATTTAGTTTCCTCTCGAATTGGACAATATTATTTGATTTGAAAAATATCATGATGCAGAAATATTGATGATGTTGACAAGACCATGGATGAGATTAATGAACAAACTGAAAATATGAAGCAAATACAGGAGGCATTGGCTACACCATTGGGTGCAGCTGCTGATTTTGATGAGGTACCATCCCCATTTTTCTATTATTCTCCCAACTCCCAGTTACATTGAAATTGCAAGGGTAAAATAAACTTAGTTATTTACCCTTTTTTTAACCTAAAGTTTTTTTTGGTTATTTTATCTATTATATAATCAAAGTTGTCAGGTACTAATATGATTATTACAACTTCAAACAGCAAAAACATTCGCGACACTTTTTGTTATAGCCTTGTGTCTGATTCTGATTATCCAAGTCTCACCCACTTAAATAAGTAATATTTTTTGGTATTTTGAAGTCAATTTTGGGAGTAAAATGTGAAATGGAGATTAATGATATTCCATAGTGTAACTGAAAACTACCTAAATTGTGATTATGAATATCTGATTTATCTTTTAGCACCATATTAGTTCAGTAATGGAAATGATACTGAACTTACTAATAAACTGAATTATTATTATTTTATAAACAGGATGAACTGGAAGCTGAACTTGAAGAATTAGAAGGAGCTGAGTTGGAGGAACAACTTCTCCAACCTGCAACAACAGCCCCTGCTGCTCCAGTGCATGTTCCAACTGGCAGGCAACCAACACGTCCAGCTCCGCACCAAAACAAAGCAGAGGAAGATGAACTTGCTGCATTGCAAGCAGAAATGGCACTTTAAGAAAGGTTAGTTACCTCGTTAATTCCCTGTCTTGCTGTTAAGTTTTACTAGTGGTGTCAATACGTGTGGGCTGTGTAACAGGTTGGGGCCAGGTCGGTCTGACACACAATTATGTCATCTAAATTACTGCTTTTCAAATGTGATAAAAAATACTAAGCTTTAACAATAATCACAAATAAAATTACTAAGCTTTAACTATGATCACAAAAAACAAAATATTATTACAATGATAGTATTTGAATCACCTAATTAGGAGGTTGTATGCATGTAATTAGACTTTGGGCAACTTTCAACCCGTTTGAGATAAGGCATAATCCAAATTGACTCGTTCATAAATAAAGGGGTTGAGACTGACACCCGAAGTTTTAGTGATGTATTGATTCATTTGCAACATAACTTTTTTTGCTCTTTGCAGATCACCGGAGATGTACTCAATACACCATGAAAAACTGATGAACTCTGTGTTAAATTATATGTTGTAAAGTTGTGATTTTAGATGAAATAACAAGCTGGGAATCTGGAGAATGTTGTAATATTCATTGAAGATCATAAATGAGTAATATACTGTTTTTGAGTTGGTTATGTTATTCTGCTGGATCATTGTGTAAAAGCTGCTTACATTACATATATAGGCATCACCTAAAACACACATACAGAAATGCTGCGTAACCACACATAAATAGAACAACCACAATATGCACACTAAAACCCACTGCCCGCATGTTTTTGGCTTATTTAGATAATAAATGGGTTAGAGCGAAAATGTTAGTCTTTATGTGTGTAGTTGGTAAGATATTGTTCAGATCAAATAATATTACGAGAGAGAAATATAATGATAAATATATAAAAAAATATTATTTAAAGAGAATTGTATAAATAGTTCTTATGGTTTGATCAAATTACATGTTTAGTTATTAGACTTCGAAAATGACAAAATTAGTCTAAAATTTTATATAGTTATTGCAAGTTTTGTCATCAAATTTTAAAAATTGCAAAGTTAATCCAAATATTTACGTGGGCATTACACTTTTGGTCCCTAAAATAAATTTAGAATTTAGTTTAAACATTATGAGATGCATAAAAACTAAATAAGTTTAATGTCAGTAACAAAAAATGTAATGAGTACATAAAATTTTAGACTAACTTTGTAACTTTTAAAGTTTAAGTACCAATCATGTAATTTGGGTAAACAAAATGGATCATTTATGCAACTTTTCTATTATTTAATTGAAAATAAGATAAAAAAATAATGAATTTTAGTATAGTTATAAGCATAAGGAAAAAAGCTCATCTTGAATGCTCTTCACGTGTACATAAAATGCATGTTAAACAAGGGATCGTTAAGCTGTGTAAATGAGCTAAGCGAAGCTTGATGTTGGCTTATTTTGATTTAAGAGAGCTTGAGATCGGTTTATTTAGAGCTTTATTTCTAAAGTTTGAGTTTGGCTTGTGAGAATATTTTCAAGCTTGAACTTGGTTTGGGCTCGGCTCGTATATTGTTTAATTTTTATTTTTAGATCTATATAATTATACTTTTTATATATAACATAATACATGTTATTTAACTATTTATTATTAATTATATATATATATATATATCTAATATATTAAATAAAAATTATATAAATAAATGCTTTACTTAGTCTCATGAGTTGGCTCGATATCGACATGTAAAACTCATTTATTAAATAAGCCATAATTACATTTACATTGACTTTGAGTTTGACTTGATACGAGTTTATAACAAGGCAATCTCCAGTAACTCACTTGCTGATTTGACTTGTTTACAACCATACATGTGTGTGTAACATACACAAGTTTACTAAGAATCACATTAGTGTGGTCTCGATTCATTTGTGTACTACGTATCATAGTATGTCAAATACAAACAATCACGTAGAATTGTATGCGTTTTCAATCCTCTTTTAGTCAACCAATATTGAGTCGAAAAGTGATGCAAAATTAAGGTATATGTAGACCACACATTAGTTATGACTATCCTCTAATGTTACGTGGTTGCATATCATATTGCACGACGTTTGTCAAAGTTGCCTTGCTCAAGACAATATCGGTGATGAACAATTAGAAATCTACACCTCAAATATTAACCTAGAATTATAGATAATATGTAAACACATTAGGAGACCAATTTAAAAGACTACTTCAAATGTGATTTATGACCATTACCATACATACAAAATTTCAAGTATTAAAGATAATTTGTTTAGAGAGTAAACTATGGTGTACCTGGTCTTCTTGTTGTTAGAAATATAAAAATTTATTGATAGAAAAAAAACATGAATAACGTGTGTTAGTTGATAACTAAGCTAGCCTCAATCCTTTTCTCTAAAAGATTTAGAACGTCTTTATGAATGATTTTAATTAAAGTTAAGAGTGGCTGAGAAATTGATAAGCACTCAATCTAGCGACAAACATGACATATGGGTCGATAGTTAGATTTTACAATAAACATGAATTTTAAAACTAAAACCCCTAGTTTATCTGTTTATGTGTATTTTAGACTAGGAGGAAGTACACAAGTGATCTATGTGATCTAACCTAGGATCGATTAGATTTTAAAATAGTGTTATAATATAGAGTCACCAATCCAGATAAATGAACACCCCCTATACGCTGCATATGAGTTTATACACGGCGTATAAGATCGAATACATTAAAAACGAGAAAATTTCAGAGGGCTGTCAGAGAGCCATACGTCCCATATAGCCCTTTACGACCCCCTATACAACACATACAAGGCTATACAACACGTATAGCAAATTTCGACACTGACTATGATGATAAAAATAGGGGGTGTCGGAGGGGTTATACACCCCGTATAGGGCTATACGACCCCCCTATATGACACGTTATGGGGCTATACAACCCATATAAAAATTTTGGGATGTTAATTTATAATTTGTGGGTGTCAATATTAATTAATCTCTGTTTGATTGTCATGTCATGTGGACCAATGAAGTCAAATCCCCTCTTACGTAGTGTGAGTTCAATCTACATTTCCAAATTATCATTTTATCTTTTGTTTGTACAAACGTGCCGCATGTTTTATACCTACGTCCATAGGTTGTGGGTTTTACCCTTACGTCCCCATCGCGTAACGCGGACATTAAACATTAGTTGATACAATGTTGTTTGAGGAGATAAACCGACACACTTTCAAAGAAATAAGATGAGAAAGAAAATAACTTGTTTCAATTTTCTTCACTCTTATTTCTAGTGCAAGTACACTTACATAAACGAGTATTTTAAGACCGCTAACTGGTCTGTGGCGTTGTTTGCCTAAAATGTCGCAAGAGGCAACTGATTCATGGTTCTAAACCAAGCTAAAGGGCGAGTTCAAACTACCATCTATGCCCTACAATCACGTTATGCTCGAACCCTTACTAACATTCCCCCAATCATCGTCGTGTGCTAACCCCAATGTTTAACGATTGAACCTAAGTCTCCTTTGAAGAATCATAGTACTCTACTACCATGCTACATTAGAGTGTTTAAACATACTTAAATAATAGAGTAAATTGTCATTTTTGTCATAAAGGTTAGGTGTCTTTTATTATTTTTATTAAAAAACTTTATTTATTCTCTCTGTGTCCCTGACATTCTAAAAACATATCAGTTTTATCCACTTTCTTTAACACCGTTTATATTACATGTTAAGTGGACATCGACTTTGAATCTTGAAAGCAATGGAACAATGTTTGAATGTTGGGAACAATCGAATGGTGTTTATTTATGTTTTTTTACTCGGTGTGACACAAAAGTACATAAATACTCCTCACATGAGATGCATGTGATGACCATTTAACTGATAAAATAAACGGGGTTAATGGAAATAGATGAAAATGACAAACTTTATAAATGTCATGGAAACAAAGATGAAAAAATGTTTTTGGATGAAAATGACTAAATGTAGCAAACCTCATCGACGAAAATAACAAGTATATATACTAATTATCAACTTTTGTATGAATTATATTTTGTACCGTATGTTTTATTGGGATGTGCCAAACTTTATTTTTAACTTTTATTGTTTTATTTGATCCAATATTTTTACATGTTTTACAATTTAGCCCATCAGTTTTTTACTTTTAACGTTGGTTCCACAAACTTATCATAAATTACAAATTCTTCTTTTTACGTTTCGATCTAAATTTTACGAGTTAACACGCCGCAGCGTGCATGCGTGGTTCAACAATTTTACGCTTATTTTTCCCATTTAACGGCTCTGTCATAACATGTTGTTCCTAAATCAACTTATTATTTTATATGTTTATGTTTCGCCAGCGTGGTTCAAGCGTTTACATATACTTTTCGTTTGATTATTTTTTTCGTTATTTATTTCTTTTTTAATACAAGTTTTTCCGGTGTTGATGGTCGCTGATGATGATGTGTCATTGGTGCTGTTTGGTACAATTCTACGCCTCCAACTATAATGACGAGGGCTTAATATTAGTTTACTTCAAATAATAAGATGCATGGAGATAGTGAAAGAAATCATGGTAACTTATATATTACGTTCGATGACCCTAGACAAAGATTTTTTACTTTACACCCTCACCAAAACTTTTACATTTACCTCTTAATTTTTAAAGCTTCAAATTTACCGCTTGTAATATATATAATTTACATTTTTAACCGTTATTGTTTTTTACTATTTTGATTTTACTTCAATAACTTCTGTTCTTTAACTTGAAAAAACATTAATTTCTGGTTGTATTCAAAATATGTTATTTTTAAAGTATTGTATATCATATTTACTAATGGTAACACATTGGTACCATGAAGAATGGACCGACAAAAAACATTGTTACTGTTATATAATCATTTTTTATCTATGTTTAAATCTTTAGAATCGAGTCGCTATAACTTCATACGTTTTTATAATGTATTTAATCATTTTAATGTCACCATTCAACGCCATAATAGGTATACCGAAGTTTACAAAACATGTCACATCACACGGACTTAATTTTTAGTTATATATATTATAATTACCAATGTTTATGTACAAATTTTAATGCATATGATACAACAATCTAACTTTTCAAACCTTAATATTTTTACATCTTTACAATTTAACCTTTATGATTTTTCATTTTCAATTTTGTTCCCCTATTTTTTTCATATTTTTCATATTTTTCGTTTACATTTTGGTATTATATATATTATAATAATCGACATTTATGTACAAATTTTAATGCACATGGTACAACAATCTTGTAAAATTTTATTTCAAACCCCAATACTTTTACATTTTTATAATTTTACCCTTATGATTTTTCATTTTCAATTTTGTTTCTCTATATATTTCATATTTTAAAGATTTTTTGTTTATATTTTGGTATAAATTTCGAGAGTTACACGTTAACGTTGTTGCGTCTATTTTTTCGGTTTAATGTCCACGTCACAACGTGTGGGTCCAACATCTCTTAGTTATTGTTTTTAAAGTTTCAAGTTTCACGTGCGAGGTTCGATATTTTTACGTCTACTTTCCGTTCGGTTTTATTTTTTTTGTTTTAGCTTTCCGGTGTTGGTGGTCGCTAACGGTAGTGTGATATTTGTGTTACATGGCATGGTTTTACGCTCCTGCCGCAACACAAAAAGCTTAATCATAGTGGAAACTAAAAATAAACCTACATGTAGTAACGCACTACTCTAGTCGACAATAACTACAGAAACAATGGAATTGGAAAGGAATGTGCATGGAGAACATAACTAGTAGATATAAACTCTCTAGATAAGTGCTGGTGTTGTATGGTGGGAAATTTGTAGAGCTGGATTTTGAATAAATTTATGTTAAAATATTTATATAAATAAACACGTTGTTGTAATGATATAAATTCAATAAAAATGATAAGAGAAAAAGACAAAATGAAATTATAGAGTAGTTATGACTTATGAGCCTATGATGGCTTAGCATATGGTTTTAAATAAAATTTACATTAACACATAAATAAAAAAGTGCATGGTTTTAAATAAAAGTTAAATCGAACCATAGATATAAAAAAGCACCCAACAACTACATATTTAGAATGTTATAAGAAATCACATTTTCAAATTGAAAATAATATAATACTCAATTAGCTTTGGTTTGTACAATTGTTATTCGATTATCTGTATTTTACTATTGACAACTTGGCTTTGAAAAAAATTAAATCGAATCGTTGATAAAAAAAAGTACATCGCCATGACAAATTTCGTAAAACAATATAATTTAAAAGTGGTAACGAGAAAAAAAATTAAAACATCTAGAGAAAACAAAAATCTTAAAGCAGCTTTGATGGCTTGTACGTTTATGCACTAGTGACTTGTTCATTATTGTGCACAACTCGGTTTTAAATAAAATATATATTGTAACGTAGATAAAGATAAGTATGTGATAACAAAATATTCACAATTTCATAAAGTATCATATTTTACAAGTTAGAAAAGAATTTAAAAAAACAAAAACGTTGCCAAAAAAAAGAAAAAAGATAACAAAAGGGAAAAAAATAAGGTTTTAATGATATGTGTAGTTAAAGCTCATATCACGATATTGTAATAGCATTCACAATCCGTTTGGTATATGCATATAAGTGTAATCTTTAAATTATATGAAATGGTTATGAGTAATTGTGAGTGGTTGTGAGTGAAGGAGAGAAAAATGTTACTGTTTAATCTGTAAATTTAAGAAATTACTGTTTAACCATTATAATTTTTTAAATATTTTTAAAGTTGTTGTGAGTGTAGGAAAGATAAAAAGTAATGATGAATGTATAAAAAATATTATTTAATTAAAAATATAAAAAGAAAAATTCTATTTTTAATGTAATTATATGAATAAAAATAAAAAATGAGTTGTGAACACTCTAAAAATTCACTTTGCAGTGGCTTGTAAGAAAGTGTTTAAATCACTTGTCAAATGTGATTTGACCTGGTAAACAGTATGCATCAATCTTCAAAATTACGGTATATATAATGTGCTTGTGTGTTAAACTTGTGATGAAATCAACTAGAATGTGTACACCGTTTTTTCGTTTTCTATCCTTGTATTGGTTTGTGATTTAGTATTTGTTTGTGTTTATTATATCACAATACTGTTGTATTAATGAAAATGGAGTTAGGATAAATGAATACAAGCTTTGAAGTACTACAAGAAATGGATTAAGGAAAAAAAAGCTTATATAACATATTAATCGAACCTTAATTTCAAGGTTCATTTCTCATAACATTGCATTTAAGGTATCATTATTTGCATCAAGACAATAATCTTAAACAACTATAGGATGAATGAAAAGTGACTTGATGTATCCGGTTATTACTTGTTCAGCATTAGTGAATCCATCGTTGTTTTTATAAAAAAGATCACACACACGTGTAAAATTGATTGCATGCATAAGTTGGGGAAAGGAAATATATGTTGGCGTAAGCAACTCTTGATTTATAACTTTCTATGCGTCTTCAACTTGTTTGATGCACCCGTTTCCTTTATGTAGCATTCTATGCATGAGGGAATATGGCCTCTTTCTTGTTCATTCCAATATATATATTTATATAGGCTCGTTAGTATGTAAAGTGATTTATTCATGTGTAGAAGAATTTAGACGAGACGTATATGTTTTTTTAATTAAACTTTACGTATAGGGTTATTATAAATAATGTGCATTAACATAAAAAATCATTTAAAAAATCTCTACATTAAGATAAACTCAAACCATAGATAATATAATGATTTTATGATATATTTTCTAAATATATTATAAACACTTTATTTGAGTTTTTAAAAAAATGATAGAAACTTTATCTAAACAAAAAAAAGCTAAATTGTGTGATAAAAAAAACTTTATGAGTTGGAGTCTAATAGGCGTACAATTTAAATTGTGTGATCAAAGTTTGTCGTTTTGTAGGCTTCTCACGCAAATTCCACTTCATATTTGGTCGGAGCTTTTTATATATACACGATTAAGTAAGAAGGATGAAAATTGTAAAAAAAACATTTGAACAAAAAACATTTACATATTTTATTATTTTGTAAAAATAGCATACCATAAAATTAAGAGTTTTCTCTCTTTAACGTGTATATTGTACTAATATTTCTTATCTTTATTACGAGTCAGTTGTGTGCGATGATGTGTCTAATTCAAGCTCCCTCCCATTAAACACGTGTCCAATCTATATATGTGCATTTGCTTTACGTTTTTATTTAGATACCATTCACCCTTCATGGGTTAATTCATTAGTATGCATTGTATAGTAGTATCTCATGAGAGAAAATATCATCCATAAGCTTGAAAATTAAACATGATGCTTTAACAAGAGAAGGATATGAGGCCACTCATCTAAAGGTTTCCTCGGTGACCATATCGCCTCTACCAAAAAAGATCTCGCTATCCTCAGGGCCTGGCCAACAGTTACCATTGCATTGGACAAATATTCTTTTAATGTTGGCATGTAACCTTCTTTAAACCATTTGGCTTCAAGTAAGAGACTACAAATGTAATTTTTCACCTGCATTGATCTTAAATGAGAGTGTATCATACATAACTAATCAAAACATATTTTTCGATAAGACAAGATGAATACATGGAAATTACAAGCGCACACATGTATGCACTTACCATCTCTATGACATGGTGAATTTGATATGCTTTTCCTTGTTTTCAAGTGACTTCTCCATTTCTTGATGATCATTCAGAAGTTGTTATAGATTAGCTTCATGTATTCTGGGAGCGTATACAAACAGCTTATTGACCATCTTGAATATATATATATATATACATATATATATATATTATATATATATATATATATACATATAATATATATATATATATATATATATATATATATATATTATATATATATATATACATATATATATATATACATATATATATATATATATATATATATATATATATAATATATATATATATATATATATATATATATATATATATATATATATATATATATATATATATATATATATATTAGTATTTCATTAATGAGTTGTGTAACGCATATTGACTAGATTATATAGGTTTGTGATTGTTTGAATTGATATGCATAATGTTATAATAATGAAAACATTCAAACTTGATTAAGTGAAGTTCTCATGCGTCTGACTGGACCATGCGCCCCAACAGTGGTCATGCGTCCGAATGGGCATGCGACTGAGTGTCCATGCGCCTAAATAGTCCATACGCCTGAACAACTTCATGCGACTGACTCAGTCGCACGACTGAACATTCAGTCGTGCGAATGGATCAATCGCATGGCTCAATCGCACGAATGAACCATGCAAATGGTTCAGTCGCCCGGATGAGTAACCCTAACCTATAAATACCACCTAATTCGTGGAAAAACGTAAGCAGTATACACACTTCGACTCCAGACGTACCCTAGCCGTCCGGAGACCTCTAAGATCATACTCCAAGTTCATAGATTGCAGTAGATCGATTCCTAATCGATTCTTAACGTTAGATTCAATACATAATTGTTTCTACGTGCGTTCTCACTGATTGGATCACCAATCAAATAGGATTCCGCACTATTTGGTTCGGTATACACGTTAATCAGTTAGTACATCGTCCAGTACACGGTCCCTAACAGGTGGTATCAGAACCTTGGCTCTTGATTACGTGTTGATTCAATCGTTTTTGATACAAAAATTGTGTTTTTTCACTAAAAACGCAATCCTTTTGTGTCAAACGGTGTCTTAGACGTCTCCTGACCATAAAGTTTAGTTTTTCCGGCATACGACAATTAGGGTTTGTGAAAATTCGAGTTTTTGCGGCCAAAACACGTTTAACCTACGAATTTTCAAACTTCAGCAGGTTCAGTCGCACGATGGCTCAATCGCACGACTGAGTTCATTCGCATTCCCCAAACGCATGATTGGACTCATTCATACCCTCATACGTACGACTGAGAACCCTATTCGGATTGTTCAACCGCATTAGTTCATTCGGCCGACTGACTCATCCGCATTAGTTCAGTCGCACGATTGAACCATTCGCCTAGTTCAATCGCCCGAATAAGCCCAGTCGCATACCTTCATTCGCACACATAAACAATTTGTTTAATAGTAAAGTTGAGTGAAATAAAGGACCAGTTTTCAGCATACACAGCAAGTAGAGACACTCGAATTCAGAATCTACTGCTATTGGAGAACAAAGTGAGAATTCATAATAAACCCCCAAAGCTTATCACGTTAGACGACTACCCACAATGGAAGCAACGTTTCGAAATCTACTTAAATTGTGTAGATACAAATTTGTGTGAGGCAATAGAGTCGGGGTACATCATGCCAGTAGAGCTGACGGTGTCAAACTTACGTTAAGTGGCATGTCTGATGCACAAAAGGTGAAACACAACGCTAAGAAGAAAGTCTACACTTTGCTTACCCAGTCTATTCCGAAGGATATCTTCCATCAGTACCCGGAGTATACTCAAGCAAAGAAATTATGGGATGCGTTGGAGAAGAGGTATGATGGAAATGCCTCACTCAAGGCCATTAAGGCCAAAGCTTTGAAGAAGGAGTTTGATAACTTCTCTTCAATGGGAAAGGAAGGTCTAGACGACGTGATCGATAGATTCTACCACTTGATGAGTGAGATGCACACTCATGGAGTAACTACGTCGATGGAGGATAAGGTATCCAACTTTGCAGATGGATTACTAGAGAAATGGGCTTCTTTCGTTTCAAATCTCAGATAGAATGGGATGCTCTCGAAGTTAGATATAAATGACTTCATTCTGAAACTGAGAGAGGAGGAGCTTAGGATGAAGTATAGAGCCCAAAAGGCCAACTGCAGGATCGTTTAAGGGCTTGAACACAATTACAACACAACAACACAAAGAGGAGATTATCTAAACTCTAATCAAACAGTAAACTGGGTTAACCAAAAGTGATACAAAGAACACAAATAAAGCAAGAGACAGAACAGGAGAATATGGTTTTCAAGGATGCAGTATATTGCTTTCTCAAGTTCTTTTACAAGTGTTACAAAGTATGTTCGAAGATACAAGAACTTGAAATACTTATACTACAACCTACAGCCGGCTATACTTTGAAAGCCAGCTGGATACAATTGACTAGACACTAACAAAATCAATTGTAGGATAAAAAGGCATATCTGCCTTTTGACCTTGTGACTATGACATGCCATAGCTCACATCCTTATACATTACAAAAAGGATAAAGTACATAAAGTGAAAAGTTTCAGACTCAAGACCTCAATGTACAGTTACCAAAAGCATGGACCTTTTCACCAACTCTTGTAAGTTGGTGACTTTACAGAGATGCAGTGGAAAAGGTGCTTTATGGAACAGTACATCAGATAAAGCATGTGTACTAAAAGTCTTCGGAAGAAATCTGTCTTCATAGGGTGAAGCTTCGGAAGACTTTGTCTCTTGAAGCTTCGGAAGACTTCATGTTTGGCTTCGGAAGATATTGGTCTTGGCTTCGGAAGATTTTACACTTAGAGTGTTTTCTAATGTATTGTGTAAAACTTCCGAAGCATTCTTCACTTCAGTACTTAGTGCATGTTGCTGAGACACTTTGGATGTTTTGGGTTGCATCAGACTTAAGGAATCCTTACAAACTCCCCTTAGGCTGATGCTACCAAAACACTTAGAAGATCTTCAGATGTTGGTAGTCTTCAGTATAATCAAGACCATTCCTTTCTTCATTTGATGGTCAGGATCATCAAGACTCTCATAGTATCTTCTCATTTCAAAGAGATCATGCAGAGGTAAGTTGATTATGTCTTGCCAAGAGTAGACATTCTCAACACCTTGATCTCTGACAACATGCCATCTTTCTGGATTGGTAGAATAAGTCCAGGACAAGATAGGTGTCTCAGTTGCTAGAGGAGCCACTTGCATAGGAGTTGATTGGGCTGCCTCATCATGCACTTCCTCAGGTTGATCTGATTCAGCCTGGGGTGTAGAGGTAGATGACTTTGGCTTCTTCTTCTTAGTCTTTGGTTTAGAAGCCATTTTCTTCTTCATCTTTAATGTCTTTAACTGAGAAGACTGGCCTGCAGCACCATGTTGATCATCAGTGTCTTTCTCAGTTAGGTGTTCCTCCCTCACAGGTTCAGAAAGAGAGGGAGTTTGACCCTGTCTTGGATCAGAAGATGAAGTTTGCTGAGGCTCAGCTGGAGGTTCTGGTTTAGGTGTCTCTGGTTGTTCAAACTTGACCTCCACTTCAGGTGGGACTTGACTTGGAAGAGAGTGCAAGTCAATCAATTCACCACTTTTAATCTTCTGCTTGATCACCCTTATATGCTCATCCATTGTAGATAGAGACATGGGGCCAAGTCTCCTTCCGGAGAATCCATATAACTTCAAGAAGCTCATCATTCTTTGTCTGTCAGCAGACTTCTTTGCATTCTTTTGAATGATGGCTCTTGACTTTGCAGCTTCTTCCCTTAGCTTCCTTTTGGTTGTTTTTCTTTCTTTGACTAGCTCAAGCTCAAGTTGCTTTAAGTACTCGAACTCAATGAAGTCATAGGACAGGGGAAGAAGTGCATTTGCCTGATAGAAGCCTGTGGCACTCGGGTAGTTTATCATTTTGATCCTATCTTCTTCTTTATCTACCTGAGATTCTTGTGGAGCCACATCTTCCTGTGCAGGACTTTCTTGAACTGGAGAGAGAGTGGGAGCATGCTTGTAAAGTCTTTTCTGTCTTTTCTCCTATTTGAATTGGAGAAGTAACCTTGCATCCTCTTTCTCCTTTATCTCTCTTGACACTTCCATGTCAGCCAGTTCATTCAACTCTTCTAAGGGGAGGGAGATGATTTCATCAATATCATAGTTCCTGGTCTGTAAATAGGTAATCCTGACTGCCCTTAGTTCATCATTTTGAGTATTTGGTCTGGGGGCAGCCCTGATTGCAGCTTGCATGAAGCTAGATGACCCAGAAGAACTTTCTCCCCTTAGCCTCCTTTTCCTCTCTCTCTCTTCCTCCTCAATTTCCTCAGGAGTCATTATCCTTTTCTCTTTGTCACCAACAGACCTTTGTGACTCAGGGTGGATTAAGGCTTGGCCTTCATCGCTTGGTGTAGCTTCCATGCTCTGGCCAGAGAGAGGCTGAGAAACACCTTCACCAGCAGGTGTCTCAGATGGAGTTTGGACCTCTGCAGCAGTTGTTGATGGTGAGACAAGGGTCTCAGGTTCTGCCACTGGGCCTTTAGCCAAGGTTTCTCCTATGAAACTAATCTTAGGGTCCACCTCAACATCCAGTTGACCGATGACGTTGCCTGATTGCCTAAGTCTCCTTCTTAGAGAGAACTCTGCAAGGATCCTGTCTTGGATTCTTTGAGCCAGTCTTTCAGCTTGTCTTGATTTGCTTGGATTGACAAGTGGCATGTTGACTAAATCCAGTCTTTCATAGAAGCTCAGGCTTTGGAACTGAAAGACTTCTTGTTGGCCTTGAACTCTGTGAAGTATAAGGGCTTTTCTGTCATCATCATACCTCCACCTTATAATGTAGTTACCAGTTCCATGTGGTGGAGATGAGAGCCCTAGGTATACCTTCCTCAAAGAGACTCCTGATGATAGAGTCTATAGAGTCCACATTAATGTGAATTTGAGGAAGTTGCTGAGAATGCACAACAACAAGTGAGGATGGTGGGTCCTCTATGTCCATTCTCTTTGAAGAACTCCTAGGTTCTGTGGTTGTAATAACTTTCTCCCCCTTTTTGGTAGCATCACCCACTTGCATAGGTGAACTGGAGGATAAATTAGTCACTTCCACAGGTTCTTGTGTTCCTGGTTGAGCTCTCCTTAAAGGTCTCTCAGCTAGTTTTTCCTTCAAATATGAAATCTGAAGTTGCTGATCATTGACCCTGTTTTGTAAGGTAGTCACCTGAGATTCCAAGTGACTGACCTTAGAGACTAAATAGATGCATGTTTTTGACAATTTCTGCACCTTTAGTCTCAAGTTCCCCTCATCTTCATCAGAAGAATCACTGGGGGATGAGATGATTGGACCAAAGTCCTCTCGCTCACCACCAGCTTGAGTTTCTTGGCTGCTGGTTTTCCTCTGCTCACTGGCAGCCTCAGTTGAGATGCCAGAGGGCAGAGTTGCCATGGTTGAGGTCTGAATGATGTAATCACTTTCAAAAGTGAGAGCCTCTTCCATATGGACATCCGAAACAAGTTCAGAAGTGTCCACCTCAGTAATAGGTGACTGATGTGGGATAGACTGAGGAGAGTCAGAGGTACTCATCTCTCTTTGAGTAGGGGATGAGAAGAGAGACTCATGGTACACACCGAATCCTAAGTCTTCATCAGTATAGAAGGATAGGTTGGGAATTGGTTGGTTGAGATCCAAAGGCTGGGGATGGTAGTTGTCCCCTGAAGGTTGTTCACTTGAGTGTTGAGACTCAGAGTGAAGGCTTAAGGCTGTTGGGCTAGTGAGCTCATCAGTGTGAGCATGAGGAACCTCATCACTGATTCTTGAAACAATGGGAGTGGTCTGCTCCTCAGGAGAAGTGGGGGCTCCAGTATCCACTTCTTCCTGTATTGGTGAGTATATAGGGGCCTCCACAGACTGAATAGTCTGAGCAGGGGTTCGTTTGGATTTTCTTTGGTAGGTGATGGATATTTGAGGTTGTGTAGATGGTTGGAGAGCAGCAGGTGTGGGTTCAACACTAGCTTGTACTGCTAGGTTGTCACCTTGAGCAATGAGCTCTAACATTTTTGGGACTAAGGCTGTTTCTACCCCTAAGAAGCCTACAATTGGCTTCTTCATAATTTTAAAGATGTCGGGCTTCATCTGTCCCAATTTAAGAATATTACTTGTTTCCCTCAACTGTGAGCCCAGTTCACAGTTGAGAATGTGTTGAACATATCTAGGAAACATGTAGCACTCTAAGGAGTCTAAGTTTGCAAGTAAATTAGTATAAACAAATTGTAAATTAGAATGTGTTAAGAATTTTAAGCTTCGGAAGATAAATTTGACTTCTTCCGAAGGTAAAACTTTATCTTCCGAAGTATCAGAGACTTTTCAAGAATCTAAGGAAAGTCTTCAACAAAAAATTTTACATCCAAAGAAAAATTGAGCTTATGAAAGTGATGAACTAGACAACTTAGGACACACATATTTTTTAAGAAGAACTAATTAGAATTATTTTTAAGAAAAAGTCTACTCAAAGTTAATCATCCCAATAGCTGATATTAGATACTTAAATCTCTGTTCATCAAAAGCTTTTGTGAACAGATCAGCATATTGTTCATTTGTATGAACTTTGACTAGTTTAATTAATCCTTTTTCATAGTTATCTCTTATTAAATGATACCTGATGTTGATGTGTTTGGTCCTTGAGTGCTGCACAGGGTTCTCAGTGATAGAGATAGCACTATTGTTGTCTATGTGGATAGGAGTCTCTTTGAAGTTAAATCCATAGTCCAACATCTGATTTTGAATCCAAAGCACTTGAGCACAGCAGCTTGCAGCAGCAATGTATTCAGCCTCAGCAGTTGATGCAGACACACAGGATTGTTTCTTGCATTGCCATGAGACAACCCTTCCACCAAGGAATTGACATCCCCCAGATGTAGACTTTGCAGTCATGTTGCAACCACCATAATCACTATCTGTATAGGCATACAGATTGAAATTAGGATTCTTTGGATACCATAGACCAAGTGTTGAAGCACCTTTGAGGTATCTTAAAATCCTTTTCACAGTGATTAAGTGAGACATCTTAGGGTTTGCTTGATATCTTGCACAAATACATGTAGCAAACATGATATCAGGCCTGCTAGCTGTAAGATACATAAGAGACCCAATCATAACCCTGTATAAGTGCTCATCTACACACTCCCCCTCAAGATCTGGACCAAGGGAGTGGTTTCTGGCTATGGGTGTCTTAGCAATCTTACAATCAGTCATGTTGAATCTCTTGAGTATATCTTGAACATACTTTGACTGACTTATGAAGATGCCATCTTCAACCTGCTTCACTTGAATTCCCAGAAATAAGTTGAGTTCTCCCATTGAACTCATTTCAAATCTGTCTTTCATCAGCTTTTCAAAGTCTTTGCAGAGCTTTGAATTGGTTGAACCAAAGATGATGTCATCCACATATACTTGAACTAGCAGAATGTCTTTTCCTTGTCCTTTGATGAAGAGAGTTCCATCTATAGTACCTCTCCTGTATCCATGTTTACAGAGATACTCAGACAGTGTCTCATACCACTTCCTGGGTGCCTGATGCAGCCCATAAAGAGCTTTGTCAAGCTTGCAGACATAATCAGGATGATCAGGATCTACAAAACCAGGTGGTTGTTTGACATAAACCTCCTCATAATCACTCCATATAAGAAAGCACACTTTACATCAAGTTGATAGACTTTGAAATTCTTGGATGCAGCAAATGCCAGGAATATCCTAACAGCTTCTAGTCTTGCTACAGGAGCAAAGACATCAGTGTAGTCAATCCCTTCTTCTTGTGTGTATCCTTGAACAACTAGTCTTTCCTTGTTCTTGATGATGATTCCTCTATCATCCTTCTTATTCCTAAAAACCCATTTGGTTCCAATGGTAGTCTTCCTATGAGGAAGAGGACAAAGGTTCCAAACTTTCTGCCTTTTGAATTGAAGTAGCTCTTGTTGCATAGCTTCAACCCAACTTCCATCCTTTAGAGCCTCCTCAACTTTCTTTGGCTCTAACTGGGATAGAAAACAAGAGTGAAGACAAACATTTGCTTCATGGGTTTGCCCTCTTGTCTTTACCCCGGAGATAACGTCTCCAATGATGTTTGTGGTAGGATGAGACTTGTGGATCCTAAGCTGAGGGATCACAGCAAGTTGCTGAGAGAGATCCAAATTTGAGAAATTTAGATCTGGTCTTGAAGATTGACCCTCCACATTATCACACTTATCAAGATTAACTTGATCCAATGAGTGTGTGACATCATTGATGTTGTCATCTATGGTATGGTTATTAGCATCAAGAAATTCTTGATCACTATCACCATCACCATTGTTGTCTTCTGCAATTGAGGTGTCTTTATCTGGTTGAGAAGCCTCTGAGCTGGAATTTGAAGGCATACCAGATGTATCAGCTGGATTTGTCATTGATGTGCTGATAGAAACCTCATTTGCTGAAGTAGTTTCAACTGGAGCTGAAGATGTATGAGTTGAAGGTCTTCCTAGCTCAAATCTTGGATCAGGATCACCTGTATTTAAATTTTCCACAGATCCTGAAACATGCTCACAAGATTTATTAAAACAGTTGGTAACTAAATCAAGATCAAATAGCCAATCCGGACCAGAACCAGCCACACTGGGTGTGTGCTCATTGAAAGTCACATTGGCTGACTCCTCAATAATTCTAGTTCTGAGATTGTATACTCTATAAGCTTTAGCTTGGGAAGAGTATCCAATGAAGTGTCCATCGTCTGATTTCTCAGCAAACTTGGCAATTTGATCTTTGGTATTCAAGATGGTGCAGGGACATCCAAATGACCTGAGAAAACCAATGAAAGGTTTCCTCTTGTGCCAAAGTTCATAAGGAGTCTTACCATGTGTCTTAACTACTAAAACTCTGTTTTGCATATAGCAAGCAGTATTAACTGCCTCTGCCCAGAAGGTGATAGGCAGTTTAGAGTCAGACAACATAGTTCTTGCAGCTTCAATAAGTGTCCTGTTTCTCCTCTCAGCAACTCCGTTTTGATGAGGAGTCCTGGGAGCATTGTATTGTCTTGTAATACCCTTTTCATCACAAAATGTATCAAGGATTTGGTTCTTGAATTCAGTTCCTTGATCACATCTTATGGTTTTGACCTTGTGATCACATTGATTCTCAATCTTAAGATGAAATTCTTTAGAATCTCAGGAGTCTCATCTTTAGTTCTAAGGAAGAAGACCCAAGTGAATCTTGTAAAATCATCTGTGATCACTAGACAGTATAAGGTCCTTCCTAAACTCATTACACTGGTGGGGCCAAAGAGATCCAGATGTAACAAGTGTAGGGGTGTAGTGATGGAGTTCATTTCCTTAGGCTTATGGGATACCTTATGTTGCTTCCCTTTCAGGCATGCAACACAATGATCATCACTTGTAAACTCTTTCTTTGGCATTCCAGTTACCAGATCATGCTTAATCAATTTATTCATGTTTTTAAAGTTTACATGGCACATTCTTTTATGCCATAGGAAAGACTCATCACTATTGGCTTTAGATAGAAAGCATGAAACTTCTCCAGAGGGAGATGTTTCTTGCAAATCCATCTTGTACATGTTCCCTTTCCTAGGGGCTCTGAGCAGGATGTGCTCATGAGGAATACCACACCGGGCTTGAGAACAATGCACTCATGCTCAGTAAAGAGCATGTTATGTCTTTGATCACAAAATTGGGATACACTCAGAAGATTGTACCCAAGCTCCTTAACAAAATTTACCTTTTCAATGCTGAGCTTACCATTTGTGACCTTGCCCCTTCCAGAAATGTAACCACCTTCATCTCCTCCAAAAGCAACTGGTCCTCCATCAATTTTCTCAAAATTATGGAGTAGAGACCTATTGCCTGTCATGTGCCTGGAACAGCCACTGTCAATTATCCAGACATTTCTGTTTGTCTTGAGCTGTTCCTGCACAAAGAAAATGATTAGTTGCATTTGGAAACCCAAGCCGTACTTGTCTTGGGCTCAGTAAGTGTAATAGAAGGTAATGCAACAATAATAGATCCTATGGTTGTACTATGAGGATCTTCAGCTATTGTTGATGGAGAAATTTCAGTCATTTGGTCTTTCTTAGATTTCCACACCACCTTTGGACTCTTGGACTTGACCTTCAAAACCTTAGAAGCTTTTGGAACTTCATAGGTTTTGATGACTGAACCTTCAGAAGATTCTGCAGTCACTGCAGCAGACTTCAGTGCTTCGGAAGAACTCCTTTCTTTCGAGACCAATTTTGCTTCCGAAGATAATTTTCCATTTACCTTCTTCTTTGATTTGCAGCTTCCGGAGGAAACAGACTTTCCTTCCGAAGCTTGAGACTTCTTAAGATTCTTTGAAGTCTTTGTATTGGTCATGTGGATGGTACTTTTAGGATTGTATGGGCAATCCTTAGCAATGTGAGAAGTATTTTCACACATGACACATAACATTTTCTTCTTCAAAAGAGTCTCCTTTTGAGAGCAAGACTGGCTTTGGTCAAATCCCTTCTCCACCTTCATCTTGGTAGATGCTGAGACAGTTCTTTTGGGCTGTGAACTGTTCTTGGAGTTTGATGGTCCAGGCTGTGCAGCAGTGGTACACAGCAGCTCAGTCTTCTTCTTTGCTCTAAGATGATTTGAACATGAACCAGGACTCTTAGCTGAGGAGTCTTGGTTGATGTCGTCAGTCCTTACTACTTTGAAACCTGCAGAGATAAAAACTTGTTTCTGCTTAGCATCAAAAGTAGCCTTGATTTCTTGAGCCTTCTTTGCTTTCCTTTTGCTCTTCCTGATCAAGTTCTTTCTTTTGGACTTGGTCATCACAGATGATTTCTTCTCCTCAGAAGGATAGTGGCCCTTGGAAGAAGCCTCTTCTTCACTCTTCTCAGAGGAATTCTTCACTATCACTTCTTCATCATCCTCACTTATAGGATCTATGAGAGGAAGCTCATCTTCACAAGTTCCACACCTAGGAGATCTTACAGACAAGATTGTGTGTGGAGGAGCTATCTCATTTGATCCCAGTCCCTGTCTATTTTGATAGCACACTTTGTTATGCAGGGATGAGGATATCATGTTTTTGAAGGTCTCTTCTTCAAGAACACTTTTCTCTGCCTTGGCTTTGCTGATCACAAGCTCAGCCTGGCAGTTAGTCAATTTAGTTATGAGATCTTGGATCTGAGTTCTAAAATCTGTATGTTCATGTTTTAGTACTGAAATGGTTTTCTCCAAATCCTCTATCTTTAACTTGTAATCATTTTCAGACTTTCTAAAATCAGATTTTAATATGTTTAATGACTCAAGATCGGATCTCATCTCTAAGTTGTAGGACCTGTATCTATTTACTTTAGCAATGCATTCAGGAGTACAAAGATGTTCCAATACCTTGGCTTCATCATGGTCAGCCATCAGTGCTTGCTTTGGAGAAGCATCTTCCACCTGAAAACTCCAGTCAAAGCCTCCTTCTTCAACAGCAACATCAGCATATTGCTTAGGCTTCTCAGACTGAGGAGCTTTGTCAGTGTAGTTTGGTCTGGGTGGTGTTTGGCCCCCATTTGCTTTAGGTGCCTTACACTCCCTAGCAAAGTGACCCATAAGGTTACAGTTGTAACACTTAACTTTGCTTTTATCCAGCCCAAACTTTCCACTGGTAGCATTGCTTGGAAATCTTCTTCCTGTTCTCTTGTAGAACTTCTTGGCTCTGTGAGTGAGTAGAGCCATCTGCTGAACTATCTCCATGTATTCCAGGTCATCTGGATGAATACAGTCCAGGTCTTCAAGAGTGAAGAGATAATTCCACAGCTTTCCTCAGTAGACACAAAGGCTTGAGAAGAACTTGTCTCTTGGAATGGACTTCCTTGAGTAAAGTTTTCCCTTGGTGTCTTCGAGAAAGTGATGAAAGGACCCTTTTGTGAGTTGTCAGGGTAGCATATGAGATGATGTTGGGGTTCTATGCTGTCCCTTTCAACCACATGAAGGGCTGAACCCATTTGATTGTTGGAGTTGCTAGATGAACCTTGTATGTTCATCTCTATCTGGTATCCACTGAGAATCCCATATAACTCTGTCAGAGTAAGAGTTTTAAGGTTCTCAGCCCTCTTGATCACCACACAACAGTGTCTCCATTGCCTAGGAAGTGAGGACATGAACTTCCTTACAATGTCTCTGTTCTCAAGAGGAACTCCTCCATCCACTAGGGTATCCATAATCTCAACATACCTGAAGTATTGTTGGGTCATGGTTTCACCTGCTTTGAAGGTGAAATTTTCAAACTGCTGCTTCAGAAGATCTTTCTTGTTCTCCTTGGCTTCAGAGGAGCCTTCATACATCAGCTTCAGTGCATCCCACAGTTGTTTAGCTGTTTTGCACTTCTTAAAACCTCTGTATATAGAGTTTGGGAGAGCAGTCTGAAGAGCAGTCATGGCCTTCCTGTCAATCTCTACTCTTTTTCTATCTTCATCTGAGTAGTTGGCCATATCTTTAGGAATCATACCAGCACCAGTAGCAGAGGGGGTGCTGGGTACGAAAGGTCCATTTTCAACAGATTCCCATATTCTTGAGTCAAGAGACCTGATGAAGCCTTCCATCCTCATGCACCAGGTGTCAAAATCATCAAGAGTGATCAGTGGGGATTTGTTCATGGTTCCAGTCTCCATATCAGTCTTTGAGATGGAAGCCATTTGAAGAGTTTAGTTTTTGTGTGTATGAGGGATCTTAAGATGATTAGATCTTATATCAAGAGCCTGAATGCTCTGATACCAATTGCAGGATCGTTTAAGGGCTTGAACACAATTACAACACAACAACACAAAGAGGAGATTATCTAAACTCTAATCAAACAGTAAACTGGTTTAACCAAAAGTGATACAAAGAACACAAGTAAACCAAGAGACAGAACATGAGAATTTGGTTTTCAAGGATGAAGTATATTGCTTTCTCAAGTTCTTTTACAAGTGTTACAAAGTATGTTCGAAGATACAAGAAACTTGAAATACTTATACTACAACCTACAGTCGGCTATACTTTGAAAGCCAGCTGGATACAATTGACTAGACACTAACAAAATCAATTGTAGGATCAAAAGGCATATCTGCCTTTTGACCTTGTGACTATGACATGCCATAGCTCACATCCTTATACATTACAAAAAGGATAAAGTACATAAAATGGAAAGTTTCAGACTCAAGACCTTAATGTACAGTTACCAAAAGCATGGACCTTTTCACCAACTCTTGTAAGTTGGTGACTTTACAGAGATGCAGCGGAAAAGGAGCTTTATGGAACAGTACATCAGATAAAGCATGTGTACTAAAAGTCTTCGGAAGAAATCTGTCTTCATAGGGTGAAGCTTCGGAAGACTTTGTCTCTTGAAGCTTCGGAAGACTTCATGTTTGGCTTCGGAAGATATTGGTCTTGGCTTCGGAAGATTTTACACTTAGAGTGTTTTCTAATGTATTGTGTAAAACTTCTGAAGCATTCTTCACTTCAGTACTTAGTGCATGTTGCTGAGACACTTTGGATGTTTTGGGTTGCATCAGACTTAAGGAATCCTTACACCAACTATGATCAGAATCCGGTGCTTTACAACGCGACTCCTCAGGCCAAGACATCTGGAGCACCACTACAGACTGCCTTCATCTCAAGCACAGCAAGTCCAGCACAAACATCTACTTCAGGGCCCGAAACGTCAGGGGTCGTCTGGTACCCAGTATATTATACCTGAAGGAATGCAGCAAAATTGAAAACTGATAACTTCAGTAACGTAACTGTTGAGGTGGCCAGAGAACACATGGACCTCTTAGCTGCTGTAGTCCACTCCTATGATGGACTAATTGCTGGAAAGATAGGAAATTGCCACCTGGCAGATGAGGACTATGAACAGGTGGATGAGATGGAGTTGGAACGGATGGATATAATGGGCTTTGGCAAGTGCTGTCCGACGAGCTAAAAAGTTTGTCAAGAAGACCGGACAGAACTTGGTTGCAACCAAGGACACGACCTTTGGCTTTGACAAGTCAAAGGCAACCTGTTTCAACTGTGGTGAGAAGGGGCACTTTAAACGGGAGTGTGTGAAGCCAAAGAAGACTGGTAATGGCAATCCTTTCTCGTCCTTTAATCGTTAGGAAAAAGCGACATCTAGTAGTTCTACTTCAGTAAACAAGGACCTTAAGACCTTGACTGCTAACAAGGATGAAGGACATGACTGGAGCTTTCGGTTCGTCTCACCGGGAGAGTCCAACATAGCTAGTATGGAGGACATAGATGACGCTTCCGCCAGTGAGGGAGATATACCAGTAGAGCTTGCGATGTCCAATTCTGAAGACACTGTACATGTGGTCAACCACTTGCCTGAAGAAGAAAAATCTACATCGTCAGAATCACCAGAACAAGAGACAACAGATTCTGCACACATGGCTGATTCCTCTTCAACATCTCAGGTAAGTACTACTGACCAGTTGTTTAATAATCATGCTTGTTCTGACTGTAATAATTTAGAGAAAGAATAGATTTAAAATTTGCTAGGTTATTAGATCTTAATGATAGCCTAGTAAAGGATTTGGAACTGTGCACTGAAGCTAATAGAATTTTAAAACAAAATGAGCATAGTTACAAGGAAAAGATAGGCCTTTTGAACAAACAGCTTAGGGAAACAGAAGTAGTTGCCTTTAACCAAGCAAATAACATTAGGTACTATCTTAACTCCTTAGAGAACACTAAGAAGCAGAAAGCGGTTTTAGAAGTAGAAGTCAACTCCTTAAAATAAAAACTGCACAGTTGGACAAGCTCATCTCATATTGTCCAACACTTTGTGAGAGAGAGAAACAATAGGGAGGGATTGGGATACAAAGTGATTCCGCCACCACCTGAGACCTTGATGAACACCAAAAGTAAACCAATTAATAATAACCCCATCAAGGATCATGTGGTGACCATCTTGTTAATGACCCAGATTTCATAAGTAAATCAATTGAATCTGGCACTAAACAAAATAAGGTCATCCGTGTGACACCTACATCTCCACAAAAACAAATTAACCGTAAAGTTGAAAGCAGATCTTGCTACAATTGTGAAGAGTACGGTCACATTTCGTCTAATTGTCCTTATTATCAGACACCGACTAGGAAAGTTGAACTTCCTGCATCTAAAACTAGATCTTTTAAGAGGAACTCAGTGACGCCTCCAAAAAGGATAGTGAATCCAAAGTTCAACCCATCTGCCAGTCGTCTGTTTATCACAAACAGGCCTTACACAAAGCTGGTCTATGGAAAGAAAAATCCGCCTCAGCGTCTGAAAATAAGAACAAACAGACATCTGAGCTTCCCTAAACCTCAAATGGTCAATGGGTTGAGTTTATGTTGTGTGATGCCTCGGGGAACATAATAATTGAGCGACTTTAATGATACACTCGAGAAACCTATTTGCAATAGTATGAAGTGTTCCACTAAAGTTGGTCACTATTTTTTCTTCTGAAGTCACTAAACTCTTTTATCAAGTGACATTAGATGGAACATAATAATTGGGTGACTTTAATGATACACTCGAGAAACCTGTTTGCAATAGTATGAAGTTTCCCGTATAATGCATATGTATGCCTAGCTAGTGTGTACCTTTGAACAGCTTGTATAAAGATCTCGAGTTCTTCATAAGTACCATAGTTATCAAACGTGTCATCTAAAACGACTAACCACATGCAAGTTTTCACTAGGAACATCCTTGTACGAGAGTGTTCAAGCTCGAAATAAACAACCATTATCCAAAATTAGCCTTCTACCACTCTATCTAAACCATAAGGTAGGTTTTTTTTTCAGGTACAAATCCTTCCACCATCTAAAATGCACATATGTGTAACTCAGGAGAAATCATCAAACTTCAAATTAACATGAAAATATACCTAAAGTGCAACACTATTCTCAAAACCAATATGTAAAGTTATATAATCGGTGTTGTTTAGTGTATTGCGGGTCTGGTTCACTATTTGAAATGGATTAGGGTTGAAGATTGTTGGAATATAGTATTCAAAGTTTGTAAGTAAAGTTTGTTAACTTTTGTTAATTGTGGCATAGTAAAGGGGCTAAAGTTGTAATATTTGTGATTTTTTTAAAAGGGGAATTAACTAGTGTTAGGATTAGGTGTAGTTTGTTTTTTAAAGGTAAAATGTCTACAGTTTTCGGATTACATCTACAAACATCTATAGAAGAAAAGCCGGAACAAATCTTTACAATCTATATAAAGAAGACTTTTTGTTTTTTAACTTTTGAAGATTGCTAGAATAAACTAAAACCAAATCACAAACTACAACAACACATTTAATTTACTAGATTTTAACAAACTAAACCACCTAAATCACAAAGCAAACCAAATCATAATATACTAGTTTTCAACAAAGTATACTACCTAAATCACAAACTAAACCAAATCACAAACCCAACAAACTCATAAACCACTAACAAGAATAACATATTAATGATATAAAATATATAGAATAACATAAATAAATCACAAACTAGACCAAATCACATACCACTCTACCAAAACTCTTCCTAACCATACCAAATCCCAAAGCAAATCAAATCACAAGCCACTAACCAGAGGGAGGTGGTGCATGCGGCGACAAGAGCCGGTGGGTGTGGCAGTGACGGGAGCTGATGGGTGCGGTGACGACGAGAGCCGGTGGGTGTGGCGAAGACCAGGAGGTATGTTAATGGAGGAAGGGATGTGGAGGTGAGTTGTGTTTAGGGTTTGAGAAGAACATGTATGAAGTTGTTTTTAGGTCTGCACCAAAAAAGGTTAGGAAGACCTTTTTTAATAAAAGGTCTTCTAGAAAACAAACACTTTATAGACCTAAATGTCTTTGCATGTTCTGTACGACGTAGACAAAAGAGGTTAGGAAGATCTTTTCTAAAAAACAAAACCCACTTAGTTAGCTCAATTGTGCATTTCCTTTTTCGTATTTTGCCTATTCCTAATTCAAGTGAATGATATTATTGAATTAGTGTGTTGTTAATAACTTTTTATTATCTAATTTATTTATTTGTTATTGTTGTTAAGTTTAATTTCACTATTTTTTTCAACAAAGATTGAATATTGCATGCTTTATACAAATTTTAAAAAATCAAATGGATCATTGAACCCATTCTAATTCTAACTAATGAACCATCTTTTTTCTAGTTCCTAACATCTTTACCTTTAACATATGAGCACTTTATAGATAATATTATGTTTGGTAAAGAGTCGTTGTTTATGGAGGAGGTTCTTGCTGCTTTAAACTCAAGAGAGTTAAAGAAACAATTAGATGTTAAAGAAGAAGATTATGGTGGGTTTTATGCAAGGGGAAAGTCAGAACAAAGAAGTCAAAAGGAATAACGGTTTAGTAGTTCGAAGTCCAAAGGAAAGAAAAGGTGTTGTGTTTGTAACTCAGATAAGCATATTAAGAAAGATGCCTTAAGTAGAAAAGGAAAAAAAGGTGAATTTCTAGAAAGCATTTAAAGAAATATTTCCCTGAGTGGAAAATGAAAAAAGGATGAGTTTCATACTCCTAGAAATCTAACTAGTCAACAAAAAGAAAAGCCTGGTGATGGCTATGATAGGGCAACAATGCTTTAATGGTTTCCAAAGAAATTGTTAGTCAAGAATGGGTCATGGATTTTAGGTGTTCTTATCATATGAATCCAAGCAAGTAATTTTTTAAATGATGTTATAAGACCTGCGAATAGTGCAATTAGGTGATGACAAACCTTGTTTAATGAATGAGATTTGTACAGTCTCACTTAAATTGAAAGGTAGGTCTAGTCTTGATCTGAAAAGGGTAAGGTACATTCTAAAGCTAAAAAGAAAATTACTATATGTTGAATTTTTTGAGAAATAGGGGTATCATGTTATCTTGGAAAACAATAAAGTCATGATTATTAAAGGGTCAATAGTGATAATGACTGGAACCAGAAAAGACAATAACATCTACTTTCTTGATGGAAAGGAAATGGTTGTGTCAATATTAACATCTATGAATGTGTTTATCGAAAGTCTTTCCATGACATGCCATAAAAGAATGGGTCACAATAGTGATCAGGGTTTGATAGAGTTAAAAAACAGGTGCTATTGGAGATATTCATGAATGCAGTGTAGGGTTCTATGGGCATTGTAAAGGGATGACCTATACTAAAGGAGTTTTAGACAATGTTCAAGCTAACCTATATGGGCCTGCCAAAGTTGCATTTTTAGATGGAGCCAAATATTCCTTATCAACTATTGATGATTACTTAAGAAGGTATGGCTTTATATTTTAAAAATCAAAGATGAAACTTTTATTAAATTTAATGAATGGAAGATGCTTGTTGAAAATTAGACTAAAGGATGGTTAAGAAACTAAGAACATATAAATGATTAGAGTTTTGTAGTAACATGTTAATGTGTTTTGCAAAGAGCATGGAATAGCTAGATATCTGACGGTCTATGGTACCCCTCCATAGAATGGACTAGTAGAAAGGAAGAATAAAATATCGATGAACAAGGTAAGATCTCTTTTGTCAATTGTAGGTCTTCCAAAGACATTCTAGGTAGAAGTTGTATCAACTATAGCTTACTTGTAGAATAGATCCCCCATCCATAGTAATTAGTTTGATGATACCTATAGGGAGATGGTCTAGAGAAATCAAGATATGATCATTTAAGGGTATTTGGTTTTATGGTTTATGCTCATGTAAGACAGGGTGAGCATGAACTAAAAACAATTAAATGTATTTTTGTCACACCCCAACCTTGACGGTGAAAACGTCGAGATGTGAGGGTTAAGATCGTTCATAACCACATAATGCTATTATTAAATTCAAATATAATAATTATAAGTTCTAAAAGTAACATTACAAGCATAAGTCTCAAATAAGAAAAATCAACAATGCATAAAAAGAAATATTCAAGTTCATTCATCTATTTATCCAGGTTCATTCCTAGGTGTGAATAAGCTTCAAAAGTGACAAACAAACTTGCGCATTTCCTGAAACATGTTAAAAATAAAAGGTCAACATAATGTTGGTAAAATTTCCATAGTTTTCAATACATAAGTATATAAAAGATGGCAATTCATGTTATAAGTTAGAGAACAAAGTAACTAGGGATGTAAGACAGAATGCACAATCAAATCTTGACAGATTTTTACAAGTCTCAATGTTTACAAGTTTATACGATTAGCTAAGTGTACTTGGATTAACCAAGCATGCTTGTTAGGCTCATAGATCTATGACGTCGCTAGGCTAGCAATAGTTAATGATTGTACATATAATCGTCAATACATGGTAGCTACAAAGATCAACTAACCATAACATATAAGTGAATTGCCATAATTTACAAGAATCAAATGATTTACAAGTGCAACGATTATAAGGTAACATGTTTCACTCCAAAGTGTGAAAATATAAAAAGGGGTATAGAAATACTCACATGGAAAACTCACAATTATAGTGATGGTTATAGAGTACATAAGAAAGCTTGGATGTCAAGAGTAAAAGATGATGTCCTAAATGATAAAAAAAACAATAACTTGAGGTTGGAATTCATTACAAGAAGTTAGAACGTTTAGAGAATGCTAAAAAGCAAAAGGTAGATTGATAAAGGATTATTGCATCAATTTTAGATTCTGGGCAGAATGTTTGGTATGTGTTTGAACAGGTTTTAAAATTAGAAAACGGTTTCATAAAATTATAAAAATTTATACTTGACTAGTTCAAAGTCTCCTGGACAACTTATATTCAGAAACAATTTTATGAAAAGATCTTTAAATTGGTCAAACAAGCAGCACAAGACAAAAGGTGCTGAAATGCGCACTTATCTTGTGAAGGCTATTGTTGAGTCTTCCGATTGAGTTTGAAGACGTATAAAATGTCATTGAAAAGGTAATTCAATGAGATTAACATTGGAGTCTGATTTTACTCAAATTTGTTTTGTTATGATCAAGTTATGGTCGGTTGAAGTAAGATTATATTCTGCCAGAATTGTAGTAAGGCACTTATGTGCACTTTTAAAATCGTTGAAGCATGAAACGGGTTAGAACATTTTATTATGTCATATATGGTATATTAGTCTTCATTTGAGTTATAAAAATATTCTAAGACTTTGGCATAACCATCATTTAGAACAATAATCTTGTGGAATAACCGAATGCGGCGGCATAGCCGTCCATATGCAAACAGAATTCTTTGTTTATATTAGTGTGTTGTTAGCTTAATTTAAGAATGTTAGTGATTGTTATAAGGTTAGTGATTATTAAAATTTTAATGATTAAATGATAATTATTAAAATAAAAAGAGATTTGGTAGAAGAAATAATAATAGTAAGAACATAAAGTCATGAGAACAATCGGATGTTAGGATGATTGAAATGTATAATATTAAAGATATAAAAGATTACCTTAATATTAAGAATTCTTGAAATTTTTTTATAAAATAAAATTCTTCAAATTTATCATAACCAATGGATAAAATAAAAGATATGAGAGTGAGATTTTTAGAGAATGAGCAAATAAAAAGTAAGGCCTAAGCCTTGCTTTTATACTTGAGGTTAGGAGAAGGTTATGAATGATGTTAATGGTGATTTATAAGTCTTTTAAAAGGGGGTTATGATTGGAATTTGAAATAAATATAAAATTAAATAATTTAAATAAATAAAAGAATAATTATAATTAAAATTTAAATTTATGAAGACTCTAACTTTAATAACTTTTTTTATAAAATCTTTATAGACTTTATAAAACCATTTGAATAATCAATCAAATTATTTATTTGTTAATCTTTATAACTTTTATAAAACTTGTAAACTTTATAATTTGATTATTTAATTTCAGCATTTAAATTCATAATTATTAATAAAACTTTATAAGTTTATTAAAATTCATTTTATAACTTTGTAAGTTTTAATAAGTCTTTTCCATTTAGTTATTTGTTGTAACATGATAATAAACTTTATAATTTTATGAAAAAGAATTATTTATAAATCAACAAGTTATTATAAGTTGTTTAAATGATCAATTCACAATATTGTTTAAACTACACGTCTAATCTATATAATTCATTGATATAAATAAAATAATTTAAATAAAGAAATTCATATCGTAAGAAAGTTGATTTTAGTTCAGGTTCGGGGTTATAACTTGAAAATGACGGATGTTATAGTCTCCCCTACTTTAAGAAATTTCGTCCCAAAATTTAATCACGAGAAAATTAATTTCAAGGTTATTTGAAAACTTAGATTTTATTTTGTGTTTGCAAGGGAACTTTTGGGAGCGTGTAAGCACGTAGAATCCTATCTAAGCATATAAAGTACATGAGAGGACTCATGTGTAAAGATACTTAGTTATAGTCTAGGTCATTCCATTTCTAATAACCTAATTCCCTCTAACCATGGCTCTGATACCAATCTGTCACACCCTAACCTTGACGGTAAAAACGTCAAGATGTGAGAGTTAAGATCGTTCACAGCCACATAACGCTATTATTAAATCCAAATATAATAATTATAAGTTCCAAAAGTAACATTACAAGCATAAGTCTCAAATAAGAAAAATCAACAATGCATAAAAAGAAATAATTCAAGTTCATTCATCTATTTATCTAGGTCCATTCCTTGGTGTGAATAAGCTGCAAAAGTGACAATCAAACTTGCGCATTTCCTGAAACACGTTAAAAATAAAAGGTCAACATAGTGTTGGTGAGGTTTACATAGTTTTCAATACATAAGTATATAAAAGATGGCAATTCATGTTATAAGTTAGAGAACAAAGTAACTAGGGATGTAAGACAGAATGCACAATCAAACCTTGATAGATTTTTACAAGTCTCAACATTTACAAGATTTTTAGCTAAGTGTACTTGGATTAACCAAGCAGACTTGTCAGGCCCATAGATCTATGATGTCGCCATGCTAGCAATAGTTAATAATTGTACATATAATCATCAATACATGATAGCTATAAAGATCAACTAACCACAACATATAAGTGAATTGCCATAAGTTTACAAGAATCAAACGTTTTACAAGTGCAACGATTATAAGGTAACATGTTTCACCCCAAAGTGTGAAAATATAAAAAGGGGTATAGAAATACTCACATGGAAAACTCACAAGTATAGTGATGGTTGTAGAGTACATAAGAAATCTTGGATGCCAAGAGTCAAAGATGTCACACCCCGACCGACAACGGAATCATCGGGGCAGACGAATGGGAGACGATTGCTCATAGCACATGGAACTAATTAAGTTGAAATAATATTAGATGCCATTATTCATTAAACATTACAAGACATATAAGTAATTACAAAACAATCAAAATACAACCAATAACATAAGACTTTCAATTTAAACTAGGTCCAAGTCCTACTCCACAAAAAGTAAACCTGAAACATGATAAAAATAAAAGGTCAACTAAAAAGTTGGTGAGTTTCCAAGGTTTTAATACATAATATAACAAGGTTACAAGTAGCAATTCATGTCATAGGTTATAAGTTAGTAAGGTTATAGAACACATATCGTTACAACCAAACCTCGACTTGATTACAAGTATATAAGATTGGCTAGTGTATTTGGTTCCCATGATGAACAAGCATACGTCATCAGGAGTCGGCAATACATCGATTTAGCACCAAATAGGCTTGTCAGGCCCAAAGATCTAGGACGTCGTCAGGCTAGCAATAGTTAATGATTGTAAACAAATCTCATATAAACACTTACAACACACAAATAACCATGACAAAATATAAAGATGAATTGCAAGTGCATTACAAGTCTCAAACGTTTATAAGTGTATGATGTATAAGTATCATGTTTCACCCTCAAAATGGTGTGATAAATGTAAAAAGGGGCAAGGAAACTCACAAGATATATATAAGGTGATGATAAGAAATTAAACGAGGCTTCAATGATTTCTTTTACAAGATGCCTAAACGTATAGATTCAAAGATTAAGTTTGAGAATAAGATTAACAATGAGACGTGAACTAGGGTTCAATTGGAAATTTGGGGGTTTAAATAGTTAAATGAAATAATGAATCGTTTATGTTTTGGCTTAATAAAGATGGTATAAATCAATTAAGACCAAGAATATATTAAAAAAATGATTCAATAATTTAATTTATTGATTTAATAAAAATTAGTATAATGTGTGAAAAGAAATAATTAATTTAATAATTAATTATTAAAATTTTGATAAAGGTAATTAATTGCATACATATTAAATGGATTTAAAAATATTTAAAATCATTTTATAGAGTTTTAAACTTTTTAAATGATTTATTATAAAAGTCTTATAATATCAAGACTCTAAAATAAAAGTAAAGTATAATATTTAATATCAAGCTTTTATATGATTTATATGATTTATTATCAAGACTTTAAAATAAAGTATAACAGAGAGTGATATTGTTTTATAAGTTTAAAAAAAACTCAATTAAAATTTTAAGGAATAACATTATTGATTAATTATATAAACATGTTTAAATGTATAAACAAGTAATTAATTATTTAAATAACTATTACTTAACTATTTCAATAATTATTTATTTAAAACATGTAAATTTATAATGTTTTAAAATAATCTACATTTGAACCATAATAGGGTTATAACACTTAAATTACATTAAATAATTAATAATGTTTTTATAATCCTTGTTATCCTTAAATAATAATTAATTTAAAATCATAACTTTTAACACCTTTAAAATTAATTTAATAATTTTTAAAATATTTAGTTAACACATAATTTTTAATTTGATTTAGTAACATGTTAGTATAATTTATGGAGTTAAGAAAATATAAAATGGTTTTAAAAAACTAAATGCCGGAGGCTGGGTTCGAACCCAAGACCTCCGGTATAGGGTGTTAGAGTGGGAACCAGTTGGGCCTAAGCCCGAATTTGTTTAGAAATTGTTTCAAAACATTTTAACCATTGATTGCCGAAATCCCTCAAATTTGACATAAACCCTAGAATCAATTTGATTCCAATTGAACTTGATTTCAAAAGTTATAATCAGATTAACCTTAGGGATTTTGTTCCCTAAGTCTAATCGATTATAATGATGTTTCATACTTACTTGATTTCAACCGAATTGATGTGTTTATGCTCAGTTTTGTTTCGATCCTTTGCGCGATGAACATGAGTCGAAATCTCAATCTTTTGGTGATAATTTTAAGCAATTGAGTGTGTAGTGAGTTTAAAGGGATCGAAGAGAACATTAGCCCTCTGTTATATAGTTCTGATTTGTACGTTAAGGTGCCGGTTGAGTTTTGCTTTAATTTCGAATGTCTCGGTTATAATTGGGTGCTTAATTGATGATTAACTCGAACTAAACTAAGCATTAAGCTTGGAAATGATTACCGAACGTTTCAGTATGTATACATTGATTATTCAACTTAATGTATACATTGATCGTTTATGACCGATCGAGACGTTACTTTCGATTTGAAACCCATTAAATCCGAGTGTAATGGTTCGATTGGACATGGGTTCGAATCCGAAACGATCCCACGGTTTGATTGGTAATTTTTAACAATTTAAAATGCTCGAAACAACACGTTTTGGTGGTCACCGGAGCTCGACCGGAGGGTGGCCAGCTCCCGGTGCCGGAAATACGTGAATGAGGGGATTTGGTTTGGGAGTTTTGATTGAAGTTACACATTTGGTCCCTGTAATTTTAAAGTTTAACATTTTATGTGAAAAACTTATAATTTAAGTTTTATAAATTACACTTTTCACCCTAAACTTATTTAAAATGACAATTCCATTTATTTTATAAAATATTTATCAACCTTAATAAGTTTTAATAAGACTTCTTTATTTAGTTAATTATTGAATAATAAATAAACTTATAATTTTATAAAAAGAGACTTATTCATAACTTAATGACTTATTATAAGTTTTTAGATGATTTACCAAATTAAAAATTTGAAATAAGAAATAAATTCACAATATTGTTTAAACTATACTTATAAACTATTTGATTCATCAAAATAATAGAATATTTTTAAATAATAGATTTTCCTTCGTATGAAAGTTTAAAATGAATTCGGGTTTGGTTTATAATTTAAAAAAAAATTACGGATGTTACAGTCTCCCCTACATTAAGAAATTTCGTCCCGAAATTTAATCATAGGGGAACTAATTTCAAGGACATGAGGAGACTTGGATTCGATTTCACGTTTGCACGTGAACTCTTGGAAGCGTTTAAATTCAACAAGATTAGCTATGATGCTTAATTATGCTTAAGTTTGTCAAGTTTCATAGTTTATGATTTTATGTGTTTCTTGACAAAGTGAACAATATCATTAAAAAAACAATAACTTGAGGTTGGAATTCATTACAAGAAGTTAGGACGTTTATAGAATGCTAAAAAGCGAAAGGTAGATTGATAAAGGATTATTGCATCAATTTTAGATTCTGGGCAGAATGTTTGGTATGTGTTTGAATAGGTTTTAAAAATAGAAAATGGTTTCATAAAATTATAAAAATTTATACTTGACTAGTTCAAAGTCTCCTGGACAACTTTCATTCAGAAACAATTTTATAAAAAGATCTTTAAATAGGTCAAACAAGCAGCACAAGATAGAAGGTGCTGAAATGCGCACTTATCTTGTCAAGGCTATTGTTGAGTCGTTCGATTGAGTTTGAAAACGTATAAACTGTCGTTGAAAAGGTAATTCAATGAGCTTAACATTGGAGTCTGAGTTTACTCAAATTTTGTTTGTTATGATCAAGTTATGGTCGGTTGAAGTAAGATTATATTCTACGAGAATTGTAGTAAGGCACTTAGTTTGATTTTATAAGGAGTATTTAATCCCAAATTTGAGTCAAATGAAAAAAAATGAATTTTTAATGAATTAATTTGGCTAAAATTTGTTCCACTGGAATAAATAGATCTATAGGGATGTGTTTGAAATGTTCATACAAAGATCTATAGTGAAACAAGCTAACATGCAATATGAACCTTTGCAAACGAGTTGGATAACGAACTTGATAGTTCATATTCTTATTTACATGTTAGTTTAGGGGTGAAATAAACCCCAACGCCTTAATGGGTCTTGATTTGAATATGTATAGAAGATAAGATCATAAAATTAACTCTTAGGCTAATATCTATACAATTATGCATAATATCTACACACTTATGTACACTTAAAAGTGCACTGAATGATGAGGTAATGTTTCTCTTAAGTTGATGCCAATATTATTACCAATGGAATAGAGTAGCAAACATGACCCGTATTGTTGTATAATAACATGTACTTGAATAAGAAACTTATCATTGCTACAAAATCAAGGAGTTATGACATGTAAACATGTGGTTGTCATGGGAAATCATTGGGATAGTGTTACAAGTCGATCTAAAAATAGAAAATTATGATTTTTACTAGTAACAATAAAATAAAAACAAATTTTTGTGTCCCGCGTGTAGGGAAAACAGAACCTTTAACTTGTTGCTATATATTTCGTCTATTTACAACCCTCGCTAACATGTAACAACCCTTTTAGCCCATTGGGGATAGCCCATTTATAACCTAACACTTTTAACTCATTTACAGCCCTTTACTCTGCTTATAATGCCTCAACTTATTTTAAATTTGATTACGAACGCCGCCCGTTTAACCGTTTTGCCTGACCTATTTTAGTAAATGAATTACACTTTTTTGTTCGTGTTATATGATTTTATGTATGTCCATGTTAGGGTTATTGTAAAGTGAATTACGTTCGAGTACGGGTTCACTAATTTCGATCCGATGTGTTAGCTTTAATTAATACAAAAAGGAAATGATAATAACCAATGCACGGCTTCCTTTAAGAAAATGATGCTTACATGAGTGAAATCTTACTTCTTACCATTAATGTTGTCGATGTGTTACTCCTTTTCATTTCTGAACTTTAACGTAATAAAAAAAAAAATAGTATTCTTTAAATTATCTAATATCTAAAAAGCATCAACTACTTTAGTATAAAAAAATAATAAAAGCCTATGATTATTATAAAGGAAGAAACAAAAAACCATGCAAATTCACTAGAATTATAATTCTAATAATATTCTAAATACCATATATATATATATAATATATTTTACAATGGTATACCTTTCAAGGTTTAATCAACCACTTGTAAATTTCAAATCAATTAATCAAACATTTTCATCACCACTCCAATTATTTTTAACTTTTGGCCCTGTTGGCCCATCTTCACCCAACACTTCTCTTGTACACTCTCCACTAACTTCTCAAATGCTTTCTTTAATTTCCATATCATCACCTTCTTCACTTTGTTAAGTTCCTTATCAACATCATAATCAATTTTAGGTCCCCATTTTCTCTCATAATTCAACCATGGTGGTTCAACCACTTCGTCCGCCGCCAATACTCCGCCGCGATCACCACCGCCCGAACACCCGTATCCATCATCTTGTCACTTTTGGCCGTGTCATCTCTAACACCAACATCCGTGCCTCCAGAGCCAAGCAGGACACACCCTGGCTTTGGGTATGACGCGTGCCCATGTAATGACGCGTAAGCCACTGGTTTGTTGCCCGTGTGGTACTCGAGTGCCGAAGCACTCACCCACTTTCCCCAACTATGTTGTGAAAAGAAGACACTATTTAACTCCCCATTGATGTTACTTATTCTTAAAGTTACATGTTCCCAATCACCTACATGTTCACCCAACTTTCCTAATGAGAGATTTAGAAATTTCACTTTTGCCCTTGATCCTCCGTTAAAAGGGTAGAAAACCCAAATGGCAATATCGGTAAATAGACCGCCGGACATGGGTTTAACATGGAAATAAGCACTAGCATCTTGTAAATCCCCTTTCTTGACTCTATCTTTGCTTGAACCATCAACCGGAAGGTCTAGCCAGTATGTGTCATCATTCGAACCACCTTGCGGAAGGTTAACCCTGTTTTTTTCAATTCGGTTCGGTTTAGACTCGTCCCCTTTGTGGTACAACAATGCACCATTTTCAAAAAACCAATCGACCGATGAGGGGAGGTATTGTTCATCGGGATGGAAATAAATAACCGGAGAATAAGTTTGGATTAATGCTTTGATTTGGTTCAAATTTGGCATCGAATTCGACAAATTACCCTTCAAACTCGCCACACTTCCATTTCTAACTACAAAACCACTCATGGAGCGATAAGCATTCAACCCAACAAGATAAAGATCATTTTCGTTTTCCAAATCAACAGTTGTACTGTCTGTTGTGTCCGTGAAGTCTGCACGGACACAACTGACTTTATCTAGTGGTGGTTTCACTGATGAGCCACTAACCAAGTACCTGACTGCCTTATAGCCGTCGGGTGCAATGGAAGCCAGATGTAACCTTCTCCGTCTTTTTTGACATCTAAAGACTCACTACTCCACAAAAGAGTGTAATCAATTGGTGGTTTTAAAGTGGGCTTTAAAGGGTCATTTGACACATCTTTCCCCACGAGAACATGATGCCCAAAAAGTGGGATATTGTTTGAATGGGCATAAGATCCTAAACTTGAATACCCTTGTGGGATTCCAATCGGGTCATAAAATGCTAACCCGAGATTATCGGGTCCTCCTTCATTTGTTGCCCATATTTTGTTGAATGTTTTTACTTGACTCACGTGTAATCCTCCCAAATCTATAGTTCCACTTGCAAACCCTCCACCTAAAATGAAAAAAAAATGCACATATAATACAAATAATAATCAGAATCACATGATCAATGCAATATTATGTTGATTGATATGGAGCTTATCTAAGAATTACAAACTCATAAATAGACTAACTAGAGAACAAGTACTTAACTTAAAATGAACTTAACTTCTGGTCCGTGTAGAGTTATGTGACGATAAAATAAGTATTAAAAATGTCTTAGATATGATGTAAAACAAGTTATGCATGTAACTCTACTCTACAATGATATCATATGTTCATATCTAAAACACTATAAACTATATGTACACACATATATAGAGAAAGAGGGGGTGATGTTTACCACTTACCAGGAGGCCATTTGGGTAAAGGAGAAGGAAGGTTGAAGGTGTCTTGTGAATCCACCATTGTTGGTCCATTGAAGCAGAGGATGAGGATGAAGATGAAGAAGAGAGAGAAGAGGATAGTGGTGAGTGAGGAGGAATGCATTTTTTTTTGAAAGAAAACAGATTTGGTGAACAACAAATGATGCCTTTGTTTTTTGTCATCATAATAATATTGGAAGAAACAAATACCAAATAAAAATATAAACTGGTGAATGGGCTTTTAGTTTATTTATTTATTTATTATGTGTACATATTAAATTAAGTATAACTTTTTGTTTAAAAATAAGTTTCTTTGTTTGTGTATTGTTTATATTTCTTAATTAGTTTTAGCTTTATCATCGGATATATTAACTAAGGGACTGTTAAGCAGCATCTGAATCGGATTTTTAATGGTTTAGATGTCTGAATAGTTCAACACTTAATGGTTCAGACTGTTTGTTTCGTGAGCAAATGTCTAACTGGTTCAGACATTTGCCTCTGAATTATTAAGCACTATGCTAATGCTGAATGGTTAAGAGGTTCAATGCTGAATGGTTAAAACCTCTTATCTGAATTGATTAGACATTTGTCTTTGAATAGTTAAACGATATACTAGTTATTGATGGTTCAAACCTATTATTGGTTCAACATTTAATCATTTAGAAATTACAAAATATTCTCTTAAAACGGTAGGTATATTAGGGCTTATGTGTTCCTTGTATTTTAAACATTTAAGCTTATTTATTACTATTCTTATTATTAGCTTTGGTCGGTGAGATTTTTTTTGTGTTTTAATTTTTCTTTTGTTTTTTGTTTGTGTTTTAATTTTTTTTTTGTTTGTGTTTTAATATGGTTTGTTTTGGGTGTGGGTTCAATTTTTTGTGGGGTTTGAGGGTGAGGTTTTTTTGTTGGTTTTTTGTGGCCGGATACATCTCTTTGATGTGTGTTTCGATTATGTTCGTTGTCGTTGTCTTTCTCTGGGTTCCTATTTTTTTTCGTTATCGATACCTTGACGATACTCGCTATTAAGGTTTGGGTTTTACTTTTGTTTGCTTTTTTGGGGCTTTGATTTTCGTCGGTTTTCTCTTTTTGACTGTCGCCTTCTTGCGGCTTTGATTTTCGTCTGTTTTATGTATAGTGTTGTATTTTGATTTAGTTTTGGGTTCTAAATATTCTCGTGTGTTATAGATTTAAGTTTTTGGTGTGTTTACTTTATGTGCTTTGCTGGTTAGGGTTATGTTAAAACTCGCATAGTCACGACAACACGCGGCAGAAAAAACTAGTTATTTATTAATTTAGTTTGAAATTAGAAGCTACATCTATTATATGAAAATATAAATTTTCACAATGTTTCTAAAACATTTAATAGCTTAAACCAATCATATATTTTAACCTCTAATACTTATTGATTACTATTGAGTATTGAAAAGAAAAACAAAATTAAGAGTCAATATTGATGAACGTCTACACGGTGAAACCAAAACGTATGCGCTAGAATGAAACAGTAATATATAATTATAATCAGTAATTAAATAAATATGAACATGTAATTTTAAACAACTATTATAAAATAAACTATTTAACTAATTATATAATAAGGAAAGTGATAGACCGTAACTTATGCTTGCCTCGTGATCGGTTGGTAAAATGTCAAGAAAATAGGCATGTCTGTCCACTTGTTTTATTTTCTTAACTTGTGGCGATGCACGTGAACCAAATATTTTTTTAGTTTTTTTCTTAACCATATCAAAAAAATTATCATATATGTTTTTATTTAGTGGCGGCCTGGTGTAGCTAAGCGCAACTAACGTGGTTGGTGAGTGCGACCAAAAAGTAACTACTATTTAGGCCTCATTTTATCTATAAAAAATGACGCGTAAATACATCTTCATAATACTGGGGTTTTCAACAAAATATCACCTGCTGCCAACTTATTAACAGTTTGATGATTGTAGTTGAGTACTATTTTTTACGTTTTTATATGCGAGAAGACTTGGCTTGTTGTATCAAATCTCGGGTCTAGTCTACAACATTATGATGAATATCTCATTGACGAGTTTGACGATGATGAAGATAAACTATTATTTTTAAATATATATGAAAATGAAGAATAAAATTATGTTTTGTTGTGTAAACATTAAAATTGTTTTATTTATATTGGTTTGAATTGAATAAAATATTAACTTAATATTTTTATTTAATGTTGTGTGATCATTGACGATGGTCGAATAGCCAAACAATCATCACCATGCTTCTTAATGCCCTCATGTGTGAACCTTTAAAGCCTCTTAATGTCTAGGGGAGAAGTGTCATTATTGGGTTACTTATATAAACATAAGTTATTGTCGTTATGAACTTACAACCTAAAGCGTCATGTATATGAGCAACAATACATCATAAAACATTGGTTACGTAGATTTTTCTAAAACCATGATCTTTGTATCATGATTAAAAACATTTTTTGGATCGTAATTTAAGAGAAGTTATATAAGAAAGACCATGTTCGTCTCTTGAGCTTCACAAGTGGAGCTTTTCTCCTCCACGTCACGAGCTTTACAAGTAACTCTTTATCTTTCTTTTTTCTTTTTCATCTCTACTTACATTCTTTGACTTACAACGAGATTTTTGCCCTCCTCTCCTCAACAAATCCTCCTCCCTTCTCTCCTTCACATTACCTCAAGTGAGTCAACATGCTCGCACTACTAGAAAACTGCCAGTTTGTTACGCAAATTTACGACACCAAATTTTGTTTCATAATTTCCCAACACAATTGCGACAGATATCTTACAAAAACTGAAACCCTATATTTCCATCAAACTTTCGACAAGAAAGAGACAAAACTTTATAAACTTCAGCTTTTGTCGCAAATACATAACAAAAATTGTGACGCAATGCTAACCCAAGTTAATTAAATTTGAATTACTCAACGACTTCGTCTGAAATGGGTAGTAAAATAAAATTAATAATGTTTATTATTGCGTCGCAAATGCATAACAAGATTTGCTACAAGTTTATGACGGTATATATTGTTTTATTGTTTATATTGGGTTTTGATGTAATTTAAACCTCTTATGTCTTTTACTATCAAATTGAATGATGCATGGTGTTAGTATTAGTAGACGATTAGGCTGCTAATGATTTGTATTACCACTAATTAGATGCATCTATGGTGTTCTTTTGTAATTGGAATACCTATGACACTATATGTTGCATTTATGGTGTTTTTTTTGTGCATGTGTCCAAATAATTAGATGCATTATTTGTTTTTTTTGGTAACAAGACTCATTCTTTTCGTTAGTTTTTTTGGCAAAAATTTAGATATTTGTTTTTGGTTACATGTTTGTTTGTTCTAAACACACTGAATGTAACTATAATGACATACAACTTTGAATTGATTAGTTCGACTCTGATGAACTTTTGCCATATTTTACTTTGCTAATTATCGTTTGAATTTGAAAGATTTTTTTTGTTTGTTATTATTTTATGTTGTTTGTTCGCTAATTATTATACATGTTTAATGAATTTATAGGTTGAAACTTTGCAAGCCCAAATTCAAACCTGGTTTGAAGAGGAGATGAGGGCAAGGGAGGTGTCACAACAACAAACACAACAAATCTAATTACAAGCATAACAAACTCAACAACAAATGCAACAAATGTAAGAAACGTTTAAAAAACAATTAAATGATTTCATGAGTCGGTGAAAACAACCTTCTGATTATCAGTAGTCAGTTTGTTATCTTGATATGTCACTATTGTAGTTTAAACATAAATAAGAGTGGTTGTAATTTGTACTTTTTATATTTTGTTTATACCTATAGTTGATTTGAAAAACATATCTTGTGGATAAAATTATGGTTGATTTGTAAGGCATGTTTAGTAATTTTTTTCTATATTTTTAGCAAAAAAAATATGGATTTTATTGTTTTATTAAAAAAATCTTAATTGAAAAATAATTGTGTAGCAAATGCGTTGGAAATTTAACATATGAGTTCCTGAAAATTAAAGCAAAAGCGTCGCTAATAAACAAAAGTTTATAGCATATGCGTCATTGTTTTAAAACATACCTATTTTGACATTGCTTAGCTAATGTGTCATTGTTTTAAAATATGTATTTTATCACAATAATAACATTGCGTAGAAAATGTGTTGTAATTCATATTTAGTTGAGAATGATTAAATTAAGGTAATTATTATAATGCGTGGGAAATGTGTAGCCGTTTTCTATGCCCTTTTTTGTCGCAAATATGTCGTATATTGCATCGTTATCTATTTGCCACATGCATTTTTCCGACAAACTGTTTTTGTTGCAAATGTATAGCAAATTATGTTTTCTTACACATTTGCGACGGAAAAACACGTAGCACATTAATTTTTTTTAGTAGTGTCGAGTGATGAAAGATGGTCATATGGCATCCACATGCTTCATTGGAATTTTTTTAGGCAAAAGTGTCGCGTTAAATGGGTTAAGTTAGTAAGTAGTTGCAATGGCGAAGTATAGTGAGGGTGGGGGGCCGTCGGCCCTTCTTATTTTTCTCGTTGGTAGTGTAAATTTTGACTTCGTAATGTAAATTTTTATATAAATAACGAGTTCGTCTTCCTTAAAGAAATTAATTTCGCCCCCTTCCTAATACGGAAATGCCAAACTCCGCCTTTGAGTAGTTGATTGTTGGAAATATTGTGGCTAGTGTCAAGTCCCATTCAATATCTATCTTCTTTTTCTTTTTCTTCTTCTTTCTACTGTCGGTCCTTAAGTAATGAAAATCACATGTTAACTCCTTTTCTTTACAAAAGAAATAAAGTTAGTAGCTTCATATAATTATCCAACTATCTTAGTTATTTGTGTTATACAGACAAACTAAAAATGTTAAAGCAGTGATAGATATACAAGGAACTTGATAATTAAGAGATAATAACCAGAAAATTTCCTGAACCAGTTGCGTGGGTGAGTCACACCCCAACCTTGACGGCGGAAACGTCGAGGAGTGAGAATTAAGATCGTTCACAACCATATAACACTATTAACCCAAATATATATTAATCATAAGTTTCAATTGAAACCATTACAAACCGCGGCTGAGAGCCTTGGTTCATTGGTTAGCACGTTGCATTCCATCCATGAGGTCCCGGTTCGAACCCGGGCACACTCAGCATATTTTTTAGGCTTTTTCATTAGTTGTCACACCCCAACCTTGACGGCGGAAACACCGAGGTGTGAGGGTTAAGATCGTTCATAGCCACATAACGCTATTAATAACTCAAATATATATTAATCATAAGTTCTAATTTGCACCATTACAATCATAAGTCTCAAAGAAATTAAAAAAAAAGCATAACATAAGATGTAAAAAGTCATTTTATTTCATTTATTTAACTAGGTCCATTCCTAGATGTGAATGCACTTCAAAAGTGGCGATCAAACTTGAGTATTTCTTGAAACATGTTAAAAATAAAATGTCAACATCATGTTGGTGAGATTTCCATAGTTTTCGATACATAAGTATATAAAAGATGACAATTCATGTTGTAAGTTAGAGAACAAAATAAACTAGGGATGTAAGACAGAATGCACAATCAAACCTCGACAAAGTTTTACAAGTCTCAAATGTTTACAAGTATATACGATTAGCTAAGTGTACTTGGATCAACCAAGCAGGCTTGTCTGGCCCATAGATCTATGACTTCGCTAGGCAAGCAATAGTTAATAATTGTACATATATTCGACATTACATGATAGCTACAAAGTTCAACTAACCATAACATACAAGTGAAAAGCCATAAGTTTACAAGAGTCAAACGTGTTTACAAGTTCAAAGTTTATAATGTAACATGTTTCACTCCAAAAGTATAAAAATATAAAAAGGGGTATAGAAATACTCACATGGTCAATAAGAATAAGTGTGACGACTAATAAGAATAATAAGCAACGTTCCCACGTAAACCTTCACGAAATACCTAAGAATATTTATATTTACAAGTTTTAAGTGTAGTTATAATAAGTTTAATGGTTAAACGAGATTTAGGGTTTTAAGTGAATTTGAGGCTTGTCAAATAATTACATTTAACAATTGAAATTCATTCATATTTTCTTAAAAATATATATTTATATTTCATACAAAAATGTAAAAAGAAACATTTGTAATAATTTGAAAGATCCTTATATAAAGTTTGGCTAAAGTTTTATAGTTAAAAGAAATAATTACGATTCAAGTAATTTAAATTGAACAGAACGTTTGGGACCAATAATTATTTGTTGATTTTTTATGTAGTCCATTTAAGAATTTATTAAAAACAAACCTCGTTAAAATGTTTTATTAACAAGATATGTATATTTATTTAACCTTAAAAAATTGCAGAAAATATTTGTTGTCCTTTAAAAATATTTGAAGTTTATACTAATAATTTTTATATTTATTAAAATTTTTTCTGAAATTGGCTTTTAGGCTAAAAAGCCTTAAAAAGAAAACATGAGGGTGCCCGGTCGAACGCTTTTGCGAGGGCGCGTAATAACCCTCGCACCTCTCCCACTATGGGGGATCGGTGGCTCGACCGGTACAGGGACCTGAGGGGAACGAGAACGGGTTCGGCTCCTCCACATGGGTGGCGACGTATCCGCAGACGGATCCGTGTCTTCCGAAGTAACCGAAACCCATCCCAGGTGATAATCCCCCATAGGTGGCTCCTCATACTGAGATGGACTCTCCGTTCTCCTCAACCTACCCACTGGGGCAGTCTCGTCAACAGGGAATGCAGGTGTCTTACTTTTGTGTGCCATAAGAACCTGTCTCCTGCACATACTATCTCAAAAGTGGGTTGGCAAAGGCTATAATAATATAAATAGCAATAATAGTAATAATAGTGCCAAGTATTGTGGTTATATAGTTTCTAGGATTTGACCGTGATTTTTTCAAATAATGGTTAGTCTTTATCATTATCTATTGTTACCGGATGAATTTTCCTAGAATTCATGCGTCCAGTAAGTTCATGGTTACGTTGATCAAGTGTAACCATCAACTTACCTAACCCACTCACTCTAGTCCATTTCATTGTTAGAAGGACAATCCTAAGGTCTCGGTTGTAGCCTAGGGTCCACTAAGGTATTCCTGATTTCCCTACAACCTTTGGCTCTGATACCAATTTGTCACACCCCGGGCCCAGGGAGGTGGGACGTCACAGATTGGCTTAATATGGCAGCGGAAACAAACCATAATATGAGCACAACAAGGAAAGGAAATACATGGCATTACATCAAATACATGTCTCGGGTTACAAAAGTTAACCCATTAAAATATACATAGATCAAATACCCAACGTATTCAAAAGATTTAATTGTTTAGCAAACATCCAAGAAAAGTCATTTCTTAAATTAAGCCAATGTAATGCCATCAAGGTCTCGGTTCTAAGTCCTCTACTTGAAGTCCTTTAGGTCTTCAAGTTATCCATGCTAGATACCTGAAACATGCTCAAAAGAAATTTTGGGTCAACATAATGTTGGTGAGTTCAGTGTTTAAAGTAAAAAAATAGGAGGTTTTTAAAGACTGCACTTTAAAAGAATTAGTTCACTTTTATTATCAACATGATAGTATAGCGGTTGTGGAGGTCACAATCAACCCTGCACTCAGCCCCGACCAGCCTCTTCAAGAGTAAAGTGTTGTCGGTTAACATTAGAGGATAGCTGAGCCTCATATAGGTGCACCCTACCTGCTGAGGGGTACACCATAGTATCATACAAGTACCTGTTACATGCCGCAACGACCCCGCAGGATCTCAGTGTGGTTCCCTTCCCTAGGAAGGCACTGTGCGTGGGGGATACCCCAAGTAGATCTACCCATATAGACAAGCGGTTCACCAAGAATTAATGATTGTGAAAAAGTATAAACAAGGCAGGTTCAATTAATCCACAACACTCAAGCATCATAAGTTATAACACATAAAGATTAACAGTCAAAACAATCGCATGTTCCATCCCCAAAACATTTAAAAGAGAAAAAGGGGAAACACTAAACTCACCTTAGGTGTTTAAGCAAAATGAAACTTCGTGTGTCGGGAATGTCTCAAGTCTAGCACCCTAACATGAATATAGTAAGTGATAAGCTACTGCTCTAAACTTATTTATGGTGCAACAAGTGTGTCAAAGGATTAGTTGTCGGGTTTGGCTTTGATTCGATTAGGGTTTGCGTAAAAAGTTTCCTTTTATGGAAAGTCAAGGTTTTTCATTTAATCAAGGATTTTAACACCATTTAGTTAAGAATATAGGGTAATTAATTTGTTCAAGTGATTATAAGTCTCGTAAGAGCTGGTTATGAAGTTTGGCAAAATTTTACAGTTTAGCCCCTCAAGTTTCAAAATTAATAGTTTCTACCCTCAAGTTTGATTTCTTGTATAAAATGACATTTATGACCAAAAATCAGGTTTTTAAAATTAAATTGACTTATTATTAAGTAAGTGTACACAATTTTTAGATAAAGGGTTCGGTTTAAAACCTATGTGTTTAACGTTCCCAGTTACGGTGAAACCGAAGAATTTTAACGGTTAAACAAAGGTTTCCATAAATCGGTGACTTAGACCAGTAGGTAACACTTTAAGACATTTTTATAAGGTTCTATTCCTTTTAATCATAAAAATTTGCCTTTAAAGGTTGAAAGACCCATTTTTACGTTTAACCCGTTAAATCGCGTTTTTAACCGAATTTGACCATTAAAAAAAACTCGTTTGACCAACTTTTCTACTTATAAGTTATTTTCTCACTTAATATTCTGGGATATCATGGTTTTTATAATTTTTAACCTTATACTCATTTTTCTTAGATTTTCCTCAAAAACTTCATTCGGTTGGTACCCGTTTTCACTTAAAAATCCATTTACATTACCTTTTCACCACTAAACTTTCCCATTGACTCCAGAACCCTTTTATTAATCATTTTGAGCCTGGAATACTTTTTAAGATGGTTAACATCCATGCTTTATTATTTTACCATTGTTTTATCATGTTTCGGGTCCCAAAAGTGACTAAAAGGGGGTCTAATCACAACATGTCCTTTATTCCAGAGATTAAACATTATTAACACTCTTAATATTCATCAAAACCTACTGAAATTTCAGTCCCAAAATGTGGCCTAGTTGTTCTACACATCCATAGACTTCAAATATGTAGAAAATGTCATAACCGACCATAACACATGTGTAAATCATCTTAACTTGAGCTTAACACTACCAACACTTTATTTAGCTTTATAAACATATATTAAGGTGTCCCAAGTCGTTCATGAGCAGGTTATGATTCTTGGTTGAGAGGGTTTTTTTTTCAAACAAATGTTTAAAGGGTGTTGTTACATGTAGAAAGAAGGGTTTTCAAGGTGTAATCCATGTTACAACCATGGGTTCGAGTTATGTAACCTTTTGTAACTTTTAAAACAGGTTCTTGGGAGTCCATTAAGCCATTAACTTGCAGGTTACAAGTTTGGTTTACAAGAGTTGCAACATTCATAAGTTAGATGATGCAAAACACCCAAAAAGAGGTTTTCATGGTGGAAATCGGTTTTCACCTCAAGAATGACTATCATATCATGTGATTTACCTTCAAGAATGTTGGGAACTCCTTAAGAACAAGGTGATGGTGAGAAGTTTGTGCTTCAACAAGGAAAAGCAAGGTTTTTAGGTGAAAAATGAAGAAAACATGAGAAATGTCCAAAACCGACAACATGGAGCTTACACTTGATGTAACTCGCGGTTTAGAAGGTGTTGATGGCCGTGGATGGCTAGAAACTCCTTGGACTTGGATGTAGAACCTCGAATAAAGGCTGGAAAAGTCAGACAAAGTGTAGGTGTGTGTCCAAGACTCGCAAATGTGGCCACCTTCTTGCGGTTTGAGCTTGGCCGATGGTTGCTTGATGTTGTTGTTCACGATTTTGGGGCTGGAGTAGAGAGGATTTGAGAGAGTTTGAATGAGTGTGTGTGTGTGTGTAATTCTCAGCTGGGAATTTGAAAATGAGAGGAGAGGGAGAGGATAGAGAGAGAGGGTTGCATGAAATGGGATTGGAGGGTGAGGGTGGTGGTGTTTAAGTGGAGAAGGGAGGTGTGGATTGGGGGAGAAAGGGGTGGCCGAATTTGTCCTCTAGTGGGGCAATTCTCAATTAAATTTTAATGTTAAATAATATTATATGATATTGATTTTTCGTATTAGGTAGTATTTTAGGTGGTAAGGTTTAGCTAATTGTTAAGTGTTATGCATGCACATGCATGTCTTTTAACCGAAAATTACAAGTGTGTTTGTATACACACATTTTAATTGTTTTCACTAATAAATTGGTCTCAATTAGGGTTTTTAAATTCTAGAAAGGGTAGCCAATTAACATTCCCGGGGCACTAAGTTCTAATTGGTGGAGACCCAATTTGACTAAATAGTCACAAAAATCACATAGAATCATAAAAAATGGAACAAATAGCAATAGATGACACTAAAATCACCAATAGGGTTAGATTGTTTCTATTAATGGCATTTATAAGACGGATAGTGATGCAAGTAGATTAGGGTTAGAATAACAACCTGGAGGTCGGTTGTTACACTACATCCAGCTAAACTTTGAAAGCCAGCTGGATACAATTGACTAGACACAAACAAAATCAATTGTAGAGTCAAAAGGCCGATTGCCTTTTGACTTTTGACTATGACATGCCATAGCTCACATCCTTATCTATTACAAAAAGGATAAAGTACATAAAATAGAAAGTTACAGACTCAAGACCTCAATGTACAGTTACCAAAAGCATGGACCTTTTCACAAACTCATGTAAGTTGGTGACTTGCAGAGGTGCAGCGAAAAGGTGTCCAGCTTTATGGAACAGTACATCAAATAAAGCATGTTACTAAAAGTCTTCGGAAGAAATCTGTCTTCATGAACTTGAAGATTCGGAAGACTTTGTCTCTGAGGCTTCGGAAGACTTCATCTTTGGCTTCGGAAGATGTTGGTCTTGGCTTCGGAAGATTTCACACTTAGAGTATTTCTGTTGCACATGTGAAACTTCCGAAGCATTCTACTTTAATGCACTGTGTAGCATGCAGGAAAGACTAAAGATGTTTAGGATGCATCAGCCTCTTCATTAATCTCTACAAACTCCCCCTAGGCTTATGCTACCAAAACACTTAGAAAACTTCAAATATTAACAGTCCTCATTAGGATGATCACCATTCCTTTCTTCATAAGATGATCAGGATCCTTCAGGCTGTCAAAGTGTCTTCTCATGTCAAAGAGGTCATGCAGAGGCAACTGAAACATATCTTGCCATGTATAAATGTCTTCAATGCCTTGATCTCTAATAACATGCCACCTTTCTGGATTTGTGGTGTATGTCCAAGACAAGATGGGTCTTCTTGATGCTAGAGGAGCTACTGAAGTTGGAGTTGATTGAGCATCCTCTGGCTGCACATCCTCAGGCTGTTCTGATTCATCCCGAGGTTCAGAAGGGGATGCAGGCTTCTTCTTCTTCTTAGACTTTGGTTTGGAAGCCATCCTCTTCTTTCTCTTTCCAAATTTTAACTAAGAAGACTGGCCTGCAGCACCAGATTGATCTTCATGTCTTTCTCAGTTGGGACTTCCTCTCTCTCAGGTTCAGATGGAGAGGGAGGTTGACCCTGCTGTGGATCAGAAGATGAAGCTTGCTGAGCATTAGCAGGAGGTCCGGGTTGTGTTGTGTCTGTTTGTTCAACCTTAACCTCCACTCAGGTGGGGCCTGACTTGGAGTGGAGTGTAAGTCAGTGAGCTCTCCACTCTTAATCTTCTGCTTGATTACCCTGATATGCTCATCCATAGTGGATAGAGACATGGGTCCAAGTCTCCTTCCGGAGAATCCATACAGCTTCAAGAAGCTTATCATCCTCTGCCTATGAGCAGACTTCTTCATGCTCTTTTGGATGATGGCTCTTGATTTTGCAGTTTCTTCCCTCAGCTTCTTCTTTGTTGTCTTTCTTTCCTTGACTAACTCAAGCTCAAGTTGTTTTAAGTACTCAAACTCAATATAGTCATAAGGTAAGGGAAGAAGTACATCTGCCTGATAGAAGCCTATGGCACTCAAGTAGTTAATCATCTTGATTCTGTCTTCTTCCTTATCTACCTGAGATTCTTGTTGAACCACATCCTCTTGTTCAGGACTTTCTTGAACTGGTGAGAGGGTAGGCATACCTTTGTACAGTCTTTTTCTTCTTCTCTCTTCTTTGAATTGTACTAGGAGTTCTACATCTTTAGCCTCCTTCTTCTCTCTTGACCTTTCCAGATCAACCAGCTCATTCATTCATACAAGGGGAGAGAAATGACACTATCTATGTCATAGTTCCTAGTCTGCAGATAGTTAATCCTGACTGCCCTTAACTCATCATTTTGAGTATCTGGTCTGGGGGCAGCCCTGATTGCAGACTCCATGAGTCTTGGAGACTAAGTAGAGGAACTTTCTCCCCTTAGCCTTCTTTTCCTCTCTCTCTCCTCCTCCTCAATCTCCTCAGATGTCATCTTTCTTTTCCCTTTGTCACTCACAGACCTTTGTGACTCAGGGTGGAGAGAGCTTTGGCCTTCATTGCTCGTTGCAGCATCTGAGCTCAGCCAGAGAGAGGTTGAGAAGCACCTTCACCAGCAGGTGTCTCAGAAGGGATATGGATCTCTACAGCAGTTGGAGATGATGAGACAGGGCTCTCAGGTTCTGTCACCGGGCTTTCAGTCAAGGTTTCCCCTATGAAGCTAATCTTAGGGTCTGTCTCAACATCCAGTTGACCGATGGCATTGCCTGATTGCCTTAGTCTCCTTCTTAGGCTGAACTCTTCAATGATCCTGTCTTGGATTCTTTTAGCCAGTCTATCAGCTTGTCTTGATTGGCTTGGGTTGACAAGTGGCATGTTGACTAGATCCAGACCTTCATAGTAGTCCAAGTTCTGAAAATTAAAGACTTCTTGCTGTCCTTGAACTCTTATGATGAGAGGTCCTTCCTGTTGTTGTCATACCTCCACCCAATATATGATTGAAGGATGGTGAAGGTGACATAGCCTTTGGTATCCCATCCTCAAACAACTCTGTATGAAGGAGTCTGTGAAGTCCACATCAATGTGAACTAGAGGAGGTTGCTGAGAATGCACAGTTGCAAGTGAGGATGGTGAGTCCTCAATGTCCACTCTCTCTGAAGAACTCCTAGGTTCTGTGGCTGTAATGACTTTCTCCTCCTTTTTGGTAGCATCACCCACTTGCATAGGTGAGCTGGAGGATAGGTCAATCACATCCACAGGTTCTTGTGTTCCTGGTTGAGCTCTTCTTAAGGGTCTCCCAGCTAGTTTTTCCTTAAGATATGAAATCTCAAGTTACTGATCATTGATCCTATTTGTAAGGTAGTCACCTGAGATTCAAGGTGACTGATCTTTGAGACTAGGTAAGTGCATGTTTAGACAGTTTTTGCACTTTTAGTCTCAGATCCCCCTCATCTTCATCAGAAGATCACTGGGGGTGGAGAAGATTAGACCAGAGTCCTTTCTCTCATGACCAGTTCTAAGTTCTTGGCTACTGGATTTCCTCTGCTCACTGGCAGTCTCAGTTGAGATGTCAGTGGGCTGAGTTGCCATGGTTGAGGTCTTAATGATGTAATCACTTTCAGAAGTGAGAGCCTCTTCCATATGGACATCCTGAACAGGTTCAGGAGTGTCCACCTCAGTTGTAGGTGACTGATGTGGGATAGATGTAGGAGACTCGGGAGTACTCATCTCTCTTTGAGTAGAGGGAAAGAAGAGAGATTCATTATACTCACTGAAACTTATATCTTCATTAGTATAGAACTCAAGGTTGGGAATGGGTTGGTTGAGATCTATAGGCTGGGGATGGTAACTGTCCCCTGAAGGTTGATCACTTGAGTGTTGAGACTCAGAGTGATGGCTTAAGGCAGTAGGGCTAATGAGCTCATCAGGCTGAGCATGAGGAACCTCAGCACTGATTCTTGAAGAGATGGGAGTGGTCTACTCCTCAGGAGAAGTGGGAGCTCCAATGTCCACTTCTTCCTGTATGGTTGAGTGTATGGGGGCCTCTACAGACTGAATAGTCTGAGCAGGGGTTTTGTTTGGATTTTCTTGGTAGGTGATGGATATTTGAGGCTGTGTGGGTGGTTGGGAAGTAGCAGGTGTGGGTTCAACACTAGCTTGTGCTGCTAGGTTGTCACCTTGAGCAATGAGCTCTAACATTTTTGGGACTAGGGCTGTTTCTACCCCAGAGAATCCAACAGTGGATTTCTCAGTATTTTAAAGATGTCGGGCTTCATCTGTCCCATTTAAGAATGTTACTTGTTTCTCTTAACTGTGAGCCCAGTTCACAGTTAAGAATGTACTTGACATATCTAGGAAACATGTAATATTCTAAGGAGTCTAAACTTGCAAGTAAATTTGTATAAATAACTGAGAGTACCTGAATTTTACCCCTTGAACCATTCCATGGACTATGAAGGAGAGATCTTCAGGAATCTGGTCCCATCCACCATGCTTGTTTGATAAGCTGTGGATGACCACATGGAGCAGGAATCTCCATTGGGATGAGACCTTCCCTTTCCTGAAGGTCTTTACAGAGAAATCTCCCTCATACCCCATCTGCTCAAAGGAATGATTGACAGCTTCCTTTGGAAAGAACACCTCACCTTCTTCATCATCCAACTGAAGATGTCGGTTGATGATGGCCGGAGTGATGAAGATTGTTCTCGTCCCCTGCACTGTGGCAGACAGTGCCTTCTCCCCATCCATATGACCTCTTGGCAGGTCTTCCAGAATTCAAGCAACTGATCCTCATAGAGTGGAGGATCAATGGTTAGGGAGGTGAAGTATTCGACAGAGATAGAAACGGCAAACCTTTGAGAAATGAGGATCTTTCTCAGAGCGTAACAGAGCAACTTGATTGGTTGTCTGTGTAGCTGCATGGTAAAGTTGGGATCATTTCTGTGAGCAAGGTTGGCCATTTTGAAGTAGCTTAAGGACGAAAAAGAAGAAAGAAAGAAATTTCAGAGAGAAATTTGGGTTTTAGGTTTGGAGGAAGAACAGATGATAGAAAGAGGGGGGAAACCGTTGGGTTTATATGTGAGAGGATTTCAGATAAAGTTTAATAAAGAGGATAAACTTTGAAATCCAGATGTCGGTCCCACCTCTAAAAAGTAGTTTACTTTTGCTCAAAAAGTAGTTTTCTTGGAAAACAAAAAGCTTCCGAAGGTTAATTATCTTCGGAAGTTTTAATTAAAAAGCTTCCGAAGCTAAAATGACTTCGGAAGATTTCCTGAGAGGTTTGAAAATTTTGCTTTGGAAGAAAAATTAAAACTTGAGTGCTTTGTGTATAAACTAACAAAGCTTCCGAGAGTTAATTTTGCTTCGAAGTAAATGGTCCTTGAAAATGAGTAAGTGTCTGAGACAAGTATTTAAGCTTCGGAAGATAAATTTAAAAACTCTTCTGAAGGTAAATTTCTTAGACAGTTATTTATTTTGAAGGCATGATTTACTTCGAAGTTAAAACATAACTTCCGAAGTATCAGAAATTTTCAAAAATCTAAGGAAAGTCTTCAAAAGAAATTTTCATCCAAAGAAAACATGAGCTTATGAAAGTGATGAACTAGACAACTTAGGACACACATAAATTTTAAAGAAATAATAAGAATTAGTTTTAACAAAGATCTACTCAAGGTTGATCATCCCAATAGCTGATATAAGATATTTAAATCTCTGTTCATCAAAACCTTTGTAAAAGCATCATTGTTCATCTGTGTGAACCTTGACTAGTTTAATTAATCCCTTTTCATAGTTATCTCTTATTAAATGATACCTGATATTAATGTGCTTTGTCCTTGAGTGCTGCACAGGGTTCTTATGATTGAGATAGCACTGTTTTTGTCTATGTGAATGGGAGTCTCCTTGTAGTTTAACCCATAGTCCAGCATCTAATTTTGAATCCAAAGTACTTGAGCACAGTAGCTTGCAGCAGCAATGTATTCAGCTTAGCATGATGCAGAGACACAAGATTGTTTATGCATTGCCATGAGACAACCCTTCCACCAAGAAATTGACATCCCCAGATGTAGACTTTGCAGTCATGTTGCAACCACCATAATCACTATCTGTATAGGCATACAAATTGAAGTCAGAATTCTTGGGATACCATAGGCCAAGTGTTGATGCACCTTTGAGGTATCTTAGAATCCTCTTGACAGTGATAAGGTGAGACATCCTAGGGTTGGCTTGATATCTTGCACAAATACATGTAGCAAACATGATATCGGGCTGCTAGTAGTAAGATACATAAGAGACTCAATCATAGCGCTATATAAATGCCATCTACACACTCCCCCTCAAAATCAGGACCAAGAGAGTGGTTTCTGGCTATGGGTGTCTTAGCAATCTTACAGTCAGTCATGCTGAATCTCTTGAGTATGTCCTGAACATACTTTGACTGACTTATGAAGATGCCATCTTCAACTTGCTTCACTTGAATTCCCAGAAAGAAATTGAGTTCCCCCATGGCACTATTTCAAATCTGTCTTTCATCAGCTTCTCAAAGTCTTTGCAGAGCTTTGGATTAGTTGAACCAAAGATGATGTCATTCACATATACTTGAACTAGCAATATGTCTTTTCCTTGCCCTTTGGTGAAGAGAGTTCCATCTACAGTACCCCTCCTGTATCCATGTTTACAGAGATACTCAGACAGTGTCTCATACCACTTCCTGGGTGCCTGATGCAGCCCATAGAGAGCTTTGTCAAGCTTGCAGACATAATCAAGATAATCAGGATCTACAAAACCAGGTGGTTGTTTGACATAAACCTCTTCATCTATCACTCCATACAAAAAGGCACACTTCCATCAAGTTGAAAGACTTTGAAGTTCTTGGATGCAGCAAATGCCAGGAATATCCTAACAGCTTCTAATCTTGCCACTAGAGCAAAGACATCAGTGTAGTCAATCCCTTCTTCTTATGTGTATCTTGAACAACCAGTCTAGCTTTGTTCTTGATGATGCCTCTATCATCTTTCTGTTCCTAAACACCCATTTGGTTCCAATGGTAGTCTTCCCAGAAGGAAGAGGACAAGGTTCCAAACTTTCTGCCTTTTGAATTGAAGCAGCTCTTGTTGCATGGCTTCAACCCAACTTCCATCCTTTAGAGTTTCATCAACTTTCTTTGGCTCTATCTAGGATAGAAAACAAGAGTGAAGAAAAACATTTGCTTCACGGGTTTGTCCTCTTGTCTTTATCCCCGAGACAACATCTCCAATGATGTTTGTGGTAGGGTGAGACTTGTGGATCCTAAGCTGAGGGATCACAACAAGTTGTTGAGAGAGATCTAATTTGAAAAATTTAGATCTGGCATAGATGTTTCTCCCACCACATCAGCACACTTTTCAAGTGAAACTTGATCCAAGAGTGTGTGACATCATTGATGTTCTCATCTATGGATGGTTAGTGGCATCAAGAAATCTTGGTCACTGTCACCATCACCATTGTTGTCTTCCACAGTTGAGATGTTCTTATCTGGTTGTAGAGCCTCTGAGCTGGAATTTGAAGGCATACCAGATGTATCAGCTGAATTTGTCATTGTTGGGTGACAGAAACCTCATTGCAGAAGTGGTTCCAACTGGAGCTGAAGATATGTCTTGAAGATCTTCAAAGCTCAAATCTTGGATCAGGATCATCTATATTTAAATTTTCTACAGATCCTGAAACATTCTCACAAGATTTGTAAAACAGTTAGTACCAAATCAAGATCAAACAACCAATCCGACCAGAACCAGCAACACAAGGGTGTGTTCATTGAAAGTCACATTGGCTGACTCCTCAACAATTCTAGTTCTGAGATTGTACACTCTATAGCCTTAGCTTGGGAATAGTATCCAATAAAGTGTCCATCATCTGATTTCTCAGAAAACTTGGCAATTTATCTTTGGTATTCAAGATAGTGCAAGGACATCCAAATGACCTGAGAAAACCAATAAAAGGTCTCCTCTTGTGCCAAAGTTCATAAGGAGTTTTGCCATGAGTCTTAACTACTAAAACTTTGTTCTGCACATAGCAGGCAGTGTTGACTGCCTCTGCCCAGAAGGTGATGGGCAGTTTAGAGTCAGACAGCATGGTTCTTGTAGCTTCAATTAGTATCCTGTTTCTCCTCTCAGCAACACCATTTTGCTGAGGAGTCCTGGGAGCACTAAATTGTCTTGTAATACCCTTTTTATCACAGAATGTATCAAGGATATGGTTCTTAAATTCGGTTCCTTGATCACATCTTATGATCTTGACCTTGTGATCAGATTGATTCTCAATCTCAAGATGAAATTCTTCAGAATCTCAGGAGTCTCATCTTTAGTTCTAAGAAAGAAAACCCAAGTGAATCTTGTAAAGTCATCTGTGATCACTAGACAGTATAAGGTCCTTCCTAAACTCATTACACTAGTGGGGCCAAAGAGATCCATATGTAACAAGTGTAGGGGTGTAGTGATGGAGTTCTTTTCCTTAGGCTTGTGAGATACCTTATGTTGCTTCCCTTTCAGGCATGCACCACAGTGGTCATCACTTGTAAACTCTTCCTTTGGCATTCCAGTTACCAAATCATGCTTAATAAGTTTATTCATGTTCTTAAAGTTTACATGGCACATTCTTTTATGCCATAGGAAAGACTCATCACTATTGGCTTTAGACAGAAAGCATGAAACTTCTCCAGAGGGAGAGGTTTCTTGCAAATCCATCTTGTACATGTTCCTTTCCTGGGGGCTCTAAGCAGGATATGCTCATGAGGAATGACCACACCAGGCTTAAGAACAATGCACTCATGCTTAGTAGTAAGAGCATGTTATGACTCTGATCACAAAATTGAGATACACTCAGAAGATTGTATCCAAGCTCTTTACAAAGTTTACCTTTTCTATGCTGAGCTTACCATTTGTGACCTTGCCCCTTCCAGAAATGTAACCACCTTCATCTCCTCCAAAAGAAACTAGTCCTCCATCAATCCTTTCAAAGTTCTGGAGTAGTGACCTATTGCCAGTCATGTGCCTAGAGCAGCCACTGTCTATGATCCAGACATTTCTGTCTGTCTTCAGCTGTCCCTGCACAAAGAGAAAATCAGTTACATCTAGAAACCCAAGCCTTGCTTGTCTTGGGTCATTTGCAGAAGGTAATTCAACAGTAATAGATCCTATGGTGTACTAAGAGGATCTTGAGCTGTTGTTGATGGAGAATCTCAGTCACTTGGTCTTTCTTAGACGTCCACACCCACTTTGGAGTCTTGGACTTGACCATCAAAACTTTAGAAGCTTTTGGAACTTCAGAAGTTTTGATGACTGAACCTTCGGAAGATTCTGCAAACACTGCAACAGACTTCAGTGCTTCGGAAGAACTCCTTTCTTTCGAGACCAAATATTCTTCCAAGAGAATTTCCACTTCCTTCTTATTACATTGGAACTTCCAAAGGAAACAGGTTTTCCTTCCGAAGCTTGAATCTTCTTAGAACTCTTTGAAGCCTTTGTTTTGGCCATATGGACAGTACCTTTAGGATTGAAGGGACAATCTTGCAATGTGAGTGGTGTTGTCACACATAACATAATTCATCTTCTTCTTCACAAGAGCCTTGTCTTTAGAATAGGACTGTCTTTGGTCACATCCCTTCTCCATCTTCATCTTTGCAGATGCAAAGACAGTCCTTTTAGGCTGAGGACTGTGCTTAGAGTTTGATGGTCCAGGCTGTGCAGCAGTGGTACACAGCAGATTAGTCTTCTTATTGCTACTGAGATGAGTTGAACAAGAACCAGAACTCTTAGCAGAGGAGTTTTGGTTGATGTCTTCAGTCCCTACCACTTTAAACCCTGCAGAAATAAAAACGTGTTTCTGCTTAGAGTCAAAAGTAGCCTTGATCTCTTAAGCCTTCCTTGCCTTTCTTTTGCTCTTTCTGATCAAGTTCTTTCTCATGGACTTGGTCATCACAGTCTTCACTTTCTCCTCAAAAGGATAGTGGTCCTTCTTGGAATCCTCCTCTTCACTCTTTGTAGAGGGATTCTTCACTATCTCTTCTTCATCCTCCTCACTCATAGGATCTATGAGAGGAAGCTCATCTTCACAAGTTCCACACCTAGGAGATCTTACTGACAAGATTGTGTGTGGAGGAGTTATCTCATTTGATCCCAGTCCCTGCCTGTTTTGATAGCACACTTTGTTGTGCAGGGATGAGGATATCATGTTCTTGAAGGTTTCCTCTTCAATAACACTCTTTTCTGCCCTGGCTTTGCTGATCACAAGCTCAGCCTGGCACTCAGTTAACTTGGTTATGAGATCTTTAATTTGAGTCCTAAAATTTGTGTGTTCATGTTTTAGAACTGAAATGATTTCTCTAAGTCCTCTATTTTTAGCTTGTAATCATTTTCAGACTTTCTAAAATCAAATTTTAAAATTTTAAGGACTCAACATCAGATCTCAGTTCCAAGTTATAGGACCTGTACCTATTAACTTTAGCAATGCATTCAGGAGTACAGAGATGTTCCAATACCTTGGCTTCATCATAATCTACCATCAGTGCTTGGTTTGGAGAAGCATCTTCCACCTGAAAGCTCCAGTCAAAGCCTCCTTCTTCAATAGCAACAGCAGCTTGCTGCTTTGACTCTCATTATGGAGAGCTTTGTCAGTGTAGTTTGGTCTGGATTATGTTTGGCCACTTTTGTTCTAGGTGCCTTGCACTCTCTAGCAAAGTGGCCCATCAAGTTACAGTTGTAACACTTGACTTTGCCTTTGTCCAGTCCAAACTTTCCACTGGTTGCATTGCCTGGAAACTTCCTTCCAGTCCTCTTGTAAAAATTCTTGGCTCTGTGAGTGAGAGAAGAGCCATCTGCTGGACTATTCCATATAATCAGATCATCTGGATGGATACAATCTAGGTCTTCAAGAGTGAACAGGAGTTGCCACAGCTTTCATCAGAAGACACAAAAGCTTGAGAGGTGCTTGTCTCTTGGAATGGGCTTCCTTGAGTGTAGTTCTCCTTTGGTGTCTCTGGTAGGTGATGAAAGGACCCTTTGGTGAGTTGTCAGGGTAGCATAAGAGATGATGTTTGGGTTCTATGCTATCCCTTTCAACCACATGTGAGGCTAAACCTATCTGATTGTTGGAGTTTCCAGATGAACCTTGCATGTTCATCTCCATCTGGTAGCCATTGAGAATCCCATATAACTTTGTCAGAGTAAGAGTTTTGAGATTTTCAGTTCTCTTGATCACCACACAGTAGTGTGTCCATTGCCTAGGAAGTGAGGACATGAACTTCTTACAATGTCTCTGTTTTCAAGAGAAACTCCTCCATCCACAAGGGTATCCACAATCTCAACATACCTGAAGTACTGCTGAGTCATGGTTTCACCTGTTTTGAAGGTGAAGTTTTCAAACTGCTGCTTCAGGAGATCCTTCTTGTTCTCCTTGACTTCAAAAGAACCCTCATACATCAGTTTCAGTGCATCCCACAGCTGCTTGGCTATTTTGCACTTCTTGAAACCTCTATACACAGAGTTTGGAAGGGCAGTTTGAAGAGCTGTCATGGCTTTTCTGTCTATCTTTACTCTCTTCCTATCTTCATCAGAGTAGTTAGCCACATCTTAGGGGATCATACCAGCACCAGTAGCAGAAGGTGTGCTAGGTATGAAAGGTCCATTCTCAATAGACTCCCATATTCTTGAATCAAGAGACCTGATGAAACCTTCCATTCTTAAACACCAGGTGTCAAACTCATCAAGAGTGATCAGTGGGGACTTGTTCATGGTTCCAGTTTCCATATTAGTTTTGGAAATGGCTGCCATTTGAAAAGTTTAGTATTTGTATGTGTGAGGGATCTTAAGATGGTGAGATCTTATATCAAGAGCCTGGAAAGCTCTGATACCAAATGCAGGATCGTTGAAGGGTAAAAGTTACAACACAATAACACAAAGAGGAGATAAACTAAACTTAGATCAAACAATAAACTGGATTAACCAAGTAGTGACACTAAGAACACAAGTAATATAAAAGACAGAACATAAGTATTTGGTTTTCAAGAATGCAGTATATTGCCTTCTCTATGTTCTATTACAAGTGTTACAAAGCATATATGAAAGATACAAGAACATGAGATACTTATACAACATCCTACATCCGGCTATACTTTGAAAGCCAACTGGATACAATTGACTAGACACACACAAAATCAATTGTAGAGTCAAAAGGCAGCTTGCTTTTTGATTTGTGACTATGACATGCCATAGCTCACATCCTTATCTATTACAAAAAGGATAAAGTACATAAAGTAGAAAGTTACAGACTCAAGACCTCAATGTACAGTTACCAAAAGCATGGACCTTTTCACCAAACCATGTTAGTTGGTGACTTGCAGAGTTGCAGGGGAAAGGTGTCCAGCTTTATGGAACAGTACATCAGATAAAGCATGTTACTAAAAGTCTTTGGAAGAAATCTGTCTTCATGAACTTGAAGCTTCGGAAGACTTTGTCTCTGAGGCTTCGGAAGACTTCATCTTTGGCTTCGGAAGATGTTGGTCTTGGCTTCGGAAGATTTCACACTTAGAGTATTTCTGTTGCACATGTGAAACTTCCGAAGCATTCTACTTCAATGCACTTGTGCAGCATGCAGGAAAGACTAAAGATGTTTAGGTTGCATCAGCCTCTTCATTAATCTCTACAAGTGTGTGTTTAAGCTCAACACAAGTTCACGAAACGTTTTGGGATGGTTTGAGGTCGGAAATCGGAAGGTTTAAGTTGGTTTTAGAGGTGGCCGGAGCTCGGCCGGAACTTGGCCGGAGCTCCCGCCGAAATTACGGGTTTTAGAAAGGTGGGGGATTGGGTTTTAAATAACTACACAAATAGCCCCTACACTTTCTTTCCCTTATTATTTTATGCCCAAACCTTGTTATTAAAGTTTCTATGTTGACAATAAACCCCATTTAACTTTATTCATTTCAAGTTTTTATATCTCTAAACTTAGTAATTTTTATAAATTACTATTATTTTTATAACTTATGCTTAATATTACTATTATTATTATTATTATTATTATTATTATATTATTATTATTATTATATTATTATTATTATTATTATTATTAATCTATTAGTATTATTTTAATAATTAATTCAATAGATTAATTCTTAACTTTTAAATAAAAGAAATACTTAATAGAATCAAAGAATCATGCATAAATAATCCCCAAGTTTCATATTAGGCAAACATGGTCTTTAAAAGAATAACAAAGTTAACTTTAATTAACCAAAATTACAAGATGTTACAGTCTCCCCTACTTAAAAGAATTTCATCCCGAAAGTAAGAATGAACTAGGCGAACAAATGCGGGTATCTCTCCTTCATATGATCCTCACGCTCCCAAGTGAACTCAGCTCCACACTTGTTCTCCCAACGAACCTTAACGATTGAAGTAGTTGTGGTTCTCGTTTTCTTCATAATGCGATCCATAATCTCAACAGGTTTCTCAACAAAGTGCAATGACTCGTCGATCTGGATGTATTCCAATGGAACATGCAAACTCTCGTCGGATAAACACTTTCTCAAATTTAAGACATGGAATACAGGATGAACTTCACTAAGGTCGGAAGGTAGTTCCAGTTTATAAGCCACTTTCCCAACCCTTTTCAGAAGTTTGAAAGGTCCTACAAATCTTAGAGCTAGTTTACCCTTTTTTCTAAAGCGGACAACACCTTTCCACGGTGACACCTTAAGAAGAACCATGTCGCCAACTTGGAACTCCAATGGCTTATGATGCTTATCGGCGTAACTCTTTTTTCGACTTCTTGCCACTTCAAGGTTCTTGTGGATTGTGGAGACTTTATCGGTCGTTTCTTGTATAAGTTCAGGACCAGTGATGAAATTTTCACCAACATCGGTCCAGCAGATCGGTGATCGGCATTTACGACCATACAAAGCCTCGAATGGTGCCATCTTGATACTTGAGTGATAACTATTGTTATACGAAAATTCCGCGAGCTATAAATGCGTATCCCAATCACCACCAAAGTTAAGGACACAAAGACGTAGCAGATCCTCGAGGGTTTGGATTGTTTGTTCGGTTTGACCATCGGTTTGAGGATGGTAAGCCGTACCTAAATCCAATTGAGTACCCAAGAGTTCTTGCATCAAAGACCAAAAGTGTGAAGTGAATCGAGCATCTCGATCGGAAATAATGTGTAAAGGCACGCCATGACGACTCATAATTTCATCAATGTAGATTCGAGCCAGCCTTGAAACCTTGTATGTATCTCGTATGGGTATGAAATGTGCTGTCTTGGTCAAACGGTCAACAATGATCCATATACTATCATGACCACGAGGTGTACGAGGTAACTTGGTTATTAAATCCATGAATATATGTTCCCATTTCCACATAGGGATTTCAGGTTGCTCAAGTAAACCACTTGGTCATTGATGCTCGGCTTTGACCCTTGCACACGTGAGACACTTGGAAACGTAAGAAGCGATATCTTTCTTCATTCCAGGCCACTAATATTGACCACGCAGGTCCATGTACATCTTATCAGAGCCAGGATGAATGGAATATCGGGTTTGATGAGCTTCATTCATAATGAAATGTTGAAGGTTATCACGATTCGGGATCCAAAGTCGATTCAAGAAGTACCACATGCCATTCGGTTTTGTCTCTCGTTGTGACCGAACATTAGGCATCAAATCTTCATCTTTCCCTTCGTCGGTTAGTGCCGCTTGTTGAGCCTCGCGAATGCATAACTCAAGGTCACTATCGATCCTTATGCTTTGAAGCATGATAGTAGCCTCGTTCACATCCACATGAATCTTGGTATCAAATTCTCCTAGCGTATCAAACCATTGCCTTCGATCTCGGATTTCTTAGAGCGAGACAGTCTTGTTGTGAACCTTGCAACTTAGCGTGTCGGCTACAACATTCGCCTTTCCAGGATGGTAGCGAATGCCGTAGTCGTAATCGCTAATCAACTCGATCCAATGTCTTTGTCTCATGTTGAGATCCTTTTGGTTGAACACGTGTTGGAGACTCTTATGATCGGTGTAGACTATGCATTGCGTCCCATAAAGATAGTGTCGCCAAATCTTCAATGCGAAAACCACGGCACCAAGTTCAAGATCATGGGTTGTATAATTCACTTCATGAACCTTCAATTGCCTCGACGCGTATGCTATGACTTTGCCTCGTTACATGAGAACACAACCAAGACCTTGATTAGAAGCATCGCAATACACGGTAAAATCATCGTTTCCATCGGGAAGTGTGAGAATAGGAGCGTTACACAACTTGCGTTTTAATGCCTCGAAAGCCTCTTCTTGCTCGGGTCCCCATTCAAAGAGTTGATTTTTTTGGTATAGCGTCGTTAATGGTTTAGCAATCTTCAAGAAATTTTCTATGAACCTACGGTAATATCCTGCTAAGCCCAGAAAAGAACGAACCTCGGTTGGCGTTGTGGGAACACACCAATTCTTCACGGCTTCAATTTTAGCAGGATCAACATGAATTCCTTGGCTATTCATCACATGCCCTAAGAATGGAACCTCTTCTAACCAGAATTCACACTTGGAAAATTTGGCGTATAATTGCTCCTTCTTCAAAAGTCCAAGAACTTGTCGCAAGTGCGTCTCGTGATCGATTTTCATCTTGGAATAAATAAGAATGTCATCAATGAACATGATCATGAACTTATCTAAGTACAGTTTACATACTCGATTCATGAGATCCATGAACACGGCAGGTGCATTGGTTAAGCCAAAAGGCATGACCATGAACTCATAGTGTCCATATCAAGTACGAAAAGCGGTCTTTGGAATGTCATCATCATGAACACGTAATTGATGATACCCAGAACATAGATCGATCTTTGAAAATTGAGTTGCTCCTTGGAGTTGGTCGAAGAGATCATCGATTCAAGGCAGAGGGTATTGGTTTTTGATAGTAAGCTTGTTGAGTTCTCGATATCGATGCACATATGGAATGACCCATCCTTCTTCTTCACAAACAATACAGGTGCACCCCACAGTGATGAACTAGGGTGAATGAAACCCTTATCGGTCAACTCTTGCAGTTGACTAGCTAGTTCTTGCATTTCAGACGATGCAAGACGATAAGGTGATTTAGCCACAGGGTTCGCACCAGGGATTAAGTCAATCTTGAACTCAACTTCCCGCACGGGAGGTAACCCTTTAAGATCCTCGGGAAAAACCTCGGGAAAAACCTCGGGAAAGTCCCGCACAACAAGATTATCTTTCAACTCTTTACCCTTGGCTTTCGTATTAACTACATATGCCATGAAAGCCATGTAGTTTTTACTTAAGCACTTGCGGGCCTTGATGCAAGACATGAGTTCAGTCTTTGGGATGATTTCTCCACAAAGACCTTCAAAGTATCACCAGCTGGTAAAGGAATTTGGATACACTTCTCGAAGCATAGAATTTCCATACGATGCTTGGCTAACCAATCCATACCAATGATAACATCAAAGCTTCCCAATTGCATAGGAATAAGGTCGACGAAGAACTCGTGTTCGTTAAGGATCAAGGTGCAATCGCGTATTACGACACCAACGATAATAGATTTTCCATCGGTGACTTCGACCGTGAAAGATCTTTCCAGGTTAACACGCGGTTTAGAAAGTATAGGCTCGAATTCCAAGGACACGAAACTCCTATCCGCACCTGAATCAAACAATACAGATGCATAATGATTATTTACAAGATACATACTTGTTTGGTAATAACCCATTATTGGTATGATGAACACAGATATAATTTTTTTATAAGACAAGAAACGATTTAAACGGAGTTCAACGACGTACCATTCACCACGTCGTTATTGGCTTGGGATTGATTGGCATTGATGTTGAAAGTCCTTCCACGAGCCGGTGGAATAGTTCCCGCATTGCGAGGACATTACGGACGAATGTGACCAGGCTTGCCACAGTTATAGCAGGTTCGGTTGGTAAGCATTGCAGTGTTGTTTGGCACACAAAGGCAAGTAGTCACCAAGTGTCCATACTTCCCACACAATGAGCAGACTCGGCATGGAATGTTGCTTGAATGATGGTACTTGCACGTGTTACACATAGGATGTGGACCAGCATAAGCTTTAGCCATGGGAGCTTGATTCGCAACCACCATTTGTTTTTGAGGAGCATTTGGGGCGGTCATAGCGTAGTTGCGTGTCGAGGTGAACTTACGCTTCTTGTTTTGGGAAGATGACTCGACCTTTACCTCCTTTGTTGCCTCAGGTGTCACCTTCGTAGTAGACTTGGAACCCTTTGCCGACATAGTGCCAGCTCTTATATGATTCTCGGTGAGCTGTGCAGTGATAGTAATCGCCTCCTCCAAAGTTGTGGGCCTACTACCCACCACGTCATCTTGAATTTAAGGTGGCACCCCCTTGATAAATTTCTCAATGTTACAGGGCACAGTGTCCACCATGTGTGGTAGGAGCATACTCAACTCATGATGCCGAGTGGAATAAGCCAAGTGATTCCCACCATCTTGTTTGAGGTTCCAGAATTCCTCTTCTAGCTTTTACAACTCGCTCCTCGGGTAGAACTTTTGGATCATGATATCCTTAAATTCTTCACATGGCAACACCATTGCAACCTCAGTTCCACGGTTTCTCTTTTCACTATTCCACCATGTTAGTGCCCGTTGTTGAAGAACACTTGTGGCATAGCAAACCTTGAACTCATCGGGGCACCCGCTAACAATGAATGTGTTCTCCATACTTTCAAATCACTCGAGAAGTCCAGTGGCTCCTTCTTTTCCACTAAAGCTAGTGGGTTTGCACGAGTTGAAGTGTTTGAAAGTGCAAGTACGATTGTTCCCATTTTGGTTTTTGCTATTCTCTCCATGACCATTTCCATTGTTGCTAGAGTTGGTTATTAAGGTGCTATTGAGTTCAGCAACCATGGTCGGGATGACAGCAGCCATCTGTCGGGCGATCATGGCGGCTAGCTTACGATCGGAACTTCCACGCTTTCCATGATGACGAGACATGCTAGAATATGCAAAATGAATTAGACACGAGAAAAAGAATAACAAGGATTATAATTCAACAAGGATAAGACAAGAGTTGTAAGGCACTTGGAATGGTTCCATTTGGTAACGCATTACCATTTGGAAATGTTGGCACGTCAAGATAAGTTGACTCATTCGCCTTAGAAATTTGTGCATGTTGACCATAGTTTATCACTTATCCCAGAAATCCCCAGGTAAGCATAACTAGTCCGTAGGATTTATGCGATATGGTTGTCTTAGCCCGAGGGCCTTTTGCTAGGAAATCCAGAATACAGGTGTCTATGTGTCACACAAATTTCTTAGGTTCATAAAATCAAAACCTTGATGAGATTTATATAGATTAGACATAACGTCTAAAGATCCAAGTCATAAGCATAAGCATAAGTTTCCACGTGTTGTCGAGAATAAGATTAAGAGATTTCATGTTCGGGGAGAGTCAAAGAGTCAAAGTTAAGTTTAGGGAGACAAGTAACAATGTTTAGGCAATCCTATGCTAAGGCATCAAATTGCACATAGGAGGGCATAGCATTATGTAGCATGCAAACTATATAATTTACAAGATAGAAATATAATTCTATAAGGTTCATGCATACTATAGTCTAGGTCACCATTTCTAATAACCTAGATTCCTATAGTTATGGGCTCTGATACCAATCTGTCACACTCCAACCTTGATGGCGGAAACGTCGAGGTGTGAGGGTTAAGATCGTTCACAGCCACATAACGCTATTAATAACTCAAATATATATTAATCATAAGTTCCAATTTACACTATTACAATCATAAGTCTCAAAGAAATTAAAAAACATAACATAAGATGTAACAAGTCATTTAATTTTATTTATTTAACTAGGTCCATTCCTAGATGTGAATGTACTTCAAAAGTGGCGATCCAGCTTGAGTATTTCCTGAAACATGTTAAAAATAAAATGTCAACATCATGTTGGTGAGATTTCCATAGTTTTCGATACATAAGTATATAAAAAATAGCAATTCATGTTGTAAGTTAGAGAACAAAGTAAACTAGGGATGTAAGACAGAATGCACAATCAAACCTCGACAAAGCCTTACAAGTCATAAACGTTTACAAGTATATACGATTAGCTAAGTGTACTTGGATCAACCAAGCAGGCTTGTCTGGCCCATAGATCAATGACTTCGCTAGGCAAGCAATAGTTAATAATTGTACATATATTCGACATTACATGATAGCTACAAAGTTCAACTAACCACAACATACAAGTGAAAAGCCATAAGTTTACAAGAGTCAAATGTGTTTACAAGTGCAAAGTTTATAATGTAACATGTTTCACCCCAAAAGTGTAAAAATATAAAAAGAGGTATAGAAATACTCACATGGTCAATAAGAATAAGTGTGACGACTAATAAGAATAATAAGCAACGTTCCCACATAAACCTTCACGAAATACCTAAGAATATTTATATTTACAAGTTTTAAGTGTAGTTATAATAAGTTTAATGGTAAAACGAGATTTAGGGTTTTAAGTGAATTTGGGGCTTGTCAAATAATTACATTTAACAATTGGAATTCATTCATATTTTCTTAAAAATATATATTTATATTTCATACAAAAATGTAAAAGGAAACATTTGTAATAATTTGAAAGATCCTTATATAAAGTTTGGCTAAAGTTTTATAGCTAAAAGAAATAATTACGATTCAAGTAATTTAAATTGAACAGAACGTTTGGGACCAATAATAATTTATTGATTTTTTATGTAATCCATTTAAGAATTATTAAAAACAAACCTCGTTAAAATGTTTTATTAACAAGATATGTATATTTATTTAACTTTAAAAAACTTGCAGAAAATATTTTTTGTCCTTTAAAATATTTGAAGTTTATAATAATAATTTTTATATATATTAAAAAAAAATTTCTGAATTGGCTTTTAGGCTAAAAAGCCTTAAAAAGAAAACATGAGGGTGCCCGGGTTCGAACCCGGGACCTCATGTTAGGGGGAGAGTGCTTTAACCAGTGAACCAGGGCCTTGGCCTTGGTTTAGTTTTGGTTTTCAAATCTTAAGAACACAACCCCTATGAACTTCCCCCAAACCCATGAACCCTAGATTCGTTTTAACCAAAATTGACAGCCAAATCGTTGTTGTTAACACTGAAGATCATGGGGCTTTTATTCCTCATGTTTAAACGACCCTATGTGTTTAATTACCCGAATAAAGATGACTCGAAGTCGAACACCACGATGAACGAGTCGCGACCAACGTGGAATCTGATTGTTGCTCAAATGATGATTACAATCTAATTAACTTCGCATGGAGCTTCTGATAATATTCACGACCCTAAGCCCTCTACAATTTTGATCTAAGACACCTAGATGATGGTGTTCAAGTGTAGTGTGGGTCGCGACGTCGGATGATGATGAAATTCGATGATTGGGTTGATTTAGGTGCAATTGAGGGTTGAGTTAGATTAGAGGTAGATAGAAGTTCGATCAGATTGAATTAGTTGAGTTGTTATTGTTGTTTAAGGCTCGAACGGCTAATGAATTCAAGATGTTTCGGTTATACAATCAAATGGTGTTGTAACCGATGATTAAATGCGATTAAAGTGTGTGTTTAAGCTCGACACACGTTCACGAAACATTTTGGGATGGTTTGAGGTCGGAAATCGGAAGGTTTAAGTTAGTTTTAGAGGTGGCCGGAGCTCGGCCGGAACTTGGCCGGAGCTCGGCCGGAACTTGGCCGGAGCTTCCGCCGGAATTATGGGTTTTAGAAAGGTAGGGGATTGGGTTTTAAATAACTACACAAATAGCCCCTACACTTTCTTTCCCTTAATATTTTATGCCCAAACCTTGTTATTAAAGTTTCTATGTTGACAATAAACCCCTTTAACTTTATTCATTTCAAGTTTTTATATTTCTAAACTTAGTAATTTTTATAAATTACTATTATTATTATTTTTATAAGTTATGCTTAATATTACTATTATTATTATTATTATTATAATTATTATTATTATTATTATTATTATTATATTAATCTATTAGTATTATTTTAACACTTAATTCAATAGATTAATTCTAACTTTGAAATAAAAGAAATACTTGATAGAATCAAAGAATCAATAAATAATCCCCAAGTTTCATATTAGGCAAACATGGTCGTTAAAAGAATTAACAAAGTTAACTTTAAATTAACCCAAAATTACAAGATGTTACAGGTGATTGCACCACGAACTTGAATATAAAAACCCGACTACAAAAACATATCGTAATTTCTATCATTCTCACGTAATACCACAAGGCATCAAGCAAACGAAACGAATAACACCAACAAAACATAATAAACTTAGCAAACGTGTTGAGTTAACGCAAGTGTTTACATTTTTTCACGAACGAAAAAAAACAAGGTTAGTAAATAAATTAACCTTTCATGTGCAATGAAAAAATATTTGAACAATAAAAATGGAAATAATTTTAGTGAAACACTTAGAGAAATTTGATTACTATAAAGTTATCTTATAATAAAAGAATCTTTCACATGCAATGAAGAGAAAAAGAAAACCAGTTAAGCGCTACACATGCATCAACGTTTGTTTTCATCCACATTTCATTAACACAACTTTAGTTTTTTTTATTTGTCCATAGCCTTAGCGAAGCCAAAAAAGTTGCCAAAGATAGAAGAAGATCGCTAGAAAAAGCATGAAAAACTAGTAGCGACCGGAATTGAACCCATGCCGCCTCATAGGAGGGGCAGCGTGCTAACACCCGAGGCTAGACAGCTCCTTAATTTGTTAAAGATTTGTAACATACTTATAATCATATTCACTCTTTGATATCGGTTTATTTTATCTTAATAAAAAAAACCAAGTAATTGTCATATGACAACCCTTGATTGGAATCAACAAACCCATCCAATTAGCATCTACTTTAGCTAAGAGATGCAAATTAATAGTAAGATTAATAGTAATTATACACTAAAGTTAAAAGAGATTGCATTATGTGAAAAAAAAATCATCCATTAGTAATGACAAGCATCTCATTACTCTCTTATACAAATCTAAGGTTTAAATCCAACTTTCACTTTTATTTTAACCTTTTGAAGCTCTCGTGATAGTTCCTACGAGTTTACCGCAATAGGTTTGCATGCTCACTAAAAATATTTTACATATGTTTCTTTAAATTTGCTCAAAGTTTTTTTCTTTAAAACACTCAACTTCATTAGGTGCTCTAATCTTATGAAATTTTTATAAGTACTGTATTTTCTAAAGTAACCATAACGAAACATATATTAATCTTGATTAGTATTTGGTGATATTTTAAAAAAGTTAAACAAATAAACTTGAAACAGTAAGTAATACCATAATCATGGAAAAGAAAATCAATAATAAAAACCAAATTTTATGACTGTTCAATTTCTGTGAAATCTACAAAAAAAATTTCAATAAAAAATAAGCAAAATTCATATACGTTTTATTTAGGTCTTTTAGTTTTATTAAAAATTGTTTATACACGAGTTTCAGAAAATTAAAACACTTCATGAAAATAAGTAAATTAACGAATCTAACCTAATAATTCTTTACGTTTGATGCCAATGATATTCCCAAAAGACCTCTCATCTTAGTTTACGTTCATACTATTTATTACATTTTAAAAAGTCAAAAAAAATGATTTCCGAACTTTTTTCTTTCTCTTTCTATTTATAACATCATTTTTTAATCATTAATTTTTAAAATATATTTTAACTAAATAAAAACTAAGTATTTTAATTAAACAATAGGCTTTTTCAAAATCAAAATTGTCTAAAGTTATGATTTTTTTTTAAAACAATGAAACTTTTTAAAAAATATTTTAAAATTAATCATTTTAAAAATTAAAAGTTTTACATAAAGACATTTTTTTAAAAAACAAACCGGAGTTTTTAAACAATGAGATATTGATAATTAAACGAGCTTTTTTCAAAGCAGTACTTTTTAAAAAAAAGTTTTAAAATAGTAAAATTATTAGCTAATCAAAATACTTTTATATGTAACGTTTTACAGTTCTTAACTCTTTCGTAATAAATAATTAGTATATTTCTTATTTAACAAGTGTACTACATGTTGTTAATACATAGAGTTATAGCCTAGTGTTGTTTGTATAAAAGAAATTATTATAACATGTAACAGAAATTATACTATAGTATACAACAAGAGGAATCAAACAAAACAATATGGATCCTATTTGGTTAACAACTCATTATAAACTAAAAGATCATATGATTTATCTGATTCCATTTTACTGCTAATAAACTTTTACAATATATGACATGTGTCACCGTCATGTTTCATCTCATAAGAGTTTTCTCAAACAAACTTTTCATGACCTATTAAACTAAAATAAAAATATTTATATAAACATGTGTTCAAGTTAATTACCATTTTAACAGTTGACTTAAAGTTTTAAAAATGATCATTGACTCTATTCTATTTTTCAAAGTAACGAGATTTACTCAAAAAATATTGTTTATGTGGCACTTTAAATTATAATTTTATATATTAGTTTTCCTTATTTTTAAAGATTAAAAATGAACAGATATACATTTTGAAAATTAAATTTGTAGTTATTATTTTTCGGTTATAACTTTAAAAATGATTTATGTCTATAATTCTGATATTTATTTAAACCAATAAGATCGTATATTTGTCGTTCAAAAATATAGTAAGTATGTTTTTTTAAGAATAAATGGTGAGATTTAAAAATACATACAATATATAATTTTCATATTTTGATTTGTAAAATTAGTTCATTTTATTAATTTTTGTTAATACTTATTTTTAAAATTTTAATTTATTTTAAACTATAATTTCTCTATCTAAAATGCTCATTTTCTTTTTTTATAAACAAGTGAGAACATTTTGTTATTTTATAAGTAGCAATATTTTAGATTTATATTTTGATTTGTATTTTTTTTATTTTTTAAATTCAAATAATAAAAACATAAATGTTTTATTTCTTTCTTTATAAACAAGTGTTTTTCTCGAGTTTATGATATCATTATGTAATTTTTTTAATAATAAGGAATAACACTCTCTAGTTTACTTATATTTGTAGAGTTAATTATTAAATAGTCCATGTCGTTTATCAAAATTACAGATTTGAATAGTAAAAGTTTTTTGTAACAGATTAGGGTATTGTGTTTTCAATATTGTAATGTGAATGGGTACTAAAACTAACTAACGTTAATTTTTATGTTAATTTTATATGAACTTAATAAAATATCTTTTAAATGACTACTTTTGTAATTTTATATTCTCTTTTATCCGGGGACCATTCGTTTAATTATCTATACCTTACAAAAATCTAACCCCCATGGCCCACCCACCCACCCCACCCCATCCCACCCATGACTCTTTCAATATTTCAAACCACCACCGTTCATACCCATCATAGTTGCCGCCAACCACCAGCACTGTTACCCACCATGGTTGCAGCCCACCACCACCTTGGTCAATGTTGCTAAACCACCGGCGTTGTTAATCCACCATCGTCACCCATAAGAAAAACCCCCAACCTAGTGGTTGTCGTCTCCCTCCCACTCCCATTCAGATCACCACTCCCACTAAATCCATTGATGATGCCCACCATCATCTTGGTCGCGCCCTTCCATCTCCAACCACACCCATATGATGACACCACCATAACTAGATCTAAACACATCACCGGTTCCCCCCACCATCGATTTTTTCTCAACCTCTAATTAACCATTACCAAATTAGGAATGAAGTTGCAATGGATGTTTAATAGAGATGAAGCTGTAGTGGATGGTCTGATGGTGGTGATGATGTGATAATAAAGATGGTGTTAACAGTATTATTGTTTCAATTAAAGAGAAGTTGATGTGGTGAGTATGATGTGACGGAGTGGGGGCTAGTGGTGGTGGCAGGCGGCAGGGGTCGGGTGGTGGCCGACTGTAAGGGGTGGTCATGGTGGTGGTGAAATTATTCTGCTTGTAAAGGATATAAACATACATACACTATGTGTGTATATATATGGTAAATTACGCAAACACTCCCTTAAGTTATGTTAATAGTCCTTGTAAAGTGTAAAGACAGAAATACCTTTAGATTTATAAAAAAAGTTAACATCTATTAGTGTTAATATATTAAATCATTACAATTTGTAAAACACAATACCCCAACATGTTAGAAAAAACTCATAATACCTAAACATGTTATTTTCAACAAAGTATAGAGACCATTCGCGTAATTAACTCAACTTTATATAAATAAATAATTATTTACAAAAATTATACTCAACTCACACTTCACAAGTCATTGGTTATAACACCTATTTAGTGTGTGAGTAAGTTTCTGTTTATTTCATGCCAATAAGGTACAACTAACAATTTAGTGTGTATAACATGTTCCCTAATAATTAAATCATATATAGTTATTTTACTATATCAATATTGTAAGCAAATAAATCATTTGGTATTTAGTAGTATAATCACATTTTCTTTTTCTTTATATTTATCATTCAAGGTTAAGATACAATAATAACTACATCTCAAATTTGATACAACTTTAGAAAAATTGAGCCTGAGGTTCAGTCGTTCAAATGCCTTCGGGCCTCGGCTTTTAAGGTTCAAATTAAAGAGGTCCAATGGGTTTCTCAAGATAACGTTATGGCCCAATTTTAGTAAGGTAATGATAAACCGTGTTTAAAGCCTAAAGGTGCCTCAAAACCGGTTTAAAAACCGATTCGATCAAGTTAAGCAAAGTCAAGATTGGTTCGTCTAACGCTGGATCGTTTTCAAACCGGTGGGTCCATTTAGAACCGAACCAATTTCACTTAAACCGGTCCGGTTTCGGATTAAATCTAAATCTTGATTCGGATCACGAACCAGTTTCGATATACACCTGTGATCCATAATCAATACTAAAAACCATTCATTTGGATATTCATTAACGAATCACCAACGAGTCCTACAAATATTAATTTCCATTTTCTCTTTCATGTTCTGAAGACGTAGTCGGAGGTTTCTGACGTATCATCAACCGATATATAACAATGCACCACTTTGCCTTATAGTTAGGTAAATTGTCCATTCTCATATTACTGATGAATAAACAGTTATTCAAATGTGTGTTGGTGGAACATTTATTTACTAAAATAAGTTATTTAAATTATATATATTAATATGAGTGTTTTTAATAAACTTTTATTTTCTCCATCCTTGTTTTATTAGACTAAAAAAATATATTTAAAAATATAAGAGGTTATGGATTCAATCCGTAAACCCGCTAAAAAGATAATAATTAGTGGTACTTACATGTTTAAAATATTATTTATTTAAATTAATTAAATTTACACGTAAGTTAATCTTAAATTGTTTGTTATTCCTCTGTTACATACTTCACCCTATAAATACACTTGCATAATTCTTTAGTCTAATCCGGCTGCATCAGGACATAAAGAGAAGTGATGTGTATATACAAGCTTCGGCCGGACTTATTCGTTCCAATTGAACTTCGATTCATCAAGAGATTTCTGTTGATTTTAGCTTGCACACAATCAAACAACACCAGTTAAGACGTTACAAAGAGGAAAATCTCCCAGTAACAATCTTTCGGTGTGACAATAAATAATCGGAATAAGCAAGTAATGGGTAAAGGAAGAAATAGAGGAGTTTTTTAGGGAGTATTTGTTTCTGGACAAACCAATCCCAAATGATTATGTATGTAAGAATGCCATGTATGATGATGGAACTGGTGCCAAAAGAAATTATAGGGTTGTAAACAAATCGAATGTTCAGCGAACAGTTCGTGAATCGGTTAACAGGAAGTTCGTTTATTATTGTTTGTTTAATAAATGAACGAACACGAATAAGAAAATTATATTCATTAAGTTAAATGAGCGAACATGAACAGAGTCAGCGTTCGTTCATTTGTAATCGTGAATGTTTGATAATATATTTGTTAACGTTCTTTTGTGTTCATTCATTTAAAAATTATGTTTGAGATAATTAGATTAAGTGCTTAACTACATTTGGTGGATATTACCTAATCTTTGTGTTTTTATGTTAAAATCAACATATGATGCTTTGTATATGCTTGTTTTAGGACATGTCGTGTGTGTTCATTAATACTCATGAATATGTGTGTGCGTTTGTTTGTCTTTGTGTTCGTGTTCATTTATGTTCGTGAACGGTTAATGAGCATATTTATTTTTTAATGAACGAACACGAACAAGAAAACTTGTTCGGTAAGCGTTCATGAATAAGTTATTTTTTAATAAACGAACGCGAACAATACCTCATTTATGTTCGTTCGATTCATTTACAACTTTAGTTATACCAGCGAGTCCCAAAAGTATTTCAGGTTATAATTCGATACTATGCATCCATACGATTCATAGCGAGTTGCAAATGCATGTATTCGCCCTTATCCCATTCCAGCGTTTTTTCAACGCTATAATATTTAATTGTATTATATTCTAATCATTATACCTACTAATAACAATAACAATCTGTTAGAGAGCTTTGAAAAGGATCAAAATCTAGTTATTTATATTACCGTAGTTGATTGTAACGTATTTTAGTTCTAGTTTTCCAAAATTAAGTTTCATATGATAAAAATTACTAACGAAAAAAATGAAATATTTAACACATTTTTTGTCATTAAAACTCTTATGGATGGGGTTAGGCCCAATGACAAAATTATTGAAGTTAAAATGGTGATGTTGTTCGGAAAAAAGTTAGATCGATGATGCACCTTTGAGATCAATTTTCAATGGAATACGTTGACAGAAAAAGTTGCGACGATACAGATTTATGATGGTTTTATTGAAATTTCCTTAGCAAATTGTTGATGTGACGGCGAAAACTTTACTTCTGGGACATATTGTCTCTTAACAAGCTTGATTTAACTTTCATGTGATCAACTTGTTGCACCGATAGCTGTATGGTCTCAGCCGGTTAAGAGTTTTATAAAACCTAACCATTTTGATTTTTGATAACTAATATCAAGTTTGTGTCCGTCAACAATATTAAAGATGAAACTATTGCTAGTATTTTTTTATCACAAATGGATACTTATTCGTTTTTATTAGCAAACCAACATACATATTTTAGTTACAAATCATATCATGATAACTATCATATGTCGATTTAAACACAATACTGGTGTGACGAACAACACGACACACTTGAGCGTGACTCGATCACTTCCACTTCTTGCCGAACTTGCCATGTTTACCAAACTTGCCATGTTTGCCAAACTTGCCATGCTTGAACTTACCATGGTAGCGCCCATAGCCTCCATGGCCATGGTGGTGCGCGTAGCCTCCATAACCATGACCCATATGATGAGATCCATATGCCGCTGCCCCTACAAGCGCAGCACCACCGGCTAGAAGTGCTCCCATACCATGTCCACTTGAGTGGGTGTTATATCCTCCATGACCTGTTGTGGACAACTTATATATTTATAACTTGAGATAACAAGATTTGACATAGATGATCACATTTGAACTAATTACCTGAAGGATAGCCATGCGGTGGAAATCCTTTTGTGTTGGGTGGATATCCGCCGTATGAGGAATAACCTGCTTGAGGGTATCCTCCATGAGGGTAAGCATACCCTTGAGGCGGATATCCTCCAGGTGGAGGGCAGGACCCACCTCCACCATATCCAGTGTTATAAGAGTAGAATCCTTTATCAGCCATGTTTTTTATCCTGTATATATGAAGTTGGACAGAAATTGTAATGGACGATAGTTAAAACTGAAGAAAAAAAAAGAGATGATGACGAGGATGATGAAAACTAACCGCCTCGAGTAGTTGTTCGATAATAGATTTTTGAAAGCTTTGATCCAAATTGCAAGAAACAAAGAGGGGTACAGTATTATATAGGAAGGGTGAAAGACCTTTATTTGGTTCACGCGTTGCTTAGATGCGTTATATGTGACATACGTTGATGGAGAATAAAACATGTGATAAAGGTATACCCTAAAAAGAAATTGAATAGTTTAAGAGTACATGGTGTATGGGTTGTACGAAAAATAAGTTTCTTTATATTTACGGTTATAAAAACTACCTATACATTAGTCTATGGGTGTCTCTCCGATCTTAGTTATAAATAAGTTGTCACTTAAGATAACTATTTAAAAACAATGATATATAAGTAATATTTGCATAAGTTGTTATGTGACATTTCTTTGATCTAATGGTAATATATATACCAATTCACATAAGATTTAAGTGCATCTCCAACGATAAAAGTGTTTAAACACTTAAAAGCATGTCTGTCGCATCATATTTTTACTCATCTTCTAGTAATTCTCATTTTTCTCTAACAATACGTTATGTTCGAACACCATAGACCCTTCTATATATAAAATGTATATTCTTAGTATTGTTGTTTGTGTGGTCCTCATGCCCGTTTGAAGTTATCCAGAAATCCAGATGAGGAGTGTTTCTGACGAGATCTCCGATAGTGTCTACAAAACCAGATGTTGTTTCGATTTTTGGACGGATGTCATGTGTGCACCGTTGGAGATGCTCTAAATGTTCTTAATAAAATTAAAAATAAAAGAACATTTTGTCACTAACCATTAGTCATTTTGCAATGGAAAGCGTTGGCAGCAATAGTTGGGACGATTGTTCCGTTGAATACTTGTCGCTAATCGCTGATGTAACATTGAAAAATCAAGCTTATGGGCTTAGAAGAAGAGGCCCCAAAACGTTACGGAGCCACTTGATAAGCTCGATTTACGTTTCACGTGATGGACTTGTTTCACCTAGAGTTGTTTAGAGTTTGAAAAAATAAATTGTTTTTGATCATATATAGCGATACAAAATCATAGTGCTCATAATATGTTTCCACATACGGACTAGTATCACTATAAATCTTACCACTTATGCCTTGAGTGAGTATTTTGTTTGTTGGTCTAACTACAATCCTTTTGTTAGTCTAGTTGCAATTATTCTGCTCTTTGTGACACAAGAACAAGTCTACAACAAAACTAATCGATGCAAAACTCTAACATTTAGCGACAAAAAACTGGTCACTAATATCAAGCATGTTTATGTCACAAAATACTTAGTAACGAAACTATTTATATTTAATTTTTGTCACAAATGGATATTATTTCGTTTTTATTAGTTACAAACCATCTAATAGTACAACGAAACACACGTCATAATAACAAACAACTGTCGATCCAAACACAGTACTCGTTTGAAAAACAACACGACACACTTAAGCGTGACTCGATTACTTCCACTTCTTGCCAAACTTGCCATGTTTGCCAAACTTGCCATGCTTGAACTTACCATGGTAGTGCCCATAGCCTCCATGTCCATGGTGGTGCCCATAGCCTCCATAGCCATGACCCGTATGATGAGATCCATATGCCGCTGCCCCTGCGAGCGCTGCACCACGGCTAGAAGTGCTCCCATACCATGCGAACCCGGGTGGCCGACATATCCTCCATGACCTGTTGACGCCAACTTACATATTTCAACTTAAACAACAAAATTTGACACATATGATCATATTTGAACTAATTACCTGAAGGATAGCCATGCGGTGGATAACCTCCTGTGTTTGGCGGATATCCACCGTATGATGAATAACCTGATTGAGGGTAAGCATACCCTTGAGGGGGGTATCCTCCAGGTGGAGGGTAGGACCCACCACCACCGTATCCATCGTTATAAGAGTGGAATCCTTTTTCAGTCATCTTTTTTATCCTGCATATATGAAGTTGTGGAATAAATTATATTGGATGATAATTAAACAGTTGAGAAAAACAGAGATGATGACGAAGATGATGAAAACTAACCAACTCGAGTAATCGTTTGATCTTAGATATTTGAAAGCTTTGATTCAAATTGCATGAAACTTAATAAGAAGTGGGGAGTATTATATAGAAGAGAGGAAGACCTTCATTTAGTTTACAGGTTGCTTAGATTCGTTATATGTGACATGTGTTAATGGAGAATAACATTTGATAAAAGGTATACTCTAAAAAGAAACTGAATATGGATATTATTAAGAATATTTACTCGTGTTGATAATACAATGATAAAAGTCAAAATTTATTTAGCAAAGACTAGAGCTTAAATCCTGATATTAGTTTTATTAAAAGCTGGTATAGTTAAGAATAGAATTACATGGTGTATGAGTTTTTTAAAAGTAAGTTTCTTTATATTTACAGTTATAAAAACTACCAATACATCAGTCCATGTGCGTCTCCACAATCTTAATAGATAAGTTGTCGCTTAAGGTAACCATTTAAAAAGAACACTATATAAGCAATATTTGTATAAGTTGTTATGTGACATTTCCTTGATCTAATGGTAACATATATACCAATTCACATAAGAGTTAAGTGCATCTCCAATAATAGAGTGTTTAAGCACTTAAAAACATATATTTCACATCATATTTCTACTCTTCATTTAGTAATTTTTATTTTTCTCTAACAACACCATATGTTCAAATATCATAGACCCCTCTATATATAAAACCTATACTCTTAGTATTGTTTGTGTGATCCTCATCCAAGCCCATTTGAAGTTAACCGGAAATCCAGATGAGGAGTGCTTGCGACGAGATCTCCAATCGTGTCTACAAAACCAGATATTGTTTGGATTTTTTGACGGGTGCCATGTGTGCACCGATGAAGATGCTCTAAATGCTCTTAATAAAACAAAAAATAAAAGAACATTTTGTCACTAAACATTAGTCATTTTGCAATGGAAAGCGTCGGTGACAATAGTTGCGACTATACAAATCCATGAAGGTCGTTCGGTTGAAAACTTGTTGCTAATCGCTCATGTAATATTGAAAGATCAAGCTTATGGGCTTAGAAAGAGAGGCCCCAAAAAGGTTAAGCAACCATTTGATAAGTTCGATTTACCATTCACGTGATGGAATTGTTTCATCTAGAGTTGTTTAGCATAGGCCCCGTTAGGATTATTAAAAATATATAGATTGCTTTTTATCATATATTGCGACACAAAAGTCCATCATAGCGCTCATTACATGTTTCCACATACGGATTTATGTCGTTATAGATCTTATCACTGATGTCTTGAGAGTATTTTTGTTTGTTGGTCTAGTAATAATTATTTTGTTGGTCCAGTTGCAATTATTATGTTCTTTGTTACAAAACTCATCGTTGTTAAAGTCTTAGATTTTGCGACAAAGACATGGTCACTATATCAAGCATGTTTCTGTCACAAAATACTTAGTAATGAAACCATTTGTACTGAATTTTTGTCACAGATGGATATTTATTTCGTTTTTATTACCAAACCACATATATAAGTTACAAACCATCTAATAGTACAACGAAACACACATCATACTGTCGATCCAAACACGATACTGGTTTAACAAACCACACGACACACTTGAGAGTGAGTAGATCACTTCCACTTCTTGCCATGGTTGCCAAACTTGCCATGGTTGCCAAACTTGCCATGGTAGCTCCCATAGCCTCCATGTCCATGGTGGTGCCCATAGCCTCCATGTCCATGTTGGTGCCCATAACCTCCATGTCCATGACCCATATGATGAGATCCATATGCCGCTGCCCCTGCGAGCCCTGCACCACCGGCTAGAAGCCCTCCCATACCATGTGAACCCGAGTGGCTTGCATATCCTCCATGACCTGTTGATGACAACTTACATATTTCAACTTTATATAACTAGATTTGACACATATGATCATATTTGAACTAATTCATTACCTGAAGGATAGCCATGCGGTGGATATCCTCCTGTGTTTGGTGGATATCCACCGTATGATGAATAACCTGATTGAGGGAAACCATACCCTTGAGGCGGGTATCCTCCAGGTGGAGGGTAGGACCCACCACTACCATATCCACCGTTATAAGAGTAGAATCCTTTGTCAGTCATCTTTCTTATCCTGTATATATGAAGTTGTGGAAGAAATTATAATGGACGATAATTGAAAAGTGGAGGAAAATAGAGATGATGATGATGAAAACTAACCAACTCGAGTAACCGTTTGATCTTAAATTTTTGTAAGCTTTGATTCAAATTGCAAGAAACTTAAGAGGTAGAGAGTATTATATAGAAGAGGGGAAGACCTTCATTTGGTTTATCTGTTGCTTAGATTCGTTATATGTGACATGTGTTTATGGAAAATAAAACATGTGATAGTATACCCTTAAAAAGAAATCAAAGAGGATCAATAATCTCTTGTTATTAAGCATAGAGGGGTGTTTGCATTATAAAGCAAAGACTCAACATGTAATCTTTTTTTAATTAGAAAAAATATAGTAATGCCTTACTCAAATTAATAAAAATTCAGTCTTATGATGTAATTTTTTTAATAATATTAATATATATAAAAAATTATAGTTATTTAGAAAACGTAATGGTTGTTGGTTTAAAAGACAACATTTGTATGTAAAATTAATTTAGGTAGTTAAATTCATAAAATACAATTCTGCTCTCTTAAACTTTAAAATTTTAATGTAAAGAACAAACTCGTCTTACTTAAATATATTATATAGAGTATAGATATAACAAGTTTTAAGTTAAAGTAAAAGTCATTACGCATGGGTGTCGCATGCGTAGGATACGAGGGAGTTGGGCCATTTTTGACGTGACGTATGCATTCTCCTCCTGTATTTTTATAAATATTTATCTTTATGGTTATAAAAACTAAGAAAAATAGTAAATTTGTCAAAAACTCATGGAACCACAAATTTTAATGTATTTAAAAATTTGTTTCACACATTTTAGTTTATTTTATTTTAAAAAATATCAAGGAAAAGAATCATGTTAATGAAAAACATATCACGTTTTAAGTTTTTGACAATTCATAAATTTAAAGGGGTTCGTGAATCTGTCCATGTTTCTCCATTTAGATGATAAATTAAAAGAACAGAACTTATTCACCTAACACATATTTCAAGTCTATTGGGGAAGAATAAGAACATATCTTTGTCGTAAGAATAAGGATTTCATGATCAAGAATATGTTCTTGTATCGATAAAACGCGTACAATAATTTCCAATAAGTTTATCTAGAAAGTATTATTCAACCTTTTTTTCACACGTATAAACATTTGATAACATATCAAATCTTTTAAAATCATATGTGAATCACTTCTTTGTCTTGTATCTCAAGTGCTTGCACCAAGGTGTCCGATTAGACCCATCATGGTATAAGTTCCACATGACCAAGAGATGTCATGAATGGTGTAAAGCTAATTGACCATAATAGCCATTAGGATGATAGACATCAAGAAAGTACACTACTAGAAAATAAGTTATACGGGATTATAAATAAGTTTGAATTTAAATAATACTGCTTTAATTTATTCTTTTAGTTTATTTGGTTGATCTTTTCTATTGTTTATCATTATCTTTAGATGTTAGCAACTAGTGTAAATTGTTATTCTATCTATTAAAAATAGTAAAAAAGAAAAAGATCATTATCCAGAAAAAATGGATTCAAGAAATTAAATTGGATTTCTCCATTTATATAATAAAATTATACAAGTAATATGTTATACTATGTTATATTATGTATAACATGTATAACACAACAACGAAACGCTATAGCCTATAGTTTAGTTTATTCTCTTTAGTTTTTTGCCACATTGGTTTATATTTCGACCCATCATCACCCCGTTAGTAGCTTTCTTCATCGTTAATACTTTTGTTGGTAGAAAAAAAAAGTTGAGAGCGAAATCTACATAGGCTGGCTTCTCTCTAATAATTAACCTTTATCTTATGTCTTTCTCTCTTTCAATATCTAAGCTAGGGTTTTCTATTTCGTTGATTTTATGGTGAAATATATGCATCTAAGACCGATTTGTGCTTCTTGTTTGTCTTATGTTGTTGGTATGAGATGTATAAGTATAAGTTTTTTTAGACCCAATATCTTGAGTTTGGTATGGTGTATGTTTCGAATATGATGAGGTAACCATGATCTAAGGGGTGTTCTAAATGAGCCTTTATGACCTCGATAATGCATGACTGATTATAGATCTAGTTTTCTTAAATCGTTATGCAAATGCTGCTGATTTCTACATAACTCGACGGCCCAAACCAAAAGAACATAAACTAAATTGTAACGTTTAGTAATGTGTTTGGTTGTTCTATTATATATAGTATAATAATTTGAGGTGAAATGCAACTGTTGTTGTGGTGTAGCAACTGTGATGACATTATGAAAACGTTTATGAGTTTATCTTGTAATTCTGAGCCTTGAAGTCATACAGAAATGTATGCTACCGTGTGGTTCAAATGAAAGTTACTGTTCTGACATCTTCATTTTGTCAAATGAATGTTATTGTTATAAAATAAACTCAAAAGGTACATGAAGCTAGATATTTAGAATGTTGTAGTATGTCAAACAGATCCATTCTGTTCAAATTTGCTGCAATGTGTCAATTGTCAAATGACCCAAAGTTAGATAATTTACGTTGTATTCGTGCATCCATGGATGTGAATCTGTAATTCACAATTTATAGTCAAAGATAGATACACAATATAGTAGTTATTTGTGTTGAAGTGATCCTTGTGACATTGTATTTGTGTATTCTTGTTTTGTAGTTAGGGTACGTTGCAAAGCTCCCGCACAACGCCGTGGGGAGTTTTACTAGTTCAATATGTAAAGATAATCATGTTATTTTATTTAATAATAAAAAATTCAAGTAACTTATATACAATTTAAACATACTCTTATATTTATTCAACAATAACCATTGTAATAAATATAGGATGATTATTAGCATGAAAAAATTTAATCAGGTGCATTTCATGCCAAAGGGCCCGTGACCTAGTGGTACCAATGTGTCTAAGAAAGACGTCCATCTTCATGTGATTAAAAATTCAAAAGTCTAATGATGGACAAAATGAATAAATTTATTAGTAGATTATATATATAGTTGTGAGTTAACCGTTCTAAGATAACTTCCATCACACTAATGATAAGAACAAAACTTGTTCACCAACAAGTTTTTAAGATTATCCTGGAGGAATAAGAACATATCTATATCATATGAATAAGGACGGCACGATCAAGAAATATGTTCTTATAGACAATAAAGTGCGCATAATAAGTTCCAATGAGTTTAACATGATGATCCAGACAACTATTATTCAACTCCGTTTTCACACTCACAAACATTTCATAACATATCAAATCTTTAACTCGTACGTAAATCACTTCCATTTCTTGAAGCCTCCCTTGTGCTTACCACTAAACATGCCACCATGCTTACCAAACTTGCCCTTGTGCTTGCCAAACTTTCCATGCTTAGCATGCTTCCCGTGCTTGAACTTACCACCATGTCCCATATGACCCATATGACCCATCGGGTTATAAGCTCCATGAGCCGAATGGTGGGCTCCATGAGCCAAATGATGAGCTCCATATGCTGCAGCTGCAGCTGCTGCACCACCGGCTAGCATTGCTCCCATACCACCTCCATGTCCTAAAACCAGTATTTTAAATCACTCAGCCATTTGATACTTTTAAGTAGAATAAAATGTACATAAATGATCCATCATCTGCATCAATCACTACTAAAGGCGTGTTTGGATGTGCATTTTGGAAATTATTGGACAAACTACTTGTAAACGTGTGATTTTTAGGAACATTAAAAACACTTAATTACCCTTACTTACCAGTTTCTTAAAAATAATAAGAAAGTTTCAAACACAAATATTGAAACGTGCATTTATAAGTGATTAACCAAAACTTCAGACTCAAAATCATTACTTTGCCCCAATATATCAGGTCCAAATTCATTATGTGGCTAAACGAACTGACAATGTCCGAAACTGATCGATTGACAAAAACCCATAACTGATAAGTTAGGGACCAAAAAGACACCCAAGTCAATCCATGCATATGACTCTAATTAAAACTTCAAGCAGAACATGTACATTTGATTCTAATCACTCATATAACACAATCATTTAATTACACATCCAAAAAATGGCATATAACACACACATATTAGACATTGTCAACCAATTCAATGAGGTTGTTTACATGGTAAGAAAATTCAGAACAGTTTTCTTTACTATTTAAAAAAAATCAATTGCGTCTGTTATGATACTTTAGTTGAAGAAAGCCTGTGAAATTTTGATACAGAAATGATTTCTTTTGTTTAATGAAAATCTTTATTAGCAGCTGACAGTGGAACTAATAAGTAAGATCGTAATACAACTTGTAAAAAGGAAAAAATTCAATTCAATCACGATAAATTAATGTTGACAACAGCAATTAACCTGAATGATGTGGAGCTGATGGGCCAGGATATCCAGAAGGGGGATAGCCCTGTGGAGGGTAGCCAGGACCAGGTTGAGGATATCCTGATGGCGGGTAGCTACCACCAGGTGGTGGGTACGGCGCTGAAGGGTACCCACCAGGTGGTGGGTATCCTTGAGGAGGGTATCCTCCAGAATGGTGGTGCCCAGCAGCATATCCAGCCATACTACTGAACAGCCCTTGTCATGTTCTTCGTCGTGTTTGTTTTTATGCCCGTCGCCACCCATTTTCTTTCAATTTGGTATTGGATTCAACTACAAAGTAAATCAAAGAAAATACATGATTACAAAACAATTGGCAGAGCTGACTCTCTCAGACCTTTACAAAACCTGCATCGCTTCAGTTCCATAACATATCTAAGCCCTAGCAGCAATTATACAGAAATCAACAGATTTCAACCTAACAAACATGATTACCAACATCATTTAGATTACAAAGAATAAATACAAAATAACAACCGATGCTTGACTTAGCGGCATGTACACTTAAACCCGTGATACTAACATTACAAAGTATCAACCTTACCGGTTAATACCGATATAAGAAGAACATATCTAAACCCTAGCAACTATTATACAGCAATAGGCAGATTTCAACCAAACAATCATATATACCAATATCATTCCGATTACAGCGACTATAGATCCGATTATTACCCTAGATGAAAATAACCAACAGAAATTATAAGTTGTGTTTCTGAGATATAAATCTGAGAACATAAACCACATATATGATCTATAATCTTTCGATCCCCAATCATAGATTACCTAACCAACACTAGAATGTATGATTCACGTACGAGTCAAATTAATGAAATTAATCAAATTAAAGAGGGTCAAAGCAGATCGTTTCATCCGATCTACACATGTAACGATCTACAGATGATAATTGGTCGAAAAACGTATTTGATCGTATCCTAAAGCACAATTAGACGAAGATGAACAGATATTAAAGCAATTCGTATTACGATTCACCAAATTAAACAGAAATTGGTAAAATTCGAAAGGAGATGCTCACCAGATTGATGAATTTAGGGGAATTTAGTTGAAGGATTCAAATGTAGACCTGTAAATGTGTGTGCATCTATGTATGTATGTGTGTGTATATATAGAACAGACGTAACGTCACGCCATTGACGAAAGCGTGTTGCAATCGTGTTAAAAGATCATAAAGTTTATTAAGATATCTTAGGATATCTGAAAATATAAAAAATACATACCGTGTTTTATCTAGATATTTTCACCACACTAAGGTTTCATTCAGCGTCATATACACATACGATAATTTATCTTTTTATTGTTTAGTGTTTCATCACATTACATCATGCCATTTTTCATATTAAATAGAAAAATAAAAAGACGTGAGCAAGAAAGAAAACCAAAAATACACGGTGACCATCAATGAGAGGTAACCGTAACACCCACTCGCTGAGACACGATAGTGATGTTGTTGTTCACGTCATGTGGCCACACTATTTACCATTATGCACAGGCAAAGGTATTGGTTACCCTTGTTAGGATTCAAGTGGTGCAGCGGAGCCAACAACACACGTATGATAAGCGATATGACATGTGGACATAAACTAGAAAACGATAACGACACGAAAATTTTACATGGTTCGGTACTGGTGGTGGACTTATGTCCATGAGCTAAAACTAGGTTATTTCATTATGCTCAAAACCAAAATATTATTATTACAATGAGTAAATATATAGAGAGATAGGATTACGGTTTCTATCTTGATGACTAGGAAAACCAAATGGACCCTTGATTAAATTAATAAAATCGCCCTATCATTAATCTTCTAACCTAATTACTAGGTACTTTAAACCTAACAATCTCTTACTTGAAAGTCTTGCGATAAACTCTAGCTCGCCATCTAAGCACAATGCATTCCTGTCCCAGTAACTCTAGTAATCTAAACAACAGAAGTCATACAAGCTTTCAGTTACTAAGAACAAACTAAGACTTCAAATACCAATCCACCTAGTTGTAGTAGGCCTTGTATCAATTTCTTGAAAGTCCCATTAAAACCCCTCAGAGCTTCACTCACCTCATCAGAGATCTAGTCATGACATGGCCCGTCAATGACACATGCTCAATCTCAATCGGCACCCACTGATTCACACTACCGACTCTAGAGACTTCTAGAAGGAAAAAAAAAACATGCCCCACCATAACAAGCGCCTACAAGAGAATTTACCATTAAGAATTCCTGTTTTTCGAACCCGATGTCACTTTCAAAATATGCCTAGAACACTCTTTGTGCTCCCACTATCACCACATCCTCGACCAAGCTCAGACTACTAATGCGCTCAAATTAAAATCCCCGTGGCTCTATAATTCATGCTTGTAAAATGAATCCCCTTAGCTTCACTCGATTCAACGAGTCAAGACTTTACTATTCGGAAGTTGGTTCACTTATCCGCAAATACATAATCCTGTACCTTCCTAAAGTCTTCAATCATCTGGTCCTCCCATGCTTCACTACAGTTAGTAACATGAAATAATACAAACCAGAATCTAGAACCTAAAAGTCTTTACTGCTTTCCACTAAGTCTCAATGTCTTAAAAAACCAGATGCAAAATTCAAAATATCTTTTGACATCAACTCTAAAGAATGTCCACGCCTCCATTCAACCCACACTAAGTCATACTCCAAGTTATAGACAAACTTCTAGCCCTACTCTCATTGTCCATGTTATCCCACCCCATGCCAACCAACACTCCATGAGATGAATCCCGCAAACAATATTTCTCGACATATATCTTTACCCAGCATAAGATCCTGGATCCTCTTAAATGTCATACCATTGATCATTATCAAATAAGGAATAACATCCACAGTTTCAGACCATTTAACTTTATCACAAGATACACTTTAACTGTGTTGTATTACAGATGTAGGAGTTGATTCCATTAATTTGTTTCTTGCGTTGATCGGGCCAGCACACTACCCGTGTCATCACTTCCCTTTTGAAGTTAAAACACTTGGGATCTAATTTTTACTTTGGAAACTTCTTTAATTGGTTACGGGTAGGGTTGTAAAAAAAGTTCGTAGCTCGAAGATCGCTCGAAAAAAGCTCGAATCTAAACGAGCGGCTCCGTTGGCTCAAATTCTAAACGAGCCAAACTCGAGCTAAGGTTAGTTCGGTTCGAGCTCGGCTCGTGGCTCGGTTTGTTGGCTAGTCTCATGACTCGGTGCATATAATATATGTATATATATATATTTATAGTATAATAATAATAATTATTATTATTACTACTATCATTATTATTATGATTATTATTTTTATATTAGGATTTTAAAAATGTTTTCTTAGAAATAAAAATGAATTCTTTTTAGAAACATTAAGTATTTTGTTTAAAAAATCTATAACTTGATAGTAAATTGTTTATATTCAAAATAATGATCTTTGTTCCCATAAGTACGAAGCATCCAAAAAATGTAAAAGTCCTAATATATATCTTTGGTGTTTTCATATAAATTAATGTGAAAAATTTTTAAAAAATTAAATCGAGCCTGCTCGAACGAGCCACGAGCTGGCTCGAGCTTTTCATGAGACGAACTCGAGCCGGTGTCTTGAGCTCGTTAAAATTTTTGAGCCGGCTCGACTCGATAAGCTTTGAGCTCGAGCTCGAACCCATCCTGGCTCGGTTCGTTTACAACCCTAGTTACGGGTCAAATTAACTATTGTGCAACTTCTAGTACCTTTTTCTAGACTTGATCAAATTTTATAAAACATAATATTACAAACTATGAAAAAGTTTTATGTTGATAAAATAATATTGATATCCTTTCAAAAACCAAATAATAAAATAATAAAATAAAATAATGGTGAAACCACGGTTATAAAAGTCAAAAAGAAATTAAATACCCACGTTAAAATAACAGTGGAGTTGGTTATTTATTATACTATAAATACCTAGTATAAAGTTATCAATTGTAACGGAGATATAAAACCGTGTCAAATAACACCAATAGCACATCAACATCAGTGACCACCAATATCAAAACAATTCGTATTAAAAAAGAAATAATAATGAAAAAAATATAACTCAACGAAAAGTACGAGTTAAAACGTTGAGCCACGTAGACGAAACGTAAAACATATAAAACAATAAGTAAGTTGATCTAGAATTAGCGAGTTGCAACAGAGTCGTTAAACGAGAAAAATAAGGGTAAAAACGTTAAACCACACATGCACGCTGCAGCGAGTTAACTCATAAAATTTAGACCGAAACGTAAAACTAAAAATTTATAAATTTGAAAAGTATAGAGAACCAAATTTGAAAGTAAAAATTATCGAGTCCAAATTGTAAAAAAATGTGCATTAAATTAAAATAAAGAAATTAAATTTTTATGTGTTGGAAATTTCCCTTTCATTTTTAATTTTCTTTCTTTAAAAACCATGGAACACAAAGTTTTTATTTTTTTTATTTAAATAGTTAAAAAAACTCAAAAACATAATATTTTTTTTTCGGTTCATTTCTTTCCTTAAAATAGACGTGGAAACACAACGTAAGGGCCAATGGTAAATTTGGTTGAAACATATACTATTTTTTTTTTAGTTTTTTGTATGTTATTTCTCAAAGCAAATTTGGTATATATTAAAGCGAATTTTATCTAATGATATCCAGGTGTGTATTAGATATTTCTTACATTGAAGGCAGAGATTTAAGAGTCTGTTTGATTCGTCTGACCACGCGTCTGATCACTGACTGGTTGACCCGGTCAGCTAGTCAGTACGTTTGTTGTAGCTGACCGGGATGTCTGACCCGAAAAATAGTCTGATCGAGTCCTCCCCTTTAACCTATCTGACCAAATCTTCTGCACAAAAAACCAGCCCTAAACTCTTTCCCCCTTTTCTCCACAAAAGATCGGCCGCCTCCCCCCAATCGGCTACCTCCTCCGTCGCCCTCCACCCGCCGGTTCCCTCCTTCCGTCGCTCCCAAATTGTTGCCCCAACCTCCCACCGCCATTTTCCTCCCTCCGGCGTGTTCCAACCGTCGTGAAAGTTCGGTAATTTGTATTGATTACACAACACAAGTTAAAATACAAATACAAGTTTCAGTCAGCAGAGTCAGTCAGTATATAATTAAAAAGCCAAGTTCTAGTCAGATGTATGACTTAGTCAGAACTTCTGACTGGGTCAGCTTTTGACTTAGTCAGCTCATATTGGGTCAGCACAATCAAACAACCCTTAAGTCTTACACGAAACATGCAGGTGAATTTAAAAACACGCTATGAGAGTTAAAAGGGTGATTTGGTATATCTTTTCGAGACAAAAGAGTGAAAAAACATTAAGTTATATACACATATATATGTAATAACCAAATAAAATATATTTTCAAGTTAAAGTGTTAAACAAACCATATTAGTATCAACTTAAAAGAAATTATGTGATGTTTGAGATCATATGGTTGATACGATTTTATGTGATGTTTGAGATCATATGGATACGATTTTAGATTAATTTTACGTCAATTTTGATTTTGATATGGTGTACGACTTGTAAACCCATGAATGATCCATTCAACTCTCCTACCTTTAGCCTCAAACTTTGAATTGAACAAAGCACTTCACAATTCAATCTTAATAAAATTGCAAACAAGTTTTAACAATAAATTAATTTTCTAAAGTTCACTAACCTTTTGTTTAACCTTAAATCTTCTTTCTGCATTATATTATCGTAAATTTTAACTTATGATATTTCTACATCAGTTTGTGTGTGTATAGCATGAAAATATAGATTTTAAAGTGACCTTTTATTCCCATATATATTTTATGAAGATGAAATACTTTCTGGTCGTATAAATCATCCCTTTTAAATTAATATTTCCATTTAGAAAATGAAAAGTGAAATCAGATTTCCTTTTGCCCGTGAAGCCCTTCACGCAACGTTGACAAGCCTGCTTTCACAAACTTTATCAGTGGCGGAGCTTGAACATCTTCGTACGGGGCGTGGGGGCGAAATTAAATTTTTTTAGAGGAGGCGAACTCAATATTTATATAAAAATTTATACTACCGTACCAAAAATTACACTAACGGACTTATAGACATGATGTGTTTGGCGTGAAAAGATGCCACATCACATTATTATCATCCTACTACGAAAGACCTTAGTTTGTTTGATATATGTATTCACATTGCATTTCAAACCCCATACATATCCTCATATTTACTGGTTTACAAGACATCCAAAATTCTAAATAGGTTTGTGATACATTTGATCAATCCTTCTGAAGAAACATATTTAAATCATAATTCTATAATAAGATATAATATTTATTAACGTCAGATGTATAATAAATATAGACTCAATTAGAACTAGTGGATATAACCATACAAGGTTTTTTAAAGCGCCTTTACATTGCCACCATCAGTCTCTTAGATGTTGTTTTGTAATTTCTAAATAATTAAATACTGAATCAATAAAAGGTCTGAATCAATAAATGTTTGAATTATTAAGAGCTAGTATATTGCTTAACTATTCAAAAACAAATATCTGATAAATTCAGATAAGAGGTTTTAAACATTCAGACTCAGTATAATGCTTAACTATTTAGAGGTAAATGTTTAAACCATTTAAACATAAACTCGCAAAACAAACAGTCGGAACCATTAAGTGTTGAACCATTCATACATCTGAACTATTAAGATGTTGAAACAAACAACCCCTTAGTCAGGTTCCTTTGACCAGGATGGTCTATTTACAAGCGGCAAAAACTGTTACACGCCTCCAATTTGATGGAAAACCATATCAAATCATGTCGTTTCAGTCTGATTTTATGGTAAGCGATTCCAATATAACGGTTTCAAAGTATACATAGCCAGATGGTTTTAAACTTATCAATCAGATCGGAACCCAATCTTTTCCGGACTTCGTCCAAAGCTGGCTATGGATCGGGTTAGGATTCGGATCCGGATCCAAATTCAGATCCGGATCCGGATCCAAATTCAGATCCGGATCCGTATATCCGGTTTGGTTGTGCACATATTTCGAAAATGGGGCAAGGCCCAGGAGCCCAAGTATTGTTTAAAGTTTTAGCCCATTTTGATTTTAAAGTCTTCTTGTATGTATTTCATCCTCAGTTTCTGCCTCCTTATCCTCACTCAAGACAATCTCATCTCTCACCTTCGTCTTCTTCATCACCTTCAATTTTCCCTCTGCAAACTGAAGATTCATCATCAAATGTATGCATGAATCCAACTTTCATGTGTACCATAACCACATGTATGCATCTGTAGCACAAAATATGTCCTGTTTGCTCCCCCAATTCAACTCCTCCATTCGATTCAAATCCCACAATCATCATCCCACAAATCTCCGTAAGATTACACATATACTTTAATTTTCGTAGGTACCCACGTCTGAAAGTTTTTGTTTTGATTTCAGTTGTGATTTTATTTGTGGGATTTGGGATTTTGAATGCTTTGATTTGAATTTTGTTATGGTTTGATGTGATTATGAGTTTTTCATGATAATTGATAATCAATGTGGTTGGTAATCAAATTAAGTTAGAGTAACTACATTTTCCCTAGTGAAATAGTGTAAACTTGTAAGTTTATGTTGGAATCATTTCAATTTTAAACATTGTTAGATATTAAGAATCTTGTGAATTGTTATTCGAAATCCTAAGGAAACATTATATAATTATAAATATTGTATTCAGCTCTGTATGATGTATGTATTCTGCCAGTAGATGCATATATGGTCCATATGGATATGCTGTTAATGAAGTTTTTTAGTTTTCTGAATATATCCATGCTTTTTGGAACGCTTTATTCAACTAAATGAAGCTGAAATTGGCTGGAAAGAGTGGTTCAAGTGCTAGAGAAAATGGAGGTATAGGGGATTCTATGCTAGTTTTTAAGGGACTTAAGTGTGAATTAGGCAGAGTAAGGGAGTTCTTGGGTGCGAAAACTATGAGCAAATGCTTGTTCATCTTTTGCATTTTGTCTTATTACATTCTTAGATTAGATACCTCTTGTATAAAATAAAAAAGGTTATGGCAAATGGATATAGTTGTTTTACATTTTGTAGTGAATTGTGAGGCTTTTAGGCTTATAGGATTAGTAACTAATTTACATGGAACAAGACTTTGAAGTTGATTATTGTCATATTGTCATGGTCATGGAGAAGTATCCTAAACTTAAATGACATAGGTTTGAAACTTTTGCAATACGAGATTGGAATCACACGTCAAAGTATAGTTTAATGCTAGTAATACTAAGTTTGCAGGAGCTTTGGGTCATCGGTTTTTCCTTTTGGTTTGCCACAAAACACTGCTTTTGGACTCATGCGATAGTTTATTTTTATGTGAAGAGATCTCAAACTAGTATGGTGTGAGCATGATAACAATAACTCAAAATGAGATTAGTTTTGGTTCAGTGATATTTGCAATGATTAGAAGTGAGAAATATTGGATGCAAGTTAGTTTGTGATGAAATCATTACCATTCATAATCCACATGAAACATCATTGTGACATTATTTTATGAAACCCATAAAAATATTAAAACGTGGTTCTCCAAAAGACATTACTCCACTCTTAACAAAGGATTAATGATGAAAGCACTATGAAATTTTTTATTTTTATTTTTTTAGTGTTTATTATTTATCTCCAATTTCATCATCAATCTATTCCCAATTGTGGTTTTACATCAATATGTAGATTATTATAATAAAATTTGTCATCAATTTGTCTTCATATTCATCAGAAATTAGGTGTTCTTTTTGTACTCATGATCGGTTTGGTCTTAATGCTATAAAATGCAGCAAAATGCAGAGGGTCTATTTTTTTCCTGACTCGGTGCATTTTATCAACTACAACACCACCTGTATCAACAGAATCTACGGTTCTTAACTTAGAGAAACTACACTTATCATCTTTAGAAGTTCATTCAAATTCAGGTGCTGCTGACAGGCAATGGTCCTCATCATCATCATCAACAAGTGGAGTACTTGATATTGAAAATTTCAAGCTACCATCTTTAGAACCACATGCAAATTCAATTGCTGGGAGTGGATCATGGGCCTATAATGGTACAGTAGCTCAGGTCAGAATCTGTAATGGGTCGTACCGACTGCCTATTGTCTCTCTTTTGCGCGACAATTCTATTGGCCTTTTTAGATTAGTTATGTAATAGATTATGCCGGGTATACTATCTAGTATAATAGTGTTTTGTCAATTGACTAACTGATTTCATATACTGGTCAACTTTTTCCCACTATTCTTTCATTCCTGCCAAAAGCACACTTTAGCCGACTTACGACCTGTTGGACCCGACTCCTTTTGAGCTATCTATTTTTATCTTAAACATGTTTCTTGTTAGAAATAAAACGTACCCAAGTCAACCTGTTTATATATCAATGGGTCAAAATTGCCACCTCTGTTTGGTATGGTAGCAATACTTATAATCCTTTCCTGATTGAAACTGTCTCCACTTGAAACATTACTAAATTCAAACCGGCTATTTATAGGTATATTGATTGCTTTACAAATCTACTATCTCTTGATGTCAAATCTCTTTACATATGCATTTGACTGTCAGTATATTTGATAAAAGATTAAATATTAGTTATCACTCATTGGCATTTTGAACCTTTTCATTTAGGTAAATAAAGGAGCATCATTACCTTCAGAATTCACCACAAGTGAATATGCAGCTGCTGCTGAAGCAATTGCATTAGCAAAGGCTGCAGTCAAGGTTGCCAAGAGTGCAGCAGAAATGATGATGAACCTCCAGCGCCCCAAAACATTAGATATCAAAGAAAAACCTAAATTACCTGAGCTCGATAATTCCATAGATAAAACCAGCTCACAAATGTCAGAAGAAAGGGAACCAACATGTGAAGAACTTAAGCTTCTAGAAGAACAGCTATCAAATAGCATAGCTGTGAGATCAAAACGTCAAGTGGAACGGAAAGAAAGGAGAATTAGAGCAGCAGAAAGAGCTGAAGCCAGTAGTGTGTCAATGAAATCTGCATCTATCGGTGGCAGAGTGCGGGGTGCCGCCAGTAATGTGGCGGTAAAACCTGGAGTCAGCAGAAGACGTGGTGATAAAAAGGATATTTTTGCTTTTTTGGGAGGAATGACCAATGCCAAGCTTTTAACTGCTGCTGAGGAAGTTGAACTTTCTAAAGGAATACAGGTATGAGATTCTTTTTCTATTTAACTTGAGTTAAGTAAACATTGTACAGTTATTTAGGGGTGTTTGGATTTATGTTTCTTGAAACCGATTCATAGGGTAAAATGTATTTACTTGATTACCAGCTACTACAGAGCTGACATTCATAGGGTAAAATGTATTTACTTGATTACCCTTCATTCAACCCAATTTGAGAGACTTTTACTCCTCCCTCACAATACATCTCTGGGTTTTTTCCCCACAAGAATGTCCTTTTTTGTCTTTTTTTCGTATAATGTCCTACAACCCGTTTTGTTGCAGTGGATTATGAGATCCTGATAGTTCATGATCACATTCAAAACACACTTCCAAACATGCCATTAGGGTAAAAAAAGGTAGTTTATACTAAAGAGTTGGTCTAGGGAAACTGGTTATTGAGATTAATGTAAGAATTCCCAACTATCTCTAACTTCAAACTCACAATTTTCTTATTCTATTTTTAATTAATTTAGTCGCTATAATCACTATGAGGACACACATCCAAACACCCATAATCTTAAGTTGTTTGGCTTCCATTCGCAAAGAATTCTAATCTTTCTTTGCATTCGAATCATAATTTATTAAGATTTGAATGTTTTTAACAACAGAGCAATCATTATTGTTTTATATTCATTAGCGGCTGTTCTTGCATCTCTTTTTTTGTTCATTTCTGAAGCTTTTTATTAACCTTAAGTTCCTTGTTTTTAACACAAAGGACCTATTGAAATTGCAAGAAGTCCATAAAGATCTGGAGGCCCGTTTTGGGGTGCCGCCCACTTTTGCAGAATGGTCTGCTGCTTTAGGCATTGATCAGATACAGTTAGGCAGACGTTTACATTATGGTGAAGAATGTAGGGACAAAATGATCAGAAGTAATATTCGACTTGTTATTTCTGTTGCAAGAAGTTACTATGGAACAAAGGTCCATCTTCAGGATATTGTTCAGGTATGCATCAGTTTGGTTATAGGCCAGGCCAGTCCAGTTACCGCTTGAAATGGGTTGGTTTGATCCACGTGCACATTTTTATCAACTTTTTACAAATATTATCATGATAATTGGTAAGAAAAACAATATTATTATGATAAATGGTTAAATAAACAGTTTTTGAGGTTATATGCATAAAAAGTACATATTGGGATACTTTTAACATGTTTGACCCGTCACCCGTCTCATTTTGTAAATATGTATATTGATATGCTTCATTTGGAATAATTGATAAACCAAATTTATCCATCTATAAGTAAATTGGATAAATTGCTACCTATATTTCATTTGCTGATGTGGATATTTCTCTCAGGAAGGAATCCGAGGCCTGGTGAAAAGTGCAGAGAAATTTGATGCTTCAAAGGGTTTTAAATTTTCGACATACGCTCATTGGTGGATAAGGCAAGCGGTCCAAAGGTCACGTGCAGAACAAAGCAGGATAATTCACGTTCCGGTAAGAAAAAGATACCGTGTGCACAACACATGTTACAGGCATACTAGTCATTTCAATGCTTAGACCAAACTGAAAAAAGTTTTCATTTTCCTTTGATGATGATACAGTATTATATGGTGGAGGTACAATCTAAGGTGAATGAAGCCAGACATCGATTGGATAAGGAGCTCGGACGAAAACCTACTCGTGCAGAAATTGCAATTGAAACGGGCCTATCCGTTAAGAGGATTCAATCTGCAGAACATGCCCCTAAGCCTGCCCGATCCATTGATATCCCTGTCGGGTTTGATAACACTACCAAGCTCACGGTTTGTGCTCTTCTTGTACTTTTATCTTTAACCATCGGTCAGGTTGGGTAACGGGCCGATACGAGTTATTTTGTACGGGTTGGGTTGATCCACCTTTTGGTTTTTCAGGACCTGATTGATGATCCTGACCAAGAGACACCTGAGGAGGTATTGATAAGACAGACTATGTCTGAGGACTTACAGAAGGTGCTGAGTACATTAAACGAAAAAGAGCAGAAAGTGATTAGGTGGCGGTTCGGGCTAGAAGATGGTAAAACAAGGACATTGCAAGAGATTGGGGATGTGATGGGCGTGAGCCGAGAACGGGTCAGACAGATTGAACTTAACGCGCTTCGTAAGTTAAGAAACACAGATAGAGCGGAGACTCTTCGCCAATACTTGCCCCAATAACTCATATGCAAATGTGTACAGGAAAATCTTCTGCACTGAAAGGTGTTCGGGTCGGGTTACGTGACTGTTTTCCCTAGGTTTTCCCATGACTCGAACCGTGACCTCGCTACTAGAGGATTAACTTTACAAGAACCGGTCTTTTTTGCTCATCTCTAAATTTATTCTTGTTTCTTATTCTCGTTTAGGCCAAGGCAATGTGTCTTATTCTCAAGATTTTTGATTTGTTATTTGTAAATGAACCAAGTCACTCGTTACCAAATCAAGTCAAGCTTAAACGAGCTTGAACTTGAATATAAACCCATTTAATAAACTAGTCTAAGCTTCATATACTGGGCGTGAGTTAAGATCTTGAAAATTTTCTCACATCGGAACTCAAGCTTATACGAGCACAAGCCTTGTTTACACCCCTAGATTTGTGCTCATAATTCATGTCATCCGATGACTAAATGGACAGTTTTATTTAATCAAATCGTCTTTTGATTTAAAAACTGCAGTCATAACATTTAGAATTACTTTTAAAGCTTGATGATTTAAAATGATCATAATCGGTAAGCTTGATGTTTTTGTGTATTACTCATTAGATGATTATCTAATCCTTATCAATTAAAAAATTGCACAATGACCTGATGAAATTACACAACGAGTAAAAAAACTTTATTTTTATATCAACACTATACACATTTTAAAGAATAATAAATGCTTGTTTTTAAGATTTATTTTTTTTTAAATAATATCGTATATAAACAATATGAATGTTTTAAAAAATGTGTAACTTGAGAAAAGAGGAACATTATTAACTTTGTCCCAACCTAATTTGATAAAAAAAAACACATGTTAACATCTGAATCATTTTTATATATATTTTTTGTTTTAAAATACTTTGTATTTAAACATTTCTCTAAAAGTTAATACTGAAACATGTTTCTTTACTCAAACCACAATAACCGTTGTCTAATTAACACAAATATTATTTAAGAATTGGCAAGACCAAGATTAGTCGTAATATCCTATAATGTTACAAATTTTAAACATCAAGTCTCGTAGGCATAACTGTTATTGTAAAAGGTTGATATCTAAACGTATGGTTTCCGTCAAACAACATAAACTATTTGTGTGATTATATTATAATATTATTAATTGACAACTATGTTTTCGTATGAATTTGTACCTTAAGCTTTGATGATTATACCATCATTATAATAAATATTACTAATTATCAAATTCTTTGTGTTATTATGGTTTGTACCTTAGTTTTAGTGGGTTGTATCAACTTTTGTTTTTTTTATCTTTAATTTATTTACTTTAAGACACAATACCTTTACATTTGTTACATTTTAATACCTATAAGTTTTTAATTTCTAATTTGGTCTCCTATTCTTTTCATTTTTTACAATTTTTTTTTATTTTACGTTTTGGTCTAAGTTTTACGAGTTAACATGTTGTGACGTGCGTGTGTGTTTTAACGTTTTTACACCTATATTTTTCCCGTTTACGGACCCGTTACAAAAGTGTGGGTCTTAGATCGACTTAGTTATTGTTTTTAATGTTTTATGATTCGTGTGCGTGGTTTAATATTTTCACGTCTACATTCCATTTGATTCTATTCTTTTGATTGATTTACTTTTTATATGAATTTTACCGCTGTTGGTGGTCACTAACGATGATATGACATTGGTACTACTTGCATGATATTACGCCCCCAGCCGCAAAATGAGGGCTTAATACTAGTCTATACTAATTACCAACTTTCTTATTTATTATGAGTTGTACAACATGTTTTAAGGTTGTACCTAACTTTTGTCATATTTTTTTTAATCATTAACTTTTTTATTTTAACGCATGGCTTTTACATCATTTACAATTTAACCCAAATATTTTTTACTTTTAACTTTGGTCCCTATACTTTTTATATATAAAAAAATTGTTTTACGTTTCTGTCTACATTTTGTGCGTTAACACGGCGCATTGTGCGTGTGTAGTTCAACGTTTTTACGTTTATTTTTTCTCGTTTAACGGTCCCGTCGTAATGCGATGGTCTAAGATTGACTTAATTATTGTTTTATATGATTTACGTTTTGCTAACGGTGGTATGTCATTGGTTCTATGCTTTAGTTGGTGGTCAATAAGGTGGTTTGTCTTTGGTGCTATCTGACATGGTTTGACGTTTTCTGTAACAACGCGATGGTTTAATACTAGTCAAGTCTAATGACTACCTGGAAAATGGCAATACATAAAGAAAGAGGTTTTAATTTCCAAGTTCCAAATATACCTCAAGAAAGTTTATTCGGTTGTTTTTCAATTTCTAAAACTACGTGGGTTATATCTAAACATTTAAACCCAATTACATGAGGGTTTATCAGCTTCCCCAAGCTTCCACCATCCGACGACGTGCATCTTGCCGGCACCGGCGACGGCGATAAACACCTCCGTCTTGTATAAGGTAGATCTAATGAATCCCATTGTATCTTCTCATGATTGTAAGTTTCAAATTCTGCATGATCACACAATTTCATATTTTACCCTAGCGACTGAATCTTGAGCTTGATGGATTTGGGTTTCATCTTGAATGGAATACGATACAAGTTTTGGGTTTTTATTTGTCTTTTTTAGTTTTGAAATTGATCCATTTTTGGTAGGTATGTTTTTATGGAGGGTGTTCTTTATGTGGAAATCTTGCTTCTGAATGCGTCTTACCTGTTCGACGAAATGCGTGAGACAAAAATATTGTGATAAACATCTAATCGCTTATTTGTTTGACTAGATATTCCCCATTCCACTCACTGTTACACCAGCATCAACTCGTGAATATGATTTTCAGTCTCACCACTCTTCATTGCACCAATATGTTTATTGTTTTTGTATTTTATAGGGGATCTCGGTCCTTTATTTATAGTTCTTGCATTAACCGATCTGGAATTAGGTGTACCTATATTACAAGCTCTCGTCTGAGCCAGGATCACGAATTCCGTGCAGCAATCAACTTACAGAAAACTAAGGACAATGACTACGCCCCATAAGATGAAAGCGATTCCTGCCGCTACTTTTTGAGTATCCCACTCCTCTATTGAACATAAAGTCATCTAAACAACAGCTTTTTAGCTTGCTTCTTGACTGTGGCGATCCCCTTCTTCTGTTCTTGACTCGTACCTGAAGCTAAGCCGGACAAAGGAGGCTTCAAAGCCTTATCTTCGTCTTTCATATAGAAAGTATAAATATAAGAGAGAGAGAGTTGGAGGGGGAGAGGCCGTGTGGCCGCTCACGCTTTGGATTCCATCAACCACGTATGAGAGGCGTGGTGTTTCACGTGTGGGGAAATGACTAAATGGTCAAATCGGGCCACATTGTGAGGCGTGATGGGCTTGTAGCATGGTCTCAATATTATTACTTTTGAATTATTGATACCCAATTTTAACTTCCAATGACTGAGGATTCGTCAAAGCTTTAGCTGTTACTCTTGCACTTAAAAGGAAACTTCTTTGGCTCTATGAATATTTGGATCTCATGATATAATCGAATCTTGATTTCTAATTTTCTATAGTAGCATGCTCTATATGGGTGTTCATATCATTTGTTGCTTTATTCTTATAGAAAATTGGTAGATTGATCAGTTTATTGTTATGCTTATGCTTGATAAGATTCAGGAAGCTTTAATGTAATTGGTTTCTTTATCTGTTAATTTAGGTACTGTTGCTGCAAATCAAAAGGTTGAAGATTCTTTCCATCGTCAAATATTTCTATATAGAAAGATGAGTTTGTTTCAGCAATGGGCCTTCATAGTAAAAGAAGCACTAGATAAAAGCTTTCTAGTTGCCAAATTCTTCTGTGCTGTCCATGTCACTAATACCTACCTCTGCTCTACTGCTTTGGTAAAAAACAATCTTTACAACATATATTATCTCTTTGTCAATGTTTCTCCTTTAATACAATTCTAACAATCAACCACCTGCAGGTCCAAGGTCCTAGTATGCTCCCTACTTTTAACCTTACTAATGAGATAGTCTTGCTTGAGAGAATCTCAACACGAAATGGTAAAGCGGGTACTGGTGATGTGGTTGTACTCAGATCACCTGAAAATCCAAGAAGTTTGTCACCAAAAGAATTATTGGAATGGAAGGTGACAATATCACCTACATTGTGGATCCGAAAAATAGTGATAAAACCGAGACCATTATTGTATGGTTTATTTACAATAATTTTTTTTTCTACTTTGAGTGTGGGTTTGTGTGATTAGCACCTTATAGTTGATGGGTTAGTATTGTATATATGTAGGTTCCAAAGGGACATGTTTGGGTTCAAGGAGATAATATTTATAATTCTTATGATTCGCGGAATTTTGGGCCTGTTCCTTACGGCTTCTTCAAGGCAAGGTTTTTTGGAGGGTAAGATTTCTTCCTTGCTTAATTTTCCACTAAGCTTAGGTTGTTTTGGACCCAACTTTCGATACTATTGCATTACATCTTGATATGTATCCTAATTGTTTCAGTTACTTTATCTATTCCTTTAAGACCAAAATATGACCATTTAGTATTATATTCTAATGATATCTTCTTGACATTATAAATTGTTGTGAACTTTATCGGCAGAAGAAGGAAATTTGACAACATTAACCTACTTAAAAAGGATTACAGTTGCATCTTTTTGGATATAAACGATTAACACCTATGTCATGTTTATTAAAATAATTACTAGGTATGGATTTCAATAAAACAAAAAACAAACTCTATTTGTGAGAGGGAGGAAGCTCATTCCTCTCATGAAATATGGAATGTAATCAAACATTCTTAGTTTTAAAGGCAGAATTAATTAACATATTCCTTTATTTCATCTTTGACTGGCAGACAGGGTTGTCCAAAAGATTCCATTCATCTCCCTAAACTCTGTCCTATACATTGGTGTATCTTTATTCAATTTTTAGAACACATGTCAAATTGTCAATTTATTTTCTTTTATTTATTGTTTACTTTCAATATGCTTCAACAAAATGTTATTTTCCAAACCAACATGGCATGGGACAGTTGTATCTGACTATCTGTTTATGTTTTCGTAGCTGCATGAATATTGTTTTTTCTCTCTGAACTTTCAACTTGACACTTACAATAGTTTTCTTATATGTAAGGTATGAATCATGAAAATTCAGTAGTTAATAATATATATATTTGTATAAATGTTTACAGATATGGCCTGCTAGTGTATTTGGATCAATTGCAAGGAGACCAGAAACTGTTGACCCTGCCCTTAAGGTACATTCTATGCATGGCAATTTACTTCAATGTCAATGTTTGTTCGTTTAAAAGTAGATATGATTAGTAAATGCTATATTTACATGTCGTGAGAGGAGCAACCCTTGGTGTGGCTACAAAAGTTATGGTTCTGGCAACTCTTTTTGGTTGACCCTAAACACTTTTTGTCTAAGAGTTAAGTTTTTTGTAAACAACTAATATGTTGAAGGTGATGACAAAAATTATCAGCTTAATGATAGTTTAATTATTGAATTTATGCGATTTAAGATGTTTTAATTACTAAATTACACTTCTGGTGACTTTTGACAACTAGTCATTTCCTTTTTAGCTACTTTTTGTTCTACATCTCTAACCCATCAGAGGTAATATGTAACCCGAATTGAGCCATTTATTAGTAAATAGATCAAACTATCTTAGTTTGCCACCTCAGCCTTTTGTGGTTAGGAACTTAGGATCTTTGTGGCAAAATGCAATGCGTATAAACCCTTTCGTCCGTACCCTCACCAAGCCAAGGGACCTTTGTGCATCAAAGTCATCCATGATATCTTGATCACAAAATCTAGGTGGTTTTTTCTTAATGTATAAGAAGTAAGTACATCAACCTCTAGTTCATATTTGTTTTGGTCACAGGTCTTGGAGCAGCAGAACCAGTCATGACTTGTAGCACTCATCATACCTTCATTCTTGGATTTGTCTTGCATTTGGCTGGCATTTTCTGTTTACAATCCTTTGAGGGATTACATCTCTTGTATTTTTTGAGCAATAATTTAAACATCACTTGTTTACCATAGAGACAATGTATACCACTTATCAAATTTGGGAAATAATATTATGTGGATTTAAAAACTTTTGACTAGTTTTAGTTGTTATCTGGAAATTCCCTTTTTGCCCAAGTGAACTCATGCAGTCATGCTTTGATGTTTGTTTCATGTGATATGGATGTGTTTGTTCTTTTAATGCTATTTTAGTGTTTGTTTGGAGCATCTTCATCTTCATGCTCAATAACAACCACCCAAAAGAAATAATAACAATAAATTTTTTGTAAGGCAGCTCAAGGGCCGCCCTTGGGTGACTATGGCATGCGGGGTTGGAGCAATGCCCAAACCCCAAGGAGAGTTTCTAGTAGATGGGTGTAATGTTTTCAGAACCGGATCGGACGTCGAACCGGACGCCTTACTGGTTTGGTGGTCGGACCGGATTTAATTATATTTTAATTATATTTATATATGTAATTAAATATAAGTAATTTATATATGGTTTATATATATATATATGTTTTATAGTTATATATAAAACTTAACTATATTTGTATATCCGACGTACTAATTTATGGTTTAACACCCCGTTTTTACCCATTAAAACTAAAAAAAAAAGGAAAACCGGTCCGAACCGGTCCCGGCACCGAATCCCGGTCGAACCGGTCAGACCGGCCGGTCCAATCCGGTCTCAACAACAATGGATGGGTGGGTTGGAACCATACCCAATTTTGATTTAACAACTTTTAGAATATTCTTAACTTGTTTCACTAGGGTTTTTAAAAAAAAACCAACTCCTTTGATTTGAGTAGTTAAAGATATGATTTGTTGTCTTCGATGTGGGATCAAGAATCTTGACAGAGATAAGACAAACCTAATTTTATTTGCAAACAAAAAAAATATAAATTGAAAATAATATATTAAGAAATAGCAAATTGAATTATAATAATCCAAACTACTACTTATTTTAATATGTTTTAATAAATATTTAAAACATATTAGATTTAAGATTTCAGTTATTTTAATCTTAAAGTATAATTTTATAATTTTTATTTTTATTATTTGTTATTTAAAATTTGTGTTAGTACATAGTTTACAACTTGATGTACTTAAATGTATTTATAATATACTAAATATCAACTTTTCTATCCATAAGGTGTTGTACCTTATGCATAGAGTGTTGCATCTTATGTTTTGTGTTTTATAAAAAATAATGATTTTTTTTTGTTTTAACCTAAAACTTTTTTTATCTTTTTTAATTTGACCTTGCAACTTTTTATACTTTCAAATTTAATCCTTTATACTTTTAATTTTTCATGAATTTCCAGTTTACATTTCGTTCTAAGTTTCGCAAGTTAATACTACACAACTTGCATGTGTGGTTCAACATTGTTACGTTTATTTTTCACGTTTGATAGGTTTGGCGCAACTTGAGGGTCCTAGATCAACTTGGTTAAACATTTATATCTTGTACGTTTCGGTCTAATTTATCCACATTAACACACCACAACTTCGATATTGATGGTCGCTAGCGGCGGTGTGACATTTTGATGATATTTGACACGGTTTTACTCCCCCGTCGCAACACTAGGGCCTTGATTCTAGTTTTATATTATTTATCATTCTCAATATGTAAGTTATAAATTTATTTATAATAGTTATCCCCTCATATTAGGGCATTCAATCTCAAAACTCTTTCACGATATCATCTGCGAGTTAGAGACTCTTTTGCTCCTCAGATAATTATCTAGAATCTTATATAGGTTATGATAGGACGTGTGATAGAGAATTATAATGCAAGTAATTAATAGGAATCCTAGTTATAGTCAAATTAGTTTTAGATTGGCTATAAATACCATGTATTTGGTAGGGATTAAAGTCAAGTTTTAGAGATAGTTTTCTTGAATAATACACAATGATCGGGTGTTAGCCATCAAATACATCATTGTGTTCCTTCCCTAATTTCTGATTTGAATATTCCGTTACCAATTACTCCCTTTAATTGGTATCAGAGTGGATCAAAGTTAATTGTGAAGGACCTGTGATATCAATTAGAAGAGGAAGGGACTTGCGATTGAGGATACACTCTTAACTTTTCGATTCAGGATTAACAAGTTGCAAGCAGCTCTTGTAGCTGTTGATTGTCTTGTTATCAGTCGATTTACAGTAGGTTGGAAGCAGGAAACTACTGATTGTCCTACGCACAAATCGACCAGAATCGAAAACATGAAAAATACAACCGTGTTAGAGGGACGTATTTAATAAAATTGATTCACCGGAGTCGACGAAAACCTACAACCGGCGAAAGAAAAGAACAATGGCTGAAGGAGAAAGTGCGAACCCGTCGGTGACAATCAAAGAAACGAACCCAGGTTCCTTTCAGTGTCCGATGTTAACTTCAACTAAGTACACAATCTGGAGCATGCGTATGGAGGTTATTTTTGGGATTCATGGGGTTTGGGATGTGATCGATCCGGGATCCAATGATGCGAAGAAAAATAACGTGGCGAAGGTACTTTTTGTAAGGATTCCTGAAGTCTGATGCAACCCAAAACTGCCTAAGTGTTTCAGCAACATGCACTAAGTACTGAAGTGAAGAATGCTTCGGAAGAATTACACAACGCATTAGAAAAAATACTCTAAGTGTAATATCTTCCGAAGCCAAGACAATATCTTCCGAAGCCTAACATGAAGTCTTCCGAAGCTTGAAGAGACAAAGTCTTCCGAAGCTTCAACCTATGAAGACAGATTTCTTCCGAAGACTTTTAGTACACATGCTTTATCTGATGTACTGTTCCATAAAGCACCTTTTCCGCTGCGTCTCTCTGATAAGTCACCAACTTACAAGAGTTGGTGAAAAGGTCCATGCTTTTGGTAACTGTACATTGAGGTCTTGTGTCTGAGACTTTCTACTTTATGTACTTTATCCTTTTGTAATGTATAAGGATGTGAGCTATGGCATGTCATAGTCACAAGGTCAAAAGGCAGATATGCCTTTTGATCCTACAATTGATTTTGTTAGTGTCTAGTCAATTGTATCCAGCTGGCTTTCATAGTATAGCCGGCTGTAGGTTGTAGTATAAGTATTCCAAGTTCTTGTATCTTTCCATATGCTTTGTAACACTTGTAAAAGAACTTGAGAAAGCAATATACTGCTACCTTGAAAACTATACTCTCTTGTTCTGTCTCTTGCTTTACTTGTGTTCTCTGCATCACCTTTGGTTACCCAGTTCACTGTTTGATTAACGTTTAGTTAATCTCCTCATTGTGTTGTTGTGTTGTAATTGTGTTCAAGCCCTTGAACGATCCTGCAATTGGTATCATAGATCCAGCAAGTGAGGATGATGAAGAAGTGATAGTGAGGAATCCCTCTGAGAAGAGTGAAGAAGAGGATTCCTCCAAGGGCCACTATCCTTCTGAGGAGAAGAAATTTACTGTGATGACCAAGTCCAAGAGAAAGAACTTGATCAGGAAGAGCAAAAGGAAAGCAAAGAAGGCTCAAGAAATCAAGGCTACCTTTGATGCTAAGCAGAAACAAGTGTTTATCTCTGCAGGCTTCAAAGCAATAAGGACTGAAGACATCCACCAAAGCCTTTTATCTAAGAGTTCTGGTTCATGTTCAAATCATCTCAGTACAAAGAAGAAGACTGAGCTGCTGTGTACCACTGCTGCACAGCCTGGACCATCAAATTCCAAGAACAGTTCACAGCCCAAGGAAACTGTATCTGAATCTACCAAGATGAAGGTGAAAAAGGAATGTGACCAAGGCCAGTCTTGCTCTCAAAAGGAGATTTCTTTGAAGAAGAAAATGCTGTGTGTTATGTGTGAAAGTACTTCTCATATTGCCAAGGATTGTCCATACAATCCTAAAAGTACTATCCACATGACCAATACAAAGACTTCAAAGAATCTCAAGAAGTCTCAAGCTTCGGAAGGAAAGTCTGTTTCCTTCGGAAGCTCCAAATCAAAGAAGAAGGTAAATGGAAAATTACCTTCGGAAGCAAAGTTGGTCTCGGAAGAAAGGAGTTCTTCCGAAGTACTAAAATCTACTGCAGTGACTGTAGATTCTTCCGAAGTATCAGTCATTAAAACTTGTGAAGCTCCAAAAGCTTCTAAGGTTTTGAAGGTCAAGTCCAAGACTCCAAAGGTGGTGTGGAAGTCTAAGAAAGACCAAGTGACTGAGGTTTCTCCATCAACAACAGCCGAAGATCCCCTCTGTACAACCATAGGATCTATTACTGTTGCATTATCTTCTATTACACTTACTGAACCCAAGACAAGTAAGGCTTGGGTTCCAAATGTAACTAATCATTTTCTTTGTGCAGGAACAGCTCAAGACAAACAAGAATGTCTGGATAATTGACAGTGGCTGTTCCAGGCACATGACAGGCGATAGGTCTTTACTTCATAATTTTGAGAGAATTGATGGAGGACCAGTTGCTTTTGGAGGAAATGAAGGTGGTTACATTATGGAGGGGCAAGGTCACAAATGGTAAGCTCAGCATTGAGAGGTAAACTTGTTAAGGAGCTTGGGTACAATCTTCTGAGGTATCTCAATTTTGTGATCAGAGTCATAACATGCTCTTCACTGAGCATGAGTGCATTGTTCTCAAACCTGGAGTGGTCATTCCTCATGAGCATATTCTGCTCAGAGCCCCCAGGAAAGGAACATGTACAAGATGGATTTGCAAGAAACATCTCCCTCTGGAGAAGTTTCATGCTTTATATCTAAAGCAAATAGTGATGAGTCTTTCCTATGGCATAAAAGAATGTGCCATGTAAACTTTAAGAATATGAATAAATTAATCAAACATGATCTGGTAACTGGAATGCCAAAGAAAGAGTTTACAAGCGATGATCATTGTGTTGCATGCCTGAAAGGAAGCAACACAAGGTATCTCACAAGCCTAAGGAAAAGAACTCCATCACTACTCCCCTACACTTATTACATATGGATCTCTTTGGCCCCACCAGTGTAATGAGTTTAGGAAGGACCTTATACTGTCTAGTGATCACAGATGATTTTACAAGATTCACTTGGGTTTTCTTTCTTAGAACTAAAGATGAGACTCCTGAGATTCTAAAGAATTTCATCTTAAAGATTGAGAATCAATGTGATCACAAGGTCAAAACCATAAGATGTGATCAAGGAACTGAATTCAAAAACCAAATCCTTGATACATTTTGTGATGAAAAGGGTATTACAAGACAATACAGTGCTCCAGGACTCCTCAGCAAACGGAGTTGCTGAGAGAGGAGAAACAGGACACTTATTGAAGCTGCAAGAACTATGTTGTCTGACTCTAAACTGCCTATCACCTTCTGGGCAGAGGCAGTTAAACTGCCTGCTATGTGCAAAACAGAGTCTTAGTAGTTAAGGACACATGGTAAGACCTTATGAACTTTGGCACAAGAGGAAACCTTTCATTGGTTTTCTCAGGTCATTTGGATGTCCCTGCACCATCTTGAATACCAAAGATCAAGTTGCCAAGTTTGCTGAGAAATCAGACGATGGACACTTCATTGGATACTCTTCTCAAGCTAAAGCTTATAGAGTATACAATCTCAGAACTAGAATCATTGAGGAGTCAGCCAATGTGACTTTCAATGAGCACACTCCCAGTGTGGCTGGTTCTGGTCCGGATTGGCTATTTGATCTTGATTTAGTTACCAACTGTTTTAATAAATCTTGTGAGCATGTTTCAGGATCTGCAGAAAATTTAAATACAGGTGATCCTGATCCAAGATTTGAGCTTGGAAGACCTTCAGCTCCAGTTGGAACTACTTCGGCAAATGAGGTTTCTATCAGCACAACAATGATAAATCCAGCTGATACATCTGGCATGCCTTCAAATTCCAGTTCAGAGGCCTCTCAACCAGATAAAGACATCTCAATTGCAGAAGATAACAATGGTGATGGTGAAAGTGATCAAGAATCTCTTGATGCTAATAACTATACCATAGATGATAACATCAATGATGTCACACACTCATTGGATCAAGTTAATCTTGATAAGTGTGATAATGTGGAGGATCAATCTTCAAGACCAGATCTAAATTCTCAAATTTGGATCTATCTCAGCAACTTGCTGTGATCCCTCAGCTAAGGATCCACAAGTCTCATCCTACTACAAACATCATTGGAGATGTTATCTCCGGGGTAAAGACAAGAGGGCAAACCATGAAGCAAATGTTGTCTTCACTCTTGTTTTCTATCCCAGTTAGAGCCAAAGAAAGTTGAGGAGGCTCTAAAGGATGGAAGTTAGGTTGAAGCTATGCAACAAGAGCTGCTTCAATTCAAAAGACAGAAAGTTTGGAACCTTTGTCCTCTTCCTCATGGGAAGACTACCATTGGAACCAAATGGATTTTTAGGAATAAAAGGATGATAGAGGAATCATCATCAAGAACAAGGCTAGACTAGTTGTTCAAGGATACACACAAGAAGAAGGGATTGACTACACTGATGTCTTTGCTCCTGTAGCTAGACTAGAAGCTGTTAGGATATCCTGGCATTTGCTGCATCCAAGAACTTCATGGTCTACCAACTTGATGTAAAGTGTGCTTTCTTATATGGAGTGATTGATGAGGAGGTTTATGTCAAACAACCACCTGGTTTTGTAGATCCTGATCATCCGATATGTCTGCAAGCTTGACAAAGCTCTCTATGGGCTGCATCAGGCACCCAGGAAGTGGTATGAGACACTGTCTGAGTATCTCTGTAAACATGGTTACAGGAGAGGTACTATAGATGGAACTCTCTTCATCAAAGGACAAGGAAACGACATTCTGCTAGTTCAAGTATATGTGGATGACATCATCTTTGGCTCAACCAATTCAAGGCTCTGCAAAGACTTGAAAAGCTGATGAAAGATAGATTTGAAATGAGTTCAATGGGAGAACTTAATTTCTTTCTGGGAATTCAAGTGAAGCAGGTTGAAGATGGCATTTTCATAAGTCAGTCAAAGTATATTCAAGATATACTCAAGAGGTTCAACATGACTGATTGTAAGACTGCTAAGACACCCATAGCCAGAAACCACTCCTTTGGTCCAGATCTTGAGGGGGAGTGTGTAGATGAGCACTTATACAGGGCTATGATTGGGTCTTTATGTATCTTACAGCTAGCAGGCCTGATATCATGTTTGCTACATGTATTTGTGCAAGATATCAAGCTAATCCTAAGATGTCTCACTTAATCACTGTGAAAAGGATTTTAAGATACCTCAAAGGTGCTTCAACACTTGGTTTATGGTATCCAAAGAATTCTAATTTCAATCTGTATGCCTATACAGACAGTGATTATGGTGGTTGCAACATGACTGCAAAGTCTACATCTGGGGGATGTCAATTTCTTGGTGGAAGGGTTGTCTCATGGCAATGCAAGAAACAAACCTGTGTGTCTGCATCAACTGCTGAGGCTGAATACATTGCTGCTGCAAGCTGCTGTGCTCAAGTGCTTTGGATTCAAAATCAGATGCTAGACTACGGATTTAACTTCAAAGAGACTCCTATCCACATAGACAACAACAGTGCTATCTCTATCACTGAGAACCTGTGCAGCACTCAAGGACCAAACACATCAACATCAGGTATCATTTAATAAGAGAAACTATGAAAATGGGTTAATTAAACTAGTCAAAGTTCACACAGATGAACAATATGCTGATCTGTTCACAAAAGCTTTTGATGAACAGAGATTTAAATATCTGATATCAGCTATTGGGATGATTAACTTTGAGTAGATTTTTCTTAAAAAACTAATTCTAATTATTTTTCTTAAAATATGTGTGTCCTAAGTTGTCTAGTTCATCACTTTCATAAGCTCATGTTTTCTTTGAATGAAAAACTCTTTTTGAAGACTTTCCTTGAATTCTTGAAAATTTTCTGACACTTCGGAAGCTAACATTTTACCTTCGGAAGAAAAATATGTCTTCAAAATAAATGACTGTCTAAGAAAATTTACCTTCGGAAGAAGTCAAACTTTATCTTCCGAAGCTTAAAATTCTCAACTTAGACACTATTCATTTTTAAGGACTTTTTCCTCCGAAGCAAAAAATTACTTTCGGAAGCTTTGTTCAATCTTATACAAAGCATCCAAAAGTTTATTTCTCTTCCGAAGCATAAATCTTTAAGACTCTCAGGAAAATTCTTCCGAAGTCATTTTAGCTTCGGAAGCTTTTTCAATCAAACTTCCGAAGACAAATTACTTTCGGAAGCCTTTCGAATTCCAAGAAAACTACTTTTTGAGCAAAAAGGTAAACTACTTTTTCAGAGGTGGGACCGACATACGGATTTCAAAGTTTATCCTCTTTCATTAAACTTTATCTGAAATCCTTCTCTCTATATAAACCCAACGGTTTCCCCCCTCTTCTATCATCTGCTTTTTTCCATACCTAAAACCCAAAGCTTTCTCTCTGAAATTTACTTCCCATTCTTTTCTCTTCATCTCTGAGCTACCTCACAATGGCTGACCTTCCACACAGAAATGATCCTCACTTTGCCATGCAGCTACACAGACAACACAATCAGGTTGCTCTGTTATGCTCTGACAAAGATCCTCATTTCTCAGAGGTTTGCCGTTTCTTGTCTTTGTCTCACTACTTCACCTCCCTAACCATTGATCCTCCTCTATATGAGGATCATTTGCTTGAATTCTGAAAGACCTGCCAAGAGGTCATTATGGATGGGAGAAGGCACTGTCTGCCACAGTGCAGGGGAGAACAATTTTCATCACTCCGGCCATCATCAACCGACATCTTCAGCTGGATGATGAAGCAGGTGAAGTGTTCTTTCCAAAAGAAGCGGTTAATCATTCCTTCGAGCAGATGGGCTATGAAGGAGATTTCTCTGTAAAGACCTTCAGGAAAGGGAAGGTCTCATCCCAGTGGAAATACCTGCTCCATGTGGTTATCCACAGCTTATCAAACAAGCATGGTGGATGGGACCAGATTCCTGAGGATCTCTCCTTTATAGTTCATGGGATGGTTCAGGGGGTCAAGTTCAGGTATTCACAATTTGTTTATACTAATTTACTTGCAAACTTAGACTCCTTAGAATATTACATGTTTCCTAGATATGTTCAACACATTCTTAACTGTGAACTGGGCTCACAGTTGAGGGAAACAGGCAATATTCTTAAACTGGGACAGATGAAGCCCGGCATCTTTAAAATTATGAAGAAGCCAACTGTAGGCTTCTCAGGGGTAGAAACAGCCTTAGTCCCAAAAATGTTAGAGCTCATTGCTCAAGGTGACAACATAGCAGTCCAAGCTAGTGTTGAACCCACACCTACTGCTCTCCTACCCTCTTCACAACCTCCAATTCATCATCACCTACAAAAGAAAATCCAACGAACCCCTGCTCAGGCTATTGAGTCTGTGCAGGCCCCAAATACTCAACCTTACAGGAAGAAGTGGACTCCAGAGCTCCCACTTCTCCTGAGGAGCAAACCACTCCATTACTTTACCTATCAGGGCTGAGGTTCCTCAAGCTCAACCTGATGAGCTCATTAGCCCAACAACTGTAAGCCTTCACTCTGAGTCTCAACACTCAAGTGAACAACCTTCAGGGGACAGCTACCATCCCCAGCCTTTGGATCTAAACCAACCAATTCCAACCTATCCTTTTACATGATGAAGACTTAGGATTCAGTGAGTACCATGAGTCTCTTCTCCTCCCCTACTCAAAGAGAGATGAGTACCTCTGACTCTCCTCAGTCTATCCCTCATCAGTCACCTATTACTGAGGTGGACACATCTGAAACTGTTCAGGATGTCCATATGGAAGAGGCTCTCACTTTTGAAAGTGATTACATCGTTAAGACCTCAACCATGGCAACTCAGCCCATGGCATCTTAACTGAGGTTGCCAGTGAGCAGAGGAAAACCAGCAGCCAAGAAACTCAAGCTGGTGGTGAGAGAAGGGACTTTGGTCCAATCCTCTCATCCCCCAGTGATTCTTCTGATGAAGATGAGGGGAATTTGAGACTAAGGTACACACAATTGTCACAAACATGTACCTATCTAGTCTCTAAGGTAGTCACTTGGAATCTCAGGTGACTACCCTGCAAAACAGGGTCAATGATCAGCAACTCAGATTTCATATCTGCAGGAAAAACTAGCTGAGAGACCTTTAAGGAGAGCTCAACCAGAAACACAAGAACCTGTGGAAGTGATTGATTTATCCTCCAGCTCACCTATGCAAGTGGGTGATGCTACCAAAAAGGGGGAGAATGTTATCACAACCACAGAACCTGGGAGTTCTTCAAAGAGAATGGACATAGAGGACTCACCATCCTCACTTGCTGTTGTGCATTCTCAGCAACTTCCTCAAGTTCACATTAATGGACTCTATAGACTCTCATCAGGAGTCTCTTTGAGGAAGGTATACCAAGGGCTGTCTCATCTCCACCACATGGAACTGGCAACTACATCATCAGATGGAGGTATGATGATGACAGAAGAGCCCTCATACTTCACAGAGTTCAAGGTCAACAAGAAGTCTTTCAGTTCCAAAGCCTAAGCTTCTATGAAGGACTGGATTAGTCAACATGCCACTTGTCAATCCAAGCAAATCTAGACAAGCTGACAGGCTGGCTCAAAGAATCCAAGACAGGATCCTTGCAGAGTTCTCTCTAAGAAGGAGACTTAGGCAATCAGGCAATGTCATCGGTCAATGGATGTTGAGGTGGACCCTAAGATTAGCTTCATAGGGGAAACCTGGCTGAAGGCCCAGTGGCAGAACCTGAGACCCTTGTCTCACCATCAACAACTGCTGCAGAGATCCAAACTCCATCTGAGACACCTGCTGGTGAAGGTGTTTCTCAGCCTCTCTCTGGCCAGAGCATGGAAGCTACACCAAGCAATGAAGGCCAAGCCTCAATCCACCCTGAGTCACAAAGGTCTGTTGGTGACAAGGGAAAAGGATAATGACTCCTGAGGAAATTGAGGAGGAAGAGAGAGAGAGGAAAAGGAGGCTAAGGGGAGAAAGTTCTTCTGGGTCATCAAAATTCATGCAAGCTGCAATCAGGTCTGCCCCCAGACCAAATACTCAAAATGATGAACAAAGGGCAGTCAGGATTAATTACTTACAGACCAGGAACTATGATGTTGATGAAATCATCTCCCTCCCTTTAGAAGAGTTGAATGAACTGGCTGACATGGAAGTGTCAAGAGAGATTAAGGAGAAAGAGGATGCAAGGTTACTTCTCCAATTCAAAGAGGAGAAGAGACAGAAAAGACTTCACAAGCATACTCCACTCTCTCTCCAGTTCAAGAAAGTCCTGCACAGGAAGATGTGGCTCCACAAGAACCTCAGGTAGATAAAGAAGAGGATAGAATCAAAATGATAAACTACCTGAGTGCCACAGGCTTCTATCAGGCAAATACACTTCTTCCCCTGTCCTATGACTTCATTGAGTTCGAGTACTTAAAGCAACTTGAGCTTGAGTTAGTCAAAGAAAGAAAAACAACCAAAGGAAGCTAAGGGAAGAAGCTGCAAAGTCAAGAACCATCATTCAAAAGAATGCAAAGAAGTCTGCTGACAGACAAAGAATGATGAGCTTCTTGAAGTCATATGGATTCTCCGGAAGGAGACTTGGTCCCATGTCTCTATCTACAATGGATGAGCATATAAGGGTAATCAAGCAGAAGATTAAAAGTGGTGAACTCATTGACTTGCACTCTCTTCCAAGTCAAGTCCCACCTGAAGTGGAGGTCAAGTTTGAACAACCAGAGACACCTGAACCAGAACCTCCAGCTGAGCCTCAGCAAACTTCATCTTCTGATCCAAGACAGGGTCAAACTCCCTCTTCTTCTGAACTATGAGGGAGGAACACCCAACTGAGAAAGACACTGATGATCAACATGGTGCTGCAGACCAGTCTTCTCAGTTAAAGACATTAAAGAGGAAGAAGAAAATGGCCTCTAAAACAAAGACTAAAAAGAAGAAGCCAAAGTCATCTACCTCTACACCCCAGGCTGAATCAGATCAACCTGAGGAAGTGCATGATGAGGCAGCCAATCAACTCCTATGCAAGTGGCTCCTCTAGCAACCGAGACACCCATCTTATCCTGGACTTACTCTACCAATCCAGAAAGATGGAATGTTATCAGAGATCAAGGTGTTGAAAATGTCTACTCATGGCAAGACATAATCAACTTACCTCTGCATGATCTCTTTGAAATGAGAAGATACTATGAGAGTCTTGATGATCCTGATCATCAAATGAAGAAAGGGATGGTCTTGATTATTCTGAAGACTACAAACATTTAAAGATCTTCTAAGTGTTTTGGTAGCATCAGCCTAGGGGGAGTTTGTAAGGATTCCTGAAGTCTGATGCAACCCAAAACTGCCTAAGTGTTTCAGCAACATGCACTAAGTACTGAAGTGAAGAATGCTTCGGAGAATTACACAACGCATTAGAAAAAATACTCTAAGTGTAATATCTTCCGAAGCCAAGACCAATATCTTCCGAAGCCTAACATGAAGTCTTCCGAAGCTTGAAGAGACAAAGTCTTCCGAAGCTTCAACCTATGAAGACAGATTTCTTCCGAAGACTTTTAGTACACATGCTTTATCTGATGTACTGTTCCATAAAGCACCTTTTCCGCTGCGTCTCTCTGATAAGTCACCAACTTACAAGAGTTGGTGAAAAGGTCCATGCTTTTGGTAACTGTACATTGAGGTCTTGTGTCTGAGACTTTCTACTTTATGTACTTTATCCTTTTTGTAATGTATAGGATGTGAGCTATGGCATGTCATAGTCACAAGGTCAAAAGGCAGATATGCCTTTTGATCCTACAATTGATTTTGTTAGTGTCTAGTCAATTGTATCCAGCTGGCTTTCATAGTATAGCCGGCTGTAGGTTGTAGTATAAGTATTCCAAGTTCTTGTATCTTTCCATATGCTTTGTAACACTTGTAAAAGAACTTGAGAAAGCAATATACTGCTACCTTGAAAACTATACTCTCTTGTTCTGTCTCTTGCTTTACTTGTGTTCTCTGCATCACCTTTGGTTACCCAGTTCACTGTTTGATTAACGTTTAGTTAATCTCCTCATTGTGTTGTTGTGTTGTAATTGTGTTCAAGCCCTTGAACGATCCTGCACTTTTGTTTCAGTCGATACCGGAGGAACAAATATTACAGATCGGGAATTTGAAGTTAGCAAAGGCGATGTGGGATGCAATCAAAACAAGGAATCTTGGTGCAAAGCATGTGAAAGAAGCAAAGCTTCAAACCTTACTAGCTGAACTCGATGGTTTGAAGATGAGGGATACCGAAACAACTGATGAGTATGCCTTAAAGTTTCCATCCATTGCTTCCAAGGTGGCTACACTGGGGGAAGTGATTGAAAGAAAAAAACTAGTCAAGAAGTTTCTCACAAGTCTGCTAAGGCGGTTTATACACATCGTGCATCGCTTGAGCAAGTTTTGGATCTAAAAATAATCGGATTTGAAGATGTGGTTGGTAGACTAAAAGCCTATGAAGAAAGAATTAAAGAAGAAGACAATGCAAACAAAAAACTCTAGTAAGTTAATGTTTTCTAAATCTGAAACTTCACCTAATCGTGGGCGTGATTCTGGTAGGGGTCGAGGACGAGGATCCCACTCATCACGCGGGCGTGGTCGTGGCTGCGATATCACCCAAGGCCATGGCAAACATAAGAAGAAAAGAAGAATTGTGACAATGAAACCAAAAGAAGCGAGATATGTTGACCATCAAGTGTTACCGGTGTGATAAATATGGACACTTTGTTTCAAGGTGTCCTGATCGATTCCAAAAACAAGAGGCGAAAATAGCACAGGCCGGGGAAAATAAAGGGGTTGATGGAACGTTTTTTATGATGAATGTTGTTCAAGAAACCATATACTTAAATGAAGGAAAGGTGTTACCAAAGAAATACGAAGCTGATTCTAGCGAAAAAGATGTATGGTACTTTGATAATAGGGCTAGCAATCACATGACAGACAACCAAAGTTACTTTGCTGAATTAACGAACACGTAACCGGGAGTGTGAAGTTTGGTGATGGCTCACATGTAATGATAAAAGGAAAATGGTCAATTTTATTTGAAGGCAAAACTGGAAATCAAAAGCTCCTCACTGACATTTATTATATTCCAAATTTACAAAGTAACGTGATGACTTTGGGTCAAGCAACTGAGTTTGGATGTGAAATTCTAATGAAAGACAATTTTCTAGCAATGCTTGATAGTGGTGGAAAATTATTAATGCGGGTTGCTTGGTGAAAAAATCGTTTGTACAATATTAAGTTGAAAGTGGGAAACCCTGTCTCTCTTATGGCGAAGATTAGTGAAGATCCATGGATATGGCATGCTAGACTTGGGCATGCAAGTTTTAAGACCCTAGAACAAATAAATAGAATGGCTCTGGGGTACCAAAGATTCGACACGAGAATAAGGTGTGCGAAGCGTGCATAGTTGGCAAACAAACGAGAAAATCATTCCCAAATAAGTCAAACTTTCGAGCATCCAAAATACTTGAACTAGTCCATGGTGATTTGTGTGGACCAATTTCCCCATCAACAATAAAAGTTAATCGATATATTTTGGTTTTGATTGACGATTTCTCACGATACATGTGGTCCTATTTATTAAAGGAGAAAAGTGAAGCATTCGAGACCATAAAATTATTTAAAGTGATGGTGGAAAAAAAGATGGGAAATTTGCTCAAAACCTTACGAACTGATAGAGGTGGAGAGTTTACTTCTCATGTGTTTAATCGGTTTTGTGATGAAGAGGGCGTTACTAGGCATTTGAAAACACCTTATACGCCATAACAAAACGGAGTGGTCAAGCGTCGAAACCGAACACTTATGGAGAAGGTCAGGAGCATAATGAAAGCAATGAAAATTCCAAACTATTTATGGGATAAGGTGGTTATACATGTGACCTAATTAATCAATAGGTCCCTTACGCGTGCATTGGTGGGAGCAACTCCGTATGAAAATCTCAAAGGTAAACAACCCAACTTAGAACACGTTAAAGTTTCTAGGTGTATTGCTTTTACAAAGGTGAATACAAATATCCAAAAGCTTGATGATCGGTCCCATATGTTAGAACATCTTGGAAGCGAACCGTGGTCCAATGGTTATCATTTATATGATCCAAGAACGCAAACTATTATGGTAAATAGGGATGTGGAATTTGATGAAACAAAGGGGTGGAAGTGGACAAAAACTATGGCAAGTGAAGCTGGGTATGATACCGAACCGGGTATGTTCACTGTTTACTAGGGAAATACTATTGATAATGGACTTGGGTTGCTAAACCCAAACCCATATGTAATTGAAAATAGTAGCCCAACTGCATCTACAAGCAACAACAACCCATATCAAATACAATCAACAACAACTCAAATGGCCCACTTAATTCTAATCCAACACTAGAACTTTAGCCCAATCCACTTGTTGCATCAAGTTCAAACAACAACCCAACAACACTAATAGCCCAAACGAAGCTGAAACTGAAATAGAAGGCAGTGAAAATGGTCCCCAGGTTAGACGTTCCACTCGTCAATCCATCTTACTTGTTAAATATATGACTACGAATTAAATTCATGTGAATTGCTTTTAGTTGATGATGAACCAGTTAATTTGACGAAGCAAAATTAAAAGGGGAATGGGTTGAAGCAATGCGAGATGAAACTAATTCTATTGAATGTAACCAAACATGGAAGCTCGTTGACTTACCAAAAGGCGTTAAAATAATCGGCTTAAAGTGGATTTTCAAATTAAAAAAAATGCGAATGGAACAATAATAAACACAAAGCAAGACTTGTAGCAAGGGGTATGTGTAGAAACAACGCATTGATTTTGATGAAGTCTTTGCACCGGTTGCGCAAATCAAAACAATCCAATTTCTTATTAGGATGGGAATACACCATTTAGATGTGAAAACATCGTTTTTAAATGGTGATTTGGAGGAAGGCATGTATGTATGCCAACTGGCAGGATTTGTGAAACCGAAGGAAAGTCACAAAGTTTACAAGCTTCTCAAAGCGTTGTACGGGTTAAGACAAGCACCGGGAGCATGGAATATCAAGCTAGACTTCATGTTGAAGAATTTAAAGCTCCACTAATGTACAAAAGACCAATCTGTGTACCAGAAGATTATGGGTTCCTCTTTATTGATCTTAGCCGTGTATGTTGATGACTTATTTGTTACAGGGTCAAGCTTGTCTATAATTAATGAGTTTAAGAAAGAAATGGAACAGTTTGATATGTCTGATCTCGGAAAATTAACGTACTACTTGGGTATCGAAGTTTCACAAGCTGCGAACAGAATAAAAATCAAAGAGGAAGCATATGCCCGTAAGATCTTAAAAGAAGCAGGATGCCGGATTGCAAGTTCTTGTTCCAATGGATCCGAATTTGAAATTATCAAAAGCTGAAAATGAAGCCGAAGTTGAAGCAACTAATTATCGTAAAATAGTTGGATGCTTACGTTATCTACTTCAGACACGTCCAGATCTAGCTTATTCAGTTGGAATTGTGAGTCGGTACATCAAAATCCAAGACAGAGTCACGCAATAGCTATTAAACAGATACTCAGATACTCCAAGAAAAGCAGAAGGTGTGTTGCATGGCTATAATGATAATAGCTATAATATTGATCGTGATGATGGTCGAAGTACAACGGGACACGTATTTTATTATGGTTCAGCCCCTATTACTTGGTGTTCTCAAAAGCAAAGTACGGTAGCGTTATCATCATGTGAAGCAGAATACATGGCAGCCAGTTCAGCAACTTGCCAGGCTCTATGGTTACGAGAGTTGATAAGTGAAGTTATTGAAAAACAACTGCAGAAGGTAGTGTTAAAAGTGGATAATACTTCAGCGATTGCCTTAGTGAAGAACCCATATTTCGCAACAGAAGCAAGCATATAAAGTCTCGGTTTCACTTCATTCGTGAAGGTGTTGAAAATAATGAAGTGATCATTGTACACATATCTGGCATCAAACAAAAGGCAGATATATTGTCAAAGGCACTCACAAAAATATAATTCAAGGATACGCGAGATCTACTTGGCGTTGAAGGTCTCCCCTACACGACTCAGAAATTCAGGGGGTGAATGTTGGGAATTTCCTAGTCTATCTCATGGCTCATGCGTGGAGGTAGCTAGCAGATAAGATTATCAACTCAAGAATTTAGATGTTGATAAATACACACATTATTAATTAATTACTGGATAATTATCTAGAATCATATATAGATTATAATAGGATGTGTGATAGAGAATTATTATGTAATTAATTAATAATATGTGTATGTATCAACTCCTAAATTCTCGAGCTGATAATCTTATCTGCTAGCTACCTCCACGCATGAGCCATGAGATAGACTAGAAAATTCCCAACACTCATTTGTCCTTTTCTAGTCCCTCCTCTTTCATCTCCCTCTCCCTCTCTGATTATCCATCATGTCTGCCTCTTCTTCATCCAACACCCAAATTCCTCTCCCTCTCCCTCTCCAAATTCCTCTCAACGCCCTTCTTCATATAGGTTATAAGAGGATGTGTGATAGAAAAACCCGGTTTGTACACCACTAACCAGGGCTACCGATCACATGACATCATCAACCGGGGTTGTTCCGAATATTACTCCCTACCCTGGTCAAGGTAATGTTGTATTCGGGAACGAGAACTCACTTCATGTTACACATCTTGGCTCTACACAAAATTTTCCTAATATTCACTTAAATGATATTCTTGTTATTCCAAAAGTTGAAAAGAATCTATTATCAGATAGTAAACTAACTACGAACAATAATTTGGATGTATTATTTTCACAACCAAAAATTTTCATTTAGGACCGTGTGACGAAATAGGTTCTGGCACAAGGCAGATGTGAGAACGGATTATATGTCTTGCATGCAAACCATCACGTTTTTGTCTCCTCTTCAACGAATAAAGCATCCTTTGAGCTTTGGCATAAACGCCTTGGTCATGTTTCTTTTGATACTATTTCCAAATTAATTAAAGATGGTCTTTTATCTGTTACATCTATTTTTCCTAAACCAATTTTGTGTTCTGCTTGTCAAATATCTAAAGGACATTGACTACCTTTGATTGTAATGAACAACATGTTTTACACCCTTTTGATCTTATACATTGTGATTTGTGGGGACCTCACTCGTCATGTCCAATGACGGTTACCGTTATTATGCTTTGTTTGTTGATGATTGTTCATGATTATGTTGGTTTTACCCATTACGAACCAAAGTTGAGTTTCATATTGTCTTATCTAGTTTCATAAAGTTTGTGCAAACTCAATGTTCAAGAAAAATAAAAACACTATAAACTGACGGTGGCACAAAATTTTTAAACCATCACGTTCGAAAACTTCTCGAGGATAATGGCACTTTCCACCGCTTGTCTTGCCCCTATACCCCACACAAAATGGTTGTGTGAGCATAAACATTGACACGTTGTTGAAACGGTTTGGCCATGCTTTTCAATGGTCATGTGCCACCTTCATATTGGGTAGAAGCCTGTACAACCACCACCTATATCATTAATCGTCTTCCTACACCAGTTTTAGCTAACAAGTCTCCTTTTGAGATTTTATCCTCCTGTAAGCCATGTTACAACTTTCGAGCCTTTGCTTGTCGGATCTACCCATACATACAGGATTATGCTCCACAGAAATTATCACTGAGAAGTCTCCCATGCATCTTTTTGGGTTACCATTCACAATATAAAGGATTTCGATGTCTCGACCCTACTACATCGCGAACTTACATTACCCGCCATGCTCGTTTTGAGGAAAATGAATTCCCATATCTAGTGCTCATGTTACACACTCACCACACCACTTACCATTATCATCTTTTTTGGATGACCCCATTATTCACCCACCAACACCTACTCCCAATTCTATTCCCCAACCCAGACGGCTACACCTCTATTTACACTACCTTGTGGTCTTTGCTCCAACCCATGTCAAACATCATTTCCATCTGACACACCTAACCCACCTCCGACAAACTCCACTCCCGAGCCTGCTCCCATTTCCTAGCCCACATCCATACCAAATACAAACCCCACACCATCACTTGAACCCTAAATACCACAAGCTACCACTTAAATCAAACCCCACACCTAGCCCCACGTCCTAGCAAACCAATCCACCACATCTGCTTCCATCCTTCCCATGCAAACTCGGTCTAAATCTGGGATCCATAAGCCCAAACACCATACATATGCTGCTCATGCCAACCATAACCCTTCTTCTGACCCTCGAGGCTTCAAATCAGCCGGTATGAGTCTACACTAGGTTGATGATATGAACCGTGAATTACATGCTCTTCATGCCAACAACACTTAAAACTCTTGTCCCTTAACCAAAAATCATCATGTGATCAACTCCAAATGGTTATTCCGTACTAAATACCAAGCCGATGGGTCCATTGGCTGTTAAAAAGCCTGTCTTGTTGCTCATGGTTTTAATCAAGTTCAAGGTCTAGATTATTTCCAAACATTAAGTCCTGTTGTTAAGGCTACTACAATTCGAGTCATTCTATCTCTTGCTACCATCAACAACTGGCCGCTTCATCAACTTGATGTAACAATGCATTCCTTCACACTCATCTGTTCGAAGTTGTATACTTGGAACAACCACTTGGCTTCACCGATACACATTTTCCTGACTGCTGGAACGTTGAAGGGTTATAGTTACAACACAACAACACAACAACACAAAGAGGAGATTAACTAAACTTTAATCAAACAGTAAAATGGACTAACCAAGATAAGATACTAAGAACATAAGTAATGCAAGAGATAGAACACAAAGAACACAAGTGTATGGTTTTCAAGAATGCAGTGTATTGCCTTCTCTATGTTCTATTACAAGTGTTACAAAAGCATATTCGAAAGATACAAGAACATGAGATACTTATACTACATCCTACAGCCGGCTATACTTTGAAAGCCAGCTGGATACAATTGACTAGACACAAACAAAATCAATTGTAGAGTCAAAAGGCAGATTGCCTTTTGACTTCTGACTATGACATTCCATAGCTTACATCCTTATCTATTACAAAAAGGATAAAGTACATAAAGTAGAAAGTTACTGACTCAAGACCTCAATGTACAGTTACCAGAAGCATGGACCTTTTCACCAACTCATGTAAGTTGGTGACTTGCAGAGGTGCAGTGGAAAGGTGTATATCTTTATGGAACAGTACATCGGATAAAGCACGTTACTAAAAGTCTTCGAAAGAAATCTGTCTTCATGAGTTGAAGCTTCGGAAGACTTTGTCTCTGAGGCTTCGGAAGACTTCATGTTTGGCTTTGGAAGATATTGGTCTTGGCTTCGGAAGATTTCACACTTAGAGTATTTTTTGTTTCATGTGTGAAACTTCCTAAGCTTCTTCTTTAATGCACTTGTGCAGCATGCAGGAAAGACTTAAGATGTTTAGGTTGCATCAGCCTCTTCATTAATCTCTACAAACTCCCCTAGGCTGATGCTATCAAAACACTTAGAAAACTTCAGATATTAATAGTCCTCATTAGGATGATCACCATTCCTTTCTTCATAAGATGATCAGGATCCTTCAGGCTGTCAAAGTGTCTTCTCATGTTAAAGAGGTCATGTAGAGGCAACTGAAACATATCTTGCCATGTATAAATGTCTTCAATGCCTTGATATCTAATAACATGCCATCTTTCTGGATTTATGGTGTATGTCCAAGATAATATGGGTCTTCCTATTGCTAGAGGAGCTATTTGAATTGGAGTTGTGTAGCTTCCTCTGGCTGCACATCCTCAGGCTGTTCTGATTCATCCTGAGGTTTTGAAGAGGGTGCAGGCTTCTTCTTCTTCTTAGGCTTTGGTCTAGAAGCCATCCTCTTCATTCTCTTTTCAAATTTTAACTGAGAAGACTGGCCTGTAGTACCAGCTTGATCTCTGTTGTCTCTCTCAGTTGGGACTTCCTCTCTCTCAGGTTCAAAAGGAGAGGGAGGTTGACCCTGCTATGGATCAGAAGATGAAACTTGCTGAGCATTAGCAGGAGGTCCGGGTTGTGTTGTCTCTGGTTGTTCAACCTTAACCTCCACTTCAGGTGGAGCCTGACTTGGAGTGGAGTGTAAGTCAATGAGCTCTCCACTCTTAATCTTCTGCTTAGTGGATAGAGACATGGGTCCAAGTGTCCTTCCGAAGAATCCATACAGCTTCAAGAAGCTCATCATCCTCTGCTTGTCAGCAAACTTCTTCATGCTCTTTTGGATGATGACTCTTGACTTTGCAGCTTCTTCCCTTAGCTTCCTCTTTGTTGTCTTTCTTTCCTTGACTAACTCAAGCTCAAGTTGTTTTAAGTACTCAAACTTAATATAGTTATAAGGCAAGGGAAGGAGTGCATCTGCCTGATAGAAGCCTATGGCACTCAGATAGTTAATCATCTTGATTCTGTCTTCTTCTTTATCTACCTGAGGTTCTTGTTGAACCACATCCTCTTGTTCAGGACTTTCTTGAACTGGGGAGAGGGTAGGCATACCTTTGTACAGTCTTTTTCTTCTTCTCTCTTTTTTGACTTGTACTAGGAGTTCTGTATCTTCTGCCTTCTTCTTCTCCCTTGACCTTTCCAGGTCAACCAGTTCATTCAACTCATCTAAGGGAAGAGAAATGACACTATCTATGTCATAGTTCCTAGTCTGCAGATAGTTAATCCTGACTGCCCTTAACTCATCATTCTGAGTATCTGGTCTGGGGGCAGCCCTGATTACAGACTCCATGAGTCTTGAAGACTCAACAGAGGAACTTTCTCCCCTTAGCCTTCTTTTCCTCTCTCTCTCTCCTCCTCCTCAATCTCCTCAGATGTCATATTTCTTTTCCCTTTGTCACTCACAGACCTTTGTGACTTAGGGTGGAGAGAGCTTTGGCCTTCATTGCTTGTTGCAGCATCTGAGCTCAGGCCAGAGAGAGGTTGAGAAGCACCTTTGTCACACCCCAACCTTGACGGCGAAAACGTCGAGATGTGAGGGTTAAGATTGTTCACAACCACATAACGCTATAATTAAATGTAAATATTTAGATTATATGTTTCAAAAGGAAGTACAAACATAAGTATCAAACTTGAAATAAGTTCAAACATAAATCAAAACATAACATAACATTTTAATTATTAAACTAGGTCCAAGTCCTAGTTTCATTGTAAGCTTCAAAAGTCCACTTTAAACTTGGGGATTTCCTGAAACATGATAAAAATAAAAAGGTCAACTATAAATAGTTGGTGAGTTTCCAAGGTTTCATACATAATATGATAAGATTACAAGTAGTAATTCATGTCATAGGTCATAAGCAAGTAAGGTTATAGAACACATATCGTTACAACCAAACCTCGACTTGATTACAAGTATAAAAGATTGGCTAAGTGTATTTGGTTCCCATGATGAACAAGCATACGTCACCAGGAGTCGGCAATACCTCAACTTTAGCACCAAATAGGCTTGTCAGGCCCAAAGATCTAAGACGTTGCCAGGCTAGCAATAGTTAATGATTGTAAACAAAAATATGTATCTCATATAAACACTTACAATACACAAATAACCATGACAAAAATATGAATTGCAAGTGCTTTACAAGTCTAAACGTTTACAGTGTGTTAAGTATAAATAATCATGTTTCACCCCAAATTAGTGTGAAAAAGGTAAAAAGGGGGCAAGGAAAACTCACATGTCAAATAATATATAATGAAGATCAATAAGAATAATATATGCCGTTCCAAGGTCAAACGTCACAAGGCACACCTAAATATATAAATATTACAAGGTTTAGGTTAATAATAAGATTAACGGTGTAAATGAACTAGGGTTTCAATTTGGTATTTGGGGTTTTTGTCAAACATCGATATTTAACAAAAGGAAAACAATTATATGTTCACTTGTAATAATTGAAAATGAATACATTTATATTTTTATACACAGATATGAAGGAGAAAAATATGATAATAATTTAAAGTATTTAGATATAAATTGAAATAAGTTTTATAACTAAACGAAATTAACACGTTTTTTATCAATAATTTAAAAGCAACGTTTGAACCAATAATAATCTATTCTTTACTATTTACAATAAAAAAATAAAAAAAATAAAAAAATAACCAAAAGTAATCTTTGTTAAGATATTTAAAAGAAATTATTTTAATATATATATATATATATATATATATATATATATATATATATATAAACAATTGCTTTGTTGCTTTTACAAGTATTTAGAGTTTACAAAAATCCATTTTTATGTTTACTTAAAATTTCTAAAATTAATTTAAGGCTGAAAAGCCTTTAAAAAAAAGAATGAGGGAGCCCGGGTTTGAACCCGGGACCTCAAGATTGTAAGGGTAAGTATCTAACCAGTGAACCAGGGCCATGGCCTTGGTATCACTTGGTTTTTTTACTTCTTAAAACCTATAAACAAAACCTCCAAATCCCTTAGAACCCTAATTTCTAACCGAACCAAATCGAAAGCTAAATCACAATCGTGAGTTGAAACAAACATAGGGCTTTGATTCCCTATTGAATTTCAAGCATATTCATGTATCCAATTACCCGTTTAGAGGACGAATCGTGGAAGAACGGATGAGAACCAGTCGTGGCTAGTGTCGTAACTTGATCAGGTCGCAAATAGCAAAGGTACCCAAATTCGTTCAACAGGATACTTCTAATAGATCCAATGATGAGAAACCCCTTGTCGATTTTGGGTTAGAAGACTCGGATAAAGGTTTTGATCTAGTTGCAGTGCGCGAAGGAGAAAGGTAATCGAGGTGTAAACTTTGTGTTTTCCAGATGTAATTGAGGACTGTAAACGATTAAGTGTAACTAGATAGTTGTTTATGTGCACTTAATTTGAGTATTATTAAGGTTTAATGGTCGAATGGTTTACTCTTGTTGCTCGACGGTTATCAAGCCCAAACGACACCCATTACCGGCCTTAAACTCAAATTAAAGTGTGTTTAAGGTTCGAAACTCCCCCACGAAGCGATTGGAAACGGTTTGGGCATTCAAATCGAGTGTTTATTTCCGATTTATGGGTTGCCGGAGTGGTGGTCGCCGGCGGCCGACGATGGCCGGAATTTCGGGATTGAAATGGGTGGGTTTTAATAATTTACAAAAATGGTCCCTGAAGTTTCAACCTTTGTTATTTTATGCCAAAACATTTATTTTAAAGTTTCAAGATTTAGCAAATTAGTCCCTTAACTTTTAAATTTCAAACCTTTTTAAGTTTTATAATCCTTTATATTTGTTATTATTATTATTATTATATTATTATTACTATCATGATTATTATTATTATTACACTTATGAATATTATTTTTTTATTTTTAATATTATTTTTATTGATATTTTTATTATTATTAGCATTACTAATAGTATTATTATAATTATTATCCTGGTTATTATTATTATGATTATTAGTGTTATTGTAATTTAATAGTTATATTATTAAAACTTTTTATTAGAAATTTAATGACGAACCAACAAGTAAACATAAATAGCCTACAAATTTCATAAAAGGCACAACTAGTCCTTATAATAGTTTAACAGAGTTAACTTTTGATTTAATGAAAATACGAGATGTTACAACCTTCACCAGCAGGTGTCTCAGAAGGAATGTAGATCTATGCAGCAGTTGGAGATGATGAGACAGGGCTCACAGGTTCTGTCACTGGGCCTTCAGTCAAGGTTTCCCCTATGAAGCTAATCTTAGGGTCTACCTCAACATCCAGTTAACCGATGACATTTCCTGATTGCCTAAGTCTCCTTCTTAAGCAGAACTATGCAGTGATCCTGTCTTGGATTCTTTTAGCCAGTCTGTCAGCTTGTCTTGATTGGCTTGGGTTGACAAGTGGCATGTTGACTAGATCCAGATCTTCATAGTAGTCCAAGGTCTGAAAATTGAAGACTTCTTGCTGTCCTTGAACTCTTATGATGATTAGGGCCTTCCTGTTGTTGTCATACCTCCACCCAATGATGTGATTGGAAGATGGTGAAGGTGACATAGCCCTTGGTATCCAATCCTCAAACAGACTCTGTATGAAGGAGTCTGTGTAGTCCACATCAACGTGAACTAGAGGAGGTTGCTGAGAATGCACAGTTGCAAGTGAGGATGGTGAGTCCTCAATGTCTATTCTTTCTGAAGAACTCCCAGGTTTTGTGGCTGTAATGACTTTCTCCCCCTTTTTGGTAGCATCACCCACTTGCATAGGTGAGCTCAAAGATAGGTCAATCACATCCACAGGTTCTTGTGTTCCTGGTTGAGCTCTTCTTAAGGGTCTCCCAGCTAGTTTTTCCTTAAGATATGAAATCTCAAGTTACTGATCATTGATCCTATTGTGTAAGGTAGTCACCTGAGATTCAAGGTGACTGACCTTTGAGATTAAGTAAATGCATGTTTTAGACAGTTTTTGCACCAGTAGTCTCAGATTCCTCTCATCTTCATCAGAAGATTCATTGGGGGATGAGATGATTGGACTAGAGTCCTCTCTTTCACCACCAGCTTGAGGTTCTTAGCTGCTGGTTTTCCTCTGCTCACTGGCAGTCTCAGTTGAGATGTCAGTGGGCTGAGTTGCCATGGTTGAGGTCTTAATGATGTAATCACTTTTAGAAGTGAGAGCCTCTTCCATATGGACATCCTGAACAGGTTCAGGAGTGTCCACCTTAGTTGTAGGTGACTGATGTGGGATAGATGTAGGAGACTCAGGAGTACTCATCTCTCTTTGAGTAGGGGGAAAGAAGAGATTCATTATACTCACTAAAACCTATATCTTCATTAGTATAGAAGTCAAGGTTGGGAATTGGTTGGTTGAGATCTATAGGCTGGGGATGGTAACTGTCCCTTGAAGGTTGATCACTTGAGTGTTGAGACTTAGAGTGATGGCTTAAGGCAGTTAGGCTAATGAGCTCATCAGGCTGAGCATGAGGAACCTCAGCACTGATTCTTGAAGAGATGGGAGTGGTCTGCTCCTCAGGAGAAGTGGGAGCTCCAGTGTCCACTTCTTCCTGTATGGTTGAGTATATGGGGGCCTCCACAGACTGAATTGCCTGAGCAGGGGTTCGTTTGGATTTTCTTTGGTAGGTGATGGAGATTTGAGGCTGTGTGGGTGGTTGGAAAGTAGCAGGTGTGGGTTCAACACTAGCTTGTGCTGCTAGGTTGTCACCTTGAGCAATGAGCTCTAACATTTTTGGGACTAGGGCTGTTTCTACCCCAGAGAATCCAACAGTGGGCTTTCTCAGTATTTTAAAGATTTCGGGCTTCATCTGTCCCAATTTAAGAATGTTACCTGTTTTCCTCAACTGTGAGCCCAGTTCACAGTTAAGAATGTACTGGACATATCTAGGAAACATGTAATATTCGAAGGAGTCTAAATTTGCAAGTAAATTAGTATAGACAAATTGAGAATACCTGAATTTGACCCCCTGAACCATTCCATGGATTATGAAGGAGAGATCCTCAGGAATCTGGTCCCATCCACCATACTTGTTTGATAAGCTGTGGATGACCACATGGAGCAGGAATTTCCATTGGGATGAGACCTTCCCTTTCCTAAAGGTCTTTACATAGAAATCTCCCTCATATCCCATCTGCTCAAAGGAATGATTGACAACTTCCTTTGGGAAAAACACCTCACATTCTTCATCATCCAGCTGAAGATGTCTATTAATTATGGCCAGAGTGATGAAGATTGTTCTCCCCTGCACTGTGGCAGACAGTGCCTTCTCCCCGTCCATAATGACCTCTTGGCAGGTCTTCCAGAATTCAAGCAACTGATCCTCATAGAGTGGAGGATCAATGGTTAGGGAGGTGAAGTAGTTTGACAGAGTTAGAAAACGGCAAACCTCTGAGAAATGAGGATCTTTCTCAGAGCAACCTGGTTGTGTTGTCTGTGTAGCTGCATGGTAAAGTTGGGATCATTTCTGTGAGCAAGGTTTGCCATTTTAAAGTAGCTTAAGGACGAAGAAAGAAGAGAGAAAGAAATTTCAGAGAGAAATTTGGGGTTTTAGGTTTGGAGGAAGAGCAGATGATAGAAAGAGGGGGAAACCGTTGGGTTTATATGTGAAAAGGATTTTAGATAAAGTTTAATGAAAGAGTATAAACGTTGAAATCCGGACATCAGTCCCACCTCTGAAAAAGTAGTTTACTTTTTCTCAAAAAGTAGTTTTCTTGGAAGTCAAAAAGCTTCCGAAGGTTAATTATCTTCGGAAGTTTTAATTAAAAAGCTTCCGAAGCTAAAATGACTTCGGAAGAATTTCCTGAGAGTTTTGAGAATTTTGTTTCGGAAGAAAAATTAAAACTTGAGTGGTTTGTATATAAACCAATAAAGCTTCCGAGAGTTATTTTGCTTCAGAAGTAAATGGTCCTTGAAAATAAGTAAGTGTCTGAGACAAGTATTTAAGCTTCGGAAGATAAATCTGAAAGCTCTTCCGAAGGTAAATTTTTTTAGACAGTTATTTATTTTGAAGGCATGATTTACTTCCGAAGTTAAAAGCATAACTTCCGAAGTATCAGAAATTTTCAAAAGTCTAAGGAAAGTCTTCAAAAAAAAATTTCATCCAAAGAAAACATGAGCTTATGAAAGTGAAGAACTGGACAACTTAGAACACACATAATTTTTAAGAAATAATAAGAATTAGTTTTAAGAAAAGCTTACTCAAAGTTTATCATCCCAATAGCTGATATTAGATATTTAAATCTCTGTTCATCAAAAGCCTTTGTAAACAGATCAGCATATTGTTCATCTGTGTGAACTTTGACTAGTTTAATTAATCCCTTTTCATAATTATATCTTATTATATGATACCTGATATTGATATGCTTTGTCCTTGAGTGCTGCATAGGGTTCTCTGTGATTGAGATAGCATTGTTGTTGTCTATGTGAATGGGAGTCTCCTTGAAGTTTAACCCATAGTCCAGCTTTGAATCCAAAGTACTTAAGCACAGCAGCTTGCAGCAGCAATGTATTCAGCTTCAGTAGTTGATGCAGAGACACAGAATTGTTTCTTGTATTGCCATGAGACAACCCTTCCACCAAGAAATTGACATCCCCCAGATGTAGACTTTGTAGTCATATTGCAACCACCATAATCACTATCTGTATAGGCATACAGATTGAAGTCAAAATTCTTGGGACACCATAGGCCAAGTGTTGATGCACCTTTGAGGTATCTTAGAATTCTCTTGATAGTGATAAGGTGAGACATCATAGGGTTGGCTTGATATCTTGCCCAAATGCATGTGGCAAACATGATATCAGGCCTGCTAGCAGTAAGATACATAAGAGACCCAATCATAGCCTTGTATAAGTGCTCATCTACACACTCCCCTTCAAGATCAGGACCAAGGGAGTGGTTTCTGGCTATGGTGTCACACCCCCGCTAAGAGCGGAAACACGGGGATGTAACGAGACGGAAATTGTCATAAAACATGGTAAGCGATAGAGATGCAATAATAATAATGATGACAAGTGTGTCATGATGACACCCGACAACAAGGGGACTTGTGTCGTGTTTAGTCAGTATTCACGACAACATAGCCATAAGCATAAACATGATATAAGATAAACATAGATAATAACATTGTATGCAATTCCCACAACCCGGGAACAAGTTATAAAGTCTAATGTTGTTTGAAACGAATACAACAATTGTTTTCAAAATGACAAGTTTAGCCCGGAAATGCATCCTAGGGTCTCCACTAAGGCAGCACACCTAGAACCTTAGCTAGCATGATCACCTAAAAAGATATGCTCAAAATGGTCAGCAAAATTGTTGGTGAGCTCGCAGGTTTAAAAGTAAATAAGTAATTGATGTTGTATAAAGTTATTGCAGAATACCGTGCATACAGTTATAAGTAAGCAAAATCACATGACAGAGCTTTACAACCAAACCTAATGACGTACACAAAGAATCTTGTCGGAATATATTCACCCAAGGCCCGTTCCTGGCATCTGTTGGTACTAACTAGTATACCAACACGAGGGTGGGGGTGTCAACCCAAGTAGTACTACCAATACCTATCCGTCGGTTCCCACACTAGCTCGCGAAAACGATCGGTGTAAGCTGCGTGCCCAGCCCCCACCATAGCATGATTCCAGAAGTCATGCTCAAGTTTTTGCATCTCGTTGAGAGGACAATACTCCTCGATGATTAGGGCTTTGAACTCATCCCACGACATTTGCATCGCCAATTCTCTTCCCCTAGCCTGAATCTAAGTGTTCCACCACGTTAGTGCCTTGCCCTGTAGTGAGCACGTGGCATACTTAATCCTTTGACTATCGAGGCATTCGCTGATGTCGATCACGGCCTCCATCTTTTCAAGCCATCTGGTCAGGGCTATGGCTCCACCTTTGCCATCAAACTCTCTTGGTTTGCAAGCCACAAATTCCTTGTATGAACATCCCCGTCTAGCATTCACAACCCCGGTCTTATTAACAATTCCAGTTTCGTTACCGGCTGCACCACCATTCCCGGTCTCCTGATTGCTTTCATTCTCAGTCGGGTTCCCGTTATCCTCATTATCATTGCCACCGTCTCCGTGGGGGTGAGAGTTCTGAAGAGCATCGCTCACTTAGGCCACTATAGTTGGAATCAGTGCGGCCAGCTGTTGAGCGATTAAGGCTGCCATATCAGTGTTTCCTATTCCCGGAGTGACATTGGTAGGACCATCACTTGTTCTCGGTGCTCTACCTCTGCCTCTGCCTCTCGGGGCTTCACTTCCGCCACTGTTGCTGCGGGTAACTCTTCGAGGCGGCATGTTCTAATCATAAGAATAGTAAACGCATAAGTTTTAACCATTGCAGGCACATTATCCATGTCACATTAAGGCCTAACTTTCCAAGTTAATACCATACTTATGGTTGTCACACATTACATACAAATCGTGTAATTCTCACACCATGTATAAGTAATGTCCAAACAGTAGTCCATCATAATAATGGCATATCCATGCATGAAATCAAGTTTAGTCTAGCGGAGGTTGTCGATTTCCTCCTCTCTCGAGGTCTCAGACATAACCTCCTCGGGGTAAATCCCAATGTCTAAGGTCAAACGCAATAGCATGATCTATGAAGATCTCTTCGGGTTCAATACCCGGATTGATAAAACAACTCGGTGCGCAGAGGGAAACGGAAGATCCAATATAAGCATCCCGTAAAGAGTGAGCACAAGGGCTCCCTCACAGGGTGAAAAGATCACGAAACAGATAGATAAACGAATCAAGCAAAGAGGGACACATACACGAGATATAAAATGCACACAACCCTAGCATGCAAATCTACATGGAGGTTCCTAGGTTATAGTCTAGGTCAAGTGTATTGCCTAATTCTCTATAACCAATGGCTCTGATACCAGTCTGTCACACCCCCGCTAAGAGCGGAAACACGGGGATGTAACGAGACGGGAATCGTCATAACACATGGTAAGCGATAGAGATGCAATAATAATAATGATGACAAGCATGTCATGACAATACCCGACAACAAGGGGACTTGTGTCGTGTTTAGTCAGTATTCACGACAACATAGCCATAAGCATAAACATGATATAAGATAAACATAGATAATAATATTGTATGCAATTCCCACAACTCGGGAACAAGTTACAAAGTGTAATGTTGTTTGAAACAGATACAACAATTGTTTTCAAAATAACAAGTTTAGCCCAGAAATGCATCCTAGGGTCTCCACTAAGGCAGCACACCTAGAACCACAGCTAACATGATCACCTGAAAAGATATACTCAAAATGGTCAACAAAATTGTTGGTAAGCTCACAGGTTTAAAAGTAAATAAGTAATTGATGTTGTATAAAGTTGTTGCAGAATACCGTGTATACAGTTATACGTAAGCAAAATCACATGACAAGAGCTTTACAACCAAACCTAACAACGTACACAAAGAATCTTGTCGGAATATATTCACCCAAGGCCCGTTCCTGGCATCTGTTGGTACTAACTAGTATACTAACACGAGGGTGGGGGTGTCAACCCAAGTAGTACTACCAATACCTATCCGTCGGTTCCCACACTGAAATTAAATGGTTGTAAGAAAGAACCACAAAGCAGACTCAAGCATGTATCAGATAAGTACCCATAAAACAGTAGCACGTTGATTCCAAGTATGTAAATTGTATGTATGTTGTACATCATAGAAAACAGGCAAGTATACTTTTCTCCCGTGTTTGTAAATGTTTGTAAAGTGTTATAAGCATAAAAAGGGGCCACGAAACTCACATGTTAAGTGGTAAGTATGAATGATCAAGATTCCCAACAGTTGAATGCAATGAACAGTCAAACACCTATTGACAGTTATTGTTAAGCATTAATGATATGTATAAAGTAAATAGTAACGTTCAGTCGATTCGGGTTGTATCGGTTGGGTCGCGCGTAACACACACACTCAAGCGGACACACGTATCAGATCTTATGTAGATCCAAGTACTAAGAGTAGTCGTCATTGCTTATGAAATCCGTATAAAGATCTCATTGTTATGAAAGATAGCACTTGTTAAGTATTTGTAGTTCCAAATGGGTTGTCGATACTTGTAAAATGTTAGGTTGATTTCAATTGAAATAGTATGTGCATGTTGATAGCGTTAACTTTAATCTTTGTGGTCAAGCAATGACACTTTTACTGATGTTACCTTATCATCATCAGACGCTCAGGACGGAAATTCACACTCAACATCATTAGTCACACAACAGGACCAGACGCTCGACTCAACACTCCATTTGTACGAATCAGCCTTCAATCGTACGAATTAGCTTCATTGGCACGATTGAACCCTCATTCGTACGACTGACATTCAGTCGTACCACACAACACCCAATTACACGACTTAACCTCCATATGCACGAATCAACCTTCATTCGTACGAATCAGCTTCATTCGTACGATTGAACCTTCATTCGTACGATTGGCCTTCAGTCGTGCGATACACGCACAGTCGCATGCATTCATTCATCCGCATTGACTCAATCGCACACACACTCATCTGTATTGACTCAATCGCATGACATCCCTAGTTGCACGATTCAGTCGCCCAAAAGACACAGTCGCATGACTCAGTCGCACGGCTCACCCAGTCGCACGGCTCAGTCGCATGACAGACCCAGTCGCCTGAACTGCAGGTTCGCGACTGCTGAAGTGCAGAGCAGCCTTCGGCTGCCCCAAGCACGGGTTTTACACATCAAGAACTTCCAGAATCACACAACAAACACACACGAACAAGAAGCACACGCAGGAAGTCATCGCACGCACCCACACGACCTCTTGTGTTCGAGTTGACCCGAACACCCGAAACCCTAGAAATGGACAGCAGTAAAACGAACAAGAAATGAACAACCAAGGTCGTCTACCTGCAAGGATGGAGTAGACTAAGTTGTAGGTGAAGTCTAGACGATGAAAACGTGACCAAACGGGACGTTTTTGGTGCTAAGATGAAGATGTGAAGTGGAGAAGAAGATGATGAAGAAGAAATGGAGAGGACGAATAAATGGCTGGGAATGGGGTTTTTATACCCATCCCAGGTTTGCAAAAAATTTTAGTCCCTGCACTTAGCCCCCGCAAAGTTTGCTTCGGTTGAAAACGACTTTAAAATGCTCGTGATATTGATGTTAAAAGCGTGTTTTATGGTAATTGATGGCTTAAAATGGTTTTATTAATGACACTGATTATAATTAAAAAATGATATATTGGTGATAATGGTGACGAAATTTATAAAAGGTTTATGCTTAGCACACGATCACGGAGGAAGTACAGGCACACGGTAATAAAGCAAACATGACTTCTTAAAACAGACGTTCATGAAGAAGAGGAAGAATAATTAAAATAATTCTATGGTTAATTATGTCGTTCGACGGACCTTAAGGTGACGGATGCCACAATGGGTGTCTTAGCAATCTTACAGTCAGTCATATTGAACCTTTTAAGTATGTCTTGAACATACTTTGACTGACTTATGAAGATGCCATCTTCAACTTGTTTCACTTGAATTCCCAGAAAGAAAATTGAGTTCCCCCATGGCACTTATTTCAAATCTGTCTTTTTTCAGCTTCTCAAAGTCTCTGCAGAGCTTTGGATTAGTTGAACCAAAGATGATGTCATCCACATATACTTGAACTAGCAGTATGTCTTTTCCTTGTTCTTTGATGAAGAGAGTTCCATCTATAGTACCTCTCCTGTATCCATGTTTACAAAGATACTCAGATAGTGTCTCATACCATTTCCTGGGTGCCTGATGCAGCCCATAGAGAGCTTTGTCAAGCTTGCAGACATAATCAGAATGATCAGGATCTACAAAACCAGGTGGTTGTTTGACATAAACCTCTTCATCTATCACTCCATACAAAAAGGCACACTTCACATCAAGTTGAAAGACCTTGAAGTTCTTGGATGCAACAAATATCGAGAATATGGTAACAGCTACTAATCTTGCCACTGGAGCAAAGACACCAGTGTAGTCAATCCCTTCTTCTTGTGTGTATCCTTGAACAACCAGTCTAGCTTTGTTCTTGATGATGATGCCTCTATCATCTTTCTTGTTCCTAAACACCCATTTGGTTCCAATGGTAGTCTTCCCAGAAGGAAGAGGACAAAGGTTCCAAACTTTCTGCCTTTTGAATTGAAGCAGCTCTTGTTGTATAACTTCAACCCAACTTCCATCCTTTAGAGCTTCATCAACTTTCTTTGGCTCTATCTGGGATAGAAAACAAGAGTGAAGACAAACATTTGCTTCATGGGTTTGTCCTCTTGTCTTTACCCCTGAGACAACATCTCCAATGATGTTTGTGGTAGGATGAGACTTGTGGATCCTAAGCTGAGGGATCACAGCAAGTGGTTGAGAAAGATCTAAATTAGAGAAATTTAGATCTGGCATGGATGTTTCTCCCACCACATCAGCACACTTTTCAAGTGAAACTTGATCCAAGCAGTGTGTGACATCATTGATGTTCTCATCAATGGTGTGGCTAGTGGCATCAAGAAATTCTTGGTCACTATCAACACCACCATTGTTTTCTTCCACAATTGAGGTGTTCTTATCTGGTTGTAGAGCCTCTGAGCTGGAACTTGAAGGTATACTAGATGTATCAGCTGAGTTTATCATTGTTGTGCTGACAGAAACCTCATTTGCAGAAGTGGTTCCAACTGGAGCTGAAGATGTATGACTTGAAGGTCTTCCTTGCTCAAATCTTGGATCAGGATCACCTGTATTTAAATTTTCTCTAGATCCTGAAACATTCTCACAAGATTTGTTAAAACAGATGGTAACCAAATCAAGATCAAATAACCAATCCGGACCAGAACCAGCAACACAAGGTGTGTGTTCATTGAAAGTCACATTGGCTGACTCCTTAACAATTCTAGTTCTGAGATTGTACACTCTATAAGCCTTAGCTTGGGAAGAGAATCCAATAAAGTGTCCATCATCTGATTTCTCAGCAAACTTGGCAATTTGATCTTTGGTATTCAAGATTGTGCAAGGACATCCAAATGACCTGAGAAAACCAATGAAAGGTTTCCTCTTGTGCTAAAGTTCATAAGGAGTTTTGCCATGAGTCTTAACTACTAAAACTCTGTTCTGCACATAGCAGGTAGTGTTGACTGCCTCTGCCCAGAAGGTGATGGGCAGTTTAGAGTCAGACAACATGTTTTTTGCAGCTTCAATCAGTGTCCTGTTTCTCCTCTTAGCAACACCATTTTGCTGAGGAGTCCTGGGAGCACTAAATTGTCTTGTAATACCTTTTCATCTTATGACTTTGACCTTGTGATCAGATTGATTCTCAATCTTTAAGATGAAATTCTTCAGAATCTCAGGAGTCTCATCCTTAGTTCTAAGGAAGAAGACCCAAGTGAATCTTGTAAATTCATCTGTGATCACTAGATAGTATAAGGTCCTTACTAAACTCATTACACTGGTGGGGCCAAAGAGATCCATATGTAACAAGTGTAGGGGTGTAGTGATGGAGTTCTTTTCCTTAGGCTTGTGAGATACCTTATGTTGCTTCCCTTTCAGGCATGCAACACAATGGTCATCACTTGTAAACTCTTTCTTTGGCATTCCAGTTACCAAATCATGCTTAATTAATTTATTCATGTTCTTAAAGTTTACATGGCACATTCTTTTATGCCATAGGAAAGACTCATCACTATTGGCTTTAGACAGATTGCATGAAACTTCTCCAGAGGGAGAGGTTTCTTGCAAATCCATCTTGTACATGTTTCCTTTCCTGGGGGCTCTAAGCAGGATATGCTCATGAGGAATGACCACACCAGGCTTAAGAACAATGCACTCATGCTCAGTAAAGAGCATGTTATGACTCTGATCATAAAATTGAGATACACTCAGAAGATTGTATCCAAGCTCCTTAACAAAGTTTACCTTTTCTATGCTGAGCTTACCATTTGTGACCTTGCCCCTTCCAGAAATGTAACCACCTTCATCTCCTCCAAAAGCAACTGGTCCACCATCAATCCTTTCAAAGTTCTGGAGTAGTGATCTATTGCCTGTCATGTGCCTGGAACAGCCACTGTCTATGATCCAGACATTTTTGTTTGTCTTCAGCTGTCCATGCACAAAGAGAATGATTAGTTACATTTGGAAACCCAAGCCTTGCTTGTCTTGGGCTCATTTGCAGAAGGTAATTCAACAGTAATAGATCCTATGGTTGTTCTAAGAGGATCTTGAGCTGTTGTTGATGGAGAATTTTCAGTCACTTGGTCTTTCTTAGACATCCACACCACTTTTGGAGTCTTGGACTTGACCTTCAAAACTTTGGAAGCTTTTGGAACTTCGGAAGTTTTGATGAGTGAACCTTCGGAAGATTCTGCAGACATTGTAATAGACTTCAGTTCTTCGAAAGAACTCCTTTCTTTCGAGACCAAATTTTCTTCCGAAGGAAATTTTCCACTTCCCTTCTTGTTAGATTTTGAACTTCCGAAGGAAACAGGTTTTCCTTCTGAAGCTTGAATCTTCTTCAAACTCTTTGAAGCCTTTGTTTTGGTCATATGGACAGTACCTTTAGGATTGAAGGGACAATCCTTGGCAATGTGAGTGGTACTTTCACACATGACACAATTCATCTTCTTCTTCACAAGAGCCTTTTCCTTGGAATAGGATTGTCTTTGGTCACATCCCTTCTCCACCTTCATCTTTGCAGATGATGAGACAATCCTCTTGGGCTGAGGACTGTGCTTGGAGTTTGATGGTCCAGGTTGTGCAGCAGTGGTACACAGCAGATCAGTCTTCTTCTTGCTGCTGAGATGAGTTAAACAAGAACCAGAACTCTTAGAAGAGTTTTAGTTAATGTCTTCAGTCCCTACCACTTTAAACCCTGCAGAGATAAAAACTTATTTCTGCTTAGAGTCAAAAGTAGTCTTGATCTCTTGAGTCTTCCTTTCCTTTCTTTTGCTCTTGATCAAGTTCTTTCTCATGGACTTGGTCATCACAGTCTTCTTTTTCTCCTCATAAGGATAATGGCCCTTCTTGGAATCCTCCTCTTCACTCTTCTCAGAGGGATTCTTCACTATCTCTTCTTCATCCTCTTCACTTATAGGATTAATGAGAGGAAGCTCATCTTCACAAGTTCCACACCTAGGAGATCTAACTGACAAGATTGTGAGTGGAGGAGCTATCTCATTGGATCCCAGTCCCTGCCTGTTTTGATAGCACACTTTGTTGTGCAGGGATGAGGATATCATGTTCTTGAAGGTCTCTTCTTCAAGAACACTCTTTTCTACCCTGGCTTTGCTGGTCACAAGCTCAGCCTGGGACTCAGTTAGCTTGGTTATGAGATCTTTGATTTGAATCCTAAAATCTGTGTGTTTATGTTTTAGAACTAAAATGGTTTTCTCTAAGTCCTCTATTTTTAGCTTATAATCATTTTCAGACTTTCTAAAATCAGATTTTAAAATGTTTAAGGACTCAAGGTCAGATCTCAGTTCCAAGTTGTAGGACCTGTATTTGTTAACTTTAACAATGCATTCAGGAGTATAGAGATATTCTAATACCTTGGCTTTATCATGATCAGCCATTAGTGCTTGGTTTGGAGAAGCATCTTCCACCTGAAAGCTCCAATCAAAGCCTCCTTCCTCAACAACAACAGTAGCTTGCTGCTTTGACTTCTCATTCTGGAGAGCTTTGTCAGTGTAGTTTGGTCTGGATTGTGTTTGGCCACCATTTGTTCTAGGTGCCTTACACTCTCTGGCAAAGTGGCCCATCAAGTTACAGTTGTAACACTTGACTTTGCCTTTGTCCAGTCCAAACTTTCCACTAGTTGCATTGCTTGGAAACTTCCTTCCAGTTCTCTTGTAGAACTTCTTGGCTCTGTGAGTGAGAAGAGCCATCTGCTAGACTATTTCCATATATTCCAGATCATCTGGATGGATACAGTCCAGGTCTTCAAGAGTGAAAAGAGAGTTGCCACAGCTTTCATCAGAAGACACAAAAGCTTGAGAAGAGCTTGTCTCTTGGAATGGGCTTCCTTGAGTGTAGTTCTCCCTTGGTGTCTCTGGGAAGGTGATGAAAGGACCCTTTGGTGAATTGTCAGGGTAGCATAAGAGATGATGTTTGGGTTCTATGCTATCCCTTTCAATCACATGTAGGGCTGAACTCATTTGATTGTTGGAGTTGCCAGATGAACCTTGCATGTTCATCTCCATTTGGTAGCCACTGAGAATCCCATATAACTCTATCAGAGTAAGAGTTTTGAGATTTTCAGTTCTCTTGATCACCACACAATAGTGTGTCCATTGCCTAGGAAGTGAGGACATGAACTTCCTTACAATCTCTCTGTTTTCAAGAGAAACTCCTCCATCCACTAGGGTATCCACAATCTCAACATACCTGAAATACTGCTAAGTCATGGTTTCACCTGTTTTGAAGGTGAAGTTTTCAAACTCCTGCTTCAGGAGATCCTTCTTGTTCTCCTTGGCTTCAGAAGAACCCTCATACATCAGTTTCAGTGCATCCCACAGCTGCTTGGTTGTTTTGCACTTCTTGAAACCTCTGTATATAGAGTTTGGAAGGGCAGTTTGAAGGGCTGTCATGGCTTTTCTGTCTATCTCTACTCTCTTCCTATCTTCATCAGAGTAGTTAGCCACATCTTTGGGAATCATACCAGCACCAGTAGCAAAAGGGGTACTGGGTATGAAAGGTCCATTCTCAATAGACTCCCACATTCTTGAATCAAGAGACCTGATAAAACCTTCCATTCTTAAGCACCAGGTATCAAACTCATCAAGAGTGATCAGTGGGGACTTGTTCATGGTTCTAGTTTCCATATCAGTTTTGGAAATGGCTGCCATTTGAAAAGTTTAGTATTTGTGTGTGTGAGGGATCTTAAGATGGTGAGATCTTATATCAAGAGCCTGAAGTGCTCTGATACCAATTGCAGGATCGTGGAAGGGTTATAGTTACAACATAACAACACAAAGAGGAGATTAATTAAACTTTAATCAAATAGTAAACTGGACTAACCAAGATAAGATACTAAGAACACAAGTAATGCAAGAGACAGAACACAAAGAACACAAGTGTATGGTTTTCAAGAATGCAGTATATTGCCTTCTTTATGTTCTATTACAAGTGTTACAAAAGCATATTCGAAAGATACAAGAACATGAGATACTTATACTACATCCTACAGCCGGCTATACTTTGAAAGCCAGCTGGATACAATTGACTAGACACAAACAAAATCAATTGTAGAGTCAAAAGGCAGATTGCCTTTTGACTTGTGACTATGACATGCCATAGCTCACATCCTTATCTATTACAAAAAGGATAAAGTACATGAAGTAGAAAGTTACAGACTCAAGACCTCAATGTACAGTTACCAAAATCATGGACCTTTTCACCAACTCATGTAAGTTGGTGACTTGCAGAGGTGCAGCAGAAAGGTGTCCAGCTTTATGGAATAGTACATCAGATAAAGTATGTTACTAAAAGTCTTCGGAAGAAATCTATCTTCATGAGTTGAAGCTTCGGAAGACTTTGTCTCTGAGGCTTCGGAAGACTTCATGTTTGGCTTCGGAAGATATTGGTCTTGGCTTTGGAAGATTTCACACTTAGAGTATTTTCTGTTTCATGTGTGAAACTTCCTAAGCTTCTTCTTTAATGCACTTGTGCAACATGTAGGAAAGACTTAAGATGTTTAGGTTGCATCAGTCTCTTCATTAATCTCTACACTGACCATGTTTGCAAATAAAACCATGCCATATGTGGCCTCAAAAAATCCTCTCATACTTGGTTCCAACGTCTTAGCAAATTCTTACTTGACAACAACTTTGTTTGCAGTCAATCTGATCCATCCATTTTCATTTTTTTCCCATGATGATTGTACCATGTATCTTCTTGTTTATGTGGATGACCTAATTCTTACAGGTAACAATCCCAAAATATTGGTTTAATTCATTACCCGATTGAATTGAGAGTTCGCTATCAAGGATCTCAGCAGTCTTAACTTTTTCCTTAGTCTTAAAGCAAACCGCTCTGCGAAATTTGTCAAACCAACTAGGCACGTGAAATTATCAAGTGCGGTAACCTACTTGATGCTAAACTCGTGCATACACTGCTCGCCACTAATGCTATTTTTAGTACAACTGGTGACCCATACAAAGACCCTACTTAATATTGCTCACTTGTGGGTGCTTTACAATACCTAACCATAACCCATCCAGACATCTCATATGCAGTGAATCAAGTCAGCCAGTTCCTTTAACAACCTACAGATCTCCATTATCAACATGTTAAAAGGATTCTACGTTATATAAAAGGCATACTTGATTATGGTTTAACCTTCACCAAACCATCACACATTACATTGTTGGGTTATTTGGACGTTGATTGGGCTTAGTGTCTCAAGACACGCCGCTCTACATATGGGTACTCGGTCTTTCTTGGTGGTAACTTAGTCTCCTGGAGTGCAAAGAAGCAACCAACGGCCTCTCGGTCAAGCTGTGAATCGAAATATCACGCCATGGCTAATGCTGCAGCTAAAATAATTTGGCTCACACACTTGTTACGTGATCTCCGTGCTTTACCCCCGAACCGTCCGAATTGATGTGTGACAATTAAAGTGCGATATTTCTTACTCAAAATCTCGTGGCACATAAACGTTCGAAGCACATTGATTTGGATTATCACTTTATTGTGAGTTAGTTTCATTTGGGAAGCTCCATACTAAATTTATTTCAACCAAGCTACACGTTGATGATATCTTCACCAAGAGTCTTTGTCGATCACAATTTGAATTGTTCCACTCGCAACTTTGACTCGGACCACCACCCTTTCGCTTGAGGGGGATGTTAGTACATAGTTTACAACTTGATGTACTTAGATGTATTTTGTATTATTATCATTTCTAATACGTAAATTATAAATCTATTTATAATAGTTATCCCCTCATATAAGGGCATTTAATTTCAAAACTCTTTCAATTTATTATGATTAAATAATCAAATTATGCATCTTCTTGTTCTAATAAATTATTAATCACTAGTGACATGTAACATATAAATATTAATAAATCCTAATTGTTTTAATGTGTTGAATTTCTTCTATCCATCTAACCCAGATGCTGATATATACAAGAACCTTAGAATCAAAAATCATTATAACCCTTTGCATTCCAAATGCCAAAATATTTAGCTATTTCACTTTGCATCTCAAACCCTTTTTATCTGTTTTCTTTTTCTTGGGTGTCAAGTTGAACTAAAAGATGGTTAATTTTTGCAGTTATATTAGAGTTACCCTTGATACCTGCATTAAAATGTCATTGTAGTTATCAAAAGAAGCAAGGGACCGTTAAAGGACATGAAATTTGTCAAAAAAAATCGAGTAAAGACTAAATACCAATAGTGGTGGTCATAAACTATTGAACCCGACCAAACCCAAACAAATTGGTCGGTTTAACCTATTTGAATTATATATTATTCGGTTTACGGTTTACGATATAAAAACTCTTGGTTTTAAGTACTTAACGCTTTGACCGCTGGGTTGGAACTTGAAATCGGTTGTTTAACCTATACTCCTTTACTGTTTATTATTATTTTTATTACAAGAATACTAGAAGGGTGTTTGCATGAAATGATAGGAAACCCAACATGTAGTTCTTTAGATTAAAAAAACTATAACAATACAATTATTTACAGAGAATAAAATACTCTTTATAGTGTATTTTTTTTTTTAAAATACATTAACCTAATAAAAAGTATAGCCATTTAAACATCACGAAGGAAGTTTTATGGAAAGCTAATAGCATAATTAGGTGTAAAAAAAGTTAATAGCATAATTGGGTGTAAAAAAAGTTAATAGCATAATTAGGTGTAAAAAATAATTAAGGTAATTCAAAAGACAGTTTGTCTCCTTAAACTATTACAAATTAATATGACAAGATAATTTTATCATCCTCAAATGTGTAAAATTTATATTACCCTGTATATTAATAACATAATGGAAGAAGCAGGAAACTTACCATTGTTTGTAGTTTGACCATGACTGTTTTCTCAATTTGCATTTTGGCCCCTCCCTAATGTTGTTTTATAAAGAGAGTAAAGGAGGAGACTAATAGTTTTCTCTTGTGGTTCATTTGTAGAGAGATAAAAGGGTAACCACCTACCGTTGTTTTCGCATGCGTTGTCTCCGCCTATCGCTGACTGTCTCTATCGCCTATCGTGTCTGCCGCCTGCCATCTCTACCGAGGAAGGAACAACTATTTGCGGTTGATTTGGTGTTGACATAGTGACGATGGCGATGGCGATGGGGATGTGGGCGGTTTCCTTTCCGTTTTCCGTTAGATTGGCGCGATTGAGGCGGTTGTGCTCCGGCAGGTCACGTTTTTATGCCTCCTGTGTTGGATTCCTCCATTTTTGGTCGACCTAGGGTCCACTGCGCCAATGGCCGATGGTCGTTAGTGCCTGTGATAGTGGCGGCGGCGTTGGAGACAGTCGCTGTTCAGCCTCCCTTTTCCAGTTGAGGTAGGGTTGGCGGTTGTATTCTCGCCAACTAGATGTCGACGGTGATGGTTGGACAACCTTCATGGACCCTCTGCCCCTGTTTCTCTCTGATTTCTTTTTTTCCATTTGAAATGTTGGGGTTTTTAGATCTAAGGGTTTTTCTGAATGCATGTTATTAACTGATGCAAACTAAGATTTTGTGGTTTGGTAATGTTTCGTTGCTTGCCTCTTCGTTACGTCGATGATGATGAGATTACCTCGTCTGAGACTGTTGGGTTGATGTTCATCTTTGGTTTTAATGTTGGTTATATCTAAGATTTGTGTTTTTGGGTGGATTCGTCGAGGTGGAGACCACACAAGGTTGGTCTCTTTTAGGTAGATGATGATGAATGATTCGTCTGAGATCGTTATGTTTTGAAACCGATGTCGGTGACGGGGATGGAAGTTGGCTTGAGACCATCGGATTTGTTTGTTTGTTGTTTGCCACCAAACATGAAGATGTCTCTATATATACTGAAATTGTTTTGTTATGATCATGTACATCTTATTTTGGTATCTTTTGGCTGGTGATGAGAAACCGTAGTGTTATCGGTTGTTTAGGCTTGGCTGTCGAATTTGGCTAGCAGCCATAACCGAACGCTCTTTTGAGCCCGAGCCTAGAGTTTCAAATTGTTTTGAATCGGTGATCTTGGTTGATGGTTTATTTATCACACGCGCAATGCGCGTCTTGGAATTCAACGGGTTACTATATAAATTATTTGCGGAGGATCATATGATGAAGTATTACAGAGGCACGTCATAATGTCACATGCTTGTATAGATTACTAAAGACATGACATATTACTAACAAGCTTATACAACCTGAATGACATCTCATACCCTTGTATAATACGTGGGAATGTTGATGATGTACGTAAATAAGACAATGTTAATTATGACTATTTAAAAAAACTTCAAATTTCATGTTATCTTTGATGATATTTGTTTTTTTTAGCAAAATGTTTGCAGTCTACGGATTACATGTGCAGGAGAAGAAATGAACCAAACCTCTGCAGTTTGCAACAAAAACATGTTTGTTTTTTAATGTCTAGGGACTGCTTAAATCAACTAGTGGTGGTATACATCGATACTGGATGATGGTGATGGTAGATGGTGGGTGGTGGTGGTGGCGGACGACTGATGGTTGTGGTGGTGGTAGTGGACATGGGTAGTGGACATGGGTAGTGGTGGGTGATGATGTTTAATACTTTACAGACTTTAAACTACTTTTAAGGTGATTGTGTAAAGTCTGTATCATGCAAACTTACACATACATTTTTAATGATAAGTCTTCAAAAGAACAAACACGTTGCAGACCTAACGTCTGCGCGTGGTCTACGCGGCGCAGACAAAAAAATTAAAAAGAGCTTTTTAAAAAAACAAAACATCTTCTTATTTTATAATGTTATAGCCTTGTATAATAGACTAAAGTTGACGGACATGAAATGACATATTACTATTATGCGAAATGAATGACACATAAAAAGCATTTTTTATGACATTATAATTCAAATGCATGTCTAGATTTGTTGGTTAGGTGCCTTGACGGTCATGTGTTCTACTCTTTGTAAGGGGTGTCTGCTTTTGATACACACTCTCCACACACAACTCACGTATTATATTTTTATCTTTTTAGAATTTTATTTACATCACACACTTTCCACACCTCACACTCACAAACGTAATATTTTATTATTAAATTTCTAGAATTAATTTACTTTTTCACAAACAAATTTTAGTTACTTGATCTTTTTAGTTCGTCTTAGTGTTTTTTAACTCTCACTTTTACCGCTACATTTTTCACTGATATCCAAATACATCAACATGATTTTTATTCACGCTCCAATACTTAAAACAAAGTCATTGTGACTTCATACGTTTTTTATATATTTAACTACGTCTTCATTTTCATGTTCTTAGGTGTTAAGATTGTTATATTCAACATGTTGGTTAAATGTATTGAAAACGGAAAAAAAATCATCGGCTTATCAAACTATCTATCGATGTGAAAAAGATTGAACAAAAAACATAAATAAATCCACTATCTGTTTAACGTCAAGCAACATGAAAATCCTTGAGAAACAATCGAGCGTATTGTTCGCGTCAATTGTCATTTAGCTAATAAACCAATGGATATTGAGGTTCCGCAAGTCCAAATCAACATAAATTAATACGTTAATCTTTATGTAGTTACTTAAGTCAACGTGACTGTTGCAACGTGCGAACAAAAAATACACAAAAATTTAATTCGAGATTTAACAAGCACTCTGTGAAACTGCTAAAAAGAAACCATCATCTTAGCACTCTGTGTTCAAATCCGCCATAGATGAAAAACAAAAGATGAGAGCTCTCTGCAACTTCTCGAACTAACACCAGGTATATTTATCTTATGATCCCTACACCTCCAATTGCAAACGAATTAGTTCATTACGTGCGTGCAATCTCTTCTTTACTAGGGTTTTACATTTTGTAAATCTTTATCTAATTACGCATCGTATTTGGCAATCGATACACAATAACAAATTTCTCATTGTTTATCTGGTTGATTGTTCTAATTATATTTCCCCAAATGCACAACATACTTACATCTGGTGGTGATCATCATCTGAAATTGTTATTGATCTTTATGCCAGTTTATAGATCTATTTGTAATGTATCTTATTCTTATGAGCTTTGAAGATGTGCAGTAGGTGTTACTGGTTGACTGATGACTGTATGTTATTATGAGTTTTGTATGTAGGAGTAAGTAGATGGAGTGGTTTATGATATTTGCATCAGTAGCTGTACTTTGGTTGGCTTCTATCTGCAAAGTTCTATATGCATCATTCTATCCATACCAATCTTCCTTCTTAGATAATGATGGTTAGTTATGGTGATCCAAGAAGTATTCACTACTCCGCTTAAATTCGTAATTTTTCGGTTCCTTTAATAACTGCTTTTTGAATGTATCAGCTGGATCTTCGCAGAAGAAAAATGTCCTGCTGGTCATCGCCCATCCGGATGATGAATCCATGTACGGTTAGAATCCTAATAGTTTTTTTTCTGGAGTGTTTTCCCTTCTAAATCCTGCAAGTTTATCAAATCTCTTGCATTTTATTACAACTATGAGTTTTTGATCGCGGTTCTCAATTTCAAATCACATGGTTCCAGGTAAGTTACTGATTGTATGGTATTGAACAATTGTTTTGGCAGGTTCTTTTCATCAACAATCAATCAGCTGACTTCAAGAGGGCATAACTTGCACATATTGTGCATGTCAACCGGTAATATGTTGTATAACTAGAAATCTTGGTTTCTTAATATCTGATTTTAGTTTTTTTAAACATTAGAGAGAGAGAGAGATAGATGAATTCAAACAAGATCTATGGTATTACAATGAACAGTAACTTAAACACATCAATTAACTTTCTTAATTTCAGAGTTATGTGTCAATAAGCTGATTCGTTTAGAGATGGAGCTTGCATTCCTTGTTCTTTCTAAATACTAAGTTCTGGTGATCATAGTGTACCAATATATTCATGGGTGGGTTGTGTTAATTTATCTTAAATAGTGTCCCTTTTCTATATGAGTTGTCAACAAGACATATAATACCTGGTGAAAGGAATTCAAGCCCATAATACGAGTCAAGTCTATGATAGGTACCATTGTACCATTAGTATTTTGATGTTATATGCTGTTAATTGTTTGCAGGTAATGCAGATGGTTTGGGAAATGTTAGAAAAGAAGAGCTTTATAGGGCTTCCGCTATCCTTAAGGTTATATATTATGTCCCACTAAATTGAGATGTATAATCTGCTTGTATTTTACCTTTTTGTACAATATGGACCTTCTTCATTGTTTAATTTAGTGTTCCTTGATTGTTCACTATTGTTATTGCATTACTAAAATGTGTCCACAAGAGCGACAACAAAACTAATAATAATTTGAGAGTAGCCCCTCTATCTCATGGGATGGTGCCATGGTGGTAAGTTTTGCCCTCATCTCACCCTTCCCGGACCCTAACTTTTGAGTGGGATATTATTGGGTACGTTTGTTTGTTTGACTGAGAAAATATTGAATTATGTAATTATTGATCTTATATTTAAGTATTTAACGGGCTTTTTGAGTTTTTGTATCATTTCAAATTGTATGTTCCCACAAATTGTACAATCATAAGAAAGAAACTTATATAGTTATATATAGAGAAGTTAATGTATACAAGTATGTAATCAGTTGAATACCTTTACTTACCTAGAGAAGCACATATGTGAATGATAAAAAGGACTTTACACGAGCTCACTTGTTTGGCACCTATGATAATTATTTGATCATGCAGGTTCCTATCCAACAAGTGACAGTAATGGATCATCCGGATTTTCAGGTTTATTTTTTTCTCCCCTAAAATCTTAATCTGTTTTTCATTCCAGGTCTATGAATATTATCTATCTGTATTCATCTTCAGGATGGCTTTGGAAAAATATGGAATACTACCTTACTATCAAAGATTTTGGAGAAGAAAATTAATGATAATGCAATTGACATTGTAAGTTCTGATCTCACTTATTTTGAATAATTACATATATATGTGTAGTACATTTATGTGAAATTTCTTTCATTTGATTTTATATTAGGCATTCCCATGCTTTCTTCAACTTTCATTTCCATTAATTTGATATATTCATTCTCTTATAATTTGTTGCAGATAATTACTTTCGATAACTATGGGGTATCAGGTCACTGTAATCACCGTGATGTACACCATGGAGTGCGGTAAGTGTGACTGTTTTGTGAAGCTTTTTTAGGAAAATTTAAAATAGTAGTTATGTATTCTTGACCTTCTATATTTTGGAGACTATATAATTAGTGATATTTGAACTCATCGCGCTTCAAAAAAGTATTATATATGGCATTTGTGCATTATGAATAATGTGCTTAAAAATGTGGAATAAGTGTTTCTTTTTTCTTCTATCAGAAGGTTCATGCTTGATAATTCACAACAAGAAGTTGAAGCCTGGGAGCTGGTATGTTTTTTGTTTACCGTTTTTTCTTATTGTTCTTTATATTTTCATGTTGCTAAAATACCCCCTGAAACTTTGGAAGGGTACTTTTTCAATTTCTTCGAACATTTTCCAAGTGTTAGCCCTGTTTTCCGAAAATACCATTTATTACATATACATCGTGTTCATTTTGATACATGATACTCATATTTAAGGGCATATCTACTTGTTTGCAAAGAATATAACTTCTAATTTTATCTACTTTCAAGGCATGGACTTCAAGGGTCACCTATTTTGACTAGTTAAAAATATTACTTGCACTTTTTTATATATAATTTTGTAGAAGGCCTCAGAATGGAGTATGTACCATAGGGATAACATCTTATGTTTGACTTTTCAGTAGTCAACAAGCTCTGTGTGTGTTTCCTCAGGTAAGCACTAACATAATCCGCAAGTACAGTGGGCCAATTGATATCTGGTTTTCCTCATGGAGTGCTCAAAATTCTTTGAAAGGACAAATGCATTGCTTGCTAAATGAAAATCCACGTAGAAGCTATGCTGCAATGTCACAGCACCAGAGTCAATGGGTATGGTATGTATCATTACTATCACCTTAATTGTGCATGATATATATCCTAACTTTGATCCTTGGGTTATTTTTTTATCTGGAACGGTTCAATCGGGTCAGGAAATAGCTAAAAAGGTAACATGCTGTATGCGTGATACCGGCCGAAAGCTACGAAAGTGTATTATTAGAGCTACAACCTCTAAACCGTTTTATTTAAATAATTATATTACCATTGAAATAATATGGTTTTTGGACCTCCGATTCAACCCTGGTATTGCAGAAGTACATAGTTAGGAGATTTTCGGTTTTGTTGTACCAACGAGTATTAAGTTTTGTATACATAGTTTCTTAAAAAGAACAATTTCACCGCGGAGTTGTAAATATTAAAAAAAAATCCAAGTATATATTGGTTATATTAGCTATGTAGTGCCTTACTATAGTTTAAGATACTTTTCTTGAAACGATTATAGAAATTTTCAGCTTTAAAGGTGTCGTTTTTAAAAGCTAAACTGCAATAAATGATAGGTCGTGTTAAAATAAAATTAATTAGGAAAAAGAAAAGCATGATTCTTAACTTTCTTTTTAATTCATTTTTCTTTGAGCTACTACCTTTAATTTTCTACTCCTTAACCACACATTTTTAATTTCTATGACATCAAAAGTTGTAGTTAAATTGCACCTTATGTGTTTCTGATGTAATGCAAATTTTTTACAATTTTTAGAACTCGCTTATCTATATTAATTTGAGACAATCCAACTTTCTGGATTACATTGCAAATTTCATCTCATGTGGTTATGGTCAACTTGCTGGTTTAAGCCAAAAGTTTCAGTTGCTGTGATCAAAATCTAAACAAAGTTTATGTAAAGCAATCGAGTCCTTCCACTGTTAATTGACTAACTCAGGGTTAGGTTAAATGATTTTGGGGTATATTTAGTGATGTGGTGTGTACATGCTTAAGTTAGAAAGGGCTTTCTGATCTTTTTGTCTTACATTCTTCAAATATTCGTCCTCATTTTTATCATGTTTCAAAGAAGATAAAGAAGAAAAATTGAAAAGTTTCGAAAAAGAACTGATTGACAACCCAACTAAAAGCACTTCTTTCATAAACATATTAGGCCCCATTGTTCTCCCAATATCAAAATCTCTCATAAATCAATGCTTGAGCACATCTTTCTTTATGTCACTGGTGTACTAACACATGCATATTTTCAGGTTTAGGAAACTTTTTGTTTCATTTTCAAGTTATACATATGTAAACACTTTGAGGAGGATTAAACAATAGACGAGAAGATATTTGCAGTTGACAAGTAGCAGGTTAAGTTTATTGATGTTGATAAGAAACTCGTTCAAGTGTTTCCATCAATCTATCATCATACAATGGCCTTCTTCCTTTTACACACTCATCTGGTGTCTGTATTATGTAACCCGATGGCTTTGGATACAGTTTTTCTGGTTCGTCATCGAAACCATGTGTTTCACAGATGTCTTCACCAAGTGTGCACTGTTAGTAGCTTTTTCGATTTTGATCATGATTCAAATGTGGTTACCACCACCTGCAGTGAAAACTACCATGTAGTGAACAGTGTCAGGTGAGTGAGTGGCGTTCCAACACACACTCACTCTAGAGGTGTTATGCTGAATGAGTGGTGAGCACAATAAGACAATTCAGTCACAAATAACATACAAGTGCAGTGGTGGATTCGCCAGGCTCACATTCCTGAGCTCTCTGGCGAATCCATGGCTCACGAAACCCTCACGTAGGGGCAACGTGGTGTTTGTGTGAGCTGACGTGGCTTGTTCCATCTCACCGTTCATGCATCATACTACCCACTCCTAAGTTTATAATTATAGATGGATTTTATTGAATATTCGTTAAATGAGTATTAAGAGATTGCAAGACGGAATGGTACCCGCCTGCCAATTTACTTTTCTGGCACTGTATGAAAAAATAGAATAAATCTATTCTTTTAATTTTTATTCTTCTTGATATGGGGTTTTAAATATAATCCTATAAATATTGCCGATAAGTCCTGGTTCAATTGGTTTGAAAGGTGGTATCCCATGTTTTTTTTAAAGTAGAGGTTTGGGGTTGCGGGTTTTCCCTGAAATAGTGGACAAGCTAGACTTAACATTAGTCGTTGGCCGTTCAAGAAAAAAACATATGATTATTTGTTTTACTTGGGTTGGCAGCCAGTAGTGAAGGAAAACCTCTTGAAACACTTAGGGCATGTTTGGTATGAGGTAATGGAATGGACGAAGGAATGGAATGAATGAGGGAATGGAATGGACGAAGGAATGAAATGAATAAGGGAATGGAATGGATAAGAGAATGAAATGAATCATTACATTTCATTATTTTGTTTTGTTATCCTTTAGTAATAAATTAATCATTACTTTGTGTTGTTTGTTAGGTATGAAAAAACGAATTAATGAATTATAAAAGTGGTTATGATGGTGATGGCGACCGGCGGTGGTGGCCTGAGGGTGGTTTCCGGCGGCGGTGGTGGCCTAAGGGTGGTGGTCAGCGGTGATTTTTGTCGGCAGTGGTTTTCGGCGGCGACGATGAACGGCAATGGTTTCTGGTGGCCATGGTTTCCGACGAGACGGTGGTTCCCAGTGGGGTGGTGGCCTTCAATGGTTTCGGCGGTGGCCTAAGGGTGGTGGTCAGCGGTGATTTTTGTCGGCAGTGGTTTTCGGCGGCGACGATGAACGGCAATGGTTTCTGGTGGCCATGGTTTCCGACGAGACGGTGGTTCCCAGTGGGGTGGTGGCCTTCAATGGTTTCGGCGGTGGCGGGCTCTATAGGTGGTGTTCTCGGGGTGGTGGTGATCGGCAACGACGATGGTTGTTGTGGTGGTTGAGTAAGTGGTGTGGTGACTAATGATGGAAGAAATGATAAAATGAAAAAAGAAGGGGGGATAGATGAAATGAATTTGAAAAAATGGAATCAATTATGTAAGAGTTCATTTAATTCCTTTCACCAACAAAAGATGTCTTCGTTCATTCATCCTCAATGGTTCATTCAGTTCCATTGTTTATTCCTGCATACTAAACGCTACCTTATATTTGAAGGTCTTGGCCATTGGATTTGAGTCCCGTAAGAGTAAAAAAAAATTATGCTCAAACAAAAAAATAATAGAGAATTTCTTTTTAATTCTGCTCAAACGAAAATATAATAGAGAATTTTTTAGCTAACATGTAGGGTTACTTAAAAAGATATTGAAATCAAATTTCAAGGGTTCAAATGTTTGTTTGGGTTCCGGTAATTGATTTTGGGGTTTTATATATATCATATATCAAAGCCTACTTTTAGTTAAAGTAATAACTAAAACCACTGGGACGCTTGTGAGTTGATGTGAAAAAATGACGAGACATCGTGAGAAGAGAGTGATGATGATATCTATGGGAATGGGGCGTTAGGGGGCAAATGTGATGGAAGGAGAAGGAGCGAGGTTCATGGGGAGACAGAGAAAAAAGGTCAGATAGGTTAATTTTTTGGAGATCAATGTCGGAGATGGTCCAAGCTAATTTTTTGATTCATTGATTATGGTTATACTTATGGTTATACTTATGGTTATACTTATGGCAATTCACGAACGTCTTTTAAATAAAGGATTGATTCAGGTTACTAAATTTAATAATGGGTTATTTTCTAAAACTAGTTAAGCTATTATTGGTTTACTATCAATGCCAACTATTGTCATCATTGTTATTACCTGAGACCACAATCAATGATACCAACCCACATCCTGTCAAGACTATCACCGTAACCTCCACCGCCCCATTGCCATGATAATCATCACCTCCCCAACCCAATCCAATTAATTATTTTTCACAATCACATCTTTTTGCCTCGAACCAAATTTAACCTGAACACGTTTTGACTCGTCACAAAACCTTCTTTCCTAGATTCAGGGCTTGTCCCTCGTGTGATTAGTATTTCATACTGTCGGACAGCGAAGCTTACACTTGTTCACAGACTTCATAACAGACAACCAAAATCCAAGCATTATGTAATTTCCATTCCATAAGTCACGCAATTACGCCTTCTTCATATGTTTCGTTAGAGGTGCAAACAAGCCGAGCCAAGCAAGAGCTCGTATGGGCTCGTTTCGAGTTTTATTTTTAAAGCTCGAGCTCGTCTCGACAAATACTTTTTCAAGCTCGAGGTTGGCTCGTTTATTTATTTAAATATTATTTTTAATATTTTTTATTTAATTTTGATATATATTTATAATTATATATTTTATATATACATTATTCATATTATTTAATTGTTTTTATCATAACTTTATATATAATAGATGTTATTTATATAATATATTTAATAAATCAAATTAAAATATATAAATAAAAAGTTCGTTTAGGTTCGCGAGTCAGTTTGAATTCGATACTGAAGCTCGGGTTCAGGCTCGATAATTAAATGAACTTCTTTTCAAGTTCAAGCTCAGCTCGTGATCGAAACTAAACTCATTTCGAGTTTATTAGCGATCCTATCTTGAGTAGGTCACTAATGAATCGGTGGCCCCCTTATTTTCCATGATGAAATTCATCATTGATATTTGATAGCAACAAAGTTTTGCTTTTAAAATTTAAAAAGTTCAATCGAGTATTTTATAACATTGTTAATCAACTAATCATAATGACTCCTTTTAAAGTTTGTGTGACAAATGAAGAATATACAATATAGTAATATCTTCTGCAACTCTGTAGCTATTTTCTCCAAGCAACCCATCGTGGAAGAAGCACAGCTTCCGCCCATGGCGAAGATAGCTTCATCCTCATCAGCTGCTGAAACTCCTACAAAAACAGATCATGGGTATCTTCAATTTCATAATCCCTACTTCAATTTCCAATCACCACTGTCAATCAACATGAATCATGATCGTTTTAGTTTTGTATTTTATTCCTACAACGATATGAGCTATTGTGGAGGTTGAAGCTAGTAGAAGCTCCTCTCATAGTTAAAACGATGATTCGAGTGGATTCTAGTGATGAATGGACGCGTCAATTGCATCCGTGAACAATTGCCACTATCGCCTTTCGAAATCAAACCTAGCGACTTTCATACTCCAAGTTAACATGATATTTTTAGTTTTTAATCTGATTCATACATCGATAACAAGGAATTTGGAGTTTGAAGTTGGATTTTAGTGATGGATGGAGACGTAAAAACTGCATCCGTTTTCAATTTTGCAGGAAAATGGCGTTGAGGCCGCGATCAACGGTGACAGTGAAGGAAGTTAGTGCAGCAAAGAGGCCTAAATTTGGGGCGGCTAAGAAGAAGTCATCCAAGTTAGATGCTAACAAACCCAAAAAGCCACCCACGGCTTTCTTCTATTTCTTGTATGTTTACTTTTAATTTTTATGTTTACTCCTCTGCATTACTGCTTATGTGTGAAGCTTTGAATTCACATTGAATTGGATATGCAGCTTCATGAATAAATTGGGAAAGTCCTTGGGGTTGTGGGGTTTAGCGGCTTGAAGAAAGAGCTTAGTTGAATGTATATAAGTTTTTGGTTTTTGTTTGTGATATGTGCTAGAAACTATCTAGAATTTGATTCTTACCTGCTTGTGATTATGATGTACTTCATGCAAAGTCTACGAGTATTTTCCCTAAACCCTAAAACGATAGCAGCTGAAGTTATGTTGGGCAAATTAAAAGCAAACACAAATAGTATTCCTAGGGTTGTGGTTCTTGTGGAACCTGAATGACTCCTACAATCACACTTGATGAATTCCTATTAGTCCATCCTAGGCGGTTGTGATTGTGCAATTTAAATAGACCTCAAAATCACACACCTTAAGGTCTCCATTTGGGCATACGATACTACAATGAAATTAGTCCAAAGCAACATGCTCTTCACACCTTGCCAACATAGGCATTAAACGTTTTGGGAAGACGGGGACGCCTATATAAGGAAGGGGTCGTCATCTCTTAGTGGTATTCTTTAATCCTTTTACTGTTACACTTGATACCTTTGCCTCTATTCACGGCTCACTTGAGCATGAGGGCTGTTTACATGGTCCTGTTCCTATAAAGTCCTCTTACTCATTTTTTTACGTCAAGATTTGAGAATAAAGTTTGTTCAATCCATTTTTGGACGAGTTTAACTCTTGCACACATCACATTCCAAACTAATAAGAATTTGAACTCTCTTTTTTCTATGGTCCCAGAGGATATATTTGCGAAAGTAGTGGTATGGTTGGGGATGGATTGCTGTAAGTGCTATGGTCGGTTGTCGTAAATAGTGAAAAACATGTTTGAATAGTCTTAAGATTTATTTATTTGGATCCTGCATTGAAACAATTAGGATTACATAATCTGATAATCATTTGATTCTATCTCAGAACACTCTCCATTTATGTATCATGTATCATGGTTTCCCTTTTGTGTAACCATTTATAAATTCATTTATCAAGGGAGGATTTTCGTAAGGAATTCCAAGAGCAAAATCCAGATGTCAAGTCAATGCGTGAGGTGTGTAGCGTAACTCATTCTTCATCGTCCTACTTTTGTTTTATGTATTTATTTTATAGATATTTTTGGTCTTTTTGTTCTGCTGCCTGAATTGGTTGTCTTTACAAATTCATTTACCAGATTGGCAAGGCTTGTGGAGATAAATGGAGGGTCATGACTTATGAGGTTTGTATTATTTTAAAAATATAGCTTAAGTTGTTTAATGCCTATGATTAATTATTTAATCTTCAAATTTTTTATTTGAATCTTTGTCAAATCATTAAATACTTTTTGTGACGCGTTATTGACAGTTGGAATTATATAAATATATAATGTAATCTGAATTTTGGGATTGGTGAATAAGAGCGCACACACCACACTCACACACATATATATTGGATATTGAGTATATTGCCTTTTGAGTTGACTTTATATGTAGAATAAAAATTAATGCCTTAGGGGCTGTTTGATTGTGTTGATTGAATAAGATCTGACTGAGTCAGAAGCTGACCCAGTAAGAAGTTCTGACTGAGTCTGCATCTGACTGAAACTTGGCTGTTTGATTTAGTATCTGTCTGACTCTGTTGAATTTTATGTCATAGTTTAACCAAGTTTATTTAATTATAAAAAAGAACTATTTATATTAGGAATCGAAAAAAAATAGGACTAGACTAGTGGAGTGCTCAAGTCCTTGTTCTTTAAAATCTTTAAAAAGGTAAAATTGAGTGGTAAAAAACACCCACGTTTTCAGCAATAAAAGATAAACCGCATAAATTATTATTTATTAATATTACTATTTTCAACCATGGTTACTTCATAAAGAAGCCAAATGGGTTTCAAAAGTGAACTCCTTTTCGTTCATCTTTTTCATTTTTGCTCTCGAGATAACATCACAAATTCACAACACAACACTAGGGTTGTATTGCTTCATTCTGTTGATTCGGTGGTCGATCGGTCGCGCAGGGGGAGGGAGAGGGAGGTGGTCGCGCAGGGGAAGTCGCGCAAGGGGAGGGGGAGGTGGTCGATTGGTCGCGCAGGCGGAGGGAGAGGGCGGCGGAGGGAGGGCGACGAAGGGAGGGCGACGGAGGGAGGAGGGCGGTGGAGGAAGGGCAACGGGTGAAGAGGCTCGGGTGGAGGGGAGGACCGGGGAGATTCGGTCAGTGAAGCCCCAAAAAATGTCTGGGTCAGAAGTATGGGACCGGGTCAGTCGGGAGGTTGGTAACATCAAACACGCTGACTGGCTGACCGAGTCAGCCAATCAGCGGTCAGAAGCCGGTCAGCCATTTCAAACGACCCCTTAGTTTGTGGATCATTAGTTATTTGTATTAAGATTCAGTGATCATAGTGGAGTGAGTGAGTGGCAGCTCTGATACGATGTAACAGGGTCAATATGTCTTTTCATTGATAAGTAACATATATATATAAACTCATCTGCGCCTTTACTCCTTTACGTTGATTTGGAAAGCAAGATAACCAAATCCTAAAGCCAACATTATACGCATAATAAAATATAAAAAATCTAATTCTCAGATTGACTATATTTGTAGCAAATTTGGCATGATCAGTATATCATATATGTCACAATTTGAGTAGTGTTATTTAGGCTTGCTTCAGTTAGGGTTTCCTATGTCTATTTACTGTATAGAGTTGGTATTAGAGTTTGGTGATCATAACACAAGTACACAACCTCAGTAGCCACTCTATTACCACATAAAATAGGGATTTAAAGTATGTCTTTTTATGTGCTGGTTTGGAGAACAAGAAAACTAAATCTGAATGTACTAACTCCATGCAATTTTTACATAACAGAACCCAAATGAAGTTAACATAACCAACAATAACCATACAGAAATAATGCAACATATATTGAAATATTTGTACTGGTGTATTAGTAGGTGTAGTTACTAGACTACCGCTTAATTCTGTTTGATGTCAAATAAAGTATTATCTACATTCAAAATATGCATGGATTCCTTAAAGTTTGAGGAATGTTGACAAAATAGTGAAATGGTAGATTCCATAAAAGTAAATGACAAGAAGCAACATCTAAATGTTCAATTTGTCAAAACTAATCAGTGATTTAACACATGATTGGCTTTCTGAACCAACGTGCCTGCCTATTTTTAACGTACAAATTAAACAGTGTTTCATATGAAAAATGCAAAAAAGGGGTTATAATTTGCAAGAATAAGTGGTTTTGAACAAATTATGGGAATCTACATGCTAAAATGACTTCCGGATTTAGCACTTTTAGTTCCAAACCATTCATTCTCTAAAGTATAGTGTTTTGTTTTTGCATTTTGGCAGTTTGGTGGTTATTTAAAAAAGTTTAGAATGGTTTGAGGAAGTCAATTTCTTGTTGCTTAGCTAAAGAATCATCTTTTGCTTGTGTATTCATATATTGAATATATTCTTAATTTACTATGGTTAGCAATTGTGTCAAGGAAACCTACCCCTCACCCACCCCCACCCATCCACCCACACACACACAAATTTACATAATATTGGAATAATATTTTCGTATGTTTATATAGGAGAAGGTCCAGTACTATGATGTTGCAACAGAGAAACGAGCCAACTATGAGAAAGCTTTGGCTGACTATGTCAAGAAAAAGGTACACATGTTTTCTTACCGCAACTGCCGTTAATGATTTTGAAGCATTCAACAAATTGATATATTGGTATCTCTAAAGAAACTTACAGGTGTTTGGTTTGATGGAATGGAAACATGAGAGTAACAATATGATAGAATGGAGTGTGTTAGATTTGATGGAAATAAGGGAACGAGAGTTATTCCAATATATATGGGAATCCCCAAACCTGAGCAGTGTGTCCCAGTTTATCCCCATTTAACGTGTTTACCTGCTCTAACCCGACTTGTTACCCAATGCATGTACCCTTCTAGTTTGCCATCTTTACAGATGCATAAACCAAGCAACAGTGTCAAGTAATTATAACCCATAGTGACTCTTGAGAATTTAGAATACAACTAAAAGTTTTTTATTTTGCCATATTAGCATGATAACATAATATAACCACTGTGTTCAATATTGCAGTGTTTGTGTTGATACTCACAGATAAAAAGCTTTAATTGCAGGAAAACGGGGAATATGATGAGTTTGACTCTGACTCCGAGTACGATGGATGAATATGTTGGTTTTAACCTAGAAAAGATATTATGTAGTTGTGACAGGTAATTTGTACAGTGAAATATTGAACCATGTCTTTCAGGACTGAGTGCTTGTAAATTATTCGCGTTGTACATTGTGATTGAAGACAAAATAGAACCGGAACACAAATGTGGATTTTTGTTCATATTGGTTTGTGTTGCTATCGCTTCAACAAAACTAATCGAGTATTTTATGCTTTGATTTGATGATGTTTCTTTGTTTTTTTGGCAGTGAAAATAACAGTTAACTATTTTGTTATACCAAGGAACGGAAGGTAAGTTTTCTGGTTCAACAATGTGATTTTAATGCATTGGAGGGTGATAGCTGGAGGGAGGAACTAGGAAGGGAGTATTAGGATGACAATGAGATAGGTTTTGATAATCCTGATCCCATATGTGATTATAAAACCGCTATCCTAAACGCATCGGGTATGTTGGTGTAGGATATGCATGCATATAACTTTGTTTGGTTGAGAGTTATCTATAAGAAGGATAAGGATGCTCATTACTCGAATCGAAACTTGATCATGAACTTGTATAAAAAAATTACTTTTAAGTATCAAATAGTAAAAATAGTTAATATTGAAGGCCTTGTGGTCTTGTAGACAACCAATTTCAAGCATTTAGGCTTGTTTATCCAAAGTTATATGGGTATAGGCAGTGATGTAGTGCATCACATTCGGGTAGGTTGGTGCAAGTATAGAGCAATCACAGGTGTATCGTGTGACAAGCGGTTTCCAACACGACTAAAGAGGAAATTTTATAGGGTTGCAGTTTAACCAGATTATGTTAATATGAAAACGTGCGTTGTGGCATCAAGGTACCATAAACATGAAAATTAAAGGCAGCAATGGAGAGGACGCCCGATGTCAAGGCAGATGCATGGCACATACGGGCAAGCCTGATAAGGAAAGAAGTTTTTCGAGAGAACTTGAGAGTCAATGTATCTTGGGATAAATATAGAGATGGTAGATTAAGATGGTTTGAAAAATGATGAGAAGGTTGATGGCTCCGGTTAGAACCATGAAAACCCTCATAATGAAGTGGAGGAGTAGATGCAAATCCAAACTAAAATGAGATGAACAGATTAGACGTATGCAAACCCAAACTAACATGAAATGAATAGATTAGACGTAATTTGTTGGACTTATACCTCTCTGAAAACATGATCAGGTCTATGAGTTCTTGGAAGTATCGGATTAAAGTTATGGACTTTTAGGGGAGTTTGCAGTTCTGTCTTAGACCCATCTTTAGCCATATTAGTTCTAGCCTTAGCTTTGCCTCAACCTTAACTTTGCATTAGCTTTCAAATTTGCCTAGTGTTTGTCTTAACGTATAGACCTTTTTTTGGGGAGTGTATAAGTGTCAAGGGGTTAGTGTGACATCTTTTTTCCTCGCTATTATAGTTTACTCACCGTTATATACTAATGGTAATTCATTATTATCATTTTTAGTACAAATGTATGGTTGACTGGTTGTTGCATAGATGCTGTTACCCACATTTTATGTTATTTGACTGGTTGCATAGTTGACTGGTTGTTGCATAGATGCTGTTACTCATCTCACTCTCTGTGGACCCTATCAATAGCTCTATTATTAGAGGGGTGAGAGTTGTCCCGGGTTTGCCAAGAAAGATAAGGGTGAACCAAGAAAGATAAGGGTTGTATATGGGTGAACCAAGAAAGATAAGGGTGGATTTAGTTAGCATGCAGAATATGGTAGTCAAGGTAAATATTAGGAAAGTATTAAATGTTTTGGCTGTGAATGGGTTGTCATCCAACTGTGTTTGAGCTGTGATTTTATAGTAATTAAGGTTAAAAGTAGTATAAAAGCGGGTCATTGTATAGAGTTTAAGATGTGGTCTTTTGTTCTTCATATTAATAAAAAGAGTCGTGGTAGTTCCCACAAAATACCGACTATTATCTTTGTTTTTCTGGTCAATAGTCTAACATAATCTGTGTCAAGACTTAGTGATTACAGGTAAACGTTACGCAGTAATAATCAACGAATGAGTTAAAGCTCGACGCAAAATGGTGTTATGCAGGGCTCGAATCCATCTCTCAAGACTCGAGTACTCTCAACGTAGCAACAACAAGAACGATAACAATCTTCCATCATCTCATGTCGGAAAAGAACTTCAGTTACATATGAAGAGTTAAACTCTAGAAACACAGGTTTGAAACATCAAGGTAGTCATGAAAAGAACACAAATACTAGAAACAGATACATGCAGCAAATTAGAAGAAATACGCCACGAAAGACACAACAGCTGCAAGTAAGGCTGGGACTTGAAGTGTGATTCCAGCGCTCTCCATTGACGGGGACGGCGCAGGTGCTGCCCCGAGCTCCTGAGCCATGGTTCCAGTACTGGTCAGGACCATGAGGACCATCATTGTGATGGTGAGAGCAGTGGCTAACTTCACACTTTCCATTTTGGTGAATGTTATGTGTGTATGTAACCACTAGAGATTAGAAAGATTGGTTTGAGTAGTTTGTTGTGAGATTAATGGGTTTTATAGAGGTGGTTTAGTGGGGATTAATAGAGGAATCTAACAGCTAATCACATGGGTTATATTGTTTTAAAAGCAAAGGCATAATCATTTGACAGTAAGTGGGGGTCTAATGCAAACTATTAAACTATCTCTTAACTCCATTTGGCCATTGTCTTCCAGACTGGACAAATATATACATCTGATTAAGAATTAAAATAAAATAAAATAAAATAAATAGTATGGCTTTATATACTCTGGAGGCAAAAAAATATTGTTAAAACTATCTATGTTTATTACCATTTCAATAGGAAAGATGTCCTATTTTAGTTTTAGTGGGAAGACTAGTTCTAACGATCATAAGTGTCCTTTGTGAGAGCTATATATATGTTGTAACTGTTTTATTATGGTTATATTAGATCAATAGAAAAAAGATTATCACATTTTACTTTTTATGGAAAGAGTAGTTATAACAATTATGATTATCTTTTATGAGAGCTATATTTATGTTATAATTGTTTTATTAAAGTTAATTAGATTTTAGCATGTCTGCAAAAGTCAAAAAACTGCATCTGCTAATATCTCAACTGTAGCAAAACAGGATATGAAAATGATGGGATGCAGACAAATTTTACATCTATTTAAATGGATAAAAAGACTGTTTTCAGAGAAAACCTGACTTATACGGTAAGTGCGAAAGTGTTATGGAAATATCAACTTATAAATGTTATATGGGTATTCCCTGACGTACCCGACACATTTGGTATCGACCTATAAAAGGTTTTTGCTGATCTGTTAGGGACTTATGTCAACTTCAGGTTAATCACATATTAAATACTAGGTTAGTGACCCGTGTGTTGTTACACGGGTCAACAAGTGCTTAATATGACACATTGTAAATAAATTTGTATAAGTTCATAGTGATATATATGATGTTGTAGATATAAATTAAAATAAGAAGGTTATCATAGTATAATAATACGAACTAAGTTATGCTCTTTCACATTACAAACAAATGAAGGTAGAATAGTTGAATAGAAAATTTGAATTAAAATATCAACTAATGAACAAAGTTGATTTAACTTACAAATGATGTAACAATCATACGTAACTAAGAGAAAGAACAATTAAAATAAATAAGTAATTGTTCATAAAGATGTAAACACTTATTTGTAGACAACATTTGAAGTTTTATTTGTGACCTTCCTCTCTTTATCTAGAATCAACAATTTCAATTTGTCTCTGCTTTTAACTCTAGATAATGCAACATACAACTGACCATGTGTAAAAACAGGATCTTTCAAATATAAGCCAACCTTAGAAAGTGATTGTTCTTGACTTTTGTTGATTGTTATTGCAAAACAAACTGCAAGTGAAAATTGCCTTCTTCTAAATTTAAAAGGAATTTTCTTATCCGAGAGTACCAAACTAACCCTTGGAATGAAAGTTCGCGCCCCAATATTACTTCCAGATATAATTTTTGCTTCGATAACCCTATTTCCAAGGCTAATGATCTGTAGTCTTGTTTCATTACATAAACCACCGATAAAATGTTAAGCCCCTTAAAAAGTTAAATTAAAATAATTTCAAAAGTAAGTAACAAATGATGAATACTAATAAAGACAAGATAGAATGAAGTAAATATGTAACAAAATGATTTTCAAAGATGACAACTCTAGATCTTCAATCTCCATCGTTAGTTTCCTACTCTCCTTTTCATTCAACATACTTGGATTTTGATTCTTTATCAACCTTGTAACATGACCAATAATATCTATGGAAAAAAAAAATTGATGAAAATTAAATAAAATGAAAAATGAGATAGTGAGACATAAACACCAATTGTTATGGTCTCTGGAATCTATTGTTCACGGATACTTAGAAATAAACAAAAGGAAAAACCAAACAGAGGTCCATCAAAGTCGGTGCATTTTGAAATAGATGTTTTGTATATCAAACACACTTTGTTTGGATTGTCAACATATTTGTACTTTGAATTGTTTAAGGCAAGACTTGGTTTGTTAATGATCAAACATGTGTTTTCATCCAAATACCTTTCAAATTTGATAAACCATTTTTTAAGACATTAGCTTGGATCCTATTACCCTGTTGACTAATATTAAAAAATTATAAAAGGAAGAATATATAAATGAATGTGAACAAAAGATCTATAGATGTACACGAATGTTACCTGTTCATCTATGAGAACCATCTCAATAGAGTAATCGTCTTTTGGTGACCTTCTATCAGGTAAGCGCCATAAACAAACAATTCTAACCTTAAGAATATAGTCATCCTTGCAAACATCAAGTTCATTTAATATCGTAACACCGGATGGATCCATATCGTTTCTCGTTAGTGCATTTGTAGATGAAGTAAATTGTGTGAGAACAATGATGGTTATATAATAAGGATAAAATCATATAAATGGAAAGTAGTTGAAAAGTTTTGAAAAAATGTCAGATAATTTTAATATTAAATGTGATTGATATTAGTTAATAGTTTCCAAATTATTAGATTAATTATTAAATTAATGCTATAATTAGATTAATTAGATTAATGTTATAATAGGAAATAATATTTAGAGATGATTTTAGAAGTTATTTATAATTAATATATTGGTTATAATATACATATTGATATTAGTTTAAAAAGGAAAGTGTTACATGTTAATTAAATAATATATATTACTAAAAATATAAATAATGTAAAAAGAAAGTCTTAATTGAAAGTTTTTATTCGGTAACTGTTAATTGACTTATAATACTTTTTTGATTATATAAAAAGCTTTTGCAGTAAAAAAGAAAGTGTTACGTGTTAAAGAATACATATTACCAAAAATATAAATAATGTAAGAAATTTTAAATTATATAAAAATTATAATTACTTTTTTGTATTTTAAAGAAATCGCTAAAGACGTAATAATAGATTCTTTTGCAAGCTTGTGTTATGCAATAACATAACGAAGAAGAATCCTTGTTAAAATGATTTGGCCATGCTTTTTTACAACCGGAAGAATTTCACATAACGAAGGTTAACTAATTGTGAAATTTTAAATTCATTTATCACTTCATAAAAAAGAGTAAAAGGTATAAGTTAACTTGAATCACAAAATTTCTAATCGAATCAGATTTTTCCAGAATATTTACAAAAAACTGATACAAACCAGTAAAGCGGGAGGAGAAACATGATTAGTGTGTTAACAGATCGGAGAAAATACCGGCGAGGTGAGGCTATGGATGCGGTTTCAGAGGCGGACCTTGAAACCCTAGCAGCTGTAGATTTCCGATCTAATTCGGCAAAAAAACAGAAACTAGAATCAGATTTTTTTCAGAATATTTAAAAAATCTGATACAAACCAATTAAGCGGGACGAGAAACATGATTCCATGTGTTAACAGATCGGAGAAAATACCGGCGAGGTAAGGCTATGGATGCGATTTCAGAGGCGGATAAGTGTAACAAACCGAAGGATGAAAGTCAAGGATATCTGCTTGGTGATCGGAGAAGCACCGGCGATGGAATATGTGGGTGTGATGGAAGCGGTTGTATGAAACCCTAAGAGAAGGAGCGATTATGATACTTTTTTTGGGTTTTGTCACTTATTACGGGTTAACCATATGGAAAACGGGTATGCAGGTGGTGACCCACGTGATTTTTTGGAAGCAAGGAGAGTGCGACACGTGGAAATGTATAGGTGGCCATATGTGGACAGGCTAGTATAATGCCACGTGTACCCATAGGTAGTCTTTTATTATATGTTATAGATTCAAACTCAGTTAAGTTTATACAAAGTATGTATACACTGTCTCCACCGTCTATTATAACGTTTTTGAACTCTTTATTCTTATTTGTAACTTAAGTTACATTAAAATACGTTAATAACGGTTAAGATCACGTTTTAGTCACTCTCTGAAAAATATAGCACATAAGACGACTTTAGTGACATGTTATATTTTCATTGATGATACTACCCCATCGTCAAAATCATTCATTGATAAATACTTTATCCGTGTTATTTTACCGACAGTGTATTGTCTGTGGGACCTACTTTCATTGATAGATTACTAATGAATTGAAACCATTAAGAATTTTAATTTTTAGCAGGGGTGTCCAGATCCCAAATACCAAATCTAATTAAATTCTACCCGAACCCGATTAAGACATAAATCGAAAAACCAAGCCTGATTACAAATCATACCCGTATCCGAATATATTATTTAAGTCGGACTTTGAGTTGTGTTTTGGTAATTTGGGTTGACCCAAAGAACCCGAATATCATATCATCATACTTGATAATACATGTTTCATATTTTATGATTTCAATTGACGACATTTGTTTTCGACCATTAACAAACTCGGTCAATCCTTCCATCAGTCCATCTTCAATTGATAAGACGATCATTCAATTAGTTAATCTTCTTTGCTAAACAATTCAACCGATAACAAACAAGGCATAGTTTTTTTCATATTTGATCATTCTCGTGTATTTGTATAGAATATATGTTTGTTACTTCTTTTCCGAGCATAATATTATAATGATAATATGTTTTCTTGGCCTAGTAACGTGTGATTGCTTTACAATTGTTTGAGCAATATAGGATGTTTGTTTTTATTAAGCATATGTTCGAGTAACATGTGGATTTAATGGTTGATTTTGGTTTTTTCAACTATGACTACCAAACCAATGTTGTCTTTGATATTTTTAGTTTAAAAGTTCTCCAACCTGATCACCGAATAACTGATCCGAAAACCAAAACCCGAATACAGATAAACGTTATTTGTGGTTTGGTCTTTTAGTTGATTTCGTACATCTAAAAATCTGAGGAACCCGACCCGCTAAACCTGAAACCCGGTTAACTAATAAAACATTGATAACAACTTTTAAATTTTTGTTTTTAAATTTTTTCCAAAAAAAAAACATTTTTTTTCTAAAACAAATCGTATAAAAATATCATTTTTAAAAATGTTCTTATTATATCTCCCAAATTAAATATTTTTGGTTTTAAAAAATTGAAGTTTTTAAAATATATACCACTTTTATAATATTTCATATTAATGATATTATTATTATTTAAGGTAATTATTTAAGGTAATTATTTAAGATAAGAGATATGCGAGAAAATTTTGATAAAAATGATTGTAATGCTGGCTCGTGACACTTTAAGTTACTTTTTTATTAAAGTAGGAAGATTAGAATATTTACACCTTGGATTAATTTTAATCCAGATTAGCATATCACTCCCCAATGAAAGAGAAACCCTATTTGCAGCACGTTAAGATAGGTCACAGATCAAACCGTTTCAAATTCTCGTGTCATTACTGCTATTTTGTGTGTGTTTGTGTGATAGCGTTTCGCTGCATAAGTGCATGTACCTAACACCCAAAACATTTTTAAGTTTTTGATATGTAATGAGAGTAAAAGCTATATATATTCGGTACATGGATTAAAAGATTTCTATGCCTAAAGCAAGAAGACAGATCCACATGTTTCTTTTCCACACAATGATACCAGAGATAATAAGGAATTATCGCTTGAAAGTTAGAGATTCGTGGTGTTCATTTGTTCAATATTTATATGATATAAAAAGAACTCTTGATAAAAACTACGGTTTATTAAAAATCAATTCACATGGGAGGTGATTTAGCAAACAAGAGTAGTGAAATGGTGTGTGATTATGAGTTTAAACATTTAAAATATTGTATGGTGTGGGAAAATGTCTCAAATTTTAATTTCGTTTTAGGCCTCAAAATAAAAAATAAAAAATGCGCGGCATGCATATCAGTCCATCAAAAGCACTTTACATTCCAGCAACCAGAAAAACTGTAAAATCTTCATCGTTTCATGTCGAAAAAGAACTTTGGCTACAAATGAAGAGTTAAACTCTAGAAACACAAGTCTGAAACATCAAAGTAGTCATGAAAAGAACATAGTTTCATGATAGGAAAGATCAATACGCGATAAAGATGCAACAAATTAGAAGAAATAAGCCACGAAAGACACAACGACTGCAAGTAAAGCGGGCACTTGCAACCCCATTCCAGCGCTCTCCATTGATGGGGACGGTGCTGGTGCTGCCCCGAACTCCTGAGCCATGGTTCCACTACTGGTCAGGACCATGAGGACCATCATTGTGATGGTGAGAACAGTGGCTAACTTCACACTTTCCATTTTGGTTAATGTTATGTGTGTATGTTAACCACTAGAGATTAGAAAGATTGGTTTGAGTAGTTTGCTGTGAGATTAATGGGTTTTATAGAGGTGGTTTAGTGGTGATTAATAGAGGAATCTAACAGCTAATCACATGGGTTATATTGTTGTTAAAACAAAGGCATAATCATTTAACAGGAAGTGGGCATCAAACCAAACCTTTTAAAATACATTAACTTCATTAATTTGGTCATTGTCTATCACGCTTGAGATTAATAGTCTTTTTATCTGTTGGGATAGTGAAATGTTTGTTATCATTTTATTTTTTTCGGACCCTGTTACTAAATGATATTTTACTAAGTATGTTTCTTTCATTCAGCCAAACATATTTATAATTTTTTTATTTGAGGTTACAAATCACAAACATTCATATGGTGGAGTATATTTACATGGTTTGTGTAGTTTTTGTGTGTGAACTTTCTCACTTGACAAGAGATGGAAGGGAGAAATAGTTTAGATACGCTATGGTAAACATTTAGATAGAATTCGATCGAGAGAAATTTTATTATCATATATGAAAATATCAACACCATTGAAATAAGTCTTTGTTTATAGGCTCCTTTACTAACATATTTATAAAACTAGTTTTAGAAATTACACGGGTTGAATAAATAAAATAGTAATATAATATAATTTATTAATTATAAAATGATATTCTAAGATATGATATGATTAAATTTATGTATTAGAAATAACTATAAGTAATAAAACAGTTATATTAACTTTTTGAAAATTTATTATTGAATTTTTTACTAAAAAATAAATATTTTGTTCTAAAAAAAATCGTATAAAAATATCATTTTTTTAAATATTTTCTTATTATAACTCCCAAATTTAATAACTTTTTGGTTTTAAAATTTTAACTTTTAAAAATACTAATTTTAGATATTTCTTATTTTTAAAAATATGTTATGCTTTAGAAAATTTTATTATTTTATGAAAAATTAGTTATTTAGAAATAACATTAATAAATAAATCACTTTCTTAATTTATTAAATTTAAAAAAGTGTTAAATAAATATTATTAGTAATTAATATAATTATTTAATAGGATAGAGAGAGAATAAATTTTGGTGAGGATGATTGTGATGTTGACATGTGTCATCTCAAGATACAATTTTATTAGAGTATTACTTTTAGTGAACCCGTGTATTACACGGATTGAATACATAAAATATTAAATAGAATAAAAAATTATTAATTATTAAATAATATGTGATTTAAATTATGTATAAGTATTATAAGTAATAAAACAATGATATCAACAAAAAGAATGGTTTTTATACTTTCTTTGTTTTTTTTCTAGAAAATAAATCAAACATTTAGTTTCAAAACAAAACATATTTAAAAAAATGTCATTTTTAAAATATTTCATTTAAAAAAAAGTATGATGTACGTTCTAGAAAATTTTCTTTTTATAAAAATTTATTTCTCTAGAAATAACATTAATAAAAAGATTAATTTCTTAATCTTTTTAATAGCTTATAATCAAAAAATATAATTAAATATTATAAATAGTAATTGATTGAGTTATTTAATAGGAGATAGAAACAAAAAAAAATTAAGAATGAATATGATGTTGTAATGTGACATTTCTAGTTACTCATTTATTTTATGTGACATCTCTAGTTATCATTTTATTATAATAAAAAGATTCAGTTAAAATAACCAGTATATTAACTAAAGGTTAAATAAAATAAAATATACATAATTGAAATATTATATTCAGTTAAAATAAACAATAATGTCACTACAAGAAAACTTACATGGTGGAGTGAATATTATGGATAATTAAAAATATTTTTTTGGAAAGGCCAACAAACGATTTTATTACTTTACTAAGAGTGTTAGTTTAATATATTATATACACCGTGATATTTCAATTCAAATCATCAAACTAGATACATCAAAAATATAAGATTGATCCATGTTATTGTTTGATTTTTAGTATTGTGATTAAGCCAAAGATAACCTAAAACTTTTATTTCTCCCACCAATTTAGCAACATTTGTAGATTTTGTTTAAAGATTAATTAATTTCTAGTTATTCATAGACATCAAATAGCAATCTGAATCATCTAGTATATTATATTTTTCCATTTTGAAGACCCACTAGCTGAGATATAAAAATGTAACAAATCTTTTTCATCGAACAAGTAAAAAGATAAGAGCTTGCATCAAAAAGAAAAAACTCCTAAACTAACTGTGTAAATGAACATTCCACAAATAAATAACGCAAAGATTCATCTCTTTTATCAGATAACACACATAATGGGTTATCGATATGAATTTCTCATTGCATCAATGAGAGAAATGTTGGCAACCTATTCAAACATAACCTACAGTAAAAAAATATTTTATTTAAGAAGCCAGTTATTCTACTAAAAAATACCAAGATTCTCAAACGAGGTTGATTATACCTCTCTCAAGCTTTTAACAAAGAAAATCCTAGATGATTGAAGATCCCACAACCAAGTGGGACCACCTAACCTAGTGGACGGACCAGTCTGAGACCTGTTGAGGGTGGACCAATCCAAACCATAGTTATCGAGCTCTTGTGAGATTTTGAATATTTGTTTCCAAAGACCCGGTTGTGAATTCTAGCCGGGATGAAGGACCAAGATCTGGATATGATGAAAGCACCATAGTCCATATATATAACCTTCCTCCTTAGACCCTTCTCATCCATTTTAATTTGTTATTATCACTTAACTAACATCGCTATATTAACTTTTCAAAATGATTCAACACGTGACCCACCAGGATTTTTGGTATCATTTACATTCTCTTACAAAACCAGATTTTTTTACCCGATCTGTCCAACCACCCCACAAGACCAACTAGAAATTTAAAATGAACACTAGCTTATCTAAAAAGGCACTTCAGTTATGAACCAACAATCGGATTATTTTGTGATTACTACACTTTAACTTAAGCATTACTCCAATGGCTTCTTTTGTTTTTTCTTTTATTTCGTTTTTCTTACTTTATTTATTTTCTACTTGAGAGACCTTTCAATAATGTGAGCCATGTGGGTGTTATTAATGTTTTGGGACATATATTACTAAGAATGAGAAGGGGCGTGCATATATAATCATATCTCCACATATCTATATTTATAATAAAAACTAAAGACGGTGACACTAATAATTTGTTTTTGAAACCTTAGCTTGTTTTCAAATAGAGATTATTTTGACCTTGTATCATGGTTTTATGTTGTGTTTGACTTTTAGGTGTTTAGAAAACATTTATACGAAAGTGAGTGGTTTCGTAAATACCGCTTATAAAAGCGTTTATATGGCAATTATAATAAAAAACTTTACTAGGTTGAGTCACATAACTACTTCACTAAAAACTTAACCCACACGTTGCTCTTTCGACCCCACTAGGGTTGCCACCTCTATTACCATGCCAACCAGGGCACTACCCCCATTCCTCCTTGGTATCACAACAAATCTTTAGAAATCATAACATCAACAAACAAATGTTTTCACACTTACCACTTGTTTGGTGGCGGCGCAGCTTGTTGCCCGTCTACCTTCTATTTTGATGTAACTTGACATAACATTATTAATTGAAAAGGGATTTGATGTTTTATTTTTTATTTCTCCTTTAGTCATTAAGTAGTTTTAATTATACCAAAGCAGCCAGATGACCCTAAAATCACTAACAAAAAATTTCTACTTACAAAAACATCTTGCTAGGGATCAATATTTGTTGGTCGTGTGGATTTTTTAGAACCATACTGCTTTTGTTTTTCTTGAAGTTCATTTTACGCCATTGGTGGGATGCAAACAACAAACATCGATCCTAAAGATAATTTTTCAAAAAATAGCAGATCTTTCATTACGCTTATAACTTTCTACGTTGACAGTATCCTAGAAATTTTTACCCAAACTATAAAAAATCTAGCAAGATTTTTCAAGAATATAATAGTGTCTTAACGTAACTTGAACTTTTGTTTAATATGACTAAGTTTCTCTAGTATAACTTGTTAAAAGCACATAACTTGTACTCAACTCAATCGTATTCAGAAGTGGAACAATACGTTCATGAGTTTTGCTCATAATTATTTGTTATTTTAATTAATAAAGGTTTTGTGTTGAAAGTGAAATAAAAAGTAGAAGGGTTGAAGATGTTGATTGCATTCTGGAGGGTAGCTAAGCATAACTTGAGACATATATATATATATATATATATATATATATATATATTATATATATATATATATGAATAAGGTATATTAAAAGAATGATTATTAAAAGTATTGTATAGCTTTTAGAAAGATTTTGTTTTGGTTTGTAAAATAAAACGGATGAGTTAAATTTTTTATTTATAATATACTAATTTTTAACTTTTTTATACATAAGATGTTATATTTTTATGCCCATAAGATGTTACCAATTCAAAATTTTTTTGCAAATAAAACGGATGAGTTAATTTAGTTATATTACCAATTTCAAAAGATCTCTATAGATAATATAGAAACATTGTATTATTAAGCGTTTATATATAGATCTCATTCAACAAAATTTGTATGAGAATACTTTAAATCATCTCACCGTCAACATATACCAAACTAGAAGATACATCATTTCAACAATCTCGCCATAGTTTTGATAACTCTGACGAATGTAGCTCGAAAGGTACTCAAGATACAATTAAGCAAATAAACACTAGAAATACAAGTTCAAAAACAAAAGTGATAGAAAGACGACACATGTTGATAAAAGAAAGGATGCTAGATGAGGTCATTGAGCATTAGAAGAGGTAAGCCACCAACGACGCAACAGCTGCAAGTAAAGCCGAGGCTTGCAACACCACTCCGTCGCTCTCCATTGACGGGGAAGGCGCTGGTGCGGCCCCAAACTCCTGAGCCATGGTTCTAGAGCTAGTGAAGGTCATGAGCACCATGATGGTGAGTGCAATGGCTAGCTTGACACTTGACATTATGGTGAGTGTTGTTTGTGTATGTTTAGTTGTAGAGAAAGAATGGATTAGTATGATTGGGACGTGGGATTATTGGGTTTTATAGAGGTGGTTTAGTGGGGATTAGTGGAGGAATCTAACAGCTAATCACATGGGTAATATTGTTTTTAAAACAAAGCATAATCATTTGACAGTAAATGGGTATCAAAGCAAACTCTTTAAAATATGTGTCAATCTTATAAAATAAACTTAGGCTTCATTATTGATAAAGTATAATTTAATTGTGACTTCATAAGTATGTTTTGCTATATCGCTGATAAGGGCCATTGATACAGAGCTAATGCACAAGTAGTGACGGAGCTTGAACAACACTTTAAATGGGACGGGGACGAAAGTAAACTATTTTACGAGAGTGAACTCTATATTTATTTAAAAAATTCATTACCGGACCGAAAATTTACACTACCAAACCAAAAATTTACACTACCAAACCGAAAATTAATACTACTGGCGAAAAAAATATCTGGCTCATAGTAAGCTTCGCCTATGCACACAATATCACAGATACATATTTGGAGCGATTTGGACAATGAAAAATGAGCTAGAAAAAGGTTAACTTAAAATGAGTATACCTCAACTGTAAGCATGAATGATGAATTACATCATTAGGAGCCTTAGTTTTTCATTGGCGTTCTTTGTCAATATTAACAGTTTTACTTATTCTGTTGTGATTATAAATGCTTAAGTAATTGACTCCATAAACTTACTCACATGTTTACTTCTTTAATATCATTAATTAGTTGCAAATTTTAAATTTTAAGATTTGATGATACCTTTAAAATTTGGAGTTTTCATATAAAATGAAGCTTGATGTTTAGTTTTGATACTAGAGGGTATTAAACATGCGCTTCGTGACGGGTTGATTTTACATACAGATAAAGTACATCATCAGAATATGTTTAAAATCTTAAAAAATATTATGTTTTTATGAAATTAAACATTCAGTAAAAAAAGTTTATAGATAAAATAATGTCATCATGGTGAACCGAATAGCCAAGAACACGTAAACTCGTAGATAAAAATAATTATGTCATATTAGTATGCTTGAAATATAAAATAAATCTACTTAGAGTATCAAGTATAAGTGTAGATCATAATTGAAATCAAATGAAAAAGATTTTAAATTAAAAATAAATTTTGAAAAATAAAAAGTAAAGCAAGAATGCAAATTATAATAAAAGATAAAATCGACTAAAGACAAACGAACACTATTCATATCGCACTTTTTTAGTATAGTATAAAATCGACTAAGTTTTTAAGTTTCTAAACTATTAATAATAGGACAATAAAAGTGGCACAGTGATCAATGTATTAGGACACATAGAAAAGGTAAGTAGATACTAGTGACACTTTTTAAAAGGTATGAGCAAAAGATATAAACTATAGGTTTTCAAAAACTTATTAAGGAAAAGTTGTATAATGGGAAGATTGAAATATGTTTTCATACTCTTTTTATTGGACTATAGGTCCTTTACTCACATCATAAGTTAAGCATGTAAACATAACTATTCTATAATAGTAACTTTTTAACAAAAATTATCAGCGGCAACTAGTTATCGTTAATATTGTTGGATTGAAGGGGGCTAATGAACCAGATTAACATCAATGTAAAAAGAGAGCGTTGGCTAAGACAAGAGGGTGTTGATAGCACTAGTTCCATAAAGCGGAAAGAAGACAATGTGCTTGGTGGTGACTGACGGAATAAGATGTAGAAAATGATCGACAAGAGTGGAACTAAAAAAATATTGCTTCAGACCCATCGTTGATACACCTAAGATCATTAGCATGTTGAGCCTAGTGAAGAGTGTTTAGTGATATATGTTATTGTTACACAATTGTATTAATTTTTATGTGTGAATCTACAAATTTTATTTAATGAACATATGTCATGACAGATTAACTTGTATAAAACTACACTTTATTACATGTAACAACACAATTTAAGTCATGCATATAAGTGATATGATGTAGACCTCACAATTCAATTAATCGGTAGAAGATATACATCATCACAAATAGTAATTTTTGAATATATTTTTACTTAGAACAAGTAGATGACATATGAGTATATGACAATATCAGTGATAACTTTCAACCCAAAATCACACCACTAGTGATTTTAAGCCCAAACTTGTGCTAATTGAAGTACTCATGTGCACATGGCGTTTTTTTTATTTGATTAAACTTTCATACAAACATCGATAGCGGTTTAAAAAAATATTTTTATATAGATTTGTCAAGTAAATATGTAGATAAATATTTATTTAAAACAATTGACAATGTGATTTTCCCTCCAATATTAGCTTTTTGTAATACTTCCGCCAATATATCATTTCGATTATGCAAACTAACGACTCGTTGGTTTGTAAAATTCAATGAAAGTCACTGTGAATGTGAATTTTGTTTTTAAATATGTGTGGTTCATTAAATTGATTGGAATTTAAATTTCATTTTTAGAGTGTTTGAGTGACAAATAACTTAAAACTAGTATTATAATTCCCTTAAAATTCTCCAAGTAAAAGATCTAAAAAATCATCCCAAATAGTTAAGAAATTTAATAAAATCTCAAACCACTCACCGCCACCGCATCCGCCACTCGACAGCACCACCGTTGCCACCAACGAATGTAGAACATAGTGGTTGAGTGGTTAGGACCAGAGAAACTAAACACTACAACAAAGTTGTCCTAAAATTGATTCCCCCACTCGCTCATTCTAAACAACTTACGGTAAACAAATACGAATATGGTCCAAGAAAACTTCCAACACATAGAAACACGCATTCATGAACCACCGCGTTCACAAGTGTAAACTGATTCATATTTACCATTTCAAATAGTTTTTTTCATTCGATAAGTATGTTTTGGTCAATTCTATGAAGCACGATACAACTGATATATTATTATGAAAATTTCAAAAGAAACAAAGCGATTCTTAATGGGCATTTCAGTTCGTCGAACACACACTTCGTTTGATGTGCTTGTTCCCAGCACACATACATGTACAAGATCCCAATGACAGTTAGAATTGTAGTTCTCTAGATGGACTTTTACTCTGCGTATAAGACACTAACTAGGGACTGTTTCACATGCCACTAAATAGTTCAAGTAGTCACAACATGGTTGTTGAGACTGACTACTTAAGTCGTCACCACTAATAGCCATTCAAAGATAAACCAACACATTTGGAATAAGGTTGCAACGGCTAACTAGACATGTTTTTGTGACACATTTGAGATGATACGCCCATGACCAAATCGTCGACACCCATGTTACCCTTTATGGGATCATATCAATAAAAGCGCACAACGACCCAAGACTTAAACAGGCTCGAGCCTCACATAAAGCTATTTTCTTTAATAAACCCGAGCCTGAGCCCAGGCTTTGCATACCGGGATCGTTTAGGCTTGGGCAGTAACTTACATCACAGGTGGTATACTACCATCTTTTTGGTTTTTATATTGGCTACAAAAACGCATCCTGATTCAATCTCAAAGTTGAATATTTCCAGTTTAAGCTCTAAGAAATGAATTCATCATAATTCAAGCACACCAGTTGAAACACAACTTGTTTAAGAAATGATGCCAATGCTAATAAATGACGCCAATGGTCTAAATTTTTGTTCGAGTGATTTTACGCACTATGAACACACTTTGATGACTTTCAACCCGTTTGACCAGCTTGAACAATTCAAACCCTTACATTTTGGTTAATGTTTTTAGGTTTACAAATTAAAGAGGCAAAGCATAACACAGATTGACCAACTTACTCATTTGTCTCATCTAACATTCAACATTTTGATTCACTCTAATCCAAGTCCCAGTCCCAGACACAAATCAAGTATTTTTGTCGAACGGCAAATCCAACATCTAGCTAAAAAAACAAGCGTGTGAGAAAGGATTACGCAAAGAAGTAAAGGGTCTGGATCTTGACGGGTGTGAATGGTACAACCATTTCTTCATATTCTCCCTACGTCACACTAGATGGGTATCCCATTCATGGAATAGGATTCACTTTCAAGATGCCATAAATCGAGAGGATACCCAATGGGCAGAATCAGATTCTCAGGATTGAAATCCAACCTATGACCCACGTTTCCCAATCACTTCTAGATACATTGGTTTAAGTTCAATTTATAAGTCCCACCTAACCCTATTATCTCCTTGACTGAGACTCAACTTGGTTCAGGTGAGACAGATAGATTAAGTAGCTACCTTAGGTGTATACGTAAGGCAGCTTAACTGGACACCTAGGAGCTGGGTAGAACCGGAGGACTAGGAGTATTTCACAACCTGTACCAATTACTCTTTCTCAACTTGGAAAAAAATTATTAACCAATATACCTAGCAAATGCATAAATAAAAACATACACTAGTTACATAGAACAACAACAGTATCAAAACAATATTATTAATGAAACTGTTGTCCTGAAAATCTCAAATACAAAGCATAGTCACCTGACTTGCACTTACAGATCTATATGTAACAATACTAGCACTCTAGCATCAGTTGTTTACCCGGCCTAGCTGCCTAGCTCTAATTGACACAATTTATGAAAGTGAAATAACAGAAATGTTTGTTTTACAAGCTTCCATTTTCATAGCTTGGATGATTTCGATTAGATTCAAAATTGTTGTTGTAAAAAGATTCGTAAAGATTTTTCTAATCGCATAAGAGTTTCACCCAGACAACAGAATTCATTAAATGTTGGGTCAAGCACACATAATATTAAGTTATCAGCTTTTGATCATTGAGGTCGTTACATGCTTATGTATTTATGCATGTTTGTTAAAATGCGCACAAATGATTCACCTAGAAGACAAATAAAATCAAATGTCAAGTGCCAAGCATAATAGCAAGTTATCAGCTACTTGAGAATGGATCCCACTGAATCATGGTAGCTCAAGAACAGTCATCCACACAAAGATTGCTTGAAACAAAACACCAATTATTAAATTTGCAAGTACTATCACAAATACCGCAAACCATTTATGCATAAATCCCAGTAATTCAACAGCATACACATAAAACATCATTATACTTCAGAATCTTATACCAAATCACATTCAAAGATATTACGTTTTACAGACCCTAACCTTCACCTTCCTCCGAATCAACGCAATCCCAGTCGAATCCAACCGAATCCAAGGCGAACATCCCGGCCCAAACCTGCACAAATCCAAACTCCAAACAATCAAACAACGAACTTGCCCACACTTCACAAAACCAACAAAAGACAAAAGAAACGAACCACAAACCCTAGATTTTATCAATATCTTCATCTTCAAACTCGATATAATCATCACCAGCGTTATCATCCTCCTCATCAAGGCCACCAGCAATCCCCTCATTAAGCCTAATATTCTCCGGCAACTCACCGTAGGCCTTCAACAGCCTAGCCTCATCGGGCATGTATTTGAGGATCACATCCGCCTTATCATCCTGATAATCACGCAGACCGACCAAAATGATATCACCGGCGGCGATCCACACCTTCTTGTGCATCTTACCGCGGATGTGACACAAGCGCTTGGTGCCGTCGATACACATGGCTTCACAGCGGCCGTTGCCGAGCATACGGAGCACCTGTGCGTACTCTTGACCGTCTTCTTTGAACACGAGCTCACGCTTCTCGTCGTCCGCTTCGTTCTTACCTCTCTTGCGATTCTTTCCTCCTTTCCCCTTGTTCTTCGGCATGGTGTGTGGAGAATTTGAAACCCTAGGGTTTGATCGGTGGTGTTTTTGTGGTGATTTGATGGTCGATTTGGGGATTTATGTGATGAGCTTGTGGGTTATTTTGGTTTTGTTCCCTGGAGTATGGATGTGTATGGTTTTTGGACCTTAGAGTTTAGTTTTTTTGTGATTCTTGGATCGAAAGCTATCTATATGGGTATGGTGATGGGACTTGTGCGGGTAATCCAACATTAGAAAATCGTATGCTATACACGACACAAAACTTATCATGTATGTCTTTTGGTATTTACCAATCTGGTATTAGGTATACCTGTAGATAATAAGATATACATGTTAGTATCATAGGAAGTATATTTTTAATATATTTGCTGAGTGTCTGTTAAATTACAACGTTATATTAAAGTTTGGAAAATCCAAACGAAATTAAAGACTTAAAATATGAAATGGACCTAGAGTGCTACAAGTATCCCACCATGTTAAAATTGACAATTGGAGGGGAAAACAAAATTGGAATCATTAATTAATTTAGGTATGATATATCTAAAATAACTAAAAATTCATATAATATAAATAAATAAATAAGTAATAAAGTTATATGGGGTATATATTTAGGTAAGCCGGTAGGCATTATCGAAAAGCAGGTATATTATGTAATCTTATATCCGTTTCATGCACATGAAACAAATAAAATGTAATATCATACTCGATCTCATACTCACTTACCTCATCTCATACATGTCTGAAATGTCTTAGGTTTAGGTTTGACTATCATATCTAATACGTTGCGAAACTTTTTTTATGTATTGACAAATTGGTCATCATTGATAAATTAAGCATGAGCGCTTGTATATCGAGTGAAATGGCTATGTTAAAGAAAAAAAGTAGAATGGTGTATTCAATATATTATGCTTTAAATTGAATTGGGTGTTCGGCTGCCCTTTTGATTTAAAAGAGGTTTTTTAGTAGTTATGAGAATTCAACAAACTTAAAAAAACTCTGCCAGAGATGTGAAAGAGGTTGGTGACATGTAACTAGACTTCTCACAAGGAAAGTCATGGACTTTTTGACGACCTTTACAAAATTGAAGAAAGTATATAAAAACTATTGAAACTAACGAAATCTTCTAAACTGAAGCAGTGTTTAGTTAGATTGAGATTTAAATAGTTTGATCTCTCACTTTGATGGTTTAAAGGGTAGTCTTCAAATTTTTAGCGAATGAATCTTGAGTAAAAGAAATCATTTACTCGTGAAGTTTAACATTTAAGATTGTAAGAATATGAAATTGATGTTGAGGACCTTTATGCTGTTTCGGTGAAGGTGAAGTCAAACATTAAAAAAAACACTTCATACACATAGAAGAAAAAGGTGAAATTGCTTTGTCCTAGAGAATTCCTTGTGAGAAGACGACAAGAACAATAAGAAGGCAAGAAGAAATCGAATTTGAACAAGTCTAAAGCTTGAAGTTGCTTGATTTTCGTTAAAAATATTATTAGTAGTATTTTTATAAAACAAGCCAAAGTTTATTTACCTCTAGATTAAACAACTTGGGAATCTAGAGGAAAAAAACTCTTTCCCTATTCAAATGTCATGCCATAAATATGTAGAATCTTTAATCCTTACTTTTTTCTGCATTGATGAAAAAGAAATCAACTCTTTATCATTAAGCAAAAGGATACATTTTACAATACAAAAATATATATATATACATATATATATATATATATATGTAAGTGTTTATTAGTTTTTTTAAAAGGATAATATTATCATAACAATAAATTGAGTATATATGCAATTAAAGTTTTTTATTACGTATATATACAATTAAAGTTTTTAATTGGATATATATGTTAATGGATGCATACAAATGTATATACGCAATTCATCCAAAAAAATATAAGTTCCCTATCCCTAGCCCGCATTGACTTTTTTATGAAGAGTCAAAGGCCAATTAACCCAAACCATCCGTTTAGAGGAATTATCCCATCCCAAAAATAAATTAATAAATAAAATAAAATAAAATAAAATAAAATAAAATAAAATAGAGCGTATACCCTCTTGTTTATTTTTAATCTTCAAAGGCGTAAGAAATAATGGCAGGTAATATATAGCCACTGATCCAAGGGCGGAGAAACAAGATTAAATCTACCTTCGATTGATAGAAGCTTTGTCTTCCATAAAAAAAGTTTGGATTTGAATTTCTCTACCATACTAATCCAACCTCTCTACAAAGCAATAAACTTTACTAATAGGAATCCCCAAATTAAAAAAGAAAGACATGCCGATTGATAACCATGTTTCGAAGCTACATCATGCACCTCGCTTCGAGAGACACCTGTACAACATACGAATGATTTCCAGTGTTAAGCTTTACTCCGGTTGCGAGGTAAAAACAATTTAAAGCCGAAAGAATATTTAATAAGTTTGTCACCGGCTAAGTTCCTATGAAAATAACATCATCCACATAAAAAAATGGGATAAAGGGGTATTTTCTTTACCAACTTTTAGCACCTTTGAATAAACCATGGGTAATCATGTTTTCTCCCATAACATTTAAACCTTCCATCGCCAAAATAAAAAAGTTAGACGATAGCGAGTCCCCTTGATGCAACCCCATTTGCAATTGAAACTCATTTAACTTGACTCATACAAAGCCCTATTCACTCGTGACTCTTTGAGTCAACACGTTTCTCTCTTTATATTTAAAGGAATATGACAACAATTTAAACTTTATAAATGATTTAATACGAGACTAATAAGCAAGGCAATAAACTTTGATTGTTGTAAAACTTGGTTCAGAAAAGATACTAAATTGCGATTTGGGTTACCTTCCCTTGAATTGGGCTAGTTTAATTTCTTATGAGAACAAACACATCAGCAACTTATAGTCAGTTTGACTAAATTAATTCAACTTAAAAGTTAAAAGTATGGACCCTAAAACTTATATTATGTTTAGTTTATGGCAAATTGATTAAATTGTCTAAGCTATAATCAACTTGCAAATAATAATTAAATTAGGTGATTTGTTGATACTCTATATGTTCATTTTTATTATCAGTGTATTACATTGATTGCAATTAATTTTCACTTGATTTTATTTAGAGTTAAATGTGTTTTACGTCCCCGAGGTTTCAATAAAATTGTCACTTGAATCCAAAAGTTCAAAGTGTTGTCATTTGCATCCAAAGGTTTCACTAAAATTGTCATTTCAATTCATTTGGCTAATTCTAACTAACATCGTTAACTTTTTCCGTTAAGTTTTCAACATGAGAGTTATTTTAATTAAAATAATTACAAAATAAAAAATCAACTCACGTGAGGGTTTTTATATGTTTAGCCTTTTTTAAAATTGTAGTTATGATTTGACTCTACAATTGTATTTTATTATTTTGTCTTGTTAATATATTTTGGTTTAGTAATTGTGTCACTTTCGCCCGTTTCATTAATTAAACATAGATTTCTTTACTTTAAAACTTAACTATGATTACTATGATTGATGTTTAATGATTATTATTCATGGGTTGTTAATGTTATTCTATAAATTAATTTTATACTTTTATGATAATTTGTCTTTTATGGTTATAATTCAAATAATTTATATTATATGGCTTGTTTATGTGTGTGTGTGTATATATATTTTGTTTTGTATGTTTTATAAAGTTAGAAATGAATCATTTTTAGTTAGTTATACTTGTATTTTATTTTATATAATATGATGTCTAAAATATAGTTATAACTAACTAAAAATGATTCATTTCTAACTTTATAAAACATACAAAATAAAAATATATATAATAGACAAACAAGTCATATAATATAAATTATTTGAATTATAACCATAATTACAAATTATTATAAAAGTATAAAAATAATTTATAGAATAACATTAACTGCCTATGAATAATAATCATAAAAACATCAATCATCATAATCATAATTAAGCTTTAAATAAATAAAACTATGTTTAATTAATGAAATTGTCAAAAGTGATACGATTACTAAACCAAAATACATTAACAAGACAAAATAATAATATACAATTATAGAGTCAAATCACAACTATAATTATCAAAAGGGCCTAAACATATAAAAACCCTCACATGAGTTGGTTTTTTATTTTGTAATTTTTTAATTAAAATAACTCTCATGTTGAAAACTTAACAGAAAAAGTTAACCGTGTTAGTTACAAGTAGCCAAATGGATTCAAATGGCAATTTTAGTGAAACCTTTGGATGCAAATGACAACACTTTAAACTTTTGGATTCAAATGACAATTTTTATAAAACCTCAGGACGTAAAACGCATTTAACTCTTTTATTTATAATAAAATGTATATTACTTTATTTTGTTTATAATCATTATTGCAAGAAGAGTTGTATAAATTGGGTTGAATGCTCAAACCGGTTAGGGTTGCTCAAACAAAAGTCAAAAACTTCTTTTGGTCAAACTGGTTAGCCTTTGGATTGGTTTTGATCGGGTTTAACCACTACGGTCATTGACCAGGTTCAAACTGGTTTCGACCTATAGGGTTACAAACCATTTCGGCCAACACTAATTGTTAGTGAACAAGTACAGACCTATGATTTTATGGATTGAGATTGCCCTTAACGATGCAACTAAAAAGTTAGTAGTGTTAGCAATGAAATTGCCAATATATATTATTATCAGCCAATGAGTTAAACCTTCAACTTTAAATAATTAAAATCCAATTTGTCTTATTTATTTCTCGTTTTTTAATTAATTCAACAATAGGGTTTACTAGAACCAGTATAGTAATTATTGAAATAACATGAATACAAAAGTAATCAGGTTTCAGATGAGCTAATATAACCTGTATATTAAACGGGTCAACCCGAACATTTTTGTAGCGACATAACCAAATTATATTTGTCCACTATTATTCCAAACTACATGCTTCATCATACAAGACTGAAATAAATTGAAGATAGAAACAAGGAGATGGGTTTTTTGTATCAAGATCCTCCAGAAAGTTTTGTACCTAAATTCAAATTAGAATACTGCAAATACTTCATTGATCATCAAGAATATGCCTTCCATTCAAGAACTCGAGATATATCCCAATAAAGCCTGAAAAGTATAGATCGTTTAAACGATAATCATTGTAGAAACCGATCTAAAGCTATAAAACATGCCCAAATCATACTAACAGTCGAAAAGATCAAGCTTTTGATTGCACCCATGACACTATATCTTCACTACTCGCTACAAAAACACCAGGTTTTTCTTCACTTTGCCTAAACGGCGCAGAAAGCTTCATCACATGTGATTCAAATGCGTTTGCGAGCCCTTGAGAGTACTTATGAGTCCCTGCACCAGTGCTTGCTGATAACAACTCTGGCAATGGTTCATTACGGTTAACCATTGCACTCAAAGTCCCAACCCATTCTTCAAACGCCGTGTGGGCTGCACCTACTGATAGTGACCGCACATTTAACCTCCATTCTTCAGGAGTCTTTGTGTGTAACCCGGGGTATAACCCATACATGGTCCCCAAATAAAGAAGCTCGTGTGCTCTCGATTTAGGTTTCTTTTCCTGCATATATCGATTAAACAGTTGCAAATGGCCTTCGCGCTTCAACTTCTGTGTTGTTTAGTATCTCCTTGAACTCCTCTTGTACTTTCTCAAACCCGAGTTCTTTTTCTTCTAATAGTTTTACAAACAAAACCAATCTTGGGTTCGCTTCTTGTAAGCAACCGATTACTTTATCCAATCATCACCACTTTCACAGTAAGATACAACAGAAAGCAAACAACCACACAACCGATCATCAGGGCGAATGCCCTTTTTAAGGGATGTCTCAAAACCCATTACCAAATCATCTATCCGTTTAGCACGACCCAAACATTGGATCAAAAGTACAACCCATGACATTAATCGCTACATTTTCCTTTGACATTTGGTCAAACAAAGCCATCGCCTTTTCAACATTCCCGCCACTGCCATATATGTTGAGCATTGCAGTGTAACTCCAGCTATCGGGCTTAGAGTTTTCGGATACCTTCATATCATTAAAAAGCTTTTCAGCCTCTTCTTGTAAACCAAGATCAGCACACATACTTAATAAGTATTATAAAGAATGAATCCATCTGCCACCCGTTTGACTTCATTCTTTGCCAAAGATCCAACGCATCTCGGGCCCATCTTGCTTTCCCGTAAATCTTGACCAATGAAGTGAGTGTTTTCGCGTCTGGTGAAACACCCGCAGCCACCATTTCCTCAAACAAACTCCGGGCCAAACCGGGCTTTCCAGCTCTCCCCATTGCTTCTAGCAAAGTATTAAACACAACCAGATTTGGTTTAACCCCTAAAGACTTCATTTCTTGCAGAACATATCTTATCCCATCATAATCGCCAGCCTCACCAAACATTTTAGCCAAAACCGCAAAGGCGATTGCATCAGGGGTCCACCCGCTCGCTCTCCCCCTTTCATACAAACTCATAACCTCCTCAACCTTCCCTAACTTTGCGTACACATCTAAAACAGCAGAATAAGTAACCTCGTCAGGCATTAATCCTGTTTATACATTCTTTCAAACCATTCAACCGCCTTATCGAAAAGATTAGACCTTTTCGCACAAGTAATAATCGTTGAATACGTTATATTATCCAACGGAATTCCGTTATCAATCATCTCAACAGCAAGATCCTCAATAAGCTGAAACTGTCTACCAACCTCAAAGACTTCATAACAACATTATAAAATATAGTCTCCATAGGAAAAGAATCTTGGTTTTAAGCCAATTAAAGAAAAGAACAGTCTTTCCCATGGTTTCAAACTATTCAACACCAAAAGTGCATTTTCTCTAGTGGGTGGATGTGGGATTTCTTCAAGAACCTTCAAGAAAGCATCTTGATTGTTTTCACACTCATTAAGCTCTTGGAAAACAGCTTAAGATCTCTAATTCGTGGGTTATATGCATAAGAATTCTCTGCTGTCTTTGAAGGTTAGAACAGAGGGTCTAGGCTTGGTGGGGTTGACCCAAACGGACTTAGGTTTGGTCAGCAATTGGTGGTTTTCTGTGGGGTGTCTGAGAGGATTGTTGTGGATAAGGTTTGCAATTGATCAGCTAAAAGGGTTTTGCTTCTTCTTGGTTCTTCTGACAGGTCTGGAGTCTGTGATTTTGGGGTGATTTGGAGGAATTGCAGTAGAAAAATGGTGACTTTTTGGTTCTTCTCAAAGACTTGAAGGGGATATGATGGTGATGATGATGCTTTAGGTCTAATGAATTTGGTACATCAAAAGAAGTGAAGAAAGTTGAAGCCATAAGAAGAAGGTGAGTGTGAACTTACAGTTTGGATTGCAAAAACCCAGAGGCAGAAGGTGTAAGAAAGATTGAAGAAGGGTTTTGGTAAAGGGGGGCTTATGTGATATGGCCCTTGTGTTTTGTTTGGATATTTTCTCTAACGTTATCCCAAGCAAAAATGACCGCTATGAGTAAACCACCTTACAATTTATGGAAACTTAAAAACTTTATGGGGTATATTTGGTTATATTAATACCGTAAACAAATCGAGCTGAATCGAGTCAGATAGGGGAGGATTTACTTGGAGCCTAAGGGTAGCCGGGTTACCCTGAACTACCCTTCGAACTCTCGTTTTCAAGTGTAATTTCTATTTTTAGCGTTTGTATGTATCTGCATACCCTTGAGCCAAAATTAGGATACCTCATAAATTTAGAAAAACTAAATAAATATAAAATTAAAAAGCCTAATCCTAAAATGAAGTTTATACGACCCCTGAGAAATTCTAAAACCACCTAATTATTATGCAACGACCTTAAAAATTAAATAACATAAAAACAACTAGTTTGAATAACTAATTCGTTTATCTTTCAACTAATTATTTGATAGATTAATATTAGATATAAATTACTAGATTGTTGAATTAAAATTTGATTTATTTAGTTGATTATTTTTTGAATACTTATTGAATGTTACCATGATTGTTAAATAGGGTTAACCAATAATGTGGAGCCTAAGATTATTTTGACATAAGAGAGCTTGATCTCATGCCCGAGCTCGACTCGTGTAGATTGTTAATTGTGATGCTCGAGCTCATCCCGTATAAAAGTTTAATTTTAATACTCAAGGTTTTATATTTCGTAGTTTTTCAAATTCAAGCTCGGCTAAAGATTTAATAATTAACGATAGATGACCGACCCTTAAAACTTTCAGACTCCCATGTTAAAGGTTTCGAGTACGCCAGTAAAGATAAAACATCATTATAAACAAGTTATTATTGGGAAAAAGTTTCATGTATCGCCAAAAAAATATTATTAAATAAATGTATAGCAAAAGAGGTTGGGATACCCTTGATTTTCGGGCTAGATCCACGGTCCACCATTGGAGTCGGAGTGAGTTGGGTTTGGGCTCTATTTGTTTAAAAACCAGCCTAGTCGATTTGGCTCGTTTATCTTAATGAGCTTAAATTGTGAGGCTTGACTCATTTATAGAGGAGTTGAGTTGAGTAGGCTCACGAGCCCAGTTATAATTATTTTTCAAAACAAATTGGATTTTAATAATCCAAACTCTCACTGATTGACCATTAATAATTCATAATTTGACTGCTAACAATCACAACGTTTACTTTTATTACCAACAATAATCTCGGTAACATAATTATTAAAAATGCACGTTTGATTTCGACTTGATTTTGTTCTCGGTAATGATTATAAACGAAATGAAACAACATACAAGCTAAATTGAGACTAAAATAAGTACAAATCAGGAATGAATGTATGATAATTATGCAACTAGAACTGCTGTTGGTAATTAAATAAAAAGTTAGGATTATTACCGGCCAAATCAATAATATGGATTATTATCGACTAATAAGTAATAGTTTGGATTTTTAAAATCCAATTTGCCTTTTTTAAATATATTTTTATTCTTGTATACATATATATAATAATTAAAATTACTAATTTTGTAGCATTTTGTCTTAAGTTGTTGAAAATATTGATATGGGATTGATATTTCAAGTAGTATAATCATATTTAATATTTTATATTTAGTTTTACGTTAGAAATGTCAAATATCACATGATATGATATGACCTATTTAAATAATATGTCATAATTTTTGTTTATAACTTTTAAAAAAAATTTAATTTAAGTTTTAATGTATATCAGCTGATAAGCAAGTCACGATCCAAGTTAAAAATTAGATTCGGCTTGGCTCCTCTAGAAATCGAGCCAATGAGCATCTAACGAGCAGGTCACGAGTCTAGCTGACCTGGGATCAAGCTCATCTCGTTTATAAACGGACAACTATAAACAAGCCGGTTTCAAACGAACTATTTTCGAGCTATTTCCAAGCAATATTCAACCGAGCCAATAGACTCGAGTCAAGTTGATTTGGACCCAAGCTCGGCTCGGTTATACACACATCCTCTACTTTGCTTTGTAAACACCTCTGTTGGTATGATGTGATGTAATTATTTTATAAAAACATGTATATAGACGTGTTAAAAAGACGTTTATGTATATAGACATCAAAAAATCATATATGCATATTTTAAAAGACATTTACAAACATATTAAAGTAGGACTCCCTCTTACCAATAAACCCAAACTCCCACCTTAATTTGATGATAGATCAAGAGTGATTGGAGTAGAAGCCCGTTTATAGGGATGGTTTCGAATTTGTTTAAGACTAAGGAATTCAAGGGTTGATTACCTAAATTAGCAAAGTGAAGAACCATATATAAAGAATGGTTCTTGAGGTTTGCTAATCAACATATTGTAACACAAGTAGATTAAGAATTACATGAGAGTCAAGTTTATTTGTTTCATGTCTATATTAAGTTCATAGTTCAACTATTTATACTAACCATTTACCAAACATGAGCTCTTGAACATTTAGACTCATTAAGTGGGTTATATAACACCATCACCAACAGATTTAACTACTTAATGTCACTACTAATTTCAGTTAATAGCTACAAACCAACGCCTTTAATAGTACGAATTAACTGATCAGTAGAAATCACAAATGCATCAAGCATATATTCATCATGGTGACAAAACACTTTATTTAAATAAATGAAAACACAAAACAACTACTTTTTCTATCAAGTAATATGAATACCCTTCACATCACTCAACAATTGTTGCTAGATAGACTTAACATCAAACCAATATTAACTTGATGCTACTAAATACTAATCATTACTTAACGTTCAAGAAATAATTAACTGGTATTTTTATATCATGTCACATTAAACAAAACGAGTTTATATTTAAAACAAACACAAAGTTAATTAGTGGGTTATGATCTAAAATGGTTGAACTAGTGGAACAAGAGGTTGTTGAATCTTGACATGACACCTTAGAACTCAATTTCTTTATCTTGACACGACGCCTTGGAAGTCAAAACCCAATGGCTTTAAAGGTTATGTACGAAACTTAGATGATCTTAAGAGCAGTGACTCACTAGTTACAGCCATAGACAATACACAGTTTACACCAGACCAAATTAAATTAAGTCGGTTTAAACTTTAAACTACTAGTTGTAGCCATGGATGTAGTCAGTTTAAACCAACCACGTTATGCCCTTGTGTTCGTATTGTTTGTTTGAGTACCAATATATTCCCATTTGCACTGATCAAGACTGCTGTTTGCAGTCTCTTGCAACGTGCATTATCAACAGCAGCAGAGTCTTAACAAAAGAGTTGTCATTGTTTGCGCTGTACAATCAGCAAATCACTGTTTTTCAAGACTGTTGTGGTTTTCCTGTTGTCACAGTTCTCTTTGAGTCTTTGGCCTGATACCATCTGTAACAGTTACACCTGTTTTTTAACATATATTCTATTGAATACACCAAAACCCACCTTCAGAATAGATCAAACCATGGCAATAACAATAAAACCAGATGATAGCATTCCCTAATCATCAACGCAACATCAAACTCTCAAATATCCAAGATTTCTAAAACCAGTAAAATATCCAAGATTAAATAACAACAAAGTTTCAAACACAAAAAAATCAAAATTTCCAAAACTCCAACCATTATGACTGAACAAACATCCAAACACGCTCACTTAACTTAAACAAACGATTGGCCTTGAAGCTTTGTAAGTGGTCTTGAGCTTTCTAGTTGGTGGTCTAACTTTCTTGAAGACCAATGGGAACTTGATCTTGGAGTTGTGGAATTGCTTAGTGGACTCCCTCTTGCAGAGCTTAGCTGGGATGGTGGCGGTTTTGATGACCTGGATGCAATGGTGGCGGACCCTATGACGAGAAGCCATCTCGGTGTACATTTGTTCAATGGCACCGTTCAAGGTGGTGTCTCGGTACTCCTTGTACATGTTGTGGAACCGGTCCTAGACTGTACCTCAACCAAATGCCATAGTTCTTGATGGTAGTTGGGTTCTTCTCAAAAATCTAGAGAAATATTAATAACAAGTAAATATATGAACCAAACAAATAAAGAGGGTATGTTCATCACCAAAGAAAAAACCAAAGTAAGCAAACTACAAGTCACAAGAGTCAGCTAACTGATCTCAGCACACAAATCCAGTAACCAATAATTTGAGTAATTTCAATATTTTGGCTAAAAATCTACACACTTCTTACCACAAATAAATATTATTAAAAACAATGGCAATGATATGTGCATAAACCATGTCAAACTATTTAACAGACTTCTGATATGATATAAACATTATAAACTAGAAGACATAATCATAAAAACAAGAAAAAGAGTTAATCATTACACATAATGCTCTTCTTGCAAATTGTTCAAATGTGACTCTCATCAACAATACCAAATTGGTAGCTAAAACATTAGCATGCTGACTGAAAAATGATCAAACTGTATGTTAAAGCAAGACAGCCTACTACTTCTAAAAAAACCGTTTGTACTTATAAAAACCTCTAAAAAGTGTGTATATCCTACGGTATTAAGTATCAAGTCCTTATACATTTAACTATCTAAGACCTTAATCCTAATACATTCCATGCAATTACAGAAACAATAAGCATGTTGATGATCTTGCAACCTAAAAAAACGATACATACGCAAACGAAATTATCATAAAAAAACCAAATCAAAACTAACTTTTTTAACGAATTCAAAATGCAAACAAGGTTACAACAACAATGCCACATCAATAAACAATAAAAAAGTGATTTTTACCTCATTAATAGCAAGCATCTGACCATTGCTCTTCTTCAACGCTTCTTCAGCTTCCTCAAAAAGTACCTAATTAGCAACAAAATCAAGAAATCATCATCCACAACCATTACCAACACCTTCGTAAGCCATTACATCTATAAAAACAAACAACAAGCCACTGCAACTCACCAAAACTTGCTCTTAGCTAACAACTTCATTGGTGGCCCATAGCTTCATACGGTAAATCTTCGGATGCTCATCTGTCTCCGTAGGCAGACCTCTTCCGACGACCTGAAACTGATGAAACTGCAAACAAACACACAAGCAGAACTCAATCATTCACCATTTCGATTAAAAAAAAAAACCTAAACTAAAAACATAAAATTTGAACAAAAAGTCGTTCAATTATTCGATCGATAAGCCATTAATACAGTAAAATGATGATTATAAAGATATGTGATTGAAGAATACGAACCTGTAGTCTCATTTCTCCGGCGATGGTCTTCAACGGCGAGTGGTGCTTTTGCGGTGGGTTGATGGAGGCGATAACGAAGGGATTTTAGGGCGTCGATTGGTATATAAGTTGATTGAACTGAAGAACCCTAGTTCTTGGACTGGATCGAAACCAACGGGCCTGTGTAAATGGAATAAAGCCCAAATGTATGAACACTTTATGTTTTTGTTTTCTTAACGATTTACAAGTTTAATAATTACCCAACTCGTTAACCGAACTCGTTAACCGAACTCGTTAACCGGACTGCGACGGACTGTCTTAGCTGAAGAAATATGATGTAATCCACACTACGCGGCAGAAAAGGGCGCTAGGTTATGAGGTTCGGAATCGTTATTTTTGTCTCGCGTTCATGTTACTTATGTCTTGTTAATTGTTCTGATGCTCATCAGCAGTTAAATAGTTAGTTAAACGTGTGGTTTTAACAATTTACTTGTATTGTAAAATGGAATTACATGATTACATCTGTTTAGTGACAAATAAGTGAGAACCATTTTTCCAGTTTTAACTTACTTGTTCACTTATAGAAGATACGGCTACCCATTTGTTTTCAAAAGCGTTTATGTATAGGGCTTGAGATCGATTTATGTTTGTTTTCAGAACTCCAAGTATGATTAGAATTCAACCTGAATATAATAAATTAGTTTTCGTAAACCTATGTATTACACGGGTTGAATAATAAAGATTAAATATAATAAAGTTTATTAATTATAATTCAGTATTATAAAATAAGATATGATCGAAATCTTTCTATAAAAAATAAATAAAATTTTTATTTCAAAACAAACTTTAAAAAGAATATCATACCTAAAAATTTTCTCTTTATAACTCTCAAATTTAATTATTTTTTGTTTATAAAAATTTTACTTTTTTATAACACCAATTATAAAATATTAACTTTACTAAACCCGCGTATTACACGGATTGAATAAAAAAATATTAATATAATAAAATTTATTAGTTATAAAATAATATTTTAAGTTATGATATGACTGCATTATGTATGACAAATAACTATAAGCAATAAAATATTATATAAACTTTTTAGAACTTGTTTTTTAATATTTTTCCAAAAAAATAAACATTTTGTTCTAAAACAAACCTTATAAAATGTTATTTTTAAAGTTTTTCTTATTACAACTCAAAATTTTAATTATTATTGTTTTTAAAAAACAGATTTTAAAAAATACCAATTTTAAAATATTTCGTATTTTTAGAAAAGTTTTATGCTATAGAAAAGTTATTATTATATAAAATTTATTTATTTAGAAATAACATTAACAAATACATCTCTTTCTTAATTTATTAAATTTAAAAATATGTTAAATAATAGTATTAGTAATTAAGATATTATTTAAATGAGAGAGAGACAGGAAAATTTGGTGAGGACAATTATGGTATTGACACGTGTTATCCCAAAATACATTTTTATTAGAGTAGAAATATTATAAAATACTAGCTTTAGTAAACCTGTTTGTTGCACGGGTTGAATAAAAAAATATTAATATATTAAAATTTATCAATTATAAAATAACATTTTAAGATATATATGACTGAAATTATGTACGAGAAAAGAGTATAAGTAATAAAATAGTTATATCAACTGTTTAAAAAAAATTAACTTTATTTCCAAAAGAATAAACATTTTGTTCTAAACAAACCTTATAAAAATATCATTTTTTTATTTTTTTTCTTATTATAACTCCCAAATTTAATTATTTTTTGTTTTAAAAAAGTAACTTTTTAAAAATATCAATTTTAAAATATTTCGTATTTTTAGAAAAGTTTTATGCTATAGAAAAAGTTATTATTATATAAAATTTAGAGTAAATTACCATTTGTATCTCTAACGTTTTTCTATTTTAGTCACTTGTATCCCTGCAGTTTTAAAGTCTCAATTTGCCCCCTAACGTTTCATTTTTGTCTTCATTTGGATCCTAATGACCAACTCCGTTTAATTGTTCACTTAACTCTTTATGAAAAAGACTAAATTGTCCTTAGAAATAAAAAAATAAAAAAATAAAACTTTGTAGGACCACCAACATCATCATCATCTTCTCCTTTGACCCACACCACCTCCAAACCTCACGCACACCATCACCCACTTTCGCCCATCAACATAAGCAACACCACCTCCACTGCTACCGACCACCTCAACCCACACCACCGCCACTGTCGCCGGCCTCCACAACCCCCACCACCTCCATCTCACCGCCCTCCACAACCCCTACCACCACCTCCACTGTCGCCACCCACCTTAACCCACACTACCACCATTATCGCCGCCCTCCACAACCCCCACCACATTCACTACCACCAGCCTCTACAACCCCACCACCTCCACTGCTACCGGCCACCTCAACCCACACCACCTCCACTATCGTCGGCCTCCACAACCACCACCGCCTCCACTGTCGTCAGCCTCCACAAGCCCCAACACCTCCATTGTCGCTGGCCACCACAACCTAGATGTTTCAGAAATCAAAACTCCCCCAAATCACTGATATGGGTTCACTCTACTCGAATTCTTCAACGAAGAAGAAGAATCCACCACTAAGAACGAAGATGGGTTCACTCGACACGAATCTATCGAAGTCTTCATCACCGATCAGAAGGTTATAATCATTAAACCTAATTTCAACTGCAAATCAAAACTCTAAATCATGATGTTTCTGAATCTGTGATACAACCCTTTGACAACCACTTCAGTAATCATCTACTTTCATCTGTTTTTGTTGTACTTTCTTCTTTTGAAGCTTCGTATCCTCAGTTACAAACAGCACATGTGTCGTTTGATGAAGAAGGGATTATGGTTATTGATAAGTATCCAGCTTCAGAAATTATACGATTTGAGGGGATTATATATTAATTCTCGAAAGAATCCAGATTTTAATCTTGATTTCACTAGTGGGTCTTGTTTGGAAGCTCAGGTAAAATGAGAATGAAAACAAGCTATGAGCATTAGTACTTATGTTTAATAGATTACAATCAGATATTGGTGATAAAGAGGATAAATTTTTGATGTTGAGGCAATAGTTGGATTCAAATGGGGACAAAAATGAAACGTTAGGGGGTAAATTGAGACTTTGAAACTACAGGGATACAAGTCGTTCAAATGGGAAAACATCAGGGATGCAAATGGTAATTTACTTTAAAATTTATTTATTTAGAAATAACATTAACAAATAGATCTCTTTCTTAATTTATTAAATTTAAAATTGTGCTAAATAATAGTATTAGTAATTAAGTTAATTATTTAATAAGAAAGAGTTGGGAAAATTTTAGTGAGTATAATTGTGATGTTACCACGTGTCATCTCAAGATACCATTTTATTAGAGTAGTAAGATTAAATTTATTAATTATAAAATAATATTTTAAGATATAATATGACTGAATTATGTATGGGAAATTATTATAAGCAATAAAATAGTTATATCAACTTTTTAAAATTTGTATTTTATTTTTTTCCAAAAAAGTAAACATTTTGTTCTAAAACAAACCGTATAAAAATGTCATTTTTAAAATTTTTCTTATTATAATTCTCAAATTTAATTATTTTTGGTCTTAAAAAATTACATTTCAAAAATAATAATTTTAACATATTTTTTATTTTTCGAAAAGTTTTATGGTATAGAAAAATTTATTATTATAGATCTCTTTTTTAATTTATTAAATTTAAAAATGTGTTAAATAATAATATTAGTAATTAAGGTAATTATTTAATAAGAGATAAATGCGGGAAAAATGTTGGTGAGGATAATTGTGGTGTTGACACGTGTCACCGAAATACTCTTTTATTAGAGTAGGAAGATTTCATATTTTTTAAAAGGTTTGATGTCTAAAGAATTTATAATTTTATGAAAAATTATTTCCTTAGATGTAACATTAGTAAAAAATCTATTTCTTAATTTATTAAAAACATTTTAATTTAAAAAAAATTAAATAGCATTATTAATAATTAATGTGATTATTAAATAGGAAGGAGAAGCGAAAAAAATTATTGAGAAGAAATATAGTATTAACATATGTCTCTCCTACATATCATTTTATTAGAGTAGGAAGATTTATAATATATTTCATTTGAAATGTTTTCTCATAATTATACACTATAAAAATTGTTGTATTCAATATATATTACTTTTTTCGAACAATGAAATTTGACACGCTTTCTAAATTTAAACAACTTAAATTATTAAGATGATGATTGGTATGTAGAAATGACGGATAGAATTAAACGAACCACTGATGATAAATGAAAAAAAAACATGTTTGCTTGATAAATGTTATTGAATGAACCATTATATAGTTATTTTTATTTCCTTAAATTTATTTCATTCCACTCTTTTTTTTTGTTTCATTCAATTTCTTCTTCCATCATTAGTCATCGATATCACCCACCCACCACAACAACTACCACCCACCACCAACATCGATCATCACCGGTTACCACGGCCACCTTCGCCAACCACCACAACCATCACCACCGAGAAACAGATCAGTCACCACCAGACACCACCACTACCACCGCCAACCGCCAACCACCACCATCGTAACCACTTTTACATTTCATTCTTACATCTTTTCGTACCTAACAAACGACACAAATTAATGATTTATTTTATTTCTAAAAGGTAATAAACATAACAATAAAATGTAATAAATTATTTTATTCTCTCATCCATTCTATTCATTCGTTCATTTCTTTACCACATACCAAACAGACTTTAAGTACCACACCCAACAATGAGTTAGTACTTTCACTGCTTGATTAAAGGCAGTTCACCAATGCTATTATGGCAAATACATTTTAGCAGTGACATAGTTTGAACACTTTCATAAAAAGAACGATGGGCGAAATTAAATTTTTTTAAGAGGGGAAAACTTGATGTATGTAAAGAAAATTACACTACCGAAGCAATAATTTACACTACCGAATCAAAATTTAACACTACTGATAAGAAAAAGAGGAGGGATGAGGGACGGCCCCTATAATCCTTCGCCCTTAGCAATTTTATAAATTTTATGTTATATGAGACAACTAGTATTGTAATTATGCAAGTGATAGTCTTGTTTAAACTCGCAAGTTCAATCAAACTAGGATTACAGTTTAAACTTGTTTATTAAATGAATTGCAATAATAAATGTTTGTGGAGTGTGACTACCCATAGGGAGTCGTCCTTAATGTCTTTGACGGTGGCTCAAAACTTGTTTCTAAATGTGAATCCTGTGATGTTCGAGAAAAAAGATGCGGCGTGGTCGTGTGGCTCTAATAATTCCTTGGGTCCATGTGGTTTCTCATTCGGTTTTGTTAACCGGTATCGGGACATATTGCAGTCGGACATATTCGCTTTGTAATGGACTTTTTTCCTATCTTCTAAGACTCCGAAAAGTTATAACTCATCGCTTATCACCTTAATCCCCATAGTAAATAATCTCATTCTAGTTACATACTTTAGACCTGTTAGTCTAATTAACTGACAATATGAATGTATTGCTAAGTTATTAGCTAGATAGCTAATTGACTTGCTAAAGTAGTTGATTCGACTTTAAGAACTGAACAATCGTTGTTTCTCGAACAAAACTATTGAATTGTATAAGAAGAGAAAAAGAAAGATGGGTATTTTCAATGCAAAGTTTGCTAAAGCATATGATTTGTCATCATAGGAAAATCTTTTCATCGTCATGCGTTTTATAGGTTTTGATCAGAAATAAATTTCTTGGATTCAGGCTTGTTTGTTGCTAGCTCATGCTTCATATCTTATTAATGGGAGTCCTGCTATGGAGTTCAAGATGGAGAGATAACTAAAACAAGGTGACTAATTATCTTTTTTTTATTTTTTTTATTTTGGAGAGAGATTATCTAACTAGAAAGCTACTATGCTTTCTAGAGGTCGCTCGACTCTTATTACTTCTTTGATCGGTTGATGGGTATATATTATTATTATTTATTTCCTTTTCCCGTGAAAGTTAAAAAGATGTTGGGTATTTTGTGGCTAGATTCTTTTGGGTAGGAAATGATGAATGGGTTAAAGTGGGATTTAATAATGGCGGAAAAACAAACAGGTGGATTGGGTATAAGGAGTTTACAAGCCTTGAATGGGCTCTTATATAGTTGTACAGAAGAGGAGATGAAGATAATTCACCAAATTAAATGCTCCATGGGTGAACATTGTGAGTTCTATACACAGGGCTAAATCTTGACGTGTGTGATAAAGGGAAGGTTGTTAAAGGTAATGATACCTCGAACAACATTAGTAAATGTATCAACAATCTTCATTATAAACATGTATTTTCTTTATCTTTGGTAAAGAAAACATGAGTAAAGGAGATTCTACATTTTTTTTTGGTTTGATAATTGGTTGCGAAATGGTACTAGAGAAAGCTTATGCAACAGAGATATGGATATATGAAACATAATGTGTGTTTTTTGCTTGCAACACATATATTCGACGATCATGTTTTTTAATATTGCTATTGCGGTTTCGAGCTTGAAATGATGTGAAACAGAGCTTACTTTTACTCGATTATTCATTTTTCTTACATGTGGTTTGTAAACAAGATAGCAATGTTAACATGGGATGGGACGACTGGTTAAAAAACACAGTTATGTACTTTTATTTATTGATATTGATTAGTTTTTTTATACTGATATCCGTTTATAAATATTGTTTTTGTTGTGATATAAATGAGTTACAATTTGAACTCCCATTTAAGCACAACTTGATTTAAAAAAATTAGCAACATGATTATCAGTAGAGTTTAAATCCCATACTATTTTCCAAAAGACTCAATGGGCGTTTGGTTGGAAGGAATGAAATGAAATTGAGAAACTAGTATAATTTTCAAGTAAAATTATGTTTAAACGAGTAATGAAATGTAAAACTCAAAAGAATGTTTCACCTCAAATTTCCTTGGTTGTAATTCCACCTAGAGTGAATTTAAAATCCACAACCAAATGACTTTAAGATAAAATATTTCCTTGAATTTTACATTTCATTACCACTCAAACATAATTTTATTTAAAAATTATACTAGTTTCTTAATTTAATTCTATTTCATTCCATTCTTTCCAACCAAACGCCCCATTATTTAATTCTGTTATAGATACAAACTTTTTTGTATTGTAAATCCATCTTTGGGTTTTATTGTTTATATATACAACTATTGAATGAATGTATAAGTTTCTCCTCTCCAGTTTCTCTCTCGTTTGCAGAACTTTCTATTTTCCAAAATGTCATTTTTTACCAAAATGGCTAACTTTTTTCTCAATTGTGAGAGGAATGTAACAAACATGTAAAAGACATGTGTGGTTTTCTTACCATAAACTAGCCTGCGTTTATCTCAACCACATGTTTTAGACGGTCGGTAGATTTCAACGTTTCAGTTGACTAGACCGTGTTAATCTCAAACCAGCCGACTTACTTTGCTCTGGACAGTTGGTTGATTTCAACGGTTTATGAACCTTGCTTGGTTGATAGACTATTAGAGGCAATATTTCCATCCATGATAGATTATATTGAAACGTAAGGGGCTACTCTTCCCTAAATAATACACAAAACCAACTAAATTTCACGTGGTTGGAAAATCTCTCCCATCCTATTCATGATGCAATCCAACTTGACCCAACTCTAACCATCTTGACCCACATTAAATAGGTATCAATTTTAACAGGTTAATTAACCTGCACTGCCTGTTTTGCCACTACACAAATGACATAATTGTTCTGCGAATCATTTATAAGCGTGATGGCTTCAATCTGATAGTTGGTTAGTGAAACTGTTTTTAAGCAAAGAAAATTCCAAACTAATTTGTAAATTAATAGCAACATTACAATAAAGAGCACCATAATCATCTTCAAGCTAGTTTTGCAACAACCAATCAATGTTTTTTTTCTCACAATTTCTTGGTGACTATACAAATATGCAAACTTTTAATAGAATACTTACCAGCCATATTTGACCCTCTCCACACCAAGACCAATAGCAATCAGAGCCAAAACTGCCTGCACACAACCAACCAATTCCAACATGATTTAAGAACAAAATTTTGAATTCAAGAAATCTGGAAATGATTTGACAAATTGGTACACTGATTGCAGGTTTAGATTGCAAGTTGTTTCTTGATTGTGGTTGCATTTCAAGGACTAAGTTCAACTTCACATTATGTAGATTTCAATGTAGCACATAGATTGGCATATTGTAAACTCTCATTTGTATTCTCATTTAAATTGTTGAAATGCATTATTGATGTAATCTTTTTTTGCCAAAAAGAAACAAACCCACTCACCGCTATTGTGCAGGCAACAAGTCCTGCCTTTTCTCTGTTATCCACTCGCACAAAGAGTAGAATGAAAGCTCCAACATACCAGGAATGGCCCCAAAGAAGATACCAATAACAAATCTGTATCAGAGCCAACTCATTAATATCTGTATAAGTTCATTGAATTACAATCTAAATTGTGTGTGCAAAATTTCTTGTTGGTTTACACTTACAAGAACCAGCCAATTCCACAACCACAACAAGGAAGGGGGCGGCGGTCAATTATCACAGGTGTTCCAGGTGCAATCACAATGCCTGAAAAAGTATCAAGTAGTCAAACATTGATAAGCAGCAAGTAAACAGAAAACTGACAATGCAAGCCTGCAATGAACAATGTAAGTTTAGAAAAGGTAATGTTGGTTCAACTATTCATTTACACTTTAATGCAATTGGTAGGAAATTATTGAAAATTCAGCAAGTATTGGACGTTGGGTTATTATATAAAAGATGGATCATGGAAGATAATGGTAAGAAAGGGCAGAATTAACTTTTGACTAGAAATTTGATTTGGGCAAGAACTTTACAGTTTCCCTCTTCATTTCTCATTTTCTTCACCCAAGAACACTTCTAAACTCTCTCCGTACCCTCCAGAATTCAATTTTCCATATCGGAATTGGACCTAAACTTGTGTAGTTAAAAGTGTTGGACATTTATTGGTGATCATTACATTATCAAAAATCTTTTGCACGACTCAAAAAATCAAGCAAACAAAAGTAAAAGCACTTTCATGCTTTTTAGGGCTACATGTGCATTCATTTAGGGTTTGTATCCTTAGCATTGAATAGTAGGTACTTAGGGCAAATATCTGCATGCTACCACTCTCACATGTCACGCCTTTACACCTTAAGAACTCACACATTATGCACTTACACTTGCAGATTTTGAAGGTTATTTTTTTTGTGTTTGGATTCATTTGGGACTAAACCTAGTGTGATGTATAGTGTAGTATATCTTCAGGAAAGCATAATATTGAGGTTATTGACATGTTGGTAAGTTGTATAGGTATTCATATTGGTCTAGGTGGTGGGACATTTGTGAAGAACTGATACCACTAGATCTGTGTTTAGCAGGAAGCAAGTTCAAGTGAATATGCATTATGCAAACCTAAACATACAACTAAATATGAATATAACTTGTTAATTCAAATGCTTTTCGGGCACACCAATTAGGTGGGCAGTGGGCTGTTAGGTGGTAACAAAGTTTCAAAACAAAAAAAAACATGAACTTTGTTGAAAACAATTTAAAATACAATGCATCTTTATATGAATTGCTTATGCAAATGCTTTTCAGGCTATTTACGATACTAAAACTCTTAAACTCATTATGCGTAGAGCTTACATGTCTGTGATGAATATTCAGTACTTCTCAAAGATGGTTTGATAGGTAGACAACATAGACAAACTTTAGAATTGGTTAAGAGGCTTGATACCAGTTTTGAGGCATGTGATTGTGCATCTTTTTAAGATAGCAACTACAAACTATGAAATCACAGGTTGATATGGCCTATTTAGTAACAGGTCCTGAGTCGTTATGATTAGTAAATGTTGTGTATGTTGATTGAGTTAGATATTTAGTTGTATATTGTTTGGTAATTATCTTCATTTCCAAGCAAACGATAAGGCTGAAAAAAAAGAAAGAAGCAAATGTTTTCGAGGATCAAAACCCTAAACTTCTATACAAACTAAATCACTATCAACCATATTCTCCATAGTCAAAGAGAAACTTAATATTTTTCTTCACAAACACTTAACAATGCATCATGCATGACATCTATATTCCCTTCATGATCTATACTCAACATCCTCTACAAAAACTCAAACCCTCATCAATTACACACGAAGAAGAAACCAATCCTCCTAGAGAAACCAAACCATACGATTTTGACTAATTACAGCTAACAAGAGCACGAGAACAAAATTCGAGCAACACATCTTAGATTACAGAACTAAATCGGCCCAAAATCCACTTCCAACCCTCAAATCTCATTCTTCAAAAAATCAACACACATTAGTACAACAAAATCAAAATCAACACCTCACAGACTCACAACTTCCATCCATATCCATATGTTAATCTCCAATTTACTAACTATATCAACAGAAGAACAAACAAACAAACAAACGACCGTACACACAGGATCAAACTAACTACGTATATAAAACATCTACCTGGAACAGTTTGATAGCCGTGTGCGTAATACGGCGGATTGATGCGAACGTTCTGCGGAGGAGTAGGGTGCGGAAGCCCTACAGGCTGATGATAAGTCGCTGGTGGCGGAGGATACGGTGGATGATTTGCAACTCCTTGAAACGTGCCGTAGTAATACGACGGTGAGGGCTGAGGCGGCGCCGGAGACTGGTGGTCGCCGGAGAAGACTACGCCTCTGCTCTTTCCTTCTTCGCTCATGCCTTCTGATCGGAGATCGGAGCAAAGGTCGTCGCCAGAGGGATGTTGGTTGGATTTGTTTAAGGGTGTTTGGTATTATTTACTTGCGTGTTAAGTTACGCGTATACTCCTAAATCATTTTTCTCATATAAGTTATGTTTAAATAGCTTTCTGAATGAGCTCAGCTTTACGTGAGCTACTTGAGATCGGGTCGATAAAATTTTTGAAATGAGCTGAGTATTATCAAGGCTGGGGCCGAGACTAACCCTGAAAAACAGCTTAGGGGCTATTTGATTGCGCTGACTGAATAAAATCTGACTGAGTCAGAAGCTGACCCAGTAAGAGGTTCTGACTCAACTTCTGACTCAGTCCGCATCTGACTGAAACTTTGCTGTTTGATTTAGTATCTGACTGACTCTGCTGAATGATAAAATAACATTATTGTCCTGTTATTTAAACGAGTTTGAATTTAACTGGTGTTGTGTAATTAATAAAAATAGTCAAATTAGAATAATTCAAAATGTCATACAAAATAGAAGTTAACATAAATCAAACATAATCCAAACAAACACATCGAATTTCAAACAACCCCTACAAAAGTTTGCATACAAATCTAATTTGAAGCATCTAAAAGTAGTTGATTAGCAATTTGGTCACACAAAGTAGCCATATATTCAACCCTTTCAGAACCCCACTCAATGCCTTGTGTGTTTTGACCTTCACTTCCTCCACCTTCACCATTAGAGGTAACCATAGTGGTATCTTCAAAGTTTGTAAATAATTCATCTTGAATGTTGTATTTTCTTATAAAATTATGCACTGCAAAACAAGCAATAACTACATCTCTTTGCACTGGAAAAGGATAAGGAGCCATTTGCTTTAGGATTGGGAATCTTGCATTCAATACACCATAAGCACGCTCAATAACATTTCTAAGGCAAGCATGAGCATGATTAAATCTTTCTTCCTTAGTTACCGGTCTTCGTCGTCGGAAATCGGCTAACCAATACCTAGTGTTGTGGTATGGAGTCATAAATCCACGAGTGTCGGTATATGCAACGTCGCAAAGGTAATATTTATCTGTAAATGACAGTGTGACAGCTATTATATGAAGAATACAAATAATGTATTTAATAATAAAAATATATAATTTTATTATAAACCTGGTGGAGGGAATCGAAATCCAGATGTCGGATTAAATGCAACTTCTTTCAAAACTCGTGAATCATGTGCTACGCCTTCCCTCCAGCCCATACAAATGTGAATATCATATCAAAATCACGTATTCCTAACACATTTTGATAACATTCACCTTTACCTCTTCTCCTAAAACAAGTTTGTTGATTAGTGGGCACAACTACATGTACAAAAGTTCCATCTAAAGCACCTATTGCTCAAGGAAATATTCCTTTTAGCCTTTGAAGTCGTTCCGAGGTATTTGTAGTTTCATTTGAAGATGTTGGGGCTATAATTTCTTTAGCGAAACACATCATGGCACCTAGAACCTCGTGAAAACATTTATGAACCGTTTGATTGGAGTGTTGAAATCGCCGTTTAACTACTCAGAACCGTTCATTATGCCCTATAATTTGTAAGAACATAGCTATTTTCTTTTCAATGCTTATCGTCCTACTAGCTCGCAGCCAATTTCATTGTGTAAAATGATTACATAATAGTACAAAAGCTCCGCATGAAAGTCTCATCATTTCTTGACATTGTGTAGAAGACCCATGTAGTAATTCATGTGTATATGCATTCCCTGTTAAAGCAGAGTCATTATCTCTTATTTTTTCAATTCTACCCTCTCGTTTCCTTTTCCGAGCCAACTTCAACCAATACCATGAAAGTATAAAAAAAGATAAAATTTCACCATCCGTATACATATTTGTCCTGTTAATACAAAAGTCATTCAACTTTCAAATGGCATAGAAAGGTCATGCTAATACAAATGTCATACAAAAGTCATACAACTGTCAAACAAAAGTCATACTAAAGTCATTCAAAAGTCATACAAAAGTCATACAAAACACATAAGTCAACCGAATAATCCAAACTTTCTCCCAACATTTCTCACCCACGACTCGCAACTCACCGGCTTAAAACGTAACCAAACTTTTCTAATATCAACACTTTCACCGAATAACAAAAGAACTGTGTTATATCTCGGATCTTCTTCCTCCCATTTCATTTTTTCTAGCTTATCCATGCATGCGTCCATTTCATTTTTTCTATCCTTTTGTTTTGACCGGCCAGAGGATTCTTCACTTACAGGTGGGAGCTCTGTTTCCATTTGAGTGCACATAACATCATCCAACTCATGTTCAAAGAATTCTTCAACCGGATGAGGAAGTGTAGAAGATGGCCCCCAACTGTGAATGCAGTCGCGGTCACCCCCTCAAACAGTTTGGTACAAAGACCAGGGTAAGAAAGGGGAGCATGTCTCAACTTTTCCACAAACTTGTTTAACTGTTTGAAATTTTTATAGATATAATCAAGATACTAAACAAAAAATAATCTTATTAAAAAATATTTCATATTAAAAAAATACATTTACCTCCGCTTCCCGTTCTTCGTCACTCATATTAAAAGTGTTGGTTATAGGATCCTATATTTCCCGTTTTGTTTTTCGGTTTGACCCAAGCCCCATACTTTGACTTTAGGTAGTCATATCGATTTCTCATTTGTTATGATCAACCATAAAATTAATGTAACTTTTTAGTTTTTTGGCAACAACTTTCCATGAGCTTGCTTTAAGGCTACTACCCTCACGACCGTTGTTTGTTATTTCATGTATACATGCTTCGAGAAAAGTTTTATCGACAAAATCCAACTTCCAATTAACTCTAGCTTTTCTTTCTGTCATGCCTAGATCAAGAACTAATTTGTTATTTCAAGATAATCACATAAGCAATATATACATATACATGCACATCTACATACCCATATACATACACATATACATACTCATATACATACACATCTACATACCCATATACATACCCATATACATACACATCTACATACCCATATACATACACATCTACATACCCATATACATACACATATACATACCCATATACATACACATATACATACCCATATACATACACATATACATACCCATATACATACACATATACATACCCATATACATACACATATACATACACATATACATACCCATATACATACACATATACATACCCATATACATACACATCTATATACCCATATACATACCCATATACATACACATATACATACCCATATACATACACATCTACATACACATAAATGTACATACACATAAATCTACATACACATCTACATACACAATATACATATATACATACACATCTACATACCCATATACATACACATCTACATACCCATATACATATACATCTATATTCATAAAGGAATGATGATTACCACAAGTATGTAGAACTTGGTGCTTGGTTAGGGCCGATCGAGAGGGCGGAGGGGCTCGGTTAGGGCTCGGTCGGGAGGGGATGAAGCTGATCGAGAGCACAGGGGGAGGGGAGGTGGCCGATCGAGAGCGCGGGGGGAGAGGATGAAGCCGACCAAGAGCTCAGGGGAGGGGAGGTGGCCGATCGAGAGCGCGGGGGTGGGGATGAAGCTGATCGAGAGCTCAGGGGGAGGAAGGGGGCGCCGATCGGGGAAGGGGAGAGTGTTGGCCTGTTGGGTCAGCAACTTGTTTTTTCAAGTTTGGGTCAGACCATATGACCCGGTCAGATGTTCCATTCGCGTATCAAACGGGCTAACCTGCTGACCGAGTCAGCTGGGTCAGCCTGATCAGACCAAAACAAACAGCCCTTCTTAGTAAGTATGGAGCCCAAGCTTGAGTTTCGCATATCAAGCTCGAGTAGACAAGCAAGCTTAAGCGAGTTCTTTTTACTTATATATTTTGTTATTAATATTATATATATATATATATACACACACACATTGTTACTTGTGGCATTACCTATTTGTCGTTTAGTATTCTTATTTCGTAATTTACTATATAAATTAAGCATCAGTTTTTACTTTAACTACTTGAACCCAAAATTGTTGATGCGTGGATGTTTGATGTTTTATCATATTTTGAAAGGTAACATCAAATATATTTGGATGAGATTTGTGAAATTGTTGTTTTTTAGTTACAAATTTTGGGTTTTTATTGTCTAAATTCAAACTATAAGTTATTTTCTCAATTAAAGTTTCAACTTCGATAACATTTAAACTTGGGTTCAAAATGGTGGGACAAGCAAAAACGAAGGTAGCTTGATAAAGAATTTTAAAAAAATTTATTTTCTTAATGTTACCATTGCCTCTAACATTAATGTTACCATTGCCTCTAACATACTTTTCTTATTTTAAATTTCTCGTTATTTGTTAGGTATTAAATATAGTTGAGTATGGATCAAATTAAAAACTCGTCGGATAACACACCTCTGACATTAAATTTAAATTTGTAGTTGCGGTTCTGAAAAATCTCTAAGAATTGGATTATATCTTTAATACATTCAAAACCTCCAACTAAAAGCATGTAACTCAACCATGTGAAAAACACTAAGATGTGAATGTTATCCAAAGATCCTCACCACTTGTCGTGTATCTTTGTAGCATATGGGTGTTCAAAATCGGATACATAAAATTCGGATATCCGAAATTTCGAATTCAGGTATACGTTCCAATATCCGAATTCTTAAAAAAATATGTATTATTTAATAAATTTTATAAAAATATTAATATTTTTTATTTAAAAAGTTTTTGGATATCCAAACTTAGTTATAAAATTATCCGAAATACCCGAAATATCCAGAATTTTTAATTAATTTTATTATTTAATAATTTTTATAAAAATATTTTAGATAATTTTGGATATCCGAAATTCCTCAAAAACACTATCTAAATCCAAAATTTTGGATATTTGAATTTTCTGATATCTAAATTTTCGTTTATTTCAGATTCAATTTTCTAGATATTTCGAATTCGGTTTCAGGTACAGATATTTTTAACGCCCCTACTTACGATATAAAAATAATACGGTTACAGCTTGCTTAATACACATTTATTTCTTAGATTAAAATTTTTTAAACATAATCAATTATAGGTGAATGTACATCGTCTAATATTATTTGTTAAGTGTTAGTCGTATAAGAAAAAAGTTATATGGTTAAGGCTTGCTAAGCTCAGACCCCATCTGCAGATGCGCCCTAGGTTTCTCGTTTATTCATAATTAGTATTAGTATTACATAATATCTTGTTGAGATTTCACTATCTTATTAGTCGTATGCCTAACCGTTTCATCCTAGGCTCATTTTAAGCAAACATGACTGCAAACCATCTTAATGGTTTCATTTTATTGAGTTTTCTTATTGCATTCGCGTCTTAACTTGCAAGTCTACCGCTTGAGCAAGTAAAGTGATTGAGTTCAAACCTACCAAGCAAATTATGTTTTAAACAAACATGCACGAGTCAACAAGAATCACCATTATTCAAACTTAAAGGTAATAGCACATAAGTAAGGCCCATAGTGGCTCGACACCGTAGCTAGAACCCCGCACATGCAACATGCAACATGCAACAGACTGACAGAGTCTTATGCATCGGGTTTGCCCAACCACATTACTTGCAGATTTCAAGGACCTTTAGCCATGAAGGCCTGCTACTAATATCATCCCACCAAGCACTTACATGTTTCCTTTCTTTGATCATATACCCCTTCCCAACAGGACCAACCAAGTAGTTTGTAAAAGGAAGGTGGCTAAGGTCTGCAAGGCTAAAGAAATCACCAGCCAGATACTTGCTTTTTGATAGCCGTTCCTCGTATATGTCCAGCACTTTTCCGAGCTTCTCTTCACTTTCTTTGATCACCTGCTCGTTTCTTACTATTCCAAAATGCGGGCTGAACATAATGTGGAGCACAAGATTGAGAAGTGGTGGGTGGTAATTGTGTGCCTCGACTTCTAGCCATTGGTTCACTAGACCTTGATCTTCCATTGTTTTTCCTAGTAAGTCAGTTCCTTGAGACTTGTATTTTTCAGCATAATACCGGATGATAGCTCGTGATTCTATGAAAAACAAATAAACGTAGCAACAAGATGTTAATGCGTTGATTGACACACTGATGACAAAAATATTAATAGGGATGATTAATATTCAAAATCGCATAATCAACTATAATTAAATAAATTGTAGAAGATAGTGCTTAAATGTGGTTATGTTATTTGAAATAACAGATAATTAGATATTACAGAGAGGTGCCCAATTGCCCAAAGCATAACCAAGTTTAAGTAGAGATTTGCAAAAACTATACTAGATACTTACACATATTGTTTTAAATCTGGTACATAAGACAGTTTTTTTTGTAGGGAGTAATCTTGATTGGGTCGGTCGGGTCAAATCGGTCAGTTTGAACGGGTCAAAGGTGCTTTAGTGTTGGTTCAGGCCCCAATCAATCACAAAGAAAACTCACAAATAGAATAAGATATACTGCTTAACAACACACTTTCCATTCATCATAAACACTTACATATATACTCCTAAAAACAAGAGATAATAGCCCACGTTTGAAACCCAATAACACAACCGAGCACCTAAACAACTGCAATTAAAACTTACTATTTTGACCTGGTCAAACTAACAAATATAGCTCAATGACCCGTACCCGTTGACCCGACTTGACCCGATCAAGATTAATAGCCTACATTTAGTGATTTCCCTATTATTAGTAGGTTGGTTGTTTGTTTGTGTTTAGTGGGTCAAAGTCATGGGTCAGTAGGAGTCTTTTTGTGCTTTAATTTAGTCCATGTTGCATGTAGTAGTATCTATTTAAGTCTACAAGTTGCAAAATGAAAGTGAAAGTTTAAAAGCAGTAAACCTGTTCTGCTCTTGTGAGATTAATTTTGTGTTTGGAGTGTGTTTAATTGAGCCCTGAACCAACAGTTTTAAAAGTCTCTCTTTCACTCTCTCACTACATTTGATTATCTTACATGCACTACACAACTGCTTATACAAATTATTGCACCTCTCTACTTAACTCGGTTCGATATTGAACACACCCCTTCAATTTTAATACAAATATGACGGTCTCAATGAAGTAACAAACTAAATGACTACAAAAAAAACATTATTGCAAAAGAAATGAGAGATTTTTTAAAATTGGTAGTAAAAGTCTCATTTTTTTCAACCTTACTACCTTCAATGATCAATTTAGTTAAGGAATTCATGAGATCGATATTTAAAACGCTAACTCATCAAATAGTCAAAACCAAAATTTGTTCATCCAAACTTACGCTTTTGTCCTCAGATTGCAATAATAATCAGTTTCAAAACACAAACCCTAAAGATACTATCTACATGAAGTAACCATTTAGCGCATGCAGATGGATTAGCATGCCCATGGGCAAGCGGTTTCCCTTGAATTTGCAGTTTTAGAATCGTGTTCTCACAGAGGAGTGTAATCTCATATTATGATTATGTCTCCAATGTTCAAATTGCAACAATCAGATTCAAAGCACAGACCTTAAAGATACTATTCACATTAAATAATCACTTGTACAGTACAAACAGCTTATGCATGCAGACAGATTTCCCCTAAATTATGCAATTTTAGAAATTCTGTGTTCTTATCTTATGATTAGACCTTCAAAGTTCAATTGCAACAATCAGATTCAAAGCACAGACCCTAAGGATAATATCCACATACAGTAGTAACTTATATAGTACAACCAGTTGATGCATGCAAACAGATTTCCCCTAAAATTTGCAACTTTAGACATTCTGTGTTCTCATCTTATGATTATGTGTTCAAATTAAATCGCAACAATCAAGACATGTTTGGTATTGTTTATAATTAATAAGTTAGAAAAAAATAAGGTGATAGTTACTTATTAAATTTTAAAAACTACTTTTAGTCTAATTTTCTATTATATTCTCCTACTACCTCCTAATCCCCTAATTATTAAAGTATATATATATATATATTTTTTACAAGCTTTAGTTTATAAGCTAATCCAAACATTTTTTTCTAAAAACTCATTTTAAAGTCACAAGTAGTTTTCTTCAAAATTCCTTCTAAAACAAAATAAGCAATCTTGCCCCAACTTCAAAACACAAACCCTAGAAATCCGATCCACATGAAGCAGTAACATATGAAGTACATACAATGGAATGATGGATCCATGCAAACAGACTCCCCCTAAACTTTGTAATTTCGCTGATCCTTTGTTCTTATCTCACGATTATGTGTTCAAATCAAATCGCAACAATCAACTTCAAACCACAAACCCTAGAAATCCAATCCAAATAAAGCAGTAACTTGTAAAGTACAAACAATCGACGCATGCAGACACAATTCCCCCAAATTCAGAAGTTTCGAGATCTAACCGAAGAGAGTGTAGTCTCCATCTTGAATCACCGGAAGATATCCAAACGGCTGTCGATCATCATCATCAAAATCTCATGAAATAAGTTCAAAAATAAACACAAACGAATCACATCTACATTAAGAATGATCAACGGTACCTGTAGTTTGAGGTACTCCGGTGCGAGATTCTCGCCGGCGATGAGATCGACGGGAACCGTCTCGAAGTCGATATCTTTCTCAAGAAGACAAACCAACACTCTTTTGGGCGATGCGTAAGCTGGTCCGTACACCTTCACCACCATCTTCACTCAGAGAGAACACCAAGAGTCAAAAGGTTATGATAACACAATAGTATTGAGTTTACTGCATGTTGTTGTTGAAGTGAGTCCACACATTTTGACGATTTGACGTTTACTTTATTTTTATTTAACAGCTAATTGCATTATTAACGATAGGGATTTTTTAATAACAATTTATAAATTATTAAATATTAAATCAATAAAAAATCTAAACTAGCAAATGTTGAACTATTAAGAATTATTATATCGTTTAATTATTCAAACGTAAATGTCTAACCAATTCATATAAGAGATCTTGATCATTTAACATTAGACCCCTTAGTCATTTAAAATTAGTATAATGTTTAATCATTCAGAGGCAAATGTTTAAACCATTCAGACATTTGTTCGATAAAAAAACAGTCTAAACCATTAAGGGAGCGTTTGGTTGGAAGAATGTAATGAAATGAAATTGAGAAACTAATATAATTTTCAAGTAAAATTATGTTTGAGTGGGTAATGAAATGTAAAACCCAAAGGAATGTTTCATCTCAATTCCTTGATTGCGAGATTTCAAAATCCTTCCACCTAGAGAGGGAATTTGAAATCCCACAACCAAAGGAATTGAAGTGAAACATTCACTTGGGTTTACATTTTATTACCCACTCAAACATAATTTTACTTGAAAATTATACTAGTTTCTTAATTCTATTTCATTCCATTCCATTCTTTGAACCAAACGCTGCCTAAGTGTTGAATCATTCAGACATCGAAATTATTAAGAAACTAATTCAGACGTTGTCAAACATCCCTTTAATCTAATGGCTAAGATGCAGTTTGTTTTTTCAGATTTATCTTTTTTTGTAGTATGCGGACCATATATGCATATATTTGTAGAAGAAGAGATTAACTAAACATCTGCAATCTGTGTAACATTTCGTATTTTTGTTAACTATGTAGTTACTTTCGTTTATTATGTAAGGGTTATTTTTGTCAATTATGAAACTTATTGTGTGATTATGCCTATTTCTTTGGTTGTCTTTAATTCTTTTTAATAACTAATGTTATATAGTAATAATACTATTAATAATAATAATATCACTAATAATAATAATACTATTGTTAATCATAATAATAATAGAAGTTAAAAATATTAATATTAGTTGAAGTAATAACTAATATAAGTTAAATAAGTGTGAAATGATTAATATTTAAGATGAAATTAAGTTTGGAGGGTTGTTTTGTTAACATTGAAACTCCAAAAGTAACTTTTAGCATAAAATAACAAAAGCATAAACAACAGGGACCATTGTGTAAATTATTAAAACCCAATTTCGCCCCCTTCTCTCTCGCGCCGGTTAACTCAATTTCATGGGTTTATAGCACGATTTTGCTTCAAATTGGTGCCAAATGATTCGGAAAAACACTTCGGACTCGAACCCACGACTTAATTGAGCATTAAGGCTCGAAATGGAGAGGCTCAAACCGAAAAAAACGCACCTCAATCGGTTCATAACCGTTCAACACACAAAACTTAATGATTAATCAACTTAAACGAACTGTAACGCTCATGTAATCACCGTGAAACTAAATATGTAGTTTAATACAAGATTAACGATCAATTAATCACCGAATCATAACCGTAACTAGCATGTTAAGACGAAACCCGTTCGGGACTGAATTGATTAAATTGAACCTATTTAACAGAAGGGAAAGCTTTAATCCGACCCCTTTCAACTCTCTACAACTTCAACTTCCCTAAATTATCACGCAAACATCGATTTCAAGTCCCTGTTATTCGCAAACGAACCGAGATAAAACCCGAGCATATACACTTCAATTCGATCGTAACCGAGTAAGTTAAACACATTATTATGCTCGGCTATACATGGGGATTCAATCATTTACAAAATCGAATTGCACTTCGATTTGGGGGAAATCGTTTCTAGGGTTCTTAGTGAAAAGGGGGAATTTTTAATATGGGTTTAAAAGAATTAGAAACCAAAATGAACCAAGCTAAGGCTCTGGTTCACTGGTTAAGTTAATATCTTTACAACTTTGAGGTCCCGGGTTTGAACCCGGGTTCTCTCAATTATTTTTTTAGGCTTTTTTAAGCCTTAATTTAATTATGGACAATTTTTAATAATTATAAAAATAGCTTTTGTAAACTTTAAATATTTTTTTAAACACCAAATAATTTTCTGGAATTTTTATTAATATATAGATAATAAAATAAACTTTAATAAAACCTTTTTACGAAGATTATTCTAAGTTTTATTTCTATTAAAATGGATTTCAAATCTTAATTAGCAAAATGATTTTTGATATTACCTTTATATTATTATCATTTAAATCATGTTGTTCCAAGTGTTTATTTAAGTTTTATATGTAAACCGTATTAGTTATTTTAAATGGATTAATTGCATATTTTCTATTAAAAGACATGAAATACTATATTTCCTTATTATTTAACGTATTTACAAAAAAACCCCAAATTCGACTTAGAACCCTAGCCCTCTCTAATTCGTTAAACTTATTAAACTTAAATCTGGTAATATTTATATATTTAGGTGCCTTGTGACGTGTTATCTTGGAACGACGTTTACTATTCTTAAATAATCTCCATTATATACTTATTGCTATGTGAGTTTTCTTGCCCTTTTTTACATTTTTCACACTATTTTGGGGTGAAACATGATACTTATACATCATACATTTATAAACGTTTGAGACTTGTAATGCACTTGCAATTTATCTTTATGTTTTGTCATGGTTATTTGTATGTTGTAAGTGATTATATGAGATACATAGTTTGTTTACAATCATTAACTATTGCTAGCCTGGCGACGTCTTAGATTTTTGGGCCTGACAAGCCTATTTGGTGCTAAAGCCGAGGTATTGTCGGCTCATGATGACGTATGCTTGTTTATCATGGGAACCAAATACACTTAGCCAATCTTATATGCTTGTAATCAAGTCGAGGTTTGGTTGTAGCGATATGTGTTCTATAACCTTACTAACTTATGACCTGTGACATGAATTGTTACTTGTAACCTTATCATATTATGTATGAAAACCTTAGAAACTCACCAACTATTTATAGTTGACCTTTTATTTTTATCATGTTTCAGGAAATCCCCAAGTTTAAAATGGACTTTTAAAGCTTGTAATAAAACTAAGACTTGGACCTAGTTAATTAAATAAAATGTTTATGTAATGTTTTGTTTTGTTTGAAACTTATTTCATGTTTGAGACTTATGTTTGTAATGCCTTTTGAAACTTATAATTTTAATATTTATATTTAAATATAGCGTTATGTGGTTGTGAACAATCTTAACCCTCACATTTCGATGATTCCGCCGTCAAGGTTGGGGTGTGACAGATTGGTATCAGAGCCCATAACTATAGGGATTTAGGTTATTAGAAATGGTGACCTAGACTATAGCTTATGCATGAACCTCATAGAATAATATTTATATTCTTGGAAATATATATATTTTTTGCATGCTACATAATGTTATACCATACTTATGTGCAACTTAATGCCTTAGCATAGGTTTGCCTTATAATTGTTTAAACTTTGTTACTTGTCTCCCTAAACTTACCTTTGACACTTTGACTCTCCCTGACAAATGAAACTTCTTAATCTTATTCTTGTCGACACATGGAATCATATACTTATGCTTAAGATTTTGATCTTTAGACTTATGTCTAATCTATGTAAATCTCATCAAGGTTTTGATTTCATGAACCTAAGAAATTTGTGTGACACATGGACACCTGTATTCTGGATTTCCTAGCAAAAGGCCCTCGGGCTAAGGCAAGCATATCGCATAAATCCTACGGGACTAGTTATGCTTACCTGGGGATTTCTGGGATGAGTGATAAACTATGGTCAACATACACAAATTTCTAAGGTGAATGGGTCAACTTACCTTGACGTGTCAACATTTCCAAATGGTGATGCGTTACCAAATGGAACCATTCCATGTGCCTTACAACTCTTGCCTTATCCTTGTTGAATTATAAACCTTGTTATTCTCTTTCTCGTGTCTAACTCATTTTGCATATTCCAGCATGTCTCGTCATCATGGAAAGCGTGGAAGTTCCAATCGTAAGCTAGCCGCCATGATTGCCCGACAAATGGCTGTTGTCATCCCGACCATGGTTGCTGAACTCAATAGCACCTTAATGACCAACTCTAGCAACAATGGTCAGGGAGAGAATAGTGCTAACCAAGGGCGCAACAACCCAACCTGTACTTTCAAGCACTTTAGCTCTTGCAAGCCCACTAGTTTTAGTGGCAAGGAAGGAGCCACTGGTCTTCTTGAGTGGTTCGAGAGTATGGAGAACACCTTTGTCAATTGTGAGTGTCCCGAGGCACTCAAAGTTTGCTATGCCACTAGTATGCTCCAACAAAGGGCACTTACCTGGTGGAACAGCGAGAAGAGAAATCGAGGAGCCGATGCTATTCTGGCACTTACTTGGGAAGAGTTCAAGAACATCGCCATCGCGAAGTTCTGCCCAAGAAGTGAATTGCAAAAGTTGGAGGAAGAATTCTGGAACTTGAAGCAAAACGATGGTGATCATTTGGCCTACTCAACTAGGCATCATGAGTTGAGTATACTATTGCCCCATATGGTCGACACTGTCCCCCGGAACATCGAGAAGTTCATTAAGGGTGTACCACCCCAATTCAAGATGATGTGGTGGGTAGCCGACCCACAACTTTGGAAGAAGCCATCACTATCACCGCTCAACTCATCGAGAACCATATACGAGCAGGCACCGTGTCTGTGAAGGGTGCAAAGAAGATGGAAAAGACGGCTACCGAGGCCGTTAAGGAGACCAAAGCTGAACCGTCTAACAACAACAACAACAAGAAGCGCAAGTTTACACCGACACGCAACTATGCCATGGCTGCACCCAAACAATCCCAAAGACAACTTGTACCTGCGGCTACACCTGTGGCACAAGTGCCTGGGGCTAGGGCTTATGCTGGTCCTCAGCCTATGTGCGTATGTACGTGTGTACATATGTACTTGTGTACGTATGTACGTAGGTACGTAGGTACGTATGTACGTATGTACGTATGTATGTATGCATGCATGTATATTATTTTTTAGATAATCGGATATTTGAATATCCTAAACTTTTGAAAATCAATATCTGAATTCGAATTTTAAAAAATCCGAAAATTTGGATATTTCATATTTGGATTTTCGGATCGCATTATCATATTCAGATATTTTTGAACTCTCCTACTACAGACCATGGTGATAGACATCAAATAGTGTTGGCACAATTTATACTAGAAGTATAGAACATGTGCCAACCTATAGTTTTATTAAGTTAATATATCACGCAAATACCAAACAAATCCTAATTTCACGTCAAGATTATGCAAAACATTAAAAAGAATAAAGTTCCATCCAACCAAAGATAATAATTTATGTTTATGATATTCGACATCTAGCCTGTCCTATATCATATACAAACTGCATTTTACCTGATCTTATTAATTAAAAACGCGTACTCGTGACAACCGAGTTAGAAATAAAAAAAACATCAAACTTGACCCAAATAGAATTGCATGTGTAAAATTGCCCAATCATCCTCTCCTACAAATACTCTTCACTTTGTTCATCGGTCGCCTCTGCAACAAAAGTAAAGCCTATAAATCTTCACGCGAAAATCTCTATCCAATGGTGAGCAATCACAATCAGATCTACTTGATATATCACACCAATTGCTTCTGTTGTTGCTCGATTTCATTTCATTGTTTAGCGATAATCTTAATCGTTCATGCATTTGTGATTTTCATCTGTGAATCGAAAGTTTAGCGATCAAAAACCTATTGTTTCATTTGAAGCTCCAAATTTGTTTTGCGATCGGTTCTGTTGTTGGAAATTGCTGTTTGATTTTGCGATCTGGTTGGTTTTTGAGTTTTGAGGGTTTTAAGGTTTATGGGACTCAGATCTGCATGTGGTTGTGTTTGAATTAAGAGTGTAAGTTTGATGATTGTGGTTAACTAGAAAGCTAGAATTTGATAGATTGTTGATTGAAACAAATTTAGCTGCTGGTTCTTTCAGATTCTGATGATGGCATTGTCAATTTGTCATTGTGAGTGTAAGATTTAGTTTTATTTTGCTGATGCGATAGTTGCAGATAGTGGAAGCAATGATTAGGGAAATAGAAGATAATGGTTTAGGCTTTAGTGACATGCTCATTTCATGGTGGTTGGGCATAGGAAAGTCTTTATTCACTTACGAATTCATTGTTGGAAAATTTAATACTTTGAAGGTGATATATGCTTGGTTTTGGATAGAACGTGAGGCTTCCTTGAAAAAGCGTTAGGGCCTTGAGGTGGTGCTTCATGTACATCCGGTTCAAAATTGGTCAATATAGAGTTTCTAGGAGGCTAATGCGTAAACCAGGCCAAAAGGTTGAAGACATCATGAATAGTTCACAGTTTACTTGATTAGAAAGCTTATATGTAAAAGAGATTAAAGAGATACCACTCTTGGTTGTACATAGAGCAACGCCTCGCAAACATGAAGCTCTCACCTTGCGCCTTGGCTTTGGTAACTTAAAGCCTCAGAATGCCTCGTGTTTTTTAAAATCAAGGATGTATGTCACTTAGCTGTGATCTTTTGGTATATGAGAGTCATGAGACATAGAATGGTAGCATTTCTCCGTTTGTATTTAGACAAGTAAAATGCATCAAGAGTAGGGTAAAAGAACATTAGATAGGTTGTGCTAACCATCTGTGAGCTGCATACTTCTGCTGCCTGAAGTCCTAGCATTATAGGTGATCAAAATAAGTAGTAATGAGTAACGAAGATAAGACTTATATTTGATGCTTATTGTGTGTAGGAGACTTGCCCTTCTGTGAAGAACATTTTGCTTTTGGATTCAGAAGGCAACCGTGTAGCTGTGAAGTATTATTCAGATGACTGGCCAACTAGCAGTTCTAAAGAAGCATTTGAAAAATCTGTGTTTACCAAGACTCAAAAGACAAATGCACGTGCAGAAGGTATATTCTTTAAAATCGCTTTTAAACCCACTGCTGATTATTAGTAGCTAAGCCCTCTGGTTTCTGTATGTATTTATAACTTATGTTTCAATAATTAACCTCTCACTGATGGCCAACTTAACTAAGATTATACCTGTTAAAAATATCTAGTTAGCATATACAATCATAAATAATTATGAACAGTATACGCCCCCTCTGTTTTCCCTTTCACAGAAACTCTTAAAGAGTAAACTTGAAAGACTCAAGATTTTTAGCATGTAATATTTGGGTTGAACAGTTGAACTAATGTGCAGCTGAGATAACAATGTTTGAGAACAATATTGTTGTCTACAAGTTTGCTCAAGATCTTCACTTTTTTGTTACTGGAGGTGATGATGAAAACGAGCTCATTATATCCACCGTTCTTCAAGGTTTCTTTGATGCAGTTGGGCTTTTGCTTAGGTAGTTTGCAATGAATTAATGTATCTTTCTATCATGTTACCTCATCAACCTCTTATTCTATGAAATCAATAGTATTCTCTATTAATCATATGTTCCAGGGGCAATGTGGATAAGAAAGAGGCACTCGAAAATTTAGATCTCATTTTATTGTGCCTAGATGAAATCATTGACGGGGGGTAAGCTGCATCTTAACCATCTCTAATATGTTATATACTCATTGTTTTCAACTATGGTATTATTGTCTGAAGACCTTTACAATATGAGATTTATTAACACCCATCTACTATGATTTGCAGAATCATCCTGGAAACAGATGCAAATGTGATTGCAGGAAAAGTTGCAAGCCACAGTATAGACTCTGGAGCTCCTCTATCTGAGCAGGTACATTAGCAACCCCCACGGCCCCACCACTGTGCCCGCATGCGCACACACAGACACATAAGCACACATCAACACAAAGAAAACAAAGAAACTACATTTTTCTTACGTATTCCACATTCCAACTTTCCTGATTTCATCTTTGCAGACAATAAGTCAAGCATTAGCAACAGCACGTGAACATCTTACAAGATCTCTCCTCAAGTAACAATCTTGGAACTGGATTAGATAAAAAATGTTTTTTATATTTTATAATAATAACTGAAAGAATGCTATAAAAGTACCACCAAGATTCTAACTTTGAATTTAATATCTTAATTTCAGTGTATGATGATACAGTTTGGAGCACAGTTTCTTCATTTCAAGTTGGATTCTGCAGCCGGGGGAGACATTATGCACATTACATGCACTTTTTTTTTACTTAGACATGAACTGGTATCTTTAGTTCCTTTTATTGTGTTTCTTATAGGGCATTCGCTTCAACTTCAAATGGTTTTCGTTAAAGTTGGTTTTTTGTTCTGATTAGATAATTACCATATGCCGATTTAGAATATTTTTCCGTGAGTATTCCCACAAGGCATGTTATTATAATTCATGTAAGTTTTTATACAAATTTTTAGTGTGACCCATGGTTAGTGTAGGTCTACTGATCCTTGTAATATTCGCAATTAATATCTTATTGTGTGCATTTATCCTAGTTCTAACCGATTAAGGTTCCAAAAACACACAAAGGATCGCTGCGTGGTGGTTACGTTATTATGAACATATATGTCCGAGTCCTGAACCTGAACCTTACAAAGGTGGACCTTGCATACTCTAATTAAGAACTTCGGACCAAACAAGAGCAAGACAGAATATAACTGTTTTAAGCCAATGATGTTTCAAGTTAATTTAGATCTAAACATATCTTTTGGATCAAAATGGATCATATAATTTTCTCTGGGTCATACTGAGTGGAGAAAACAGAGTTGATTGAAGAACGCGTAACTATCGTTGCCAACCTACCACCAGTGGTTGTCAATTGACCCAATCTGTTTCGACCCAAACCCCTTTCAACCAGCAATGCATCACACCTTCGTTGGAGGTTCAATCTTGATTCACTTGTTTATAAAGTTAAACGGTTTAAAGTTGAAATTGTGAGAATAATAGCATAAAAGGACCGGCAGAAGATTCGGAACATTTGGTTTTATTTGATTATGTGTTTAATCAGGGATTAGAGTCTGGTTAGGAGACTTGGTAATCAAGTCTTCTGTAGAATAATGGAGGGCATTTTGTTGAGTTTTATATGTGGTTTTGTTCTTAATAAAATCTTAAAGTTTTCTATAGGGAAGGTAAACCAAATTTAATTGTTGTATTGATGTGATGATTATGTGCCAACAATTGGCGTCAGTGGTTATGAAATTCATAGCTGGGAGAGCAAGATCAAGATCAAAGATCAGGAAAAAGAAGGACGAAACAAAACCAACGCTCGATCGTTGAGAGTGTTCAAAAAGGAATGAACATGTGTGGATTAGTTAAGGACGTTCACTAGCCGGGCCGAACCAAACGAACCTTTGCTCGTGCTTGGCTCGTTTTTAAACCGAACCGAACTGATCGGTTCGTTTACAATCAAGCGGAAAATCGAACGAGTATTTTTCGAGCTTTAATTTTTAGATCGAGCGTCGAGTGATCGTAGACGAGCGGTTAACAATTTGTACAACTTAACTATTTAGCGTGTCATATGATTTGTATTGCAATGTGATACGATGACAATATTGGGTCTTCAATTTTATTGACTTAAAAAACAGTCACATCATAACATATCATTTTCATGTATAACAATACAGTGTCTGATGATAAGACTAATACTAAAGTCGATGAGACGGTGAATAGATGTGAACAAAAAGACCGGGTCCATACCCGACCCGGCATACCCGAACCGGACCCGGGTCCGGGTACAACCCGATACCGGGTGTACCCGGAAAAAACCGGTGGGTTGTACCCGGTTTGGGGTGTTTGGAATTTATAGGAACCGGACCCGACCCGGAACCGGACCCGACCCGGAACCGGACCCGAACCGGTTGAACCTGGGTTGGACCCGGTTTCGACCGTTTTTTTTTTAGCCGTTGGGGACCAGATTTGACCGTTTTTTTTGTTGTTTTTGCCTCTAAAATAAGTATAAATAGGTGTGGGTTGATATGGTAAGATACCCAAGCTTCAAACACAAAAAAACATACGTAAAAAACGCAAACAATACTCTCGTTTATTCTCAACTCTCAATATGGCTCACTCTCAATCTTCCGTTGGTCAAGGTTCATCGAACTCTTCAACCATCGTTCTGTTTGGTGCAATTGGGATATGGTTGAGTTGAGTGACGGATCTGTAAAGGCTCGTTGCAAGTTTTGTGGAGCTTTACTTGCTAAAGATTCCAACACGACTTTAAACAAACACATTACCAAGAAGTTTTGTAAGTCGTTGAAAAGTAATCCGGATTCGCAACAAACACAATTGAGTGGAGACGGTGGAATCTTTAATTACAACGTTAATGAGGTTCGAGATCGAATGGCAAAGTTCGTGATTCAAGAAGCTTTGCCTTTCAATCACTTCGACAACCCTCGATTAACTAACTTAATTCGAGAGACGCTTCAACCTCGTTACACTCATGTAAGTCGTACTACACTTAGACGTTATTATTTAAAATTATTGAAGCAAGCAAAAAATGATTTAATTGTATTATTTGAAAATAAATACCGGTGTAAACTTAACTAGTGACGTTTGGTCGGCGCCACACGGTTTGCCCGAATCGTACCTTTGCGTCACCGCTCATTGGGTAGATCCCAGTTCATGGCAAATGATGAAACGTACGATTGCATTTGATCTATTTCCGTATCCACACACCGTAGAGTATTTATTTTACTTTTTGGATAATGTAATAACTACTTTTAATTTACAAAATAAAATATTTTCAATGGCATTTGATAACGCTTCCAACAACACAACCGCAGTTGAAAAATTAAAATTAAAATATCTTCCGATTGCAAACGGTGATTTTTTCATACTCGTTTTGTTGCACATATTATTAATTTAGTAGTACAAGATGGTCTATCCGTACCATTTGTTGATAGCTTTATAAAAACTTTTCGATTTATATTACACGACGTTTTTAAAAAAACTAGAAAAAGATATCAAGATTATAAACAACTTTGTAAAGATACAGAATCTAGATTTTTAGGGCCTAATTGGGATGTACCTACTAGGTGGAATTCGACTTGTCATATATTTGATTGTGCTTTAAAACAAAAGGGCACTTTAAAAGCTTTTCATAATAGTCTTTTGGATAATTGCGAAGCCGACCTATTTCCGGATTTGGGTTGGAAAAATATTGAACATTTATCCGAATTTCTTGAGGTGTTTAAAAACTCAACTACAAAATTATCGGGAGTTTATTATCCCACTAGTTATTCGGTGCTTCAAGAATTATATTTCATGGCTTTGAATTTTAAAAATTTTCAAAATAAAAATAGTATATTTAAAGAAATGATAAAACCAATGAAAGACAAGTTTAAAAAATATTTTCTTGAGTTACCACCCGTTTTTACTTGTGCCGCTGCTTTAAATCCTTTTGGATATACATGATGAAAACCTCAATTTTTCAACCGAGGCAAAAGAAGTTTTTAATAAAAGTTTGAAAATTATTTATAATTTTTTTTAAAATAAATATGGACCTAACGTAAATATAACTACGCCAAGAGAATCAACCTCAAGTGCTAGTACCTCGTTTAAAGACCCCGTTATGACAATGTTGAATGTTGTTCGGATGTGACGGCTAAACGTCAAAGGGGTAACGCCCCAACAAGCGAACTTGGTATATATAGTACGACAAATTTTATTTCAACTATGAGTACTCAAGATTATCATGCATTTGATATTTTGGCTTGGTGGAAAGAAAAGGAATCCCAATTTCCAATTCTTTCCGCTATGGCCCGTGATTTACTAAGCGTCCAAACTTCTACGGTAGCTTCGGAGTCTGCGTTTTCTCTTAGTGGCAGGGTATTATCATTACGGAGAACAAGATTACTCCGGAAGCGGTGGAGATGTGCATTTGTTTAAAAGACCACTTAGACGCGATAGATCGTATACAAGACAAAACAAATCTTGAAGACGAAATTGCAATCGAATGTAAAGTACACGATGAAGAGGTAGAAGGAGTATCTTCTGGTATATCCGACGAAAAATTAGCATTTGATGAAGCCTCTCGAAGAAAATAGTCGATTAGTTAAAGATGTTTTTTTATTGATTCGTTAATGTATTTTTTCAGTTATTTTAATAAATAAATAACAAATTAATGAGTTATAGATGTTTTTTTAATGTTGTTATAATAATAATAATAATAATAATAATAATAATAATAATTTTAATAATAATAATAATAGTAATAGCAATCATAATAATAATAATACTACTAATATATTAATATTAATAGCAATTAGAATAGTAAAAAAAAAAAAAAAAAAACCCGGTTGTACCCAGTTCTGGACCCGACCCGGTCCCGACCCGACCCTAACCGGGTAGGCCGGGTAGGGTTTAAGGACGCCCAGCCCGACCCGTACCCGAACCCGGGTTCATCAATACCCGGGTCCCAAAAAAACCGGCCGGCCCGTACCTGGTTTGAACCCGGTTTCGGGTCCGGCCCAATACCCGGTTTGCCCATCTCTAGCGGTGAACATATTAAAGATAACGATACATAAAAGCGAGAGATGATCGACTAAGAGTAAGAGCGGGGTCAAAAAATTTTATTCATAACTTTGGATTTTACTTTAATGTTTAGTATTAAATTTTTTTACTAGATTGATTGATCTAGTATGCTAAAATATAATTGAATGATTGTATATAGTAAGTCAAATCTACTAGAGTGCTATGTATGAATTATATATAAAAAAAGAAAAAACTAAGTCAATCTGAACCGGGCTGAGTGAACATTTTCTCGTGCTTGGCTCGTTTACAAACCAATTCGAGCCGATCGGCTCATTTGCAACCAAGCAGAAATTCAAAAGAGCATTTTTCGAGCAAATTCCGAACGCGCGTCGAGTGAGCATCGAGCGCTTTGAACAGCCCTAGGACTAGTGAAGGATTATCAGAACCCGTGAGAGGTTCAATTGAAGTGAAGAAGACATCCTAGCAGTAAGAGATTGTTGAGGAGGCTATGAGAAGATCTGTTCTGCGTATTGGTGTGAAAGATTTAAGCCGAAACCTATGAAGGGCGAGTTTGGAGGGGGCCTAGAAGACCTAAGTGATTCAGGAAGGACATTCTGTGTGGGGCTGATTAAATCGTGGGATGGAAGAGAGAAAAAAAGGATGAAGGGTTGTCTTGATCAAGGCTCCTGTTATGTTTGAATCCAAAAAAGGGGAGACTTATGAACAACCAAGAACAGCAATCGTCAAGCGTTTGAATCTATTAAACAAGAATCAAAAGGGAATGATTAAGCTTTGGTTATTATGTTCAAGACAAGTCAAGGAAGATAAGCATGAGAATCATGATTGTGATTGTCATGATAGAGATAATAAGACTACTATGATCAGACTGAATTCAAAGATCTACGTAACCAAGAAGCGAATAGCAAAGAACAAAGAAAGAGACCAAGGATTTAAGTTTAAGAGCTAGAGGTCAATATCAATGCTTTGATTCTTTTCTTATTTTTATCCCCAAAATTTCAACTTAAAACCATTTAACATAGAATATAAGACTTTCTAACCATGCTTTGACTCCTAAATAAATAACAAAACGAATGCAAAGAAAAGACTAGATTTGCTGTCATTTTTTGACCCAAAACAGGGAAAAAAAAATTACTTGAAAGACGGATTACCACTCATAAAAGAACAAAATCAGCTAGAGACAAGACTACTATGGAAAATTAGTAGTCCAAATTAAAAAAACTTCATCATCAAAAGGCTTTAAATTACTTGAAGATGAAAGAGAAATTACCACCCGTAAAAGAACAAAAACAGCAGAGTAATAAATAAAAGAGGGTCAAAACTAAAGAAAATTAGCATGAGTGAACGTTCCTACAAACTAACCAAGACCACAAAACACTAGTAGTAGAATACAACCTCTCTCAAGGCACAGGGCAGCAGCAGCTAAAGCCAAGAACTCTTTTAGTCATTCGATTACTCTGAACTTGAGTTATTGCCGCTTTCAAACTCATTACAAGACCCTGAAAAACTCGAGTCAGATATGAACTGATTAGTAGCTGTTTTGCCATAGCTGCTGTGATTGCTGCTGAGGTTTTGGTTGGCCTTGGGACCCACCAACAAGGGACCCTTCTCTAGGATTTTGCTGTACTTGATGCTCCTGGGAGATTCCCATCTGAGAATGATAGTAATTTGGGTAGTTAAGGGCGCTACCACCATAACTCTGTGAAGGCTGTTGTTGCTGCTGTTGACCTTGCCTGAACCCACTTGACTGCTGGTTTTGACCCTGGAATCCACCATAATATGTACTGCCTGGCACAGCCGACATTGTTCTAGAGCCACCTCCTTGAACCCACAATGCTGGGTTCTCGTTCTGAAAAAACCATTGCAAGAATGCAACTCACATATCACTATAGAACCTCTCATAGTATTAAAAAAACCTAAAAGAGAGTTAAAAAGAGATTTTTCTGATACAAGGAAACACTTTTCGTCCAATGATTTACAAATAAAATATTTTTGTTATAAAAATCTAATTTTAAATAAAATGACATAAGTTTTAAGTATCAATAACATACATTTGACAATTTCAACCCATTTTTCTTTTGTATTTTTGACTTTCAGATATAATTAACCAAGTAGATAAAATATACCTGTTGTAAGGAGAGCAGCTGACTGTTATCTTTGTAATGGGCACTCAATACATCATCATAACTTAAAGTGGACCCGGCGGGGCCTGCAGGTTGATTCACTTGATAGTTTCCAGGAACTGCTGTAGAGTTACCAAAAGAGCCATAACCAGAAGGAACAGCTGCAGATTGAGGCAAACTGCTAACTGAAACACTGTTCTTGTACTGAGGAAGAATGGCTGCCAGTTGTTGATGATAAGTGCTATTACCAGCAAATGCTTGCTGAAAGCCAGATGGCATGTATGTATAACTTTGAGGTAAAAATGGGTAGCTAATCATGTTTGCAAATGGGCCCAACGGTAAAGTGGGTTGAGAGTATGGGTGCACAGCAAGTTGGTGTGGAAGAGCAGGTCCAGTAGGAATGGTGTTGCCTGGTGGAGTCGGTTGTGCTGGTTGAGATGATGAGAAAACACCAGTCTTTAATGCCTGGATGAACAATCTGGTTAATTATTGCTGTATGGACTAATTAAGCTAATTGATAACCACAATACACAAAAATATAAATATGAAAATAAAAATAAAAAACACACAAAACTCTGCACAGAAGCTTAAATTCTACACAGAAGATCTAATATACCAGAATCAATGAAGATGAATGTAAGCAAGTTAAATTCATCACAATACCTCTGTCATGGAAATAGTTGAACCGCTGATTGAAGATGCTGAGTTACCGTATTTAGTAGCCATTGATTGACTAACAGGAAAAGGTGAATACGACAGATCAGATTCTCTGACAGAATGACCGTTTGCTGCTAAAGTGTTTGGTAATGAGCTTGTATATGCGGCCTGCTACAGACAACAGGAGATCAAGTTTGAATTACTTTAGAGTTAACTAATAACAATCAGTAGACATGCCATTTTTGTACAATAAGTCAATGCTGTTGGTTTTATAACTTGCACCACAACAAAAAACTGTTTCATCAAATATTTAAATACTTGGGGGGTGTTTGTATGTGCATTCTGAAAGTGATTATGTAATGCACAAAATTAGATAATCAGATGTAATAAAATGGGAAGTGGGTACTAGACAATAATGTGTAAATCAACGAATGTTGTATGTGCATTCTGAAAGTGATTATGTAATGCTGAAAATTAGATAATCAGACAAAATAAAATGGGAACTCAAAAATAATGTGTTAATCAGTGGGTGTACCTCTGCTATTTAAAGATGTATTAATCAGGTAATAAGAAGTTTAATTATTTGGCAAACTGCAACTTTTTATGCCATTGAAGAACATGTTTGATGTTTGAGAAGTAGAAGTAAAAGTCTTTCATATTAGGCTGAAAAGGATTAAAAAAAACTTTACTTCAGTTTGCCCTCAGATAATCAGTTTTGTTGCAACATAACCGAGCTCATACTCCAAAACTGGTTATTGGCATTAATCACTTTAACCAAATAATGAGCACAACCATGCAAAGCCATACACCCCCGCAAAATTTTAGTATTAAAGCAACGAGTTTTCTATGCTTATACTATTGAGCTCTATGGCAATAAAACTATTAGAAAAGGCATATAAAAGATCGTGGTAGTGTTATAGCCGTACCATAATATTTGAAAGAGGAGCTGCGTTTGGCATTTGCGCAGATGTTTGAGCTTGAGGGAAACCTGGGTTCAATAGCTGAGTGCTATCAAATGAATAATTAGATCCAGGAGTAGCTGAAGGAAAGCCATATTGATTCCCATGTGCTGCCTCATGATTTTCTTGCTTCAATACCTCTCTTTGTGAAGCAGAAGGTAAATCATAATTCCCAGAATTTGGTCCTGTTCGAAGAACTGAATTGCTCTCTGGTGTTATTACAGACTCATCGCCAAAATACTCCGAATTTCTGCAAAAAAAATTAATAAGAACAGTTAAAATCCAAAAGAAGTTTAAAAAAAAGTTAAAAAAACAGATTAAAAAGTAAAGATGGGTTTTGTTTTAGCTTTACATCAAACAGGTAAAAAATAATAGCTTAAAAGAAAACAAGATAAATGGGTTAAACAGTGCTCGATGTTTTGTAATCATATTTTGGGTTTTGACACGCTATATATATATAAAAGGCTTTAACTGTAGACGATAAAGTGACTCAAGGTCAGCCCGACCAGAAACATTTCAGCAATGTATAAAAGAACTACCCGCTTTTGATCTGACACTTTTAAACCAGTTCCCCAACCTGCTCACCTATAATGCAACCTGTAATACAAAAGGGGTTTGTACCTAGTTTCAGAAGGCCCAACATATGAAGAATCCACCTCAGCAGGTGTGTCTTCAATATTGTTCCTTAACTGCCTTGATGCAGAAGGTTCAGTAAACCCTGGATTCATATTAGAACCAAAGCTCCCAAAACTCAGATGTGAGCAATCAGCAGTTTGGACTTGAAGGTGATCTGGAATTACTACAGAAGGGACATCATCTTCTGGTTCATCCAAGTGCCTGTTTTCTTGTATATTAAGTTGCTGCATGTTTGCAGTCACTGCAGATGCTAAGGTGTCATCACTTTGTTCAACTGAAAGGGTGAAATTTATTTAAAACATATCAAGTATCATTAGAATGGAATGAACAGTGTAACAGAAATATAGAAAGTAATGCAAGGGTTCATTGCATTCAGTTTCATGTTTGATTGGTCTGTTAGACTGGAATGAGTTTTTGTAATTATACAGAGAAAAAACTTTTAATGTAATACTCATGAATTTTCTATTTAAAAATGAAACAATTGAACGTAAGAATGGCTTTTTAAAACCTCATAATTATGTGGTTAAAGATTAAATAGATAAAACTGAATTACGTTGTAATTCTTCATCACATCCATAAGAAAACATATATAAAAAACCCTGGCCATGGAATAAAAATCATGTTCCATCAGATAAAACAAACAGTTTCTTTTTTCAATTTCAATGAGATGGAGAACTCCATAAATGCCAAAAGCTACCTAAACTAACAGTGACAAAACTTTTGATTAGGTGTGCATGCTCTGGCCATCAATTTATCTTTTAAGAAGCAAAGAAGAAAATGGTACCAAGAATATACCTTCCTTCTGCTCATAAGCATGATCCTCAGGATGGAAGGAATCCATATTTGTATACACATCATTATTATAGATAGATGCACTCCCAGATGCATCCTCCTGTACATTTCTACTTGAAACATGGTTTGCAGAATGATCTTCATAAACATTTCCGTCCTCTACCTGACCCTCTTCTGTCTGAGAATGAATGTGTTGATTGCTTCTTTGATATTCCACATTCTCAGACTCTGGTGCTATAGGCACACCAACATGTTGATCTGGAGCTTTTGAAGCATAGTCGTCATAATGTGGCTGCTCAATGGGCCAGTCATCATTATGAGAAACATGATGATCTGGGGCTTTTGAAGCATAATCATCATAATGTGCTGATGGAGACTGAGGTGGAACCAAGGTGCTGTAAGCCTTGTTTTGTGGCCTGCCCATTTTCACAATGTCAGCCATTGACTTTTGGCCAGGCGCACCCAACCAAGCAGATTGAAACCCAGAGGATGGTTGTAGTGAAACAGTTGTGGTACCATCAGCTACACTAAAATTTGATGCTTTATTCTCGTAGCTTACGTTGCCACTGCAACAGCAAGACACTATTAATAAACAACAGATGCAAAAACAACAGAGAAAAATCCAACGAGTTTTCAGTAAAATTGGTACCTGAAAGCTAGAGAGGTTCGGTTTGTGTTTGATGGTGCAACTCCATAAGTTGGTGCAGATGAACTTGTGTAGGAACTTGTCCCGTTTTCCCTCTTGGACTTTCCATGTATACCAATAGACTCTACAAAAATGCATTGAACAAAAATTATCAGATAATATATTATTCAAGTTTAAACTTTCACAGAATGTAACACCCATATACCAGATGAGCTAAACTGCGATGAACCACCACGTCCAGCATAACGGTCAGAACCACTTCTGGCACCACGATTTGAATTACTACCGCCACCACGAGGCCTGGATTCTGTTGTATCCTTAGACTGATGCAAATAAAGGCAACATAAACTATTTATACCAAAATTTTGAAATAGTGTAGAGCCTTTGAACAGCTGAAGATAGTATATTAGACAGCCCAGCTATCATCACATTCAAAATGTTAGAGTTCAGTGAATACAAGGAAATTTTTTTCCATATACCATGTGTGCGAGAAAGATTTACAGTTTTACACAAACATGTAATAAACCTAGTCTAAATGCAAAAATGGCACAGTGGTGAAGATAAATTCAGATATAGAAAAAGGTAGAACCAGATAGATTTTGTGCCTCATTCAAACCTCAGGTGAAACATTTTGACACAACACGAACCAAACACAAATTTAGCAGATTTGGGTTTGACTTTAGTGTAAACAGGTTTGAGTAAGTTTTAAGTCAAACACCCCAACACATTAGCTAAATGAATCAAGTTTGTATGTCTTGGGTAAGTTCAACCAATAACCCCGGCCTGTTTAGAACCACTATTTAATCCCACACACCTCTTTTTCTTTTCTCGCTTGCTCTTTACCTCATGGAAATGATCTGCATGATAAAAATAAGAACTTTATGTTATGACCAAAGTTCAAGTTTATAGCTATATAAAACATGGGTTGGGTATCCTAAGAAAATTAGTAGCAAGTGTAGAATACTAAAAAGCACCAACAACAAGAAGCAGGGCTAGAACAAATGTTTTTCAAGAAAGTTGAAAGCAATAAGAGATGTAAGCACGCAATTAAACAACATCAATGAGATAAGTTGTGATCTTTTCCTTGAGTTCTAACAAATCAAAAAACTCCAGATGAAAATTAAAATAATGATTAGGGCTTGTGGTACTAGTTATTATGATCCAATAATTAGAAAAGGAAACAATAAGATTTTAGAAACAAGCTCCACATGTATCACGTGCACTCAAACGAGAGCATAGTACTGAAGATATATAACGATCATATTGCAAGGTCATACAAGAGGCATAAAGGTTCTCACACACGCTGTAAACTGCCATCAAATCTAAAGCAAAAATTAGTCTTCAAGTGTCAGTTTCACAATGTAATAAGAAGAACAAAAAACAACCAGTAATCACGGTCATGTCAGTTTATCAGACAACCTATAGAGAAACACACCCACTAATGTCATTAAGTTTAAAACAAGGGATATTATCTACTTCTAAACTTTAAAAACAAAATCAAACCCCACAAACTATAACCTTTAACCTAGTTTTTTTTTCCCAAATTCCAAAATTTGCAATTACACAAATCAGCATGATCAGCACATAACAACACACAACATATAACTGATCATATCTCAACAAAAAACCATTGCAGTTTCTCCCAATCACCATCTCTAACTTCCCCTAACAACACACCCCAAATCCCACACAAGCAATAACCTAACGCCTCACAAGTACGCCACAACCAAAACACACACACACACACACCTATCACCAAATCGCCGCGCATAACCTCACACCAACAGACAAACCAATCAAAAAGCATCCAAAACACACACACACAAAACCGTTTCATTTAACCTTGAGACAGAAGCCGATTAACAGCTTCATTAGGGTCCATATTACACTCCTTAAGCACGACGTAGATCTCAGCCTCCGACACTCCGTTTACAATCTCCTTGAGGCTCTGTACCATCTTCCTCGATGCCGCCGGAATCCCTTGGACTCCTCCGCCGTTGCTGACGCCGCCGCCGCCTCTGCTACCCATGGTTGTTGTTAGATCTAAAGTGGAGGCCGCCGGTGGCCGGAGATTTGAGTTCCGGTGAGGTGGATTTGAACCCTAGGGTTATGAGTGGTGATGACGATGGAATCCGGTGGTGTGATGAAGAAGAGATATATGAAGCTTTCAAAAACCCTCCCACTCGCCCACTTCTCTCTTCTTTTTATTCTTATTTTTAGTTTAGTGTTCTTGTTATTATTAATTACTACGTTAGTATGTTGAATTAATAAAATAATAAATAATTAGCTTTTAAAAAATTTATCAATTATAAAATAATATTTGAAGATAAAATATGATTATAATTACATATGAATACATATTTCAAATAAATAATAGATAGGTTATAGATAGATAGATATATAAATAAATAGATAGTCTAAGATAAATCAAAACTTTTATCTCGTCAAATAAGCCTAAGATTTCACAAAATAAGTTAAAAAACATGTAACGATGGATCTGAGTTGCAAACTTGCAATGACTTGTGAAGTATTAGTGGATCTAGACCCGACTAAGGTCGCCTGCGATGGAAATTCTGGTCATGACTAAGATCGTCCGTGTGGATTCAACAGCTGATTGTGGGGTGTCGATTGCAGAACACCAAACCACCATGGACTGCTAGAGTGCTGGACTTGCCGATGGCTGTTGATGCCTCGATGCTTTAGAGTTTGAACAAGAAAGTCGATGGAATATATGCTAGTACTCACCCTAATTTCTTTTTGTTTTAATGAGCTATTGGTTGTAATTATGTGGGTTTGTCTTCTAGTGGTTATTCATATTGAATAATAATATAATGGGTTTTTTATTCGGATTACTCAAATATTTTATCAATCCGAAAAATCCAAATAAAAGTTTTATGTCATCCGAAATCCAATCCGAATAAGAAATTCGGATTCGGATGAAATCTAATCCGAATAAAAATTCGAATCGATTTATTGGAATTTGGATATGGTTCGAATTACGGATTTTTTTTATTTCAAAGTTTTCTGAATACTCCTAAATTATGCCACTTATACCATTATAACTCAATAGAAAAGTACTTTCTATTTTGTCTTTTCAAGGGTCATGATTTCTCTTAACTCATAATGTTTTGTAGATCCTTAGATTTTTCATGACTTATATGGTCATAGGTTAGTATTAATTACTAGGTTAGTATTTTTCTATTACACGTGTTGAATTAATAAAATAATAAATTATTAGCTTTTGAAAAATTTATCAGTTATAAAATAATGTTTGAAGATAAAATATGATTATAATTACATATGAATAAATATTTCAAATAAATAAACAATATATAAGTTATAGATAGATAGATATATAAATAAATAGATAGTCCAGAAACTCATTTATTAAACGGAATATAGTTAGTAATAAAATAATGTTTGAAGATAAAATATGATTATAATGTTTGAAGATAAAAATTTATCAGTTATAAAATAATATTTGAAGATAAAATATGATTATAATTACATATGAATACATATTTCAAATAAATAAACAATAGATAAGTTATAGATAGATAGATATATAAATAAATAGATAGTCTAGAAACTCATTTATTAAATGGAATATAGTTAGTAATAAAAACGAAATATTACAGTATGATATTTTAATATAAGATGTGTATAAAATTATATATACGTAATTGTTCAAGAGATAAAACAATTATATTATTTTTAACTCCTTTATCTAAATAGTTCATTTATAATATTTGTTGTAAGATTTTCTTATAAAAAATTTATTGTTTATAAAAATCTTGTTTGTTAAAAACTAACGTTTCTAATTATTCTAGTTGTTTTAATAAACTATTTTTAGAAAATTCCATATTTTTATATTTATTTTAAAAATAGCTGATTTAAATATTTTGCTTCAAAAGATTCAATATTTTAGAAAAGATGTGAATTTAATTTTCTTAATAAAATTAATGTTTAAAAACATAGTTTGATTTTAAAAAAGTATAAATGAGAGAGAGAGAAATGAATCAAATAACCAAATTAATTATTTTAAGAGAGAGAAATTGTTTGAATTTTTAAATTACTATAATAACATTTTGGGGAAGTTTAAAAAAATAAGAAGTGTAAAAAAAATGGTTTAAAAAGACGACAAATGTCAAAAGAAACCTTTTTTTATTAGATACTATAGATATAGATTATCAAACTAGTTTTTTTTCACCGTTGTTGCACGATAGGAGTCCGGACATTTTTCTCACTCGCAATGCTATTATGCTAAGTTGTTTTGGTTGTCATTGGGTCGAATTGATAGGAAACCATAAAAAGAACAATATTGTTGTGAAACTCTAAAGTAGTAATCTGTAGTGGTTAGGCTCGAAACATACATGGTGGTAGGTTGCGCATTTTTCTCACATGTAACACTATGTTAATTTTGTCGTTGTTGTTCTAGCTCGTCAGGCAACATAAAAGCAAACTTTGATGGGAAAATTCTAAAATAATTAACTTTAGTGACCAAAGTTGGAAAAATAGAAATTTACCATAAATAAGTGGCCGAACTTTAAGATCCTAAACTTTATTGGTTAAAATCCAAAAAACAACTAATGATCAAGTTATGAAGTACTAAAATTTAACGGACAAACTTTTTTAAACAAAACGTAACTACGAATAATCTGACGGACAACTCTAGTATTGAAAAATTTTGTGACGTAAAGATTACTATTCCTTCGATAAACTTAAAGATTACTATTTTTGAAGTTTGTAAATTAATATTGAATTATAATTATAATAATAAGCTTCACGTGTAGATATTGTAATACTCTAAGTTTGTAGTTATCAGAATATATATAAAGAGAAAGTAATTTAAAACATTATCATTACCTTTTTAGGTCTTAACTTCATAAAATAAACAATTTATCAGGGACCAATCATGTAAAGAACTAAAATTCTATGATTAAAACAAAAGAATCTTAAATTTTTAGTAGCTAACAGATTAAAACTATATAGAGAAATAATTATCTTAAATGTTAGATAACTAAAACTAATTAATTTTGTATGTAAACCAATTAAATCGTTTAAATAGTTTGTGACTCGTAAATCATTCATATTCCGCTGAAGTTAGATTGAAAACACATGGATAAAATCAACCCAGGCTAACTTGTCTTAAGTCGACTGGCTCGTATAAATTCTTGAGTCTATCAATGAAAAATCGTGTAGAAATATTCAACTAACATAGGACGTGTAAGAAAACATAGTCATCCACAAATTAGCCTATGTAATAAAAAGATGAACTAAAATGTTGTTAGTTTTTCGATATTTGTATTTTTTATTCATGTTTGTTATTACTTTTTGTTCTTCTTTTTTTTTCTTAGTGGGAGATTCGAATTAAGCGATTATGACCTCTTCGGCCTCTATCTCATCACTCCACGCCAACTAACCTCAAATATCAATTCATATGCAAATTTTTTCCATGAAAAGCTTTTAGTGATAAATGACCACATGCTTAAAATGTTGCATCAACCACCTTTAGGAGGATATTACACGTGTCTCATTAATATATTTCACCACATGCTTCTTGACATGATAAATAAACCACTACCAACTAGTGTATATTTGTTTCAAGCATTGCCGATGCACACAACAAATTTGGTTGTTACCATTAACTCTCATATAATCATCATATTGACTTTATATCAACCATACAATTATGTGTTATGAAATGCTAATCACATGTCGATAGCGCTTAAGCCTGTTAATAGAAGAAGAAAATGACTATAACATGTGTCTTATGTAAAAATTGTAAGATTCTTCCTAATTATGAGGATATCTAATGTCATCATGCGGTTTGACTCTCTTTTAGTGATTAAATTTTCTTCAATTATTCTAAAGCTGCCCCTTACGCTACTAAATCGGTTGTATAGCATGTGTATATCCATATAACATATGTATATCTGGCGTATAACACTTGTATATGCGCATATATGATGAAAAAACTAATATGATAGGGAGGGGATGGAAGTAGAGGTACATTAAGTAGAAACCTCTTTTAGCAGTACTAATGATCATTTCTTTATACTATATACTTTAGTGTACCTTAACTTTTTTCGCGTAGCGTGAAAAGTTTACACCCTTCTAATAAAATCTTTTGATGCCTCCTACTTGTAACATAGATTATGATCATGGGCTGGGGTCAAACTTGCGAGTTAATGTAAAACTGACGACGCAAGATCACGTTAGTATTAGAGTGGGCAAAACGGGTTTTGGGCCGTACCCGAAACCGAGTTTGGCCCAACCGGGTTTTTTTGTACCCTGGTTTAGGCGAAACCGGGTATGAACCCAGGTCGGATTCACTTGCTTGAAAACCCTACCCGGTATACCCGGCTCGGGTTGGGTCAGGTCCGAAACCAGGTACAATACCGGGTTTTTCTTTCTTTCTTTCTTGTGTGTGTCTCCATACCGGGTTCAAACCGGGCCGGGGTCGGGTCGGGTTCACTAAAAAACTCAAAATTCTAAAACCGGTTCCAACCCTACGGGTTTAAACGGGTCCAACCCAGGTATACCTCATATTGGGTACTACCCATACCCGGTTCAGGGTCGGGTTCAGACCCGGTTTTTATGGCCACCTCTATTAGTAGCCTTATTAAAACGGATGAAGGGTGAATAGTGCACCTGCGTTACTTAATTGGCATGTGTTAGAGTCTCACATTCCTAACCATTTGTTTCTTCACATGGACATTGTAAAAATACATCATAAGGATTTATAGGCAAATTTTCCTTTGAATTGCTTTTATGTGTGAGTACGATTTACACTTAGGAGTACGCTTCATATTTTCCTTTGATTTAACTCCCACTATTATTGTTATAGACTTTAAAGTGTCTTTTATGCTTAATTAAAAGTTTAAAACATTAACTTTCTGTAATTATACAGAGGTGAAGTTGATATATTATTCTTTACTGTATTTGTTTCACATTCTTGCTCGTCCTACAACAGGATGTGTAATACATCAGTGAGCAGGGCATGGTTTTGCTACCTCAGTTCACAATCATCGCGCACCGCCTGCATAGCACGTTAAATAGAGTGTGGGAGAGGAGTTGTGATTCTAGTCACGATCATCAGGGCCTTGCTTGTATTGAATGTCAATTTGAAGCCCAAACCATGAGGGTGAACGTGAGCCACAATGCCAACTATCTTAGGGGATGTTTGATAACTTTTGAATAATTAAGTGTTAAATCAATAAGAAGTCTGAACCATTAAGTGTTGAACCATTAAGATGTCTGAATTATTAAGGGCTAGTATATTATTTAACTATTTAAAGACAAATTCTGACCAATTCAGATAATATGTCTTAACCATTCAGCATTAGACCTCTTAAACATTCAACATTAGTATAATGCTTAACCATTCAGATATAAATGTCTTAACCATTCAGACATATGATCATGAAACAAACAATCTAAACCATTAACGTGCAATACAAGCTTGTCAGATATAAATGTCTTAACCATTCAGACATGAACAAACTTAACTTTAAACATTTTGACAACTCTAACCTGTAAAGATTATAAAATGGTCTAAAAAAATTTTGTAACGTATTTTGTGTCTAAATCCAAATTTGAAGAGTATAGTTTACAACCCAATTGGTTTCATGGCCATTAGACAAGGTTTGATATCCCTAATATTTGTTACAAGATTAAATCTCAAAGTTAGGTCTTTATGCCCCGTTGTTAAATCGACTTTAGAAATTCATAACTTCCTCAATTTTTATCAAAATGGTGTGATTTTCTCCAGAAAATTAAATAAATGTATTAGATTAAAATTCGATTGGTCTCGTCTCAATTTATATTTTTTAACTACAAATAGTTGATAAAAAATTAGACAAAGTTGTTTTCATATCGTAGATTTATGCCCGACTTTAAATTAGCATAACTCATTCAAGTTTTGGAGTTTTAATATGATTCTTTTTTGACAATTAGATTTTTGTGTTAGTTTTCCAATGACTTATAATACATCACTGAATGACATTGTTTAAGTTTTTAAAAACTTCACACACGATAGTGCGCAATCAAACATACAATCTATCATGTTTTACAAAATGTCCACAAAAGTGAACCATCACCAATTTATCGGACTTGGTTATTGTTGGTTAATGAAATATAAATATGGCACTTTAAAGCAACATCAATTGAAAATAATAAGAGCTATAAGTTATAAAATACACATTAAAATAAACCACATAAATTTATGAAATGTAACCGATATAAATTGTGCTACTTTTTATTATTTGAACATCAAACTACACATTTTAAAACAAAAACCTTACGTTTAAAGTATTAAGACTATCCCATCGCGCGCCTGTGACCGGCCCGTCACCGACGTGGACCGCGCCCTCCGGAAGGCCGGCGATGGGGAGAGCCGCCTGTTTCACGGCTGCTCGTCCGGAAAGGCTTGAGAAAGATGGGGGAGGTGGGCCCCACCACCATAAATAATTAAATTAAAATGTTTTTAGTTAAAATATTTTAAAATCTAATATAAAATTTTAATTCAAATGAGTTAATTAAATAAAAATATTTTAATTTTTTTACATTTCTAGTATTAAAGTAATTAGTTAGAGTTAATTAAATAATTAAATGAGTTAATTAAACAATAATTTAAGTATAATATTTTAACTTTTTTTACATTTATAGTATTAATATATTTATAATAATTTAAAATATTTACATTTATAGTATTAAAATATGAGGATTAGAGAGTAGTTTTATTATTGTTTCTATCTATTATTTTGTATCGTCGTTTTTATTTTATTGTTTTACTTTGTTGTTTTTATTTTATTTTAATTAAATATATTACAATAATTTAAATATTTTTATTTAAAGTAAATTAATAAAGAAAATATGAGACGGAAAAATAAAGGTGTTTGTGAGAAAGATATTGTTGGGGGTAAAAATTATTTGTGAGAAAGATATGTGAAAGTGAATGAAAAGTTGATGTGACATGTTGATAGTATTTTTGTGGGAAGTATGAGTTGTAACGTTGAAAATAGTCTAAGAAACATGATTTGGTCATTAAGGTTTTATAAATAGGTTACAATACAAATTATTTTGTTTAGACTTGGTTGGCATTGACATGACTTAAACTTTATTTCTAGATTTCTAAATCTAGTTTGGGATATCTTGCATATTATTCAAGTTGGGTTTTACGGCTTTGTTTTATATTGTACTCTTCAGATAGAAGGAATAGAATGCTTAATATCATTTTATTGTTGCGACAATTTTTCATTACAATTTTTGTACTATTGTGTTGTAAGTTTTAATCTTGTATTTGCATGTACATATCATGTGATTCTTTATTTCACAACTATTTAATTTCAGGTTGAAGCTAAAGGAGAGGTATCGGTAGTATTATTAAATTGACACCCTCGGTTGTTGGTACGCTAGCTGAAACTAACATTCGTCAGGAACAGACTCTTACATGAATATAATCCTACAATTTTGTGCGTAAATTATTAGGTTTGGTTATGAAACTCATTTCTACAATTGCTTCTTCTTGTGTGTAGCTTACACACATAAATGCCCTACTTACACAAAACAGCACAACTTTTGTTCTATAAAATCTTTGAGCTCACTAATCATGTATTGATATTTTTAAGCATTTCTTTTCAGGTGGATATTAAAGACAAGTGATTTAATATAGACAAATTTTATATAAGGCTTTACAAATTATACAATTTGACTTGGCCAAAGAAGACTATGTTAAATGCTTATGTCTATTTGATAATACTTATGACTTAAAGATATTCTGTTATAAACAATATGTTCATGATAGTCGATTCGTTACATTCACGCGATGGTGCCTTGGTAGGGGTGTGATATAGAAAGTACAAAATTTTAAATTTATTAATAATTAAGAAAAACCCAGATAAGCAGGTTTTTTTTCCTTCTCGGGATGATTTTTTGTTTTGTAATTAACTTTATCCTAAAACATGACTAATACATTTATACACATGCACACACAAATATGCATACACACAAAATACTTTAGCATAAACATAAACACGCATATGCATACCAACTTATATATAATTTGTTTAGACATAAAAAAATATAATGAAACATATAAATATAAGTTTAAGAAGTAATCAAAGAAATAATCAATAAAATAATGCATACACACATAATACTTTAGCATAAACATATACACATGTGACATTATTTCAAAAGTTATGTTTTAAAAAGTAAACATTTGTTACTAAGTTCACAAGTTTAAATTTTAAGAATAAACTCTCGTCATATCATATAAGTCAAGTACAAATAAATGTGTGTAAATGAGAACATAAGAAGTTATAATCGTTGACATAAGCTCATGACCAAACCTAATGTCGAACATGTCTCAACTACAAGTCCAACACAACTGGATAATATTCACCAAAGGGCACGCACGTCAAGGCCAAGTTTGTCTTAGCTAGGATATTGACAAAGAGGACGGGTGTGTCAACTCGTTACTACTAATAATACCTCTTATGGCTTTCAAACCGGAGTTATGTAGTCATGAAATAGATCATCGGGACTTAAGCATCAAAACACATACTCATGAACGAAAAATCTAGATTCGATCTTATGACCCTGATCAACACGTCTGCTTAATCCAAGTCCAAATAAATTTAAAAGCACGACATAGTTTGGGACTTTTAAACACGTTTTTACTCCAATTTAAACATATAAAAAGATGCCATGAAACTTACCTTAATAATAGCAAAATTCAAATGTTAACAAACAAATATCAACAGCTAAAGTTCTCAAAACAAATTAGAAGTAGTGATGTCGGGAAGACTTAGTTGTTAGTACTTCACGTAGTCCAGTCATTAATATCCAACCAAATACTTATTTTAATAAAAAAACATTGTTTGTTTATTATTTCAAGTTTAATTATACATCAATACATACGAAACAAGTGTCATGTGGTGAGTTTTTATGGCAGAGATGAACCTTAGTGTTGAAACTAATGAAGTAACGAACATCATTAGTAAATACGATGTTGAAGTTGATTTAAGTCGCGTTGAATAAATTAACAAAAATTGTTTATACGTTTTAACCCATGCTGTAAATTAAGTACGTACTAGGGTTTATTGCCCATTGCGCGTTGCCGTGACATTGTACGTGACGTGATAAAGTATAAACTATAGTCGACCCGACTTGTTTCCGAACTAACTTGACGTCAATACGTAAAGTAACTCGATTTATACCCTTGAATAGAAACATTTAATATTTGACCCGACTCTTTTCAAAACAAAAATAACGTCGAAACATAGATTTACAATCGCTTCGAACTTTTCCGAACTAAATTTATGTCCAAACATATAGTAAATGAAAACATATTATATTGACCCGGTGTGTTTTCAAACGACCAATATCGAAACATAGGTCAACACAAATCGTACATAAATAAGCACTAAAATATTTTATATTTGACCCTATTCATTTCTGAACAAAATTAATGTCAAAACATAGATGTATGCCGAAACGTAGACAGTCTTAATGTGTATTGAGTTAAGCTTGAAAGCATTTTATATTTCGCCCGAGTCATTTCTAATCACGGTTAAATGTAGACGGACCTAAATTTATATTGCACATGGGAAAATTCAAAAGTTTGTAACTTAAGGGGCTAAAGTAACATCTTATAAAGTTTTTAGAAATTATCAATGGCTAAAAGTGTAAAAAATAAAAGTAGAAGGGAAGAAAGGCTTTTATTTTTAAATTATAATAATAGTAATGGTAGTGTGTATTATGAATAAAAATATAAAATATCGTGCTTTCGTCACATTTTCTACATTTCATGTGTTGTGTATTGTAGCTAAAACTTGTATTGTATTTTAAAATATATATTACCATATACATATTTAGGAAGGTGGAATGGTTTTTGCCGACGGTCATGCCTCCCTTTTAATTTTTGTTTTTTGTGCTTTGTCTCATTAACTTTTCAAAAACTATAAAAAGTATCGTTTTAATCTCCTTAAATTCTTAAAGTTTTGGGTTTAACTTCTGTATAAATTCAAGTTTGTCGACGATAAATTTAGTTCGGAAACGCAACGATGCAATTGCAATCTATACTATGAGGTTGCATATGGCATCGTTGTCCGTGTTTCTATTTATGTTTTAAGTCGGTCTACGTTTCAACATAATTTTCTTTGAAAAAAATTCGGGTCAGATATAATACATTTCTATTCAATGGTATAAATTCGATTTGCTTTACATTTTGACGTAAATTTAGTTTGCAAAACAAATCGGGTCGATTGTAGTACATACTTTATCCCGCCACGTTCACTGCCGCCACAACGCGACGGGTCCTAATTTCTCGTATGAATTTAAAGTTAACACTTAAACATGATTGAAATTCGACAAGAAATCAATCAAGTTTTGTTTTATTAAATCTATAACTCGCTTAATAAACAAGCTAGGTCCAATTGGTTTAAAATTTTATGGGTGGATCCATCAACCGATTTATATGAGTAAAGAAAAAATATGAAAAAATAGATAGTCAACCGAGTAGTCGTTGTATAAGTTACCTTATTATATTAATTGTAAAGGAAAATGCATAGTATAGTTTTGTTTTTAATCATGTTAGTTTTAAGTATTTTTCACTCTTAAATTTAATTTTTTATTATTTGATTTTGAACACTAAAGTTTAAAATTTTAGAGTTTGACCATCGATTTGTTTTTTGATATTAACCACCAAAATTTAGGATCTTAGGGTTTAGACACTAAACTATTTATATAAAGTTTTATTCTTTTGAGTTTGGCTACTAAAGTTTAGTATTCTTGAGTTTCGCCACCAAACTTGATATTTATGGTATCCGACAAGCTGAATAGATAACAACCAAAATAACACAACGTTGTGTGAGAAAATTGATCGGACTTCTGCCGCGTAACGTAAGGAAAAATCTAGCTATAACTATATTACAACTTGATTAAAACTCATTAACCCATCAATCTATTTTAATTGGTTACATAGTTCGAGTTCAAGTAACGTAACTTTATGTTTAAGTTAGATCGCTTATTTGAAACGAATAAGTATACAGAGTCTATTTAAATTAAAATTAAAGTTATAATGTTTGAGACCCAAGAAAAAAAAGTTAGTTTCAAAACTCTTTATTGATGTTTAGCAATTTCACTTTTGTTGTCCATGTATAGTGTTTCATGGTGTTAGGTTCAATGGTAAAGCTTTTGAAGTAAGTGTGCAAATGGCAAATGCTCACTTTAAGGTTAAGAGTTTTAGTAAGGTTTGCTGTGAACTAATAATAGTGTATATTAAGTAATAATGATGTTCGGTGTGTATTCTTAAACTCTTTGGGATTTGTTTATTCTTTTAACAACAAATCTACCCTAATCTTAAACTATACCATAAACCACTCACTTTGAAATTTGTTTTTTAGGAATACATGGCTAGGGCAGCGACGATTCGGACATTAATGAACAGCTCACAAGAAGTTAGTTTATGTTTGTTTGTTTAATAACCAAGTAAATGATTGTGTTCATAAAGTTAAACGAACATAAACAGAGGCTCATTCATTCATTTATGTTTGTTTGTGTTAGTTCATTTATAGATTTTACATTTTTATTTTACTTGTTTTAATTATTAAATTAAATATAACACACTAGTTATACAATATGTCTCTTGGGGATGTTCATGGCCCGGTTTGGCCGGTTTGGTCAAGATTTCTGATCAAATTGACGGTTTGATGGTTTCATATAAACATAAACCAAACCGCCCAATGGTTTAGCGATTCAGTTTTAACGGTTTGGCAATCTATACAGAGTTCAAGCATGAAGACTTTTTGTAATATGCAGATTGTTAGTAAAGTAATTTTCTACTATTGTATTTGATTGAAAAATTATTGCTTATTTTTTTTGACATGAGAACATGTTATCGGCAAACCCACACTATAGTTGCATGGGAAGGGGGGTTAGTTTTGGTTTCTTCCATAACCGATTGGTTGGTTATGGCCTCTTTCGTAATCATAACAATAACCGATCATTTGGTTATCGGAAGTTAATCGTCGAATATGGTCGGTCTCGGTTAATTTCAGTTAATCAAAGTTACCACATATTGGTACATTTCATATGAATTTTTTTGCCTTCATCTATTATATATATATATATATATATATATATATATATATATATATATATATATATATATATATATGGTAGAGTTATAGTAAAATGAATGTATAATCTAAAAAGTTTAAAAAGAATTGTAGGTTTGACACGTGTCCTTCTATTGTTTTAAATAGAGGGATATTTTGATAATTGTCAAATACATCGTGTCTTATACGTTTATTGTGTTATATATTTTTATACCATTTGTTATATGTATTAATTATTATGCTTTACATTTAGATAGTTTTGTGTTATTTTTATTGTTGTTTTTGTAGATTATAACTCTGTTATCCATCATTGTGTTTAACAATAAAAGTACGCAATGATATATTTGCACCAATATATTTTTTTCAAACTCATAGTGTTGAAGATAACACAATGTGTTATTTTTATCATTATTTTTAATAGACGATATAAACTTATTGTTATCTATTTGTGTTTTGTCATTAAAAGTACACAATGATGTTATTTTACTAATGCATTTTTCAAAACTCGTAATAATCAAGATAACACAATTACGATCACAATACACAACGAGGCATGATGTTATTTTGTCATTGTTTTTAATATACTAGATTATTATTCCATTATTATATTTGTTAATATCCATCATTTAAAAAAATACAATAGTATTTAAAAAACACAATAACTAACAAAAATACACAATGAACTGCACTAAAGACACAATTACGGGATATGTGTTTAAAACTTAAAAAATATATTTTTATATAACAATATTATACTCGTTTTAAAGATAAAAAATACACAAAAAGTCAACAAAAGTGATTATTGCTAAAATACATATATAACAAAAAAAATTTCCTATTTAAAGTGTGATTCGGTTTTGATTAATTTTGGTTATTGGACTCCCTTAATCATAGCCATAACTGATTTATCAATTAAAACCTTAACCATAACCATCGGTTATATTAATTTTCGGTAAAATGCGGTTCGGTTATCAATTAATGATCAATTATGGTCAATGTTTGTTCGCCCCTACATCACTCTAATGACGGAATCAGGTTAATCGTTATATACGTTAAGCAAGTAGCCTTCAAGATATTATGACAAAAACCTTTGAAAACAATACAAAAATGAAATACCTCTGCCACCACACTTCTAAGGTTATAGTTCGGTTGTTATTATGTACAAATATGCTAAAACCATTAAAAATGATAAAGAGAGATTTATTCGACACAATCTACCCTTTTCTTCTTTTATAGATGCTTTCTGGCCTTAAAAAATGAAATAGAAAAAGGAAAGCAACATGAAAGACAATATATAACACAATGAGCCTTCATTGGGTTTCCTATAAAGCTAATCAAGAGGAAACCAAGATTCTTTACTTTTGGTACACAACCAAACACAAGTTGAAAAAAAAACTATTTGGTTTTATTCACTTGTCAATAGTTCTTTTAATGAGTTGATTCTTGTCTGATATAATTCATTTATGTGATTTTGCAGTTAGTTATATTTTCTTTAGATTGATGACATTCATTAACCTATCTGGTTGATGTATAAATTGGTAAATCCAAGATTTATTTGCGGAGATCAAGTTGTAAACGTTTTAAAAGCCCTAGACGGTCGAGAGTGCTTCCTTGTATTAAAACACTAGGTTAGAGCTTATGTATTACATGAATAGAATAAATAAAACACATTAAAATCATTAATTTATAAATATTTTATTTTTTAGATGTTATTATCAATTGGTGAAATAAAAATATAATGAATATTTAAAAGTTATAACACATAATGATATATAAATTATTACTCTATATATAATATGTATTAATAAATTATTAAAATAACTACATTTAATTTTTAGATGTTTAATAGCTTAGGTACTTATTTACAATAATTATCATTTTATATGAGAGAGACAAGAAATACAAATATAAATATATTTGTTTTAACAAATTTTAGTTAAAAATAAAAGTCAAATTAATTGTTTTATATTTCGTATTTATTATGAGAGAAAAGCGGGAAAATGATTATCTTGATGTGTTAAAATGACGACACGTGCTATTTGATATGTTAGAAATATAACATGTGTCTTAAGAAAACCTTCTTTTATTATAGGTTATAGATTCCAACCAATACCGACCAACCAAAAAGCATAGGTGCTTATTCAAATTGAATTCTGGTTATTCAAATATAGAATTTTTAAAATAAGTTCGAATAAGAATTGTATTATTTGGATTTGAATCAATCTCAAACCAAAAATTAACAAAAACAAAAAACAAAAATAAAAAATACTAAATCACAACTTTTATAAAGTATAGCAATTTGGTTCATATGTCATTGCAAAAATAAACATATGAAGCATAAAAACATAAACAAAACAACATTTTTTCAACTGTACACATAGTACAACATTGTAAAACAATAAAACTCATATGCTTTATATAAAAAATAAAGAATAATGACGCGATTTGAGAAGAATTATTTATTTGAATCAAGAAAACAATTCACGTTCAAATTATTTATTCGAACCGAATATGATGTGATTCAAATGAATTTTGAGTTATTCAAATCATATTCAAATGATAAACAACCCTACTAGGAAGAGAAGGTTATGATGTAACATGTGTGGAGCTGATCGAAAAGTATAAAGTTTAAATAGAAACCAATCAGGTCCGACTAATCGGACAAATTAAATCAGGCGACTAGCGGTTTTATGGTTTTACACTTTTGGTCTAATTGTTTACTTTTTTCATAAAGAGGTTGTTTGTTTTTTTTACAATAAAATGTCTACAGTCTGTGAATTACATCTGCAGACATCTGCAGGAAAATAGATGGACCAATCCTCTGCAGTGTGCAACAAGAGCAGTGTCCGCTTTTTAACGTCTACAACTACTAAAATCAATGGTGGGTGGTGGTGGTGGTGGTAGCGGATGGGTGGGTGGTGGTGGCGGCGACCGTTGGGTGAGGCAAAGGATGGTAGTGATGGACATGGGTGGTGGTGTTTAATTATCTACAGACTTTAAAAATGATTGTGTCAAATCTACACCATGCAGATCTTACACATTTTTTTTAATGAAAAGTTTTTCAAAAAACAAATTTTTTACGGATCTAATCTGCGCGACGCAAACAAAATAGATCAGGAAGAGTTTTCACCCCTAACTTAACTTTGAATCAATTTTTAAAAATGATAATATTTGAGTGTAATAAATATTCATAATGATAAACCCCATCATCTTCTTCTTCTTCTAGTCATGCAAGTTATGAGAGAGTATCAAAGGATAGAAACGAGTAAAAAATAATAAAAAATAAAAATAAAACCTCACGGCCAACTATTCAATTTATTGTATTATAAAAAATAATTATAAACATAACTATAAATTTACAAAACTATCAAACGAACCGCCGATTTGAATTGTGATAAATTGGATGGCCGTTTCGCTTTAAACAATTTGACACGCTTCAACGGTTTATGAACATACTTATCTTTATTATTAAAAAAACTCATGAATTACACGTGTTATAAATCATAACGTGTATTTTCTCATTAGAGCTGACAATTTCGGGTATTAACATGTTAATACAACACGACATGAAGTTAACAAGTTTTATGTTTCAGCCTAACATGTTTCATATTATTCAGAGGTCAACAAGTTTCAAACACGATTTAACATGGTAAGGTACATGTTTAAACCTATTAATATTTTAAGTTAACTAAAATAATAAATTATACATCTATGATATATGTCATTATGATTAATGTTCATTTTACTAATTATCTTGTCCAGCCACTTCAATTGAATACAATTATTACAATACAACTGACCGAGTTCATAGCCTCCTTGACGTCTCTTTGGGAGGACATACATGTCTAAACTATGTTATCTATACTATTATATGATACATCTTTTTGGATAGAAATGTGATTTTGCCAAAAATACAAATTTTAAAGTAACATGTACAAATGAGTGCATCACATTTAAAAATGGTAGAATAGGGATTTGATAAAATTTTAAAACACTTTAGGGGTAATATGATAAATTTATCCATTAAATTTTATAAAACTTGACATTTTTGCCCTTGTCCATTTCATGTATTTAATAAACATTATTAATATATTATTTAATAATATTATATTATTTAATTCACTTCATTAAATTTTATTTTATTTATGATACTATAAATTGACATTTAAATTTATATTTACTAATTATATTTCTATAACTAAATAATATTTTAATCAACTATATTATTTTATTTAAATATTTAAGTATATAACTTATATAAATCTTCATATTATAATAACTATAATACTAATTTTTCTAGAGGATATAATTATAAGTTTAATAATTTTAATATTTATCTATATCTTTTATAATAAAATGAAAGAAGGATATAATAATAATTTTACATATGGATTAAGACACCCATATGAAAAGTAATGCTTAAATTTCAAACAATTAATTATTTATTTTATTTATACCCTTACAGTAAAGTAAATATATGATTGCTTATAATACAAATGTTAAAACATATATACGTGGTCAAACAAAAATCGTCATTTACTTTTAATGTTGTTTATATATTGTGATTGAGTACTAATTACTCTTCACCTTTCCTTTATCAGTTGTTAAAAACTCAATAACAATCAAAATGATAATTTGTGGTGATAATTTATCCATTAACTTTTTTCGGCATATGCTAATCACCACCAAAAGCTAACTCCGGTGATCATAAAACTCTAACATACTTCATAAAATAAACCCCCGTAAAATCTAGGTAATAAGTGATTTTCAACCATAAATACCACCAATGCTTTCACTATTTTTGTTGGGATAATATAATTGTCTTAACGACTTTTGTAATATACGTAATTGTTTTCTTATTCAACTTTTTCGATAATTATATTTTAATTTTTTAATTTACATCATAACGCACCGAGCCGATACTGACTAAATCGAATTCCCAAAAAATCATGCAACAACCGTACCGCCGCAACGCGCGAACATTTCCAACTAGTGTAATTAAATTTTTGCTAACTTTCGTTTCTAACAATGTTAAGGATTAATGTTAAAAATTCTGCATTATTCAAGATTTTATGGATTATTTTCAAATTTTGTTTAACTAAATATGTTTTTTATCGGGTCGATAACATGTCTTATCATGTATGTGTTTAAATAGATTCGTGCTCGTGTTTGAAAAGATAACATGATTTGTTATCTTGTCATGTTCGCGTCAACACTTATCATTGTATCGTTTCTAATATGTCAACCCTATTTATCATATTTCGCACACAAAATCTCTTTTTCTAATTGACCCATATATATACAATTTCTGTTCTTAATTAATTCATTTTATATTAAAAAATATTTATAACCATTTTTATTTATCATATTACATGACTCTTAAAATTAAAGGTCTGTGGAAATATTTTACTTTATTACTCTACAGTATTGTTATATAGTGCTTATTTGAAGATGAAAATGATATGTTGAAGTCTAGCACATTTGGTTAAACGGATATATTTTAAATCTTTTTCAATTTCAATTCTATTGTTGATCAAACAAATAGAGTTATAGAGTTTTTGATGAAAACCTTTTTAATTCCAATTTTAATTTTTAAAAATTCTATGAACCTACGCTCTTGAATTCCTTTCTAAATTCATGGTTGCTTTGATATTATCGTATCATATAACTATTCCGATACCAAACATAATAGCATCTTCCTTTATTATCACTATTGTTATTATCAATATATTTTTTTTATTATATAACTCTTTCCCTTCACTTAAATTTCTATTATTACGCTTTCACACCGACCAGTTTTTAAAAACTTTATAAAATGTTATTTTGACTCATAAGTTTCTAAAGTTTCGGGTTACACGGTACAATTTTAACATAACAAAAACTAATTTCTTACGTATATTCATGCACTTGTCGGTATAAATTCGATACTTTCTACGTTTTGACGTTAATTTTGTTCATAAACGAGCGGGGTCAAATAATAAACGTTTTCATGCTTATTTTTATATACACTTTGAAATGATCTATATTTTTACACGCGTCTATGTTTTGACGCAAATTTTGTTCAGAAATAAGTCAGGTTAAACATTAAACGTTTTCATGCTTATTTTTATATATACTTTGAAATAATCTATATTTCGACATGCGTCTATGTTTTAACGTAAATTTTGTTCAAAAATAAATATGGTCAAACATAAAAAAGTGTTTCATGCTTATTTTTATATAAGCTTTGAGTTGATCTACATTTCGATTTAAGATTTGTTTGGATGATATAAATCCGAGTTACTCTATGCTTGGACGTAAAATTAGTTTGAGAACAAGTCGAGGCGATTGTAATATATATTTATCACATCGCGTACGGCGGCACTACAGGTGTTTTTTATGTATGTGTTGGGTTGGTCTAAGTTTTAACATAAATTTTGGTTGAAAATAAATCTGGTAAATTTATTTTTATTTGACGGTATAAATTTGAGTTACTTTATTTTTCGACATAAGTTTCGTTCAGAAATACATCAATCGATTGTATGTTATACTATATCACGACACATAAAATATCATCGTAACGCACAACGAGTAAAAAAACTGATTCCTCCCATAGAGAAAGAAAACATCACCTTTACTTTTGATACACAATGAACTCTCTTTTTATTTATTAAATACCAATTTACCCTTCTCTTTCAAGTGACTTCACTACACAAGAATCAAATTTTCGTCCCATGAAACAGTAAAAAGGACAAACAAAGCAAATTCCCAAAAATCCATCCAAAAGATGAAGTGTTAGAATCCACCACTTGTTCAAAAATAACAAATTAATTTGGAATACATATATTGTTTCCTTTTGAGTTGAGTTGCATTAAACCATCAATATTGTTTCCTTTTTATCTATTATCTTAATATGTCGTATATATTTTGAAAACAATTAAAAATGGAATTATTTATTAAGTCGGAGGTGTTTGAGCATACTTTAAACAATTTACATATTGTTTTGACTTGTTTAACATTTTATCTTTAACCAATTTCTTTTAACATAATACGTAGTTAAAAAAACAATAATGACCTCGTCTTTTAGAAAATGATATATGTTGATACCGTCTTTTCTAATTTTCGGCTAATTATTCTTGTATTTTTTATCTGCGAAAAATAAATAAATATATTTTTTAAAAACTCTCACTAAAAAGACTAATGTTTTATATTTTTTTACCTTAATAATAGTATATTAGTTATTTCCATTTGTTGCCTATTTGGGCACCTGTTTCTTGCTTGTAGTTCCCAACTACCCAATGCCTCATGTCTCAAGTTTTCTCATATTCCATCACCTCTTTCATCAAGAAGAAACCTTTGATTCTTCCTCCATTATACATATACACATTCAAGCTATCAAAGATGCCTCCTCTATATCTTCAAACTTGCTTCTCTTTCTTTCAAACCCAAATATACTAAGAAACCACCGTATACGCGCTTTCTTCTTCCCCGAAAACCTTTTATTCCCGAAAATATACTAGTAGTAGCCATTTTCGGGAAGCTATGGGTCCCCCGGTAGTTCAATGTTCGTTGTTTTTTGTAGTTTTTCTTCTTCTCAGTACAGGTGACATTTATTTCTTTCTTTTAATGTTTAATGTTTAAAATATATTAGAAATCGATTAAGTTTAAAGATGTATTTCATTTTTTAGTTCAAATCTTTGTTTCCCCTTGAAAATCGCATTACTATATATACTTCAACCAAATTTACAAATTAATTCTATTTCGGCCATAGGACTGATTGATGTTATTCTATTTATTCTAGGGTATTTTTGACGTTAACTGACAAACAAACATATTTTGACCTTTTGATTTGACCTTGAACATACATTCTAAGTTTTTCGCCATATCTTTGTTTGTCGATAGACACTTGTCGGTGTTTTAAGAAAGCTCAAACCAAAATTACAAATTCGTCCATGATCGACCATAGAACTATTGGTATTATTCTATTTAAGGGTATTTTTGTCATTTAACTAGAAAATAAATGCTTATTAAACTAACATTATGCCAAATCAAAGAATATTAATGATTTGTTGATTTCTTTCTTTAGATTCAAGCTTTGCTGAGAAACCTCATATGCAAGCAATCTTACCCAAGAAAATGCTTCACCTTCAACAAGACCAAACATTCTCAACTCCTTCAAGGTTCACCACCCAACTAGATGACATCCCCATTGTTCAACCAACAACCCCAACCGGAACGCCAAACACGTATTCACCAACCCCGTTTCCGCCAACCACCACCACCACTCCCACCGGAGACCCCACAACCCTACCACCACCATCTGGTTTCCAACCAAACAACCCCACCCCATTCCCAAGTGGTCCAACGGCCCATCTGGTCCCACTGGACAAACAAGTCCAACTGGTCCTTCTGGCCCCACAGGCCAGACAGGACCAGCTGGTCCTTCAGGTTCATCATCTTCTGGGGGATCATGGTGTGTTGCAAGCCAGTCGGCCTCTGAAACTGCCCTACAAGTTGCTCTCGACTATGCGTGCGGCTATGGAGGTGCTGACTGCTCAGCAATTCAACCAGGCGCGAGTTGTTACAACCCAAACACTGTTCGAGACCACGCTTCGTACGCTTTCAATGCATATTATCAGAAAAACCCTGCTCCAACTAGTTGCTCTTTTGGAGGAGTTGCACAACTTACCAACACAGACCCAAGTAAGAAGTTTTGACCCTTTTAACCATGGTATCAGTGTACCGCAACTCGAATACTGATGATCGTGTTAAACCCGTTGCAGGTTCAGGAAGCTGTCAGTTTCCATCCGGTGGTAAGTCATCAGGCATGACTCCACCGACACCACCCACGCCCTCAGCACCGACACCCCCCACGTAAGCGAACTGTAGTTAGACCCTGGTGCAATTAAGTCTTAAGACCATACACTAGGTTTTTCGTTAAAACTAACCCATAAGTTTATGTTTGATCACAGAATGAGTACACCAATCAACCCGTATCCTACGTCACCAAGTGCACCGGGCGGCTACACAGACCAGCCTGGTTACACGTCATCCGAGCCGACCGGAGAGCCGAGCTCAGCGGACCCCATTGCATCCAACTTACTGGTGCCATTGATGTTAATTAGCATGCTTATGATCATGAACAGAGCAAAATGAAGGTCAACTGTCATTATGACTTGAGATGGGAATTCACTTGGTCAACTGTTTTGACTTTACAGCGTAATTCGCCCAGTGGCGAATCGAAGTGGGTCCTGCTCTTAGACTAAGATTATTGTCATTGTCATTATTCATATATATGTATGACTTTTAGTTCTGGTAGGAAATATACATAGAATTTAAAGAAAAATAATTTATTGGGTTACTTCTTGCGTTTATTAGCATAATAAAATATTAAAATTCATAGATAAAATCAGACTTTTAAAAAGAATACATGCGGAATAATAAAATATTAAAATATTAAAATATTAAAATATTAAAATTCATAGATAAACATACATGCGGAATAATAAAATATTAGCATAATAAAATATTAAAATTCATAGATAAAATCAGACTTTTAAAAAGAATACATGCGGAATAATAGCTGTTATTGAGCCAATGACAAACATATATGTTATGAAATAACGTGCTTTATGAGCATACATGCAAAGCTGATGTCGCTGATTTAATCAATCATGTCGACAAACTAATCCTAACCCAAACACGTTTAACATGTTTACATATATAAGTGACACGTTGTAAACTGGCCTAACAGGCTGTTAGTGCACTTTTTGATGGGTACATATATTGTAATCGTGTTGAGGGGTGAACTTGTAATTTACATTTTTATCGTTTTAATACGAACTTCAAATCGGTTGGTGGTCAGTACATTTGATCAACGACACAACCCAATCACGAATGATTTATTACATGCGTAAACTGCGTAATGCGGTCAACCTATATAGACCAAACAACAATTCATAACATAATTGGTAATTACCAGTTGTCATGAATTTCTACTCGTAGGTTACACGCAGATGTCATAACAAATTTCAAAAGGTAACATCATTATCATTATATGACAAAACCAGCACATGTAACAAGCTAATACTACAACGATTATGAACATTTATATCTACGTAAATATTAAAAAACTCCTAACGCGAGAATGATCTACTAAAGCGTTTAACAAAGTATAGCTTAATCAAATTACCTTATATTAAGATGATTCAATAGGGATGAACATTTGGTACCTAGTACCCGTACCGGTACCCGGTACCCAGCTAGTACCGAAAATTTGTATAAGGTACCGGTATCGGTACTTGATTTCCTTACATTTCGGATCGGTACTGGCCGGTACCGGTACCGGTATTTTACCCAAAGTCCCGTTTGGTACCCGATAGTACCCGAATACGAATAACCTATTTTGAGAAACGATTGATAATATAGTGATCAAATCGAAGATTAAGTTTCTTTGATATTTTAAAACTTTTAGTATTGATATTGATCTTATTAGTGTTTATTATTTTAAGGTGAAACTCATCACCGTGAAAGCAAAAACAATTTACTATTTTTTTGAGTCAGTTGATATTTAGAATGTATGGTCATGTTTATGTACTATTTTTATGTTTTTTTGATATTTTATTTTTGTTTAGTTATTATAATTTTTAGATGTATCGGGTACCAAACATGTATAGGGTAACGAGTACAAAAACAAATACTGGATAGCGTAATCAAATATGAACCATACAACAAGACTAAAAAATAATGTTGTGGAGATAATGGGTACCAAAGAGGTATTGGGTACCGAAATACCGGTACCGTACCTGTACCCATATACCAAAATCGAACTGATAGTGGTACTAATTTTTTATAATAATCGGGAATGTGTATTTTCGGTATCGGTACCGATTCGGTATAGGTACGGTACCGATTCGGTATAGGTACGGTACCGAGCTCATCAATACTTCTTATTCTTATAGCATTCTACGCCCTATAACTACTACTATCATATCACCCATGACTTGATAGTCTAATAACATTTATGACCGTCATCATATTATTGTAAATGCAATGTAAGAAGTAACTTAAAGAGATTTAATTAACATACCTTCGAATTCGTTAGTCGTTAGATTCATATGGGCTACTTTCAAGTTTGATTTGTCAATGACGTAGTTTGGACTCGGATATCTCAGCTACTGGATTGCGGCCCAACACACGAGAACACCAACTCCAGGATCGATATTTGAGTATCAATATTGGTTTGGTTCCACCCTTTTATGATCTTTGTGAAACAACACCAAGATCGATTCGTAGATTTAGATGTCTTGTACGATAAGTAAAATGGGTCCTTTAAATTAGAATTTTATATATGACAAGGCCGGAATGAAGGTCATGGTGCTAAATCATCGGTGCAAATCAATGGGGTGCGAGTGATACAGATTAAAGGTAATCGATTACAAAAGGGGTTAGAATCATAGTGTACAAACCTAAATAAAATAAGGTTTTTTTTAACTTAAATTGGTTAATTAAGCCCATCTAAAATTTGTTATTGAGTTTTAAAATATTTCAATTATTAGGAACCACTAGAATGTTTTTTTTGATATATTAATCAACACCCAGAATCTAAATGACAAAAGAATAACCTCATGAGATTCTAGGCTTGTACAGGGACCCGCTCCGCCCACCCTCAAGGCCAGCCATGACATCATTTGAGCCAACAACTACAACGGTGAACCCATAACTTTTTCCACCTTTCAACATTCGAATGTCTCTAAACTCGATATTTGAATTTTTTATTTAGATCGGGTTATGTCACATACATCTTGTTGCAGCTAGTGAAACTAAGAGTTATAATTGGTTTTTTTAGGTAATTACGGCCATGAATATATAATATACATTCCAATTACTATGTAGAAAAAAATGAAATACTTGATCAATTTTGATTCTTATTTCTACCCTTTTCACTTTATGTGTTTTCAATGCAATATGTGTATATATCTAATTAATTTCAAAAACACGAGTGTTAGGATTCAAAAATCTTGAGGTTCGGTCGGAAAATTCATAAGATATGTTCTCATATAAATTTAGAAATATGCTTAAAGGCGGAGCTACATTATACGGAAGGATGACCCCAGTAAGCTTTTGTTTGTGTATAACATTTATGTAATGAAATGTAAGCGTCATTTTTAATGCTTAAAAACTAAATCTGTCACATATAGAGAGTCCAATGTTTAAATCCTTCACGTTATTTTCTTTTATAACTTTTCTATGTGGTCATAAATGTCTCATTTCCACCATATAAACAACATTCACATATATTATGTTAAAATGACCATCTAATAAGCATATAAGTTTAAGATGAATATATCACAAATGGTCATCTAATGAGCAAGACAACAAGTTTAAAATGTATAGATCGCTTAGGTGCTCACGATAAAATTTAGTGTTATTAGTTAAGTTGATTGTTTGGTGAGACTTGATTAGGCACGTCTTCATTATTAATTCATAAATTGATTAGGTTCTAACAATAAAGTTATGAAAATGACTCTCAATTTTTACTTCGCTTAAGTTCTCAAAATAAATGAGCCGCCCGTAGAACCCTAACGTAACCGGTGAAATCACCTTCAATATCATCTAACTCGAAAAAATTGTAGTTGCCAGCCACATTTGAATATTTATTTTGAATAAACTCGTTGAAAATAATTCATGGTTCTCTCACGGAGTGTGACAATATTATTCACTTAACATAACGTCATGATTAATTATTATTCTTCATTATTTATTGTAAAAATATATGAAATATTAGTTTTGTTAGCAAGCGCCTTTCACTCTTGAACAGTGACTAAACAATTCGAATTCTTCAAGCATCTGCAAGTGTTGCTCGATTGGTTTTACAACTTTCACTTAATAGCTTATAGGTTTTCTTCGTAGCTCCTTTCGAATCATGCAAGCTAATACGGATGGCATTTTATATATGTATCTTCCAACACACTTCTAAATCACTTAAAATAGTATTATATTAACTTACTAGCTTTAGTAAACATTTATATTACACGAATAAATAAATAAAATATTAAATATAATAAATTATGTATGAGTAAAAAATATCTATATCTTAATTTTTTTAAAAACAATATTAATCAAAAATAATTAAATATTATAATTAATAATTAATAAAGTTATTTAGTAAGAAAAGGTAGGGGTAAATTTTGTTAAAAATGAATATGGTGTTGTCATGTAGTAGTCGTAGTTATCCTTTTATTAGTATAGGTAGATTTTATTATATATACTATTAAACTTTTATGTCGGTTTACAGGGTAGTTTCAATACTTTTATATAACTACTTTTTTAGAACACCGATCAATTCCAGTTGAAACACTAAAACAAAATAGTTCAATTGGTAGGCCTCTTATATTTCTATCTATTGGATTTGTGATTGGTTCAACCGGTCAGACCATATATAATAACTGGATAAAACTATAATTATTTTTTATAAATATATGTAAAAATTACAAAAAAATAAAAAATATATATATAAAAAACCAGGTTAAACCGGTCCGACCACCGGTTCAACCGGTCCGGTTCCCGATCCGACCGCCGGTTCGACCGGTTCAACCGGTTCAACAGGTCTGACCATTAGTTCAAAAGTAAAACGGTTTTAAGCACCGAACCGGACCAGATTGGAGTCCGGTTCCCGGTTTGGTCTGGTTTTCAAAACCATGCTTTAAAGTTTGTTAGTTTTATTAATTAAATTGATATTAATGATTAATTTTAGACATGATGTCGTATAAAATTCCCGAGTATACCGTTTTGATGTGTTTATTTTGTAGCTATACGTCAATGTAAATTTCAATTCAAATAGAGTTAGGTTTTTTGGTATGATATTAATAATTAGCTTTAGAATATTTATATTTTTAGCAACTTTTAAAATATGATTTTTATAAATATTTCGAATATAATGTTTTAAAACACTTATGTTTATCTATGTTTCAGTGTAAATTTTATTTAAAACAGAGTTGTGTGTAAAATTTACAAATCATTAAAACAAATTTACAAATCATCAAATTTGTTACAAGGTTTTGTTTTTAAGCAATTATTTTGTCCCCTCTTGCAAACTTTAATATACAATATAATATAAAATTCCTAATTTTCATTGAGACTTGATTACTTTTATTAATATTTTGACTTGATTTTCTCCCGTGGGGTGAATATAATGTACAAATCGTTAATATTAAGCATTACAAATTTTAACACCTCACTACAACCTATGGATTATGTTACGAAAGAGTCCGTGACAATGTGCAAATTATGATACAAAAGAATCCATGACAACGCGTGAGTTTTTAATTCTAGTTTATATAATTTAATCATTGTTATCTCTATTACATGCACACATTACATATGTGCCACATGAGGCTAAGGAGCCTAACATATCTTTTTTTATTAGCTATAAAGGAAATTTGACCTGATGATATTCTGTGTTTAAAATGACATTCATCCTTAAATGGTCGAGGGTTGAATTTCATAATGAAGAAAAATATAAAATTAAGGATGTTTTATATTATTGTTTCAAATAAACTAGTTTATGTCATAAAATATCATGAATTATTAGATGTGATTTTTTAAAGTCTAGAAAGTAAAATTATTTACTAGTTGACTCTTAAATAATTACCTATCAAAGAGTACATGTATTTGTAGTATAAATACTACCTTCATGGCAATGAGAAAGATGCACCATCTTGAACATAATTCAAGAGTTATACATTTCTTTTCATATCTCTCTACAATTCTCTCTAAACTCTTTAAGTTAGTTTTATAATCTTGTTATATTTATAAGATAATTATAACACGTTATCAGCACGAGAACTCTTACACTTTTATCAAGAAGATCAAGAAGACAAGTAACGGGAATCCATTCTCATCTTTCAACCATCAAGACAAACCCACGAGTAGAGCTACCTTGTCAAGCAAAGAGACAAAGGCCTTGACTGCTCAAGGTGACGAAGGACAGGATTGGACCTTCAGTTTTGTGTCTCTGGGTGAACCGAACATTGCCCATGTCGAGGGTTTGGAAGGTGACTCTGCAAGTGAAGGTGAAATCGTAGTTGAACTAGTGATGTCCGATAATGTGTAAAGTCATCTTTTTCTCTTCCCATAAAACTAGTTTGTTGATCTGCGGGCACAACTTCATGTACAAGAGTTCCATCTAAAGCACCTATTGCTCTGGGAAATATGCTTCTTAGCCTTTGAAGTCGCTCCGAGGTATCTGTAGTTTCGTCTAAAGATGTTGGTACTATAATTTCTTTAGGTAAACACATCATTGCAACTAGAACCTCATGAAAACATTTATGAACTATTTGATTGGAGTGTTGAAATCGTCGTTTAACCACACGAAAACGTTCACTATGCCCTATAATATGTAGGAACATAGCCATTTTCTCTTCAATGCTTATAGTCATACTAGGTCGCAACCAATTTCATTGTGAAAAATGATGACATAATAGTACAAATGCCTCACCGGCTTAAGACGTAACCAAACTTGTGTAATATTAGCACTTTCACCAAATAGCAAAAGAGTTGTGTTGTATCTCGAATCTTCTTCCCCCCATTCCATTTGTTCTAGCTTCTTCATGCATGCGTCCATTTCTCTATCAACATTATCTTTTTCCACCAATAATTTTGCAAGATTGATTATTTCATTCCCAACTTCTCTTAAATCATCATCTGTTGTTTTTCTACGACCTTCTTTGCTAGTTTTAGTACTTGCCTTGCGTTTTGAACGGCCCGAGGATTCTTCACTTACAAGTGGGAGATCTGTTTCCATATGAGTGTATTGAACATCATCCACATCATGCTCAGAAGAACCTTCAATGTGATGAGGTAGTGTGGATGATAGCCCCCAACTTTGAATGTCGGTCGCGGTCACCCCCTCAACTACGAATCTCGGATGGCGTCTTTAGAGCCTTCCATTGCATCACTACCTCCACCTTTGAAGGGTCCACCATAATCCCGTCGGGATTTACCACAAAACCCAAAAACTAAACTTCGCGCAACCAGAACGCACACTTGGAGAACTTAGCGTACAACTTCTCCTTTCTCAACGTCTCCAGAACCTCCCGAATGTGATCGGCATGCTCTATCTCGCTCTTCGAATAAATCTGGATATCATCAATAAACACAATCACTAATTTATCCAACATCAGCCGACACACTCGATTCATCAAATTCATAAAAGCAGCTAGCGCATTGGTCAAACAAAAGACATGAAAAGAAACTCATAGTGACCATAACACGTGCGAAAAGCTGTTTTAGGAATGTCTTGCTCTTTCACCTTCAACTGATAGTAACCAGATCGAAGGTCTATCCTTGAAAACCAACTGGCACCTTGAAGCTGATCGAACAAATCATCTATTCTCGGTAAGGGGTATCGGTTCTTCACCGTCAACTTGTTCAGCTCACGATAGTCAATACACATCCTCATACTACCGTCCTTCTTCTTCACAAACAGGACCAGAGCACCCCCAAGGAGAGATACTCGGTCTAATAAACCCCTTATCAAGTAGCTCTTGTAACTGCTCCATCAATTCCGTCGGAGCCAACCTATACGGTGCCTCGGCAACAGGTTGGGCACCCGGTATCAGATCAATTTGAAACTCGATCTCTCTATCAGGTGGCACTCCTGGTAAATCTTCTGGGAACACGTCGGGAAAGTCACACACAACCAGTACATCAGATAGTTGTGGTGTTAATGTATCCACATCCCTTACATAGGCCAAGTAGGCACTACATCCGCGCCTCATACACTTTCCCGCCACCTCCATTGAGATTACCTTCGGGATCGTCGTGACCCGATCCTCATAAACAGTTACCGAATTCCTGTCAGGCGCTGCCAAACGAATCATCTTCTTGTGACACACAATGTTCGCCTCGAAGTCCGCTAACCAATCCATCCCAAGAACCAAATCAAAACCACCTAAGGTCATCATGAACGGTCTAACAGGAAACTTATGACCATCAAGTTCCACATCATAACCCTCTATCATCTCGGTAATCCTGGTAGACTTACCTATGGCAGTTTCTACATCAAATGGCGTACCGACACGTCTACTACTAACAGCCAACTTAGCACAGAAAGCAGCAGAAATAAAACTTTACCGGCACCTGAATCAAATAACACAGAAGCTAAAGTTTGGTTCACCAGAAACGTACTGGACACGACCTCAGGGTCCGTCCTAGCTTCCTCCTGTGTCATAGTGAATGCCACAGCGGTTGCCCTTGGCCCTTCACTCCCCGTCTTCTTCACCCCGGAACCCTCAACTCTTGGCTTCTTGCAATCTCTACTTATGTGGCCCTCCACACCACAGTTAAAGCACCGGACCGTACGACAGTCCTTGGCTATATGCCCCGTCTTCCCACATTTGAAGCACCCGTTCAATCCCAACCTACATTCTCCCGCATGCTCCCTTCCACACTTGCCACACCTCTTTGACCCCGCACTCGATGTGGCCACACGGTGGTCATCCACTCGTGCCTTCTTGTTACCCGTCGAGGCATCACCCCGACCAAACCTCTTCCCCTGCTAGTTTCGATCACTCCACCCTTCCTGCTTCCTTCAGCCACCACCACTACAGCACTCTCATCATATAACCTCCCTGCCAAATCCACCAACGACCTAAACGTGCTCGATCGGGCAACGATCATGTGCCTGCGAATATCCGCTGGCAAACCCTGGATGTACCTTTTAATCTTCCGTGACAGAGGCGTCACCTGATCCGGCACCAGACGTGCCATCTCGTTGAACTTCGTGGTGTACTGCTGATGTGTCATGGTTCCCGCCTCCAGTTGCATGAACTCTCTCTCAACTTTATCTATTTCTCTATAAGGACAGAACACCTCGATTACCAACTTCTTCAGCTACAACCATCTCATTCTCACAATAGCCCTGCTACCCTCGGCTTGGACTATATTGTCCCACCAGCACAGAGCCGAGTCCATAAAGAATGAGCAGCAAACTTTACTTTCTGGTCCTCCCGGCACTCGTTCATATTTAAGACGTCTTCTATTTCTCTCACCTACCGGTGAGCAAGCCGTTACCATCAAAAGTAGGGGGCTTTCATCATTAAAATACCCCATAATTACAGCCTCGTGCCGCCTCCGACGCAGGCTCTTTCTCTTTTTCTTCATCATTAGATAGAACCGTTTCAGGCTCTGGTTGCTCTCATCCTCCCACGGACTTGTTCATTTCTTGTCTTTCCCCTTCCCGTACAGCCTTGATGACTTCGGTCACCACAGACGGTAAGATTGTCTGCATGACCTGATGGACTTCTTCAACAACAACCTCCTTTACTGAGGCTCTCAGATTGGCGCTCTCGTCGCCACCATCCGGATGAGGGGTATTTGGTTCTTCGTGAACCACCTTTTCCATTCTGGGTCTTCCTCTCTTGGGTCATGGCTCAACACCGAGCCCATCACGACCACCTCCATGAGAGGCTTTCGAAGATCTACCACCAGCCATTCGCACGCACACTGAATGTAAGGCCCCATTCCCGGGCACCTCATAGTTGGTCAATCACAGCAGTTAAAACACTACACATTACAATTATACAAACTTAAGCAGCGGAAATGATTTATCAAAAACCATTCATTTCATTAAAATCACTGTTGTTAAGCAATACATCGTCATAACATCGTCATAAAACAGTTTACAAAAAAAAGCATTGTTTTACTGCATTACAAAACAACAACAACATAGAATACGAATGGATGTCAGTCATTTCCTGCCGAGTAGCTTCACCCTCGTGCCATCCTCAGCAATAATTACTTGCCAACTGAAAATGTATAAAAGTCAACGTTGCTGAGTGATTTCCAGTTTTAAGTAATAAAATACTTTCTATACGTTGTATATGAAAATACTCTTTTCTGTAAAATACCACTATGTACTGTATATACGAGCACACATTAACTATATGAACAGATAAGGTTTGTTCTCTTTACAGTATGCCTTGTTTGTTCTATAAACTTTTATCTTTATCTTTCACTTTCTGTATGGACCAATGAGAAATATCCCAACTATATGCGCGATGAAAAACGGGTGATGGGCCATCTATATCCCTCGAAAGGGTCAACTATATGTTGGATTCTATATTCCCAAGACACATAGAACATTGATGCGATTAGTATGTCATGATCCAAGTCGGGTTATATCCAATAACAAGCTTTGCAATCACCGACAATTATTCAATTGATGATATGATCATGCAATTAAATAATAACACCAAATTTAGAAAATGGGTTTTCTAAATAAGTTGCATATGAGATGGAACAACTTATTAGGATATTTTGTTCAAGAATATTACTTAGTGTTATTTAAGTTAGTTATATAATATTAAGTAATAAAAGAGTGTATAAGTTATACAATTAAAAGTTAATTGTACAAACTTACAAGGGACTAATTTATAAAATTGCATGATTAAAGTTTTGGGGGGAACTTTGTCTTGAGACAAATTTAAGCCGCCCCACCCTCTCCAATGAGAGGGTTTTACTTTCTTAAAAACAATAGACTAGTCTAACACTCATTCATCTCACTCAATACACACATGCAAACTGATTTTCAGCTCCCTTCTCTCTCTCAAAGCTCTCGGGTTTTTCAGCAAGTTTGAGAGGATTTTGGAAAAACTTTGGTGTTCATCTCCCTAACAAGAAGAGTGTTTGCATATTAGCTTGGGGTATACAAGCTTGAGGGGTCCTTCCTTGGAGCCTTGGCCGAATCTTAAGCATCCTATAACTCCTTCTTGATCGATTTTGAGCTGCTATAAGGTAGTTTTTTACAGCTGATTGTAGCTGTGATTTTATGTACATTTACATATGTTCATAGCTTGCTTATTCACATATATGATCCTTTTGTTTTGGGTTTGTTTCTTTCAAATATATGTCACCATAAAACATGAAATTTCAGCTTTATAATCATGTTTTAATATATATATATATATATATTATATATTATATATATATATATATATATATATATATATATATATATATATAATATATATATATATATATATATATATATATATATGTATATGTATATATATATCCGCTGCGTTTTTCTGAAAGTTTAAGAGGTTAAACTCGGTTTTATCTTACAACAAACCCTTCAATGGCATCAAGAGCCGGTTATGTGGATAACTTGCTTGTTCTTGTCCTTTATAACTGTTTTATGGGACTTTATAACCCTTTTAAGGGCTGCTATATTCTGTTTTGTTGAATCCCCAAACTTTCAAGGTTATATTACACATGCTTGTGATTAAACCTTGAAAGATATGTATGTTGTTTGGACAATATTTAAAACCCGAAATTTCAGTTTATGTTGGCTGAAATTTCGTGGGTTTTGAGGAGATTCATTGTTATATTTTGGATGATATGATGAATGTTTATATTGGTGCATAACCTAGCCTTTGGCCTTATGTTGTTTGGATGATTGCAATGGTTGTATTTGTTTATTCAATGGGGTTGTATATATTTATTTATTTGTGCTTTGTTTAAAATGTAATTTATTTAATATTGGGTTGTAATTAAATAGATTAGGTGCATTTTCATTTTACTAGATATCTTGTATTAGGACTTTATATCTTGTAATGTGAAGACGTATGGATTGGAAGCACAAAGGAGAAACATGGAGCATTTTGGATGCGGTTTCAAGTAGGAGGCTTTTGGAAGCTTTCTATGTGTTTTATTATGACCCTTAAATCTTTCTAAGGCATTTTCAGGCGCATGAGCCTTATCTAGGCGCATGGACCTCCCGTGTAACATGTTCCCAGTATGTTTTCAAACCCAATCATCGAACCCATCTGTTCTAAGCTTAACATGGCTATTCTAACAGGAATAACCTATAAGCATTCAAGAATTAACATCCAACATGCACTATACATACGGGTAAACATACATAAACTTTTAAAAATCATTTTAATACATTTTCAGCCCCAAAGATAGTTTAAAACAAGTAAAAACCGAGGTCTAGAACTCACCTAATGCAACTTGGGTGTCTCTTCCTTTCTAACCCGCTTGCAAATGAGTTCAAACACCTAAAAACAACACCAAACACACACACCCGAGCACATACACAACACATAAGCACGTAAGCATATAACCAGGATAGAACCCGTCATAAACACTTAAAAACCACAAATTCTTACCTTGAATTCGACTTCTCTTCTTGTTCTTTTTTTTCAGCCGAGAGTTCCTCTGCTCTCTCTCTCTAAATCCAAAAGAAAGTGGTGATGTGAAGTGAGGGTGGGCGGCCATGCCCACCTTGACACCAACTTTTGAAAGATTTGTCCTTTTGGACACTTTTAGTCCTTCCACTTGGACTTTATTGCTTTTCTTTCTTTTATTCTTCATGTCTTGTTTTTTTAAAATAACCGGGTGTTACAAGTCCACCCCCTTATATAGGTTTCATCCCCGAAACCTGTTATTCCTCGAACAGATGAGAATAATGCTGCCTCATCTCCTCCTTAGTCTCCCATGTAGACTCGGATACTTTCCTGTGCTTCCACTATACAAGCACAAGAGGAACCACTTTATTTCTCAGCCTCTTCTCTTTATGATCGATGATTGCCACTGGTTCCTCCACATAGTTGAGCCTTTCGTCTACTTCGATATCCTCCAATGGAACAATCATGTCTTCATCGGCAAAACACTTTCTTAAATGAGATACATGGAATGTCGAGTGGATTCCACTTAACTCATCTGGCAACTCCAATCTATAGGCCACCTCTCCTACTCGAGCAATGATTCGGAAAGGGCCTATATATCTTGGGCTCAACTTGCCCCGCTTCCTGAATCAGATAATACCCTTCCAAGGTGAGACCTTCAACATAACCCGGTCACCCACCTGGAACTTGATCGGTCTGCGTCGTCTATCGGCATACGAATTCTGCCTATATTTAGCTGCCTTCATGAAGGCTTTAATCTTCTCAAGCTTCTCATTCGTAGCCTCAATGACCTCGATACCCCCCAATTCCTTCTGACCAATATCACCCCAACAAAGGGTGTTCTGCATCTCCTATCGTATAGCATCTCGTATGGTGGCATGATAGCTGTTGTTGTACGAGAATTCAGCTAACGGTAAGTGGTCATCCCAACTTCCCCCAAAATCAATCACACATGCCCGATGTCTTCCAGTGTCTGAATGGTCCTTTTTGACTGACCATCAGTTTGGGGATGATAAGTCGTGCTAATATGTAACCTCGTCCCCATGGCATCGTGGAATTTCTTCCAGAATTTATATGTAAACCGGGTGTCGCGATCAGACACAATGGACACCGGCACACCATAACGAGTGACACTCCTTGATGAACAGGTCAGCCAACCTCTCCGATGAATATGTCTCGCATATCGGTAGGAAGTGAGCACTCTTCGTCAAACGGTCAACAATCACCCATATAGCATCATACCCCTTCGGAGTACGTGGCAACTTCGTTATGAAATCCATGGTGATGTGCTCCCACTTCCATTCCGGTATATCCAAAGGTTGGATCTTCCTATATGGCTTCTGATGTTCCGCCTTCACTTGCAAACAAGTAAGGCACTTACTCACATACTCCACCACGTCACGCTTCATACCCAGCCACCAATAATCTTTCTTCATGTCTTGATACATCTTTGTGGCACTAGGATGAATGGAGTATCAAGTCTTGTGAGCTCCATCCAAAATCCTCACATGTAGATCCCCGAAACGAGGAATCCACACTCGTCCGGATTGAGTTTTAACACCAAGTGTGTTTTCACCCAATTCCCCAACCAGACCTCTCATTCTTTCAGAGGTCATTACCAGTTGGTATGCTTTCACCCGAATCTGCTCGGGCCTCTCCTTCTGGCTAAGAGCATTAGCCACCACGTTGGCTTTGCCCGGATGGTAATGGATCTCGCAATCATAATCCTTTATAAGCTCCAACCATCACCTCTACCTCATGTTCAGATCCTTTCGCTCGAAGAAGTACTTCAAGCTCTTATGGTCAGTGAAAATGGTGCACTTCGTCCCGTACAGATAGTGCCTCCAAATCTTTAGTGCAAAGACCACGATTGCTAGCTCCAAGTCATGAGTAGGGTAGTTGACCTCATGAACTTTCAACTGTCGGGATGCAGAGGCTATAACCTTCCCTCTCTACATTAATACACACCCCAACCCTGAGTAGAAGTATCTGAATATACCACCAAATTCCCGCTTCCTTCGGGTAATGACAAGACACGAGCTTGAGTCAACCTCGCCTTCAACTCCTCAAACGCCTGTTCTTGGGCTTGACTCCATATAAACTTTACATCCTTTCGGGTCAACTTGGTCAGTGGAGAAGCGATCTTGGAAAAGTCCTTAATAAACCTTCAATAATACCCTGCCAACCCCAAGAAACTACCAATCTCGGATGTCGTCCTTGGAGACTTCCATTGCATCACAGCCTCCACCTTAGCAGGGTCTACCATAATCCCTCCGGGATTTATCACGTGACCTAAGAATTGAACTTCGCGTAACCAGAACGCGCACTTGGAGAATTTGGCATACAACTTCTCCCTTCTTAAGGTCTCTAACACCTCCCAAATATGATCGGCATGCTCTTCCTCGCTCTTCGAATGAATCAGGATAACATTAATAAACACAATCACTGATTTATCTAACATTGGCCGACACACTCGATTCATCAAGTCCATAAAAGTAGCTGGCGCATTCGTCACACCAAATGACATAACAAGGAATTCATAGTGACCGTAGCGCGTGCGAAAAGTTGTTTTAGGGATATCCTGCTCCTTCACCTTCAGCTGATGGTAACGAGATCAAAGATCTATCCTTGAAAACCAACTGGCACCATGGAGCTGATCAAACAAATCATCAATCCTCGGTAAGGGGTATCAATTCTCTACTGTCAGCTTGTTCAGCTCACGGTAATCAATGCACATCCTCATGCTACCGTCTTTATTCTTCACAAATAGGACCGGAGCACCTCAAGAAGAGACACTCGGTCTAATGAACCCCTTATCGAGCAGCTCTTGCAACTGCTCCATCAGCTCTTTCATTTCTGTCGGAGCTAACCGATATGGTGCTTTGGCAATGGGTTGAGCACCGGGTATCAAATCAATTTGGAACTCAATCTCGCGATCCGTGGCATGCCGGGTAAGTCTTCCGGGAATACATCCGGAAAGTCGCACACCACTAGTACTTTGGATAATTGCGGTACTGACGCATCCACATCTTTTACGTAGGCCAAGTAGGCACTACATCCACGTCTTATGCACTTCCCCACCACCGCCATCGAAATCATCTTCGGGATTGTAGTAACACGATCTCCATGAATCGTAAACAAACTCTTATCGGGCGCAACTAATCGAATCATCTTCTTGCGACACACGATGTTTGCTTCATAGGTTGCTAACCAGTCCATCCCTAGTACTATATCAAATCCACCTAGGGGTATCATGTGTAACCTAGCAGCAAACCTATGACCTTCTAGTTCTATGGCACAGTCCTCTATCACATCAGTAATTCTAGTGGACTTACCAATAGTAGTTTTTACATCGAATGGTGTACTGACCTTTCTACTACTAACAGACAACTTAGCACAGAAAGTAGTGGAAATAAAACTCCTTCTAGCACTGGAATCAAACAATACAGAGGCACAAGTTTGGTTTAGTAGAATCATACCTGACATAACATCAGTATCAGCTCTAGCTTCCTCCCGGGTCATAGTGTAAGCTCTAGCACTTGCCCTCTGCCCTCCTTCCTCCGGCTTCTTCTTCTCTGCTCCAGAGATCTCCGCCCTCTGCTTCTTACAGTCTCTAGCGATGTGGCCAGGCTGGCCACACCTGAAGCATACGTTCATTCCCATCCTGCACTCACTAGTATGATCCCTTCCACATTTGCCACACTTCTTCAACCCTGCACCAGATGTGACCATATGTCGGTCACCCACCTTTGCCACCTTATGGTTTGGAGCGGCTCCACCACGTCCAAACCGTTTCCCATTCCAGTTTCGGTCACCACCACCCTTCTTATTCACCTCTGCCACCACCACCTCGCGTTCATCATATAATCTGCCAGCCAAGTCAACCGCCGTCCTAAAAATGCTCGGCCGGGCGACCATCATATGCCTACGGATATCCGCCAGCAGCCCCTGGATGTATCTTTTAATCTTTCGTGCAATGGTGTCACTTGATCGGGCACAAACCGCACCATTTCATTAAATTTAGTGGTGTACTGCTAGTGTGTCATCGTTCCCGCCTCCAGTTGCAGGAAATCTCTTTCTACCTTGTCCATCTCTTTATGAGGACAGAATTCCTCAATCACTAACTTCTTCAGTTGTAACACCCAAATATTTATTATTTTGAAGCCGGTGAAGAAAGAAAAGAAAATAAAGTCCAAAAGTTGAGGGACCAAACTCGCCAACAAAGAAAAGTTGGGAAATGTGGTGACATTAGTAGGGAGAGGGTAGCCCACTCTCCCCACACACCTCACATTTCAGATTTCATAGAGAGAAGAAGAGAGAAAGGAGAAGAAGTTGGTTCGAGTTAGTCCGGGTCGCCAAAATCATCGTGTAGCAAGCCAAATCGAAGCTCTTGTCGTTGTGCTTGTTTGTGTGAGTTCTAGAACCCCTCTTTTACTTGTTTTCAAACAATTTTGGGGCTGGAAAACATCTGAAATCGGGTTTTTGAGTGTGTGTATGTTGACCCGTTTGTGTATGTGTATGTGTATGTGTATGTATGATGCGTTTGTGGCTCGATTGTGAACTTGTGTGTGCTTGAATGGTGTCGTGGTATGCATCCCTAAGGTTTACGATGGTTGATTTGGGCTTAAAATGGGTTTAGATGAGTTTGGTGGCTGAAAACCCTCGGCTGCAGTCGGGATGAACTGCATTCTGCATCAGTTAGGCTAGGCGACCGACTAGAGGCCGAATGGAGGCCATACGGCCAATTAGGGTGCGATTGGGGTCCATTCGCACGATTGAAAGGCCAGTCGCATGGAGGTCATGCGACTGAAGGTCCAGTCGCATAAGTGCTCATCCGTATTAATCCCATTCGCATGAGGTCCATCCGCATTGTCCATTCGCACGAGTGGATGTTTATTCGCCTAAATGTTCATCCGCTTGAGTTCAATCGCATGATGTTCAGTCGCATGGAGGCCATGCGACTAAAGGGTGTCCATACGCCCGAATAGGGCTGTTGTACCCGATGAAGGTATAGATTGACTTCTGACTTTCGGGGGAAAGTGCAGATGTAAGTTTTGACGTAAAGGTCCCCATAAGAGCATGTAAGATGACGCTTGAGGCCTTAGAAAGCATGTTGGGCATGATGATGATGATGTTGCAAGTTTATGCACGTTATGTATATATGGTGTTGTCCTGTATGATAATGATGACTGTGTGTGTTATGTTCCTTATTATGATGTATGTTTATCTTTCCCATAACTTTACGTGTTATGATAAGGAATGAACGAAGTATTATGTAACGTAAAGTGAAAGATAATGAAAGAGGAACACGATGTTGAATGCATGCATTAATGAACGAATGAAACGTCTTGCACGCATCGGATAACGGGTCCTTCTTTGTGATTGACCCTTTATGTAGAACCTCTACCGCTCACCCCTAGTACTGTGGCATACGTTTAGCTGTTTATTTATTGACTTCGGCCCAATAGCTAAGACTGATGGTTACTCCTAGTACCGTGGCATACGTTTAGCTGTTCATTTATTGACTTCGGCCCGGTAGCTACGACTAACCGGGGTGTAGCACATGGTATTGGTACGGATGATGTCCGATGTGCAAGTAAAGTCTCAAAGAACGAATGAACGAATGAATGAATGAAGAAGATAATAATGATATTATCTATGTGTACATACAATGTGTGATCATGTAAAAGTAACGAATGGTTTTATATGAAAGTAAAGTATGTTTTGTAATAAAACTAGAACTCACTCAGCAACGCTGACTTTTTATATGTTTTCCAGTTGGCAGGTAATGTTTGCTGAGGATGGCACACCGTGAAGCTACTCAGCTCTTTTGGGATGGAATTATTTTGATTAATGTTTTTGCATTGTAATGCGAACAAGCTATTTTGTAATGAATGTTGTATTAACTTGCAAAAGCTTTTACATGGAATGAAAGATTGTTTTAGTTTTCCGCTGCGATTTATGAAATACAAATGCAATTATACGTTTTATGTGCGATGAGAACCCAGCTGTAAGCGTCCCGGGAACGGGGCCTTACAAGTTGGTATCAGAGCCAAAGTTTAAGTGAAATGGGTAAATTTTCAAAATAAACCTAATCTAAACTGAGAATGGGATGGAAAGGAATGGGATGCCAATCTGAGTAGCTGCGTGCCATCGGGTATTTTCGTAAAGTTAATCGGTTTTATGTGCGCATGGTATGTGGTTATGTGTTGTATGTAGATTTAAATACTGATGTAGTCAGGACAGGTAATACTTGGGGTATGAAGAGTAAAGTAAGTGGCTAATCACAACTGGCCACTGTAATTAGGGACTTACTATACTTGACATAAACTGAGTTGTTTCCTTGAATGATCGTGTTGGTGTTTGAATCTTTCAGTGTGCGTGTGATGGCCGGAGGTAGATCTTCGAAAGCTTCTAGGGGTGGAGGTCACGGTGCTGAACTGCGACCCAAGAGAGGGAGACCCAGAGTTGAGAGGGTGGTTCATGAAGAACCAGAGACCCCCCATCCAGAGGGTGGCAACGAAAGCGCCAATCTGAGAGCCTCAGTAAAGGAGGCTGTTGTAGAAGAAGTCCATCAGGTCATGCAGACAATCTTACCGTCTGTGGTGACTGAGGTTATTAAGGCTGTACGAGAAGGGGAAAGAAAAGAAAGAAACAGATCCTCTGGAGAACGGGAACACCCAGAGCCTGAAACGGTCCTGTCTGATGATGAAGAGGAAGAAGAAGAGCCTGTGCCAGAGGCAGTGCGAGGATGTAACTACGAGGCATTTATGAGATGCAATCCCCTACTTTTGACGGTAATGGCAATGTTACTGCTGCTCACCGATGGGTGAGAGAGATGGAGGCCGTTCTCGACATCACCGAGTGTCGGGAAGATCAGAAGGTGAAGTTTGCCACTCATTCATTTGTGGACTCGGCACTATGTTGGTGGGACAACATTGTCCAAGCAGAGGGTAATCGGGCAATCGGGAGAATGAAATGGCCTGAGTTGAAGAAGATGGTGATTGAGGAGTTCTATCCTCACAGGGAAATGGATAAGTTAGAAAGGAGTTTCTACAGTTGGAGGCTGGAACCATGACACACCAGCAGTATACCACCAAGTTTAATGAAATGGCACGACTCGTGCCTGATCAGGTGACGCCTCTGTCTCAGAAAATCAAGAGGTACATTCAGGGTTTACCGGTGGATGTTCGCCGGCATATGATCGCCACCCGACCAAGCACGTTTAGGTCGGCGGTTGATTGGCAGGGAGGCTGTATGACGAGCGGGAGGTGGTGGTGACTGAAGCGAGTAAGAAGGTGGTGGTGACTGAAGCGAGTAAGAAGGGTGGTGGTGATCGGAACTGGAATGGGAGGAGGTTTGGTCGGGATGATGCCTTGACGGGTAACAAAAAGGCACGGTGGATGACCGCCGCGTGGCCACATCGGGAGTGGGATCAAGGAGGTGTGGTAAGTGTGGAAAGGAGCATGCGGGAGAATGTAGGTTGGGTCTGAACGTGTGCTTCAAGTGTGGAAGACAGGGCATATGGCGAAGGATTGCCTGTCGGGCAAATGTTTTAATTGTGGGGAAACTGGTCATATGAGCAGAGATTGTAAGAAGCCGAGGACTGAGGGTTCAGGGGTGAGGAAGACGGGAAGTGAAGGACCGAGGGCGAGCACCAAGGCATTCACTATGACACAGGAGGAAGCTAGGACAGACCCTGATGTCGTGTCCGGTACGTTTCTGGTGAACCAAACTTTAGCTTCTGTGCTATTTGATTCTGGTGCTAGTAGGAGTTTTATTTCTGCTACTTTCTGTGCTAAGCTGCCTACTAGTAGTAGACGTGTTGATGCGCCCTTTGAGGTAGAAACTGCCATAGGTAAGTCTACCAGGATTTCTGAGATGATAGAGAATTGTGATGTGGAACTTGAGGGTCATAAGTTTCCTGTTAGACCGTTTGTGATGACCTTGGGTGGTTTCGATTTGGTTCTTGGATGGATTGGTTGGCGGACTTCGAGGCGAACATTGTGTGTCGCAAGAAGATGATTCGGTTGACAGCGCCTGACGGAAGTTTGGTAACGGTTTATGGTGATCGAGTCACGACGATCCCGAAGGTGATCTCAATGGCAGTAGCGGGAAATTGTATGAGGCGTGGATGTAGCGCCTACTTGGCTTATGTAAAGGATGTAGATGCACCAACACCACAACTGTCTGATGTACCGTTTGTGTTGACTTTCCAGACGTATTCCCGGAAGACTTACCAGGAGTACCACCTGATAGAGAGATTGAATTTCAGATTGATCTAATACCGGGTGCCCAACCCTTGCCATGGCACCATATCTTTAGCTCCGACGGAGATGAAAGAGTTAATGGAACAGTTGCAAGAGTTGCTTGATAAGGGGTTCATTAGACCGAGTATCTCTCCTTGGGGTGCTCCGGTCCTGTTTGTAAAGAAGAAGGATGGTAGTATGAGGATGTGCATTGACTACCGTGACTGAATAAATTGACGGTGAAGAACCGCTACCCCTTACCGAGGATAGATGATTTGTTCGATCAGCTTCAGGGGCCAGTTGGTTTTCAAGAATAGATCTTCGGTCTGGCTATCATCAGTTGAAGGTGAAGGAACAAGATATCCCTAAAACAGCTTTCCGCACGCGCTATGGTCATTATGAGTTTCTTGTCATGTCCTTTGGTTGACCAACGCGCCAGCTGCTTTTATGGATCTGATGAACCGTGTGTGTCGGCCTATGTTGGATAAATTAGTGATTGTGTTTATTGATGATATCCTGATTTATTCGAAAGCGAGATTGAGCATGCCGGTCACATTCGAGAGGTTCTAGAGACGCTGAGAAGGGAGAAATTGTATGCTAAATTCTCCAAGTGTGCGTTTTGGTTGCGTTAAGTTCGGTTTTTGGTCATGTGGTGAATCCTGACGGGATTATGGTGGACCCGGCGAAGGTGGAGCGGTATGCAATGGAGGTCACCAAAGACGCCATCCGAGATCCGTAGTTTCTTGGGCTTGGCGGGCTACTATAGAAGATTCATCCAAGACTTTCTAAGATTGCTTCTCCACTAACTAAGTTGACCCGAAAGGATGTGAAATTTGTATGGGGTCAAGCTCAAGAGAAGGCGTTCGAAGAGCTGAAGGCAAGACTGACTCAAGCTCCTGTTCTGTCATTACCCGATGGAAGCGAAGATCTGGTGGTCTATTCTGATGCTTCCTACTCGGGGTTTGGGTGCGTGTTAATGCAAGAGGAAGGTTATAGCCTATGCATCTCGACAGTTAAGGTTCATGAGGTCAATTATCCTACTCATGACTTGGAGCTAGCAGCCGTGGTCTTTGCGTTAAAGATTTGGAGGCACTATCTCTACGGACGAAGTGCACCATATTCACCGACCATAAGAGCTTGAAGTACTTCTTCGAGCAAAAGGATCCGAACATGAGGCCGAGGCGATGGTTGGAGCTTATAAGGATTATGATTGCGAGATCCATTACCATCCGGGCAAAGCCAATGTGGTGGCGGATGCCCTTAGCCGAAAGGAAAGGCCCGAACCGATTCGGGTGAAAGCTTGTCAACTAATCATGACCTCTGATGTGATAAAGAAAATCAAGGAGTTTCAAGATGAGGCATTGAAAGAAGATCACCTTAACTCGGAAAGAATGAGAGGTCTGGTTGGGGAATTGGGTGAAAACACACTCGGTGTTAGGACTCGATTCGGTCGTGTGTGGATTCCTCGTTTTGGGGATCTACGGTGAAGATATGGATGAAGCTCACAAGACTCGATACTCCATTCATCCTGGTGCCACGAAAATGTACCATGACATGAAGAAAGATTATTGGTGGCCGGGTGTGAAGCGTGACATGGTGGAGTATGTGAGTAAGTGCCTTACTTGCTTACAGGTGAAGGCAGAGCATCAAAAGCCGTATGGGAAGATCCAACCTTTGGATATACCGGAATGGAAGTGGAGCACATCACCATGGACTTCATTACGAAGCTGCCACGTACTCCGAAAGGGTACGATGCCATATGGGTGATAGTTGATCGTTTGACGAAGAGTGCTCACTTTCTACCGATCTGCGAGACGTATTCATCTGAGAGGTTGGCCGATCTGTTCATCAAGGAAATTGTAACTCGTCATGGTGTGCCGGTGTCTATTGTGTCTGATCGTGACACTCGGTTTACATCTAAATTTTGGAAGAAATTCCACGATGCTATGGGGACGAGGTTACATATTAGCACGGCTTATCATCCCCAAACCGATGGTCAGTCAGAAAGGACCATTCAGACATTGGAAGACATGCTCCAAGCATGTGTGATTGATTTTTGTGGAAGTTGGGATGACCACCTACCGTTAGCTGAATTCTCCTACAACAACAGCTATCATGCCAGCATTGGTATGCCGCCATATGAGATGCTATACGGTAGGAGATGCAGAACACCCGTTGTTGGGGTGATATTGGTCAGAAGGAATTGGGGAGCGTTAAGGTAATCGAGGCTACGACTAGAAGCTTGAAAAGATCAAAGCCTTTATGAGGGCAGCCAAAGACAGACAGAAGTCGTATGCTGATAAACGACGTAGCGATTGAGTTCCAGGTGGGTGACCGGGTTATGCTGAAGGTCTCACCTTGGAAGGGTGTTATCCGATTCAGAAAGCGGGGCAAGTTAAGAGCCCAAGGTATATAGGCCCTTTCCGAATCATTGCTCGAGTAGGAGAGGTGGCCTATAGACTGGAGTTACCGGATGAGTTAAATGGATTCACCCGACATTCCATGTATCTCATCTAAGGAAGTGCCTAGCAGATGAAGATACGATTGTCCCATTGGAAGATATCGAAGTAGATGAACGGCTCAATTATGTGGAGCAACCAGTGGCAATCATCGACCGAAAGGAGAAAAGGCTAAGGAATAAAGTGGTTCCTCTTGTGCGTGTACAGTGGGAGCACAGGAAGGGATCCGAGTCAACGTGGGAGACTGAGGAAGAAATGAGACAGTATTACCCACGTTTGTTCGACGAATAACAGGTTTCGGGGAAGAAACCTATTTAAGGGGGGTGGACTTGTAACACCCGAATATTTATTATTTTGAAGCCGGTGAAGAAAGAAAAGAAAATAAAGTCCAAAAGTCGAGGGACCAAACTCGCCAACGAAGAAAATTGGGAAATGTGGTGACATTAGTAGGGAGAGGGCAGCCCACTCTCCCCACACACCCCACATTTCAAATTTCATAGAGAGAAGAAGAGAGAAAGGAGAAGAAGTTGGTTCGAGTTAGTTCGGGTCGCCAAAATCATCGTGTAGCAAGCCAAATCGAAGCTCTTGTCGTTGTGCTTGTTTGTGTGAGTTCTAGAACCCCTCTTTTACTTGTTTTCAAACGATTTTGGGGCTGGAAAACATCTGAAATCGGGTTTTTGAGTGTGTGTATGTTGACCCGTTTGTGTATGTGTATGTATGATGCGTTTGTGGCTCGATTGTGAACTTGTGTGTGCTTGAATGGTGTCGTGGTATGCATCCCTAAGGTTTAGGATGGTCGATTTGGGCTTAAAATAGGTTTAGATGAGTTTGGTGGTTGAAAACCCTCGGCTGCAGTCGGGATGAACTGCATTCTGCATCAGTTAGGGCTAGGCGACCGACTAGAGGCCGAATGGAGGCCATACGGCCAATTAGGGTGCGATTGGGGTCCATTCGCACGATTGAAAGGCCAGTCGCATGGAGGTCATGCGACTGAAGGTCCAGTCGCATAAGTGCTCATCCGTATTAATCCCATTCGCATGAGGTCCATCCGCATTGTCCATTCGCACGAGTGGATGTTTATTTGCCTAAATGTTCATCCGCTTGAGTTCAATGGCATGATGTTCATTCGCATGGAGGCCATGCGACTGAAGGGTGTCCATACTCCCGAATAGGGCTGTTGTACCCGAGGAAGGTATAGATTGACTTCTGACTTTCGGGGGAAAGTGCAGATGTAAGTTTTGACGTAAAGGTCCCCATAAGAGCATGTAAGATGACGCTTGAGGCCTTAGAAAGCATGTTGGGCATGATGATGATGATGATGTTGCAAGTTTATGCACGTTATGTATGTATGGTGTTGCCCTGTATGATAATGATGACTGTGTGTGTTATGTTCCTTATTATGATGTATGTTTATCTTTCCCATAACTTTACGTGTTATGATAAGGAATGAACGAAGTATTATGTAACGTAAAGTGAAAGATAATGAAAGAGGACACGATGTTGAATGCATGCATTAATGAACGAATGAAACGTCTTGCACGCATCGGATAACGGGTCCTTCTTTGTGATTGACCCTTTATGTAGAACCTCTACCGCTCACCCCTAGTACTGTGGCATACGTTTAGCTGTTCATTTATTGACTTCGGCCCAATAGCTAAGACTGATGGTTACTCCTAGTACCGTGGCATACGTTTAGCTGTTCATTTATTGACTTCGGCCCGGTAGCTACGACTAACCGGGGTGTAGCACATGGTATTGGTACGGATGATGTCCGATGTGCAAGTAAAGTCTCAAAGAACGAATGAACGAATGAATGAATGAAGAAGATAATAATGATATTATCTATGTGTACATACAATGTGTGATCATGTAAAAGTAACGAATGGTTTTATATGAAAGTAAAGTATGTTTTGTAATAAAACTAGAACTCACTCAGCAACGCTGACTTTTTATATGTTTTCCAGTTGGCAGGTAATGTTTGCTGAGGATGGCACACCGTGAAGCTACTCAGCTCTTTTGGGATGGCATTCTTTTGATTAATGTTTTTGCATTGTAATGCGAACAAGCTATTTTGTAATGAATGTTGTATTAACTTGCAAAAGCTTTTGCATGGAATGAAAGATTGTTTTAGTTTTCCGCTGCGATTTATGAAATACAAATGCAATTATACGTTTTATGTGCGATGAGAACCCAGCTGTAAGTGTCCCGGGAACGGGGCCTTACATCAGTTCAGGCCATCTCATTCTCCCAATGGCCTTGCTACCCTCGGCTTGGACAATGTTGTCCCACCAGCACAAAGCCAAGTCCATAAAAGAGTGGGTAGCGAATTTCACCTTCTGATATTCACGGCACTCACTGATATCGAGGATAGCCTCCATTTCCCTCACCCACCGGTGAGCAGCTGCAGCAGTGCCGTTTCCATCGAAAGTAGGGGGTTGCATCTAAAAAACGCCCCATAGTTACAGCCTCGGGTCGCTTCCGGCGCAGGCTCTTCTTCTTCTTCCTCCTCCTCATCATCAGAGAGAACTGTTTCCGACTCTGGTTGTTCTCGTCCTCCCGAGGATCTGTTTCTTTCCTTTCTTTCCCCTTCCCTTACTGCCTTGATCACTTCGGTCACCACATATGGTAGAATTGTCTGCATGACCTGGTGAACCTCTTCCACCACAGCCTCCTTTACTGAGGCTCTCAGATTGGCGCTCTCGTCGCCACCCTTCGAATGAGGGGTCTCTGGTTCTTCATGAACCACTTTCTCGACTCTCGGTCTCCCTCTCTTGGGTCGCGGAGCATCACCGTGACCTCCACTACGAGAGGCTTTTGAAGATCTATCGCCAGCCATCCTCTAAAAACACACTATAAGATCCAAACACTAACGCGGTCATTCAAGGTAACACTCAGTTTATGTCAAGTATAGTAAGTCCCTAATTATAGTGGCCAGTTGTGATTAGCCACTTACTTTACTCTTCATACCCCAAGCATCTCCTATCCTGACTTAATCAGTATCTAAATCGACTAAGAGCACATAATCAAATAGCATGCGCACATAATACCTGTTAACATTAAGAAAAGACATACCTGATGGCACCAGTGGCGAAGCATCATTGGGGCCGGGGGGGGGGGGGGGGCGCCGCCCCCCCTATTTTTTCGTCCGTAGTGTTAAATTTTAGCCCGAAAATGTAAATTTTTAGCCCGGTAGAGTAAATTTTTATATAATATCGTGTTCGCCCCCCCCTAAAAAATAATTTCACCCCCGCCCGCCTATGAAATAGTTGAAGCTCCGCCACTGGATGGCACGTAGCTACTCGGCTGACATCCCTCCATTTGTCCCATTTTCAGTTTAAGTTTAGGTTTTAAAAGTTTATTTAAACCAATTCTCTTAAACTTTGGCTCTAATACCAACTTGTAAGGCCTCGTTCCCGGGCACCTCACAGTTGGTCAATCACAGCAGTTAAAACACTACACATTATAATTATACAAACTTAAGCAGCGAAAATGAGATTTATCAAAAACCATTCATTTCATTAAAATCACTGTTGTTAAGCAACACATCGTCATAAACAGTTTACAAAAAAAACATTGTTTTACTGCATTACAAAACAATAACAACATAGAATACGAATGGATGTCAGTCATTCCCTGTCGAGTAGCTTCACCCTCGTGCCATCCTCAATAATAATTACCTGTCAACTGAAAATGTATAAAAGTCAGCGTTGCTGAGTGAGTTCCAGTTTTAAACTAATAAAATACTTTAGGTATGTTATATATGAAAATACTCTTTTCTGTAAAATACCACTATGTACTGTATATGCGAGCACGCGTTAACTATATGAACTGATAAGGTTCGTTCTCTTTACTGCATGCCTTGTCTGTTCTGTAAACTTTTATCTTTATCTTTCACTTTCTGTATGGACCAATGAGCAATACCCCAACTATATGCGCGATGGAAAACGGGTGATGGGCCATCTATATCCCTCGAAAGGGTCAACTATATCCCTTGAAAGGGTCAATTGTATCCCTTGAAAGGGTTCTGTGTACTGTGTACAAGGCCGACCCAATCACCCAGGACATGCTACAAAGGTCCTGCCAATCTCAACTGATTGGCCTTGTGTGCATAATAGGGTAGCTAACCCGTAACACAGTTGAGCTAATGACAACATGGTCATGTACCTCCTGTAAGCTTGCAAGACTTGTTAACATTTTCATTAATGTTCCTCTTCTTTTCTTTATTACTCATTCTCTTTATCATTACGATATACTTTACGTTACGATAATAAAATACCACGTAAAGTCACATACTATAAGTAATAATAATATTAGCAATAATAATAAGGAACAATCATAACCATGCATGAAACAACATCATAAATAAGCCCCAGTCAACCCTTGGTCAAAACCCTAAAAGCACAGACTCCCAAAAATTCTGTAAAAATTTCTAAGTGCTTAGGCGCTTTGACACTATTCAGGCGCATGAGCCCTGTTTGGACGTTCCATCACTATATAGGCGCATCAGCCAACCTTAATCATTTTATCACTTAGGCACATGAACTATTCAGGCGCATGGGCACTATTCGAGCGTATGAACACTTAGGCGCATGAGCCACTTGGGCGCATGGGCACTATTGGGGCGCAGGGGCACTATTGGGGCGCATGGCCCTACACTTAGTCGTCCGACTAACATTTCCAGACTCATGGACCACTGTTCAGGCGCATGGGATATACTTAAACATTTCTAAGGTAATCTTAGACGTATGGGCTACTATTCAGGCGCATGGATTACACTTAAATCTTTCTAAGGCATTTTCAGGCGCATGAGCCTTATCTAGGCGCATGGACCTCCTGTGTAACATGTTCCCAGTATGTTTTCAAACCCAATCATCGAACCTATCTGTTCTAAGCTTAACATGGCTATTTTAACAGGAATAACCTATAAGCATTCAAGAATTAACATCCAACATGCACCATACATACGGGTAAACATACATAAACTTTTAAAAATCATTTTAATACATTTTCAGCCCCAAAGATAGTTTAAAACAAGTAAAAACCAGGGTCTAGAACTCACCTGATACAACTTGGGTGTTTCTTCCTTTCTAACCCGCTTGCAAATGAGTTCAAACACCTAAAAACAACACCAAACACACACACCCGAGCACATACACAACACATAAGCACGTAAGCATATAACCGGATAGTTACCGTCATAAATACTTAAAAACCACGAATTCTTACCTTGAATTTGACTTCTCTTCTTCTTCTTTTTCTTCAGCCGAGAGTTCTTCTGCTCTCTCTCTAAATCCGAAAGAAAGTGGTGATGTGAAGTGAGGGTGGGCGGCCACACCCACCTTTACACCAACTTTTAAAAGATTCGTCCTTTTGGACACTTTTAGTCCTTCCACTTGGACTTTATTGCTTTTCTTTCTTTTATTCTTCATGTCTTGTCTTTTTAAAATAACCGGGTGTTACACTAAAAGATTCAAACACCAACACGGTCATTCAAGGGAACAACTTAGTTTATGTCAAGTATAGTAAGTCCCTAATTACAGTGGCAGTTGTGATTAGCCACTTACTTTACTCTTCATACCCCAAGCATCACTTGTCCTGACTACATCAGTATTTAAATCTACAAACAACACATAACCACATAACATGTGCACAAAATACCTGTTAACTTTACAAAAATACCTGATGGCACGCAGTTACTCTGATTGGCATTCCTTCTCTTTCCGTCTCATTCTCAGTTTAAGTTAAGGTTTGTTTTGAAAATTTACCCATTTCACTTAAACTTTGGCTCTGATACCAACTTGTAAGGCCCCGTTCTCGGTACGCTCACAGCTGGTCGATCATTGCACTTAAAACATATAAATACATTTGTCTTATACAAAATACCGTAGCGGAATTACCAAAATATACATCTCATTTCATTATAAAAGCTTTTGCGAAATAATACATCGTTAACAAATTACAAAATACATGTTGCATTACATCACAAAAGCATTATCAAAATGGATGTCATCCAAAAGAGCTGAGTAGCCATCTCGTGCCATTCTCAACAATCATTACCTGCCAACTGGAAACACATAAAAGTCAGCGTTGCTGAGTGAGTTCTAGTTTTAAAATAAAAGATACTTTTCTTTCGTTAAAACAGTTCTTTACATTCATGCGATCATACATCATACGTACACATAGATGATATCATTATTATCTTCCTCATTTATTCGTTAACTTTTGTTCATTCATCGTACGTCATTAACTTTCACATTCTTTCATCATTACATCTTTCCTTTCCTTCAACCATAAACTCGATCCTTCTGTTCCTGGTACTGGACCTAGGCCTATCATAGACCAGCTATAACGGTGCCCCGCACCTTTGGTCACAGCACCTAGAGTAGAGTTTAGGTGTACCAATGCCATGTGCAATACCCTTCTGTTCCTGGTACTGGACCTAGGCCTATCATAGACCATCTATAACGGTGCTCCGCACCTCTGGTCACAGTACCTAGGGTATGCAGCAATGGTTCTATACAAATGGTCAATCACAAAGAAAGACTCCGATGTGCATCCTCCCGGGGTAGCGAACCCACACACCGTTGGGCTAACACCTTTTAATGGTGTGTCCCGACATACCAGGCTTGCAAGACTTTCTTTACTTCATTATTCATTAATGCATGCATTTCTTCTTCCTGTTCTTCTTTTATTATCTTTCACTTTACGTTACATAATATTTTCATTTCATTCATTAACCTTCAACATAAAGCCACGGGAAAGATAAACATACGTCATAACAAGAACATAACATACACAGTCATCAACATCATGCAAGGCAACATCATACATACATAACATACATCATGTAGAATCATGCAACATCATCATCATGCCCAACATACCCTCCATGATCTCAAAAGTCATCTTACATGAACTTATGGGAACCTTCCACGTCAAAACTTACATCTGCACTTTCCCCCGAAAGTCAGTAATACACTACGTTTTCCTCAGGTACCCCAGCCCTACTTGGGCATATGGGCACCCTTCAGTCGCATAGCCTTCAGGCGACTGAACATCATGCGAATGGACCAATGCGGATGAACACCTATGCGGATGAACACCCATGCGAATGGACCTAATGCGGATGGACTCAATGCGGATGAGTCCTATGCGAATGGAACTAATGAGAATGAACACTTTGTGCGGATGAAACTAATGCGGATGAGCACTTATGCGAATGGGCCCTAAGTCGTGCGAATGAACTCTCAATCGTGCGAATGAACCCTCAATCGCACCCCAATCGGCCGTATGGCCTCCATTCGGTCGCCTAGCCCTAGTTGATGCAGAATGCAGTTCATCCCGAACCCAATCTGCCATTTTCGACCTCCAAGCTCATCCAAACCCATTCTAAGCCCAAATCAACCATCCTAAACCTTAGGAATTCATATCACGACACCATTCAAGAACACACAAGTCCGGAAATAAACTCCAAACGCATCACACACAAACACATACAAATGGGTCAAACACACACACATACAAAAACAGGTTTTCAGATGTGTTCCAGCCCCAAAATCAACCAAAAACGTTTAAAAGAGGGGTCCTATAACTCACACAAACCACACCGAGAAGTAGAGCTTTGATTGGACCCGTTACATGACGATTTTGCACTCTTAAATCCACCCGAACCAACATTTTTCTCTCTTTTCTCCCTTTTCTCTCTTCTTTCTCTCTATGTTGCAGAATTGTGGGTGTGGGGAGAGGGGGGAGAGGGTAAGGGTTGCCCTCTCCCTTCAAATACTTCAATTCACCTAACATTCTCTCGTTGACGAGTTTGGTCCCTCGACTTTGGACTTTATTTCTTTTTCTTCTTTCGTCGGCTTCAAAATAAATAACTGGGTTTTACATCATATCACCAACGAACAGATCATATCAACCACTAACATGCCTAATCATAAGATCAAATCAGCAACTAACAAATCAATACAGCCTAATCATAAGATCATATCACCAATGAACAGATCAAATCAACCACTAATAACTTCTACCTAATCATAAGATCTTGTAGTATAATCAAACGTAACAACGAAGATGACGGTTCAATAATGAAGTAGTAGCACCTGTACCTCGGGTCGTCAATCGCGATGGCCAGAACACGACGGAGGAACGAAGTCGGCAGAGGGAGGGCGGCAGATGAAGGAAATCGGCAGGGGAAGGGCGGCGAATTGGGGCGGTCAGCTATGTCAAAGAGGAGGACTCGGTCAGAGGTCTTTCCGGGTTAGCCGACTCGTCAGCCACAACAACACACACTGACTGGTTGACCGAGTGAGCTAGTTAGTGGTTAGACGCATCAAACAGGGCCTAAATGGGTTAGAAAGTTCGACCCAAATTTGTTTATACTAAACTCAAACCGACCTATTTTGTATTGTACAACTAGTGTATAGTCCAATGATCTTACATGACATGTCTATGGCGTTATTGGTTTTAAAGTCTTTTTGTAAAAAACCGAAACAGTGTTAAAACTTGATTAGATTTCACATAGTTAAATACTTAGAAACATATGTGTAGCAAAAACAGCTTTCCTTTCTTCCCCCCGATCGACCACCACTTCACCACCGTATTCAAACCCTCAGCAAAAAGCAACCACCATTCGAACCCCATAATCACCACCGATTCCTCCACACACAACACGATCCACCAACCATGATGCGTCTTTTCGGCAGAGGAACTTCCGGCGACTCATCATCTTCAAAGTCGCCGTCGCCGTCGTCTCCCTCGACGCCTCTGTTCTCTCCGTCCACCGCCGTCGCCTCCGGCCCCGCCAGACCTATTCGCCTCGTCTATTGCGACGAGAGAGGGAAGTTTCAGATGGATCCCGAAGCTGTTGCTCTTCTTCAGCTTGTTAAAGAGCCAATCGGAGTTGTTTCGGTCTGCGGTCGTGCTCGTCAAGGCAAGAGTTACATTCTGAATCAGGTATTGTTCCTCTGTGTAGAACTTACTTAGGTTTGTGGCTGTTTAATGATGTTGGAAATGCTTCATTCACGATCCTTTGATTGTATAGCGTGTAGGAGTTTGTTATTTAGTTTAGATACTAGGGTTTTAAGTGAAGACACTGTTTAATTATGTGGTTAGTTTGGTAGAAGTTAGTTTATTGGCTTTTGTTTAGGGTGTTACGAGGAAATGTGTAACTGCACCATGATACGGTTATGCATGCTTAGTAGGTAGTTATCTTAAATCTAGGGTTTTAGATGGACCGTGGTATTATTATTTGGAAGCTTGTTTGTTTGTGTTGTTATGCTGTAGATTATAGATTTGTTAGGCTACAGGTACTGCCTGAATTGGGCACAGTAAGACAAGCTTGGCCTGTGGAGTGTCTTTTGTTTCATTTATGGCATTCGCAATCTCTTTATTTCTCCCACTACTGCCAAATTTTGACTGCTTTTTACTGGAGTTGGTGGTGTTTATATATTGAGTTTATAGTATGTTGCTTATTCTAGAGTTAGCATTTTGGTTGTCGTGGCTCTAAGGACTTGATTATGTAATTAATAGGGTTAAATTGGTAGTAGAAGGTACTACGGAAATTGGAATACTTGATTCGTGATTCATTGATTGTATACTGTATAGTGTTTTGTTATTTGATTTAGATATATTAGGGTTTAAGTGAAGACATTGTTTATAAAGAATTAGTTAATTCGGTAGATATTAGTTTATTGGTTTTAGTCCAGGGTGTTACCAAGAAATGAGTAACTGCACGGCTGCAGTGCTGCACCACGATAGACTATGCAGTAGTTTATAGGTTACATATATTGCACCATGATACGACTATGGTTAGTTATTCTGAAGCTAGGGTTTAAATGGACCGTGAAATAATTCTTGGAAACTTGTTTGTTCGAACTGCTATGCAGTGGATTATAGGTTACAGATATTGCTTGCATTGGACACAGCAAGACAAGGATGGACTGTGGAGTCTCTTCTGCTTCATTTGTAGAATTAAAAATCCAATTTTTCTCCCACTAATGCCAAATTTTACTTTTTTGTTGAAATTAGTAAATGTTTAGATGGCGAAATTTTAGTACGTTGCTTATTCTAGAGTTTGCATTTTGGGTGTTGTGGCTCTAAGGAGCTGATTTTTAATATGTAGGTTTACTGTTTACATTGGTAGTAGAAGGTACTCAGCAATTGGAACACTCTTATGTCTTTGTAAACACTTCAGGTTTTGCATGCTGCATACCACTATTCTGCTAAATGTTTGATATAAGTTTTTGTTTTATCCTTTATCCTTCATTGTAAATTATTCGTTAGTAATGGTCATCAACACTGAGGTCCTGGTTTCATCCTTTGTTTATATCTACATACTTTTAACTTCTTAGTTTTAAGTTTGGAATAATTCATATGATTTGCAAGTATGGCCGCAACTAAAAGAAACTTACAGGTTCAGTAGGCGTGTAGCAGAAATTATGTATGGTGTTAAAAGTCTCGTAATCATAATCATACCCCGGGTATCCCATCCATAGCAAGGCTACGGACAGGGTACGGGGAGGGTGAGATGCAGGCAAGTCTTACCTCTAACCCGTAGGTTAGAGAGGCTGCTTACAGCGAGACCCCCCGCTCCAGATCTCATAAAAGGAACTAATCACCCACAGCGCCTGAACCCAACGTACAACAAGACATGGTGTTAAAAGTCTATTTAACAGAATAGTTTAACTACTACTAAAATGAACCTAAAAGAGAAGCCTTCTTTAGGTGATTTTGGATATATATGAAGGTCCATATATAATTGAAGCTTATTAGCGCTACACAATATAACTGTAACTTCAAGTTTGAGACATTTAACCTATTTTGTAGAAAATGTTAGCATCTGGTTTGGAATGGTGCATACTGCATAAATAATTTAGCTTATTATAATCTCTTACAACCGCAGGTCATGTGACGTAATCTGCGACGTATTGGTCTAGTATATTTCTATATCTGACAAAAGTTGACCTCTGCACATGTTTCATTTGTTATTTTAACGGTACAGTGATAGGAAATTTCAGTGCATCTTATATGTATATTGATGGCATGACCATGTTAAAAATCGTTAGCTTTCACTTTTAAGATAAGTGGCAAAATCGATCAAGTTTGGGGCTTTCATTGTGATACTTTTTCTTTTACCTTTTGTAGCTTCTTGGAAGGAGTAGTGGATTCCAGGTGGCATCAACTCACCGTCCATGCACCAAAGGGCTTTGGCTTTGGAGTACTCCTTTAAGGAGAACGGCTCTTGATGGAACTGAATACAATCTCTTACTGATAGACAGTGAAGGAATTGATGCTTATGATCAAACGGTTCGCTTGGCTCTCAAAAGATCTAGTTCTATAAATTGTCTTTTGATCTTCTGTAACTTTCTTTTTTGTTGTCATTCAACAGGGAACTTATAGCACACAGATATTCTCTCTGGCTGTGCTTTTATCCAGCATGTTCATATACAACCAGGTCAGAGTTTTGCTCATCTTCTTGATTCATTCTTTGCATAGCTGTTACTTCATCTGACAGATTATACCCTCTGTGTATCAGATGGGAGGTATAGATGAGGCTGCACTGGATCGTCTCTCTCTTGTAACTGAAATGACCAAGCATATTCGAGTAAGAGCTTCTGGTGGGAAGACCACTGCTTCTGAGCTTGGACAATTCTCTCCTATCTTTGTTTGGCTTCTAAGGGTACATTCATGCTGTTCTAATTTTTACTGATATGTAGACTCTAGAGGTGGCACTATTTTGTTATGGGTTTAAGTTTAACCAGATGGCCTGGCTGGGTCCCTGTTGTCAATAGCGGCTATAGCGACCGCTATAGCGCGCTATGTAGCGTGGCGCCAATCGGTCGCTATTTGTAATAGCGACTACATAGCGGTATTATTTATTAATTTTTTTATTTATTTTATTTTTTATTTGGTAAATATGAGATTTAGATGATTAGTAATCAAGTATTTTAGCTATTTTGGGGTCTTTGCTTAGATTTCCTATTACTTTATTACTAAACATGCTTATCTATTGAATGTAAAACAATCTTACATATTATTCTACTTAATTGCTAAACATGAAATAGCGGTCGCTATTTACCGCTATTCGCTACGTAGCATATAGGTGGCTTGTCGCTATTTACCGCTATTCCCTATTGACAACTATGGGCTGGGTTGACTTGAAATACGTTTTCTCTTATAGGTTTAAAGTTTTCCCCCCTAAATATTGTCTCAAGAGGTAATTACAAAAATTATTATTGTTTGACAGCAATCTAATTTTGAATTATAATTTAATAGGTTTTTGTGCGTTACGAATTACACTTTGTCGCTTGTGACCTTTGTAATCCATCTCACTCGTATCTTTATTAGCTGTTCTTATTATGATGTTGCCTGTTTGGCTAGCCAAATATAACATAATCTGAATCGACCCATTAACAAATAACCGGGTTGAAGTTTACCAGCGGTCCACCATGCACCTCTAGGTGACATATATATGAGGCTATTCGGATGACTCATTGAGTTGCTGATCAGCCTGATCTTACTAGTCATGCTAGGTAGCCAGGTACTGCTATTATCGTATTGTTTTGCTTACTATCATGTTCCAATTTGCAGGATTTCTATCTGGATTTGGTGGAGGATAACAGGAAAATAACTCCCCGTGACTACCTAGAACTTGCTTTGAGGCCAGTACAAGGTGATGCAAGAGATGTCTCTGCCAAAAATGAGGTTTTTCCTTCAGCTCAATCTCCTCTTATTTTAGTTTGTAAATATGTTTTTGTATTTTATATATTTTTTGGATTCCTGATTCCTGAACAATTGATAATTAATAGATTCGAGAATCCATTAGAGCACTCTTTCCAGACAGGGAATGCTTCACACTTGTGAGACCTTTGAGCAATGAAAAAGAGCTCCAGCGGCTTGACCGAATATCAGTTAGTAATCTCTCTTTCGAACACAAAAATAATCTTTGATTTTTATACCATCATGGTTCTGTAATTTTGTGTGTAGTCTTACCTTTTAGAATTTTGATGTGACATAGATGGATAAATTGAGGCCAGAGTTCAAGTTAGGACTGGATGCATTAACTAGGTTTGTTTTTGAGAGGACTAGACCCAAACAAGTAGGGGCCACAGTGATGACCGGACCCATTTTTGCTGGCATTACCCAGTCATTTTTGGATGCACTCAATAATGGTGCAGTGCCAACAATAACTTCCTCATGGCAGGTTAGTTCTATATGCATTTCTTTCGTCTTCATTACAATCCGTTATGTCATTGGCATTATTATTGCTGCTAATCTGTCAGCTCAGATTGTTTTGATATATGGAGTTGATGGATGTGGGGATATCTAATTAAGGAGGCCTCACACATTACTTAACAACTGTCACTATCTTCTATCCTGTAATTCTAGTGCTATAATACTGTTTGTTGGTCTACTTCTGATAATACGTTTATACACATCTGATTATCACATGATGACATTAGATTTATTTCTATAGGCTTATTTTAAATTGATCACTTGTATTGATATGCTGTTTAAGAAGTTCACAATTCATTTTATGTATATTAATTGTCATGGTTTCCCTATTGTGCTTTAATATTTTTAGCAAAGTTCTCAACTATTTTCATTTTCCAGAGTGTTGAGGAAACAGAATGCCAAAGGGCTTTAGAACATGCTACTGAAGTTTACAAGTCTTCTTTCGACAGTACAAAGCCCCCTGAAGAAGTGCGGTTTTTGTGATCTTCATTATCTTTTGCACCTCAATTTTACCAAATAATCATACGGTGCAATAATTCATTTTCACATGCTTGCAGGCTGCAATACGAGAAGCGCATGAAGAAGCTGTTCAGAAGGCTGTGGCTGCTTTTAATTCAATTGCTGTTGGGGCTGGTTCTGTTAGGCAAAAATCTGAAAAGCGTCTTCATGCTTTCTTGAAAAAAGAATTTGAGGTAGCTTATCTTGGAAACCTTTATTACATGCTAAGTTTTTTTTTTGTATATTCACATAAACTATTTGATATACAAGTGGCACACCTCACTTATCTCTCAATATTTGTGAACATATCTTGGAAACCTTTATTACATTGCTAAGATTTTTTTTGTATATTCACATAACTATTTGATATACAAGTGTCACACCTCATTTATCTCTCAATATTTGTGAACATATCTTGGAAACTTTTATTACATGCTAAGGTTTTTTTTTTGTTTTTTCTTAATTTTTTTTTATTTTTAAATTTATATTCACATAAACTATGATATACAAGTGGAAAACCCCTCTTATCACTCAATATTTGTGAACATTCATCCGATGAAAAGGTTCTATGAAACTGTTGCTATCCATCACTCAATGCACACTACCTCATATTCACAGATCTTCAATGATGATTGTAACAGGACCAGGTGTTAAGAGTTATGTATACGTAGTTCTAAATCCACTATTATTTCAAATACTTGAGTTCTGAATATTTGTAGTTAACTTCTGAGACATTTGAAGAACTAATTAAATAAATGATGTCCCATGCAGATGAATGTGAAGTTATAGAGTCATAAATTTCATGCTATTATTAAACAAATATCAGGTGCTATGGTTTTGAGCAACCGAGTGGTATCGGTTTCTTTTTTATTTTTGTATATCTGTTTTTAGCAGTGTAAATAGATTTATAATGACAAATGTTTTCATAGTGACTGCTAACCCTCTGTCACAAAAAAAATTAGCATTTTTTACTTCAATGAAATCTTGTATCTTACTTTTTACTGTTTAAATGAAACTTGTGCTACTATCTTGATCGTCATCCAGTTATGTTGATACATATTTCTAATCTTTTTGATGCAGGATTATAAAAGAGAGGCCTTTATGAAGGCTTACATGCAATGCTCAAATGCCATACAGAAAATGGAGAAAGATCTAAGAACAGCCTGTCAAGCTCCTGCTGCAAAGTTTGATGATATTCTGAAGGTATTACCATATTGCTTTCTATGTATGGAAGTGCTACACTGTTGACCCTTCTTTGGTCATAGTTTTGTTTTCAGGAGTGCTGAAATCAGTTTAAATGTGTGTGGATGAGTTCATCTGTTTTTTAATGTCATTTCACACTATGGCTGTTAGTATTGACTATTGACCAACCTTGCAAACTTCCAAAGAAAGTCAAAAGTTTTAAGTATAATTCTACAATTGAGAGTATGTAGTTAAAATGAACTAAAAATTTAACTTCAAGCATTACTCCTAAGTACCAGATAACTGGCCCTACTTCTGAACTTAAAAAATCATTCCTAACGTTGCTCTTTTTGCAAAGCCGACCTGGATGGTTATAGATTTTTAAAATTATCTTTTTGTTTATCCCCATGAACTGTTTATGGTACTCTCTAAATAATAAACTGTTATTAAGTTTTCATTTACTACATAATATATACGAGTTAAAAGGTAAATGACATCACATTTACAGTTCTAGCGTTTTCAGAGTGACAGACACAGTTTTAGGTTTGGTAGCATGTCACTGGCCGGATCTTTTCTTGAATTTTTTATGTACTTATAGTGTTAAGAAGAAATGCAATTTTGGACGTTTAAATACTTTTAAATTTTGTTTACATATTCTAGTGATCATGAAGGTTCATAACTATTTTGTCTTTGTCATGTAGGTTCTTGATCAGCTATTAAACAGCTATGAAACAACTTCATATGGTCCAGAGAAGTGGCAGAAGCTAGCTTCTTTTTTGCGACAAAGGTTTCAGTCTTATATATTTTATTTTTTAAAATTACTTTGCTAGTTTCACTTTCTTGATATTTGAATTTTTTTTGATGTTTTAGCATAGAAGGTCCAATCCTTGACTTTGTCAAGAAGCAGATAGATCATATTTCTTCAGAGAAAAGTTCCCTCCGGTTAAAATGCCGGTCAATTGAAGATAAAATGGGATTGCTTACCAAGCAACTAGAAGCTAGTGAAAAATACAAATCCGATTACTTAAAACGCTACGAAGATGCCATTAATGACAAAAATAAGCTTACAGAGGAATACATGAACCGAATAGCCGATCTTAAAAAGAATTCCAGCTCATTAGATGAAAAATACTCCAGTTTATCAAAAGCTCTTGAAGCTTCCAAACATGAATCCATGGAATGGAAAAGAAAGTATGACGTGGCGTTGTCTAAACAGAAAGCAGGGGAAGAACAAGCGTCATCTGAAGTAGCAAATCTTAAGGCTAGAAGCAGTGCAGCAGAAGCAAGATTGGCTGCTGCAAGGGAACAGACTTTGTCTGCTCAAGAGGAAGCTGGTGAGTGGAAACGTAAGTATGATATTGCTGTTAGAGAAGCAAAGATCGCACTTGAAAAAGCTGCTGCTGTACAAGACCGTGCAAGTAAACAAACTCAGCTTCGTGAGGATGCTCTACGAGCAGAGATTGCTGGCACAATTGCTGAGAAGGTGACATTTTATAATTACTGTTTGCTGTTTTTTAAAAAAAACGTTGAAACCTGGTTATTTATTTAGCTGCAATTTGATTTGAACTGCAGGAAGCTGAGATAAAGGACAAGACATTGAAGATTGAACAGGCTGAGCAGCGTGTAACGACTCTGAGTTTGGAGTTGAAGGTAAGTGTGTTATGGAATAGCCACCAACATTGGAAACATTTTCATGTTATTGACCTTTTGAATTAGAACTATCCTACATTCCTACTTGGCTTAATTGCAACAAATTATTTCTAGTTTATATCAAGAAAGAAGAGGAACAATTCTGGCAAGAACGTATGATTATGAGTAATAGTGCCAACTAAGATGTCCTTTTCATAGATGGGAGATGTGTTGGGTGTAGGCTTCATATGGATTAAATTTAGAGCAGTTGGGCTTGGCCAGCCCAAGCTCTAAATGGGCCTAGTTTAGTTGGTTAGTTAACTTAAGAAATGAACACTAATTATAGCTTATAAATCTATCTCTTTGTACTTGTAATCATTGTCACTCAATAACAAGAAAAACCCTAATTGCTCTAAGAGGACGTAGGTTGCACACCACGACCGAACCTCTATAAATCTCTTGTGTCGTTTACTCCTTTACTGTGTTTTTTCATGTGTTCGTGTGTGCTTTGATCCTAACAATACGGGCTGGCTTTGTAGTGGGCCCTTTGGTTGAAACAAGTCATTTTAGCGTGAATAGTGATTTGTAATCGTTAAATGTTTAGTTATACTGATACACTACTAAAATGGATTTTCGCCACGAACTTGCATGTTCAAAAGCCTGGGCACAACACAGAACTTTAGTGGTGTACAAATCAATTCTAGTTTAGTGGGTTGAAATGTGCATGGTCAAGTCAGGGTACCGTTCTAATTCATCAGTTAAATTGTGTTTTTTGTTCATTTCTTAGTTTTTTATATGAATGCTTAATGTGTTCATTATGATATCAAGACCTTTAAAAATATTTGAATGAATCATTTAGGAGGTTGTATGCATTAGATTTGGATGACTTTCAACCTTTGCAACCCGCTTGATGAGTTGATTCTCCATTTAGTCAACTTCTTCTCACTTGACCTGTTTGAGATAATACGCACACTAGGTCGACTCTTTCATAAGTAAATTGGTCGAAACGCTACTCTTTTTACGATTTATTTGTGGGCAACTCATATGAACTTTTGTTTTAAAAAAAACTACTGTTAGCTTGCAATTAAAATCAAAGTACAATCTCAGTGGTGTAAAAAGTCACCCAACATATAAAAATTTCAAGTATGTGACTTGTTTAAGATGTTTTAATGCTATGTATTTTGATTCTCAGGCTGCTGAGTCCAAGATAAAGAGTTATGATTTAGAAATATCCACTTTAAAAAGTGATATCAAGGAGTTAGGTGAAAGGTTAGAAAGTGCGAACACAACAGCTCAATCATATGAAAAAGAATCAAGAATTCTGGAGCAAGAACGAATTCATCTAGAGCAGAAATACCGATCTGAGTTTGACCGATTTGAGGAAGTCCAAGAAAGATGTAGAAATGCTGAAAAAGAAACCAAAAGAGCAATTGAGTTAGCTGATATTGCCCGTGCAGAAGCCGTAACTGCCCAGAAAGAGAAAAATGAAATTCAACGAGCAGCCGGTGAAAGGCTGACTGAAATAGCAAGGCTTGAGAGACGTATCGAGAGCCTAGAAAGACAAAAACACGATTTAACTGATGAATTAGAACGGTTCCAAGCTGCTGAGCTGGATGCTGTATCTAAAGTTTCAATGTTAGAGGCAAGAGTTGAAGAGAGAGAGAAAGAGATAGAAACATTACTAAAGTCAAACAACGAACAACGAGCTACTACTGTACATGTACTCGAAAGCCTTTTGGAAACCGAACGAGCAGCTCGGGCAGAAGCCACTAACCGGCAGAAGCACTTTCAGTTCAGTTGCAAGCCACACAAGGGAAGCTTGATTTGCTCCAACAACAAATGACAGCTGTCCGCCTTAACGAGTCTGCACTAGACAGCAAACTAAGAACAGCTTCACATGGAAAACGGTTTAGGGTTGAAGATAATGAAATGGGAACCAATTCAGTTCAAGAAACTGGTATTAACAATGATGGAGATAGAGCAGTTAGAGGAAATAAGAGGTCTAGGAGTATGACTAGCCCGCCAAAGTTTGTTTCAACTGAAGATGGTGGTTCGGTTTTTAGAGGCGATGATGATTATAATAACAGTAACCATAGTCAGCCTATCAGTAATGAAGATTACACCAAATTCACTGTTCTGAAACTCAAGCAAGAGCTCACAAAACACAATTTTGGTGAAGAGTTGCTTCAGCTGAAGAATCCCAACAAGAAGATCTTCTGGCTCTATATGAAAGATGTGTTCTCCAGAAATCTTAAATGGTTAGTTTGTTTAATATTAACTGTATTTACTGGTGGTATTTTCCACTCATTTTGCACACTAATGGGTTGATTTAGATTATGTTTTCATCTAAACGAGTCAATTTGGTCAACCAGGTTGGAACCGGGAGTGTGTATTAAAAGCTAATTGCATAAAAAGTTAAACCAAGTTTGGTTTTTTTAGTACAGTTCCTCATCTTGCATATTGCCTACTATTAAACTACCTATATAATTATGCATGTATCTTGCAGGATTCGAATTTTCAACATTTTAGATATTTTGCCTGTTTTTTAGACCCATTCATTTTACCACCTCTGTTCATTGGAGCTGACTGAAGCATAATTTCATGCAGGGTTTCTTCAATTCAAAATTCCAACAATGAAGATCTGATGGGTTTTGTTTGAAGATCCATTTAACGGGTGTAATTTAATTGTGCTAGTTTGTAGTGTAGTTTTAAATTATCCTGCACATATCTGCTACTAAAACTAGATCTTAGAAACAGAGTTATGATTCATCGGGAGCTTTGCCGGTTCTAGCTATATCCTGCAGATTATGTTGACTTGATTTGGGCTTGGCATTCATCACGTTTCTTGATTCAGGTGTGTGTTCTTATTAGGTTACTGTATCTTGATTCAGAATGACTGTTTGATTTTGTGTCATCTGTTATTTTGCCACTGGTGTGTAGTATGTACCCTTTTCAAAACCACATGTTTTTGGTGTTTTTAAAAGATGTCTGCTAATCTCATATGAGGGATCATTGACAAGAAGACATTTTTCACCTCTTTTTATATAAAGAAGAGAAAAAATAATTAATCCCCAACCAAAATGATTTAGTTCAAATCCCATATAGATGTAGATATATTGTAGGAGTGAAGTATATCTAGAGTAAAGTGTTGTTTTAGCTGAAAAAAAATATATGGATTAAAAATACAATATATGAAGTATAAAAACAATTTGTTTTACTTATGTAACAAACACTTCAAGTGAATAATATGAAGTAGATTTATCCTTGTGTTGCGGCGGGGATTCTTTCACCGTGAAGACTGTAATATAATGAAGGCGTATGCTACGGTAAACCGGTGTAGACTACACCACTGGGTGTAGCCTAAGTCAGTCCCATCTAGTTTCCTGCTTTGTTTGTGTTAGACTTGAGCAATGTCTACTCAGCTTAAAAAGTCAGTGTACACACACACACACTACAATAGTGCAATACGATCTCTGACAATATGTTGCAAATATATAAAATCAACAATAGATAGGTAAACCTTGGGTTTCATAAAAGTTAGTAAATGTGTTGATTTATCCGATCACATTTTCAGCATACTGACTATTTTCTCGTAGTGGGTCATATTATTACTGTGACTCGCTTTGATGAGATGTACAATTGTGCAGCTTTAATGTTATCATCCAAGATGAAGTCACATGCCCGATTTGAAAACATAATTAAGCCGGATGCCGGACAACCTTTAAAGAAAGAGCTAGATGTGTTACAAAATAACAACATAGAACCAGGATGTTGAAGATTTGTAAACTACATAACAAAGGTTGCTCTCTAAGTAGGGGTGGAAACGAGCCGAGCCACTCATGAGCTACTCGAGATCGGATTATTAAGAAGCTCGAAACGAGTCGAGCTTTATTGAGCACGAGCCGAGCTCGAGCTTGAAAAAAGCTTATTTAATTATTGAGCCCGAGCCCAAACTTGGTGTATCGAGCTCGAGCCGACTCGCAAGCCTAAATGAACTTTGTATTTGTATATTTTTATTTAATTTATTAAATATATATATAAAAAATAAATTATTTAATTTATTAAATATATTATATAAATAATATCTGTTATAGATAAAGTTATGATTATAAACAATTAAAAAATATGATTAATGTTATACATAAAAGATATACTTTTAAATATATATTAAAATTAAATATAAAAATTTTAAATAAATATTTAAACAAATATTTAAATAAATTAACGAGCCAAGCCTGAGCTGAGCTCGAGCTTAAAAAAGTATTGTCGAGACGAGCTCGAGCTTTAAAAATAAAGCTCAAAACGAGCCGAGCTCGAGCTTAAAAATAAAGCTCAAAACGAGCCGAGCTCGAGCTTTAAAAATAAAGCTCAAAACGAACCGAGCTCGAGCTTTAAAAATATAGCTCAAAACGAGCCGAGCTCGAGCTCTCCTAAGTCATCACGAGCCGAGCTCGAGCCCATACGAGCTCGGACTCGGCTCGACTCGCTTGCACCCCTAGTCTCAAGCATCCTAGTATATTGTTATTAACATACTAGGAAAGGGGCGAAAGAATAACCGAAAGAAAGAAAATCTATTAGTTATTCGTTAATTTTTCATTTATTCAATGACTAGAATTAAATGGGGATATATCGCTCGAAGACATAGAACACAAATTCGTTTATTTGCATCAAGCTTTTGGGGGGCACATTCAAGACTTACTCGAACTATTACTCAACAAAAAATAAAAGCTTTGGTTTCAGCTCATCGGAATAGGGATAGGCAAAAAATCAATTTTCGTCGTTTGTGGATCACTTGAATAAATGCAGAAATTCATGAAATGGGAATATGCTTTAAATATAGTAGATTAATATATGATTTGTACAAGAGATAATTGTTTCTTAATCGTAAAATACTTGCATAAATAGCTATATCAAATAGAAATTGTCTTTATATGATTTTCAATGAGATCATAAAAGAAGTAAGTTGGAAGGAATCTACCAGTTAACCGGAGTTGCCCAGAGAATGAAGAATATGAGGTCCGCAAAATGTTCAAACGTGATAAAACCTAGCTTCGCAAGGAAAAAAGGCGGGACAAACATGATAAAACCTAGCTTCGCAAGGGAAAAAGGTGGGACAAACGTAATAAAACCTAGCTTCGCAAGGGAAAAACGTTATAAAACCTGTTTATTTCCTTTCTCTATTAATAATAGAGTAATATTTTTTATTATAATAGAATTTTTAAACATTAAGAAGGCAAAAAATATATTTTGAACACATTTATTAACCCATATGTAAATTAAAAATTATAGTATTTAAAGGAGAAAAAATATTTTGTTCTTCTTTATGTAGCCAACCAACAGTTTTAGAGAATTAATGCTTTTAAGTAGTTATGTAAATAACTTGACAATTTATAAATTTTAAGCTTGTTTTTAGCATTTTAACTTTAGATGAATGAAATACCTCTCTCTTAGATGAATGAGATATCTCTCTCTTTGATGAAAAATCTACTACCAATTTCAATTGATCCACTTGTCCACAACGTTCATCATACTATTTATTATAAAAACATTAATAAATAGGTATAGTTGTAGCTAGAAAAACATAACATTATATAAGAGAACACGTGATCTGTTAAAAAATAATAATAATAAAAGAACAAAAGTTATCAATTTTACACGGGTGTAGAGTTCACTTTAGTCTTTAGTTTAAAGAGTCTTTTTGCACATGATCAAATCCTCAAAATATTTAAATTACAAAAATCTGACTTTTCTTTGCATAACAAAATATCTATATTTATAAAAAAAGAACCATATCGTTATGTTTCTTTGTTCAAACGCAATTTATTTGCTAATTTAACAAATGTCCGTAGTAGTAGTACTCTTTGACGAATGTCATTGAAAACAAGTATTAATGCTCATGCATTGAAATATGAGGTTTTTTTAAAGATACGTTCAATGTGATCTTGTTAGTTAGCACACTAGAACATATAATCATGTGACTATTATGGTTATATGTTCTCAAAGATAAGAAAAATATAAGTTTTTCATTTTATAGTTTGACCTATGTAAGCATTGTTTTGTCGCATGGAGTACGTGAAAACTGTTACCTAACGTTATGTTCTTATATAAACAAAAGATTATCCATTGTATGAGTGGTGTTACAAAACTTTTCTTTATTGGTGTTGCCATGTTTTTGTATTTGTATGTTCGGTTAACATGTATACCCTGCGGGTATAGGTCACATTAGTTGGACATAATTGTTAATTGTATCTTTATTTTTCCAATAACCCCTTAAATGGGTTAAATTTTTTATTAACATGCTTATTAAATAAAAATATTAAAAGATTAAGGCTTGGCTATAATAAAAACACCAAAGTCATGGTGTCAATTGCAACTAAGTTTTTAAGTCAAGTTTTTGTTTGTTATAATAAAAAAAGTTTAAGAGTTACTCATTTTACATGTGTTTATATTACCGATTTGGGATTTAAGTATGCTATTAAGATGTTAGTTCATCGCCTCTTTTTCGACGGGTATCTGACATGTGTAACGTTATGGTTTTGCGAAACAACATAAAACATACTAATTTGTGACTATTACCTTTTATGGTTTGAGTTTTATTCGTTGTCAAATCATAGGAGAGTGAACACACGCGCTAAAAAGGAAGGTGGGATACGTTATGTGTACGTGTAATAATTCTATTGGTTATTGTTTGACATGCAATTAACATTTTGCCAACCCCTTTCAGTTGCCAACCCCTCACATCAACTGCAGGATCGTTGAAGGGTTATAGTTATAACACAACAACACAAAAAGGAGATTAACTAAACTTTAATCAAACAGTAAACTGGATTAAGCAAGATAAGATACTAAGAACACAAGTAATGCAAGAGACAGAACACAAAAAACACAAGTATTGGTTTTCAAGAATGCAGTATATTGCCTTCTCTATGCTCTATTACAAGTGTTACAAAGCATATTCGAAAGATACACGAACATGAGATACTTATACTACATCCTACAGCCGGCTATACTTTGAAAGCCAGCTGGAAAATTGACTAGACACAAACAAAATCAATTGTAGAGTCAAAAGGCAGATTGCCTTTTGACTTGTGACTAGACATGCCATAGCTCACATCCTTATCTATTACAAAAAGGATAAAGTACATAAAGTAGAAAGTTACAGACTCAAGACCTCAATATACAGTTACCAAAAGCATGGACCTTTTCACCAACTCATGTAAGTTGGTGACCTTACAGAGGTGCAGCGGAAAGGTGTCCAGCTTTATGGAACAGTACATCAAATAAGCATGTTACTAAAAGTCTTCGGAAGAAATCTGTCTTCATGAGTTGAAGCTTCGGAAGACTTTGTCTCTGAGGCTTCGGAAGACTTCATGTTTGGCTTCGGAAGATATTGGTCTTGGCTTTAGAAGATTTCACACTTAGAGTATTTTTCTGTTTCATGTGTGAAACTTCCTAAGCTTCTTCTTTAATGCATTGTGTGCAGCATGCAGGAAAGACTTAAGATGTTTAGGTTGCATCAGCCTCTTCATTAATCTCTACAAACTCCTCCTAGGCTGATGCTACCAAAACACTTAGAAAACTTCAGATATTAACAGTCCTCATTAGGATGATCACCATTCCTTTCTTCATAAGATGACCAGGATCATTCAGGCTGTTAAAGTGTCTTCTCATGTCAAAGAGGTCAAGCAGAGGCAATGAAACATATCTTGCCATGTATAACTGTCTTCAATACCTTGATCTCTAATAACATGCCATCTTTTTGATTTGTGGTGTATGTCCAAGACAAGATGGGTCTTCCTATTGCTAGAGGAGCTATTTGAATTGGAGTTGGTGTAGCATCCTCTGGCTGCACATCCTCAGGCTGTTCTGATTCATCCTGAGGTTTTGAAGAGGGTGCAGGCTTCTTCTTCTTCTTAGGCTTTGGTCTAGAATCCATCCTCTTCATTCTCTTTCCAGATTTTAACTGAGAAGACTAGCCTGCAGTACCAGATTGATCTCTGTTGTCCTCTCTCAGTTGGGACTTCCGCTCTCTCAGGCTCAAAAGGAGAGGGAGGTTGACCCTGCTGTGGATCAGAAGATGAAGCTTGCTGAGCATTAGCAGGAGGTCCGGGTTGTGTTGTCTCTGGTTGTTCAACGTTAACCTCCACTTCAGGTGGAGCCTGACTTGGAGTGGAGTGTAAGTCAATGAGCTCTCCACTCTTAATCTTCTGCTTGATTACCCTGATATGCTCATCCATAGTGGATAGAGACATGGGTCCAAGTCTCCTTCCGGAGAATCCATACAACTTCAAGAAGCTCATCATCCTCTGCCTGTCAGCAGACTTCTTCATGCTCTTTTGGATGATGACTCTTGACTTTGCAGCTTCTTCCCTTAGCTTCCTCTTTGTTGTCTTTCTTTCCTTGACTAACTCAAGCTCAAGTTGTTTTAAGTACTCAAACTCAATATAGTCATAAGGCAAGGGAAAGAGTGCATCTTCCTGATAAAAGCCTGTGGCACTCAAGTAGTTAATCATCTTGATTCTGTCTTCTTCTTTATCTACCTGAGGTTCTTGTTGAACCACATCCTCTTGTTCAGGACTTTCTTGAACTAGGGAGAGAGTAGGCATACCTTTGTACAGTTTTTTTCTTCTTCTCTCTTCTTTGACTTGTACTAGGAGTTCTGCATCTTCTGCCTCATTCTTCTCTCTTGACCTTTCCAGGTCAACCAGTTCATTAAACTCATCCAAGGGAAGAGAAATGACACTATCTATGTCATAGTTCCTAGTCTGCAGATAGTTAATCCTGACTGCCCTTAACTCATCATTCTGAGTATCTGGTCTGGGGACAACCCTGATTGTAGACTCCATGAGTCTTGAAAACTCAGTAGAGGAACTTTCTCCCCTTAGCCTCCTTTTCCTCTTTTTTTTCCTCCTCCTCAATCTCCTCAGATGTCATCTTTCTTTTCCTTTTGTCACTTATAGACCTTTGTGATTTAGGGTGGAGAGAGCTTTGGCCTTCATTGCTTGTTGCAGCATCTGAGCTCAGGCCAGAGAGAGGTTGAGAAGCACCTTCACCAGCAGGTGTCTCAGAACGAATGTGGATCTATGCAGCAGTTGGAGATGATGAGACAGGGCTCTCAGGTTCTGTCACTAGGCCTTCAGTCAAGGTTTCCCCTATGAAGCTAACCTTAGGTTCCGCCTCAACATCCAGTTGACCGATGACATTGCCTGATTGCCTAAGTCTCCTTCTTAAGCTGAACTCTGCAGTGATCCTGTCTTGGATTCTTTTAGCCGGTCTGTTAGCTTGTCTTGATTGATTTGGGTTGACAAGTGGCATGTTGACTAGATCCAGACCTTCATAGTAGTCCAAGGTTTGAAAATTGAAGACTTCTTGCTGTCCTTGAACTCTTATGATGATTAGGGCTTTCCTGATGTTGTCATACCTCCACCCAATGATGTGATTGGAAGATGGTGAAGGTGACATAGCCCTTGGTATCCCATCCTCAAACAGACTTTGTATGAAGGAGTCTGTATAGTCCACATCAATGTGAACTAGAGGAGGTTGCTGAGAATGCACAGTTGCAAGTGAGGATGGTGTGTCCTCAATGTCCATTCTCTTTGAAGAACTCACAGGTTCTATGGCTGTAATGACTTTCTCCCCCTTTTTGGTAGCATCACCCACTTGCATAGGTGAGCTAGAAGATAGGTCAATTACATCCACAGATTCTTGTGTTCCTGGTTGAGCTCTTCTTAAGGGTCTCCCAGCTAGTTTCTCCTTAAGATATGAAATCTCAAGTTGCTGATCATTGATCCTATTGTGTAAGGTAGTCACCTGAGATTCAAGGTGACTAACCTTTGAGACTAAGTAAGTGCATGTTTTAGACAGTTTTTGCACCAGTAGTCTCAGATTCCCCTCATCTTCATCAAAAGATTCATGGGGGATGAGATGATTGGACCAGAGTCCTCTCTCTCACCACCAGCTTGAGGTTCTTGGCTGTTGGTTTTCCTCTGCTCACTGGCAGGCTCAGTTGAGATGTCAGTGGGCTGAGTTGCCATGGTTGAGGTCTTAATGATGTAATCACTTTTAGAAGTGAGAGCCTCTTCCATATGGACATCCTGAATAGGTTCAGGAGTGTCCACCTCAGTTGTAGGTGACTGATGTGGGATAGATGTAGGAGACTCAGGGTACTCATCTCTCTTTGAGTAAGGGTAAAGAAAAGAGATTCATTATACTCACTGAAACCTATATCTTCATCAGTATAGAAGTCAAGGTTGGGAATTGGTTGGTTGAGATCTATAGGCTGGGGATGGTAACTGTCCCCTGAAGGTTGATCACTTGAGTGTTGAGACTCAGAGTGATGGCTTAAGGCAGTTAGGCTAATGAGCTCATCAGACTGAGCATAAGGAACCTCAGCACTGATTCTTGAAGAGATGGGAGTGGTCTGCTCCTCAAGAGAAGTGGGAGCTCCAGTGTCCACTTCTTCCTGTATGGGTGAGTATATGGGGGCCTCCACAGACTGAATAGCCTGAGCAGGGGTTCGTTCGGATTTTCTTTGGTAAGTGATGTTGATTTGAGGCTGTGAGAGTGGTTTGGAAAAAGCAGGTGTGGGTTCAACACTAGCTTGTGCTGCTAGGTTGTCACCTTGAGCAATGAGCTCTAACATTTTTGGGACTAGGGCTGTTTCTACCCCAGAGAATCCAACAGTGGGCTTTCTTAGTATTTTGAAGATGCCGGGCTTCATCTGTCCCAATTTAAGAATGTTACCTGTTTCCCTCAACTGTGAGCCCAGTTCATAGTTAAGAATGTACTGGACATATCTAGGAAACATGTAATACTCTAAGGAGTCTAAATTAGCAAGTAAATTTGTATAAACAAATTAAGAATACCTGAATTTGACCCCCTGAACCATTCCATGGATTATGAAGGAGAGATCCTCAGGAATCTGGTCCCATCCACCATGCTTGTTTGATAAGCTGTGGATGATCACATGGAGCAGGAATCTCCATTGGGATAAGACCTTCCCTTTCCTAAAGGTCTTTATAGAGAAATCTCCCTCATATCCCATCTGCTCAAAGGAATGATTGTAGCTTCCTTTGGGAAAAACACCTCACCTTCTTCATCATCCAGCTGAAGATGTCTATAGATGATGGCCGGAGTGATGAAGACTGTTCTCCCCTGCACTATGGCAGATAGTGCCTTCTCCCCATCCAAAACAACCTCTTGGCAGGTTTTCTAGAAATCTAGCAGATGATCCTCATAGAGTGGAGGATCAATGGTTAGGGAGGTGAAGTAGTTTGACAGAGTTAGAAAACAGCAAACCTCTGAGAAATGAGATCTTTCTCAGAGCTTAACAGAGCAACCTAGTTGTGTTGTCTGTGTAGCTGCATGGTAAAGTTGGATCATTTCTGTGAGCAAGGTTAGCCATTTTGAAGTAGCTTAAGGATGAAGAAAAAAGAAAGAAAGAAATTTCAGAGAGAAATTTGGGGTTTTAGATTTGGAGGAAGAGCAGATGATAGAAAGAGGGAGAAACTGTTGGGTTTATATGTGAAAAGGATTTCAGATAAAGTTTATGAGAGAATATAAACTTTGAAATCCAGATGTTGGTCCCACCTTAAAAAAGTAGTTTACTTTTGCTAAAAAAGTAGTTTTCTTGGAAGTCAAAAAGCTTCCGAAGGTTAATTATCTTCGGAAGTTTTAATTAAAAAAACTTCCGAAGCTAAAATGACTTCGGAAGAATTTCCTGAGAGTTTTGAGAATTTTGTTTCGGAAGAAAAATTAAAACTTGAGTGTTTTGTATATAAACCAACAAAGATTCCGAGAGTTAATTTTGCTTCGGAAGTAAATGGTCCTTGAAAATAAGTAAGTGTCCGAGACAAGTATTTAAGCTTCGGAAGATAAATTTGAAAGCTCTTTCGAAGGTAAATTTCTAAGACAGTTATGTATTTTAAAGGCATGATTTACTTCCGAAGTTAAAAGCATAACTTCTGAAGCATCAGAAATTTTCAGAAGTCTAAGGAAAGTCTTCAAAAAGAAATTTTCATCCAAAGAAAACATGAGCTTATGAAAGTGATGAACTAGACAACTTAGGACACACATAATTTTTTAAGAAATAATAAGAATTAGTTTTAAGAAAAGCTTACTCAAAGTTTATCATCCCAATAGCTGATATTAGATATCTAAATATCTGTTCATCAAAAGCCTTTGTAAACAGATCAGCATATTGTTCATCTGTGTGAACTTTGACTAGTTTAATAATCCCTTTTCATAGTTATCTCTTATTAAATGACACCTGATATTGATGTGCTTTGTCCTTGAGTGCTGCACAGGGTTCTCTGTGATTGAGATAGCACTGTTGTTGTCTATGTGAATGGGAGTCTCTTTGAAGTTTAACCCATAGTCCAACATCTGATTTTGAATCCAAAGTACTTGAGCATAACAACTTGCAGCAATAATGTATTCAGCTTCAGCAGTTGATGCAGAGAAACAAGATTATTTCTTACATTGCCATGAGACAACCCTTCCACCAAGAAATTGACATCGCCCAGATGTAGACTTTTCAGTCATGTTGCAACCACCATAATCACTATCTCTATAGGCATACAGATTGAAGTCAGAATTCTTGGGATAGCATAGGCCAAGTGTTGATGCACCTTTGAGGTATCTTAGAATCCTCTTGACATTGATGAGGTGAGACATCTTAGGGTTGGCTTGATATCTTGCACAAATGCATGTAGCAAACATGATATCAGGCCTGCTAGCAGTAAGATACATAAGAGACCCAATCATAGCCCTGTATAAGTGCTCATCTACACACTCCCCTTCAAGATCAGGACCAAGGGAGTGGTTCCTAGCTATGGGTGTCTTAGAAATCTTAAAGTCAGTCATATTGAACCTCTTGAGTATGCCCTGAACATACTTTGACTGACTTATGAAGATGCCATCTTCAACTTGCTTCACTTGAATTCGTAGAAAGAAATTGAGTTCCCCCATGGCACTCATTTCAAATCTGTCTTTCATCAGCTTCTCAAAGTCTTTGCAGAGCTTTGGATTAGTTGAACCAAAGATGATGTCATCCACATATACTTGAACTAGCAATATGTCTTTTCCTTGTTCTTTGATGAAGAGAATTCCATCTATAGTACCTCTCCTGTATCCATGTTTACAAAGATACTCAGATAGTGTCTCATACCATTTCCTGGGTGCCTGATGCAGCCTATAAAGAGCTTTGTCAAGCTTGCAGACATAATCAGGATGATCAAGATCTACAAAACTAGGTGGCTGTTTGACATAAACCTCTTCATCTATCACTCCATATAAAAAGGCACACTTCACATCAAGTTGAAAGACATTGAAGTTCTTGGATGCAGCAAATGCCAGGAATATCCTAACAGCTTCTAATCTTGCCACTGGAGCAAAGACATCAGTGTAGTCAATCCCTTCTTCTTGTGTGTATCCTTGAACAACCAGTCTAGCTTTGTTCTTGATGATGATGCCTCTATCATCTTTCTTGTTTCTAAACACCCATTTGGTTCCAATGGTAGTCTTTCTAGAAGGAAGAGGACAAAGGTTCCAAACTTTCTACCTTTTGAATTGAAGCAGCTATTGTTGCATAGCTTCAACCCAACTTCCATCCTTTAGAGGTTCATCAACTTTCTTTGGCTCTATCTTGTACAGAAAACAAGAGTGAAGACAAACATTTTCTTCATGGGTTTGTCCTTTTTTCTTTACTCCTGAGACAACATCTCTAATGATGTTTGTGGTAGGGTGAGACTTGTGGATCCTAAGCTGAGGGATCACAGCAAGTTGTTGAGAAAGATCTAAATTAGAGAAATTTAGATCTGGCATGGATGTTTCTCCCACCACATCAGCACACTTTTCAAGTGAAACTTGATCCAAGCAGTGTGTGACATCATTGATGTTCTCATCAATGGTATGGTTAGTAGCATCAAGAAATTCTTGGTCACTGTCACCACCACCATTGTTGTCTTCCATAGTTGAGGTGTTCTTATCTGGTTGTAGAGACTCTGAGCTAGAATTTGAAGGCATACAAGATGTATCAGCTGAGTTTGTCATTGTTGTGCTGATAGAAACCTCATTTGCAGAATAGTAGTTCTAACTGGAGCTGAAGATGTATGACTTGAAGGTCTTCCTAGCTCAAATCTTGGATCAGGATCACTTGTATTTAAATTTTCTGCAGATCTTGAAACATACTCACAACATTTGTTAAAACAGTTGGTAACTAAATCAAGATCAAATAACCAATCTGGACCAGAACCAGCAACACAGGGTGTGTGTTCATGAAAGTCACATTGGCTGACTCCTTAATAATTCTAGTTCTGAGATTGTACACTCTATAAGCTTAGCTTGGGAAGAGTATCCAATAAAGTGTCCATCATCTGATTTCTTAGCAAACTTGGCAATTTGATCTTTGGTATTCAAGGTGGTGCAAGGACATCCAAATGACCTGAGAAAAAATGAAAGGTTTCCTCTTGTGCCAAAGTTCATAAGGAGTCTTGCCATGAGTCTTAACTACTAAAACTCTGTTCTGCACATAGCAGGTAGTGTTGACTGCCTCTGCCCAGAAGGTGATGGGCAGTTTAGAGTCAGACAGCATGGTTCTTGCAGCTTCAATCAATGTCCTGTTTTCCTCTCAGCAACACCATTTTGCTGAGGAGTCCTGGGAGCACTGAATTGTCTTGAAATACCTTTTCATCACAAAATGTATCAAGAATTGGTTCTTAAATTCAGTTCCTTGATCACATCTTATGACTTTGACCTTGTGATCAGACTGATTCTCAATCTTTAAGATGAAAGTCTTCAAATCTCAGGAGTCTCATCCTTAGTTCTAAGGAAGAAGACCCAAGTGAATCTTGTAAAGTCATTGTAATCACTAAACAGTATAAGGTTCCAAAACTCATTACACTGGTGGGGCCAAAGAGATCCATATGTAACAAGTGTTGGGGTGTAGTGATGGAGTTCTTTTCCTTAGGCTTGTGAGATACCTTATGCTGCTTCCCTTTCAGGCATGCAACATAATGGTCATCACTTGTAACTCTTTCTTTGGCATTCTAGTTACCAAATCATGTTTATTAATTTATTCATATTTTTAAAGTTTACATGGCACATTCTTTTATGCCATAGGAAGACTCATCACTATTGGTTTTAGACAGAAAGCATGAAACTTCTATAGAGGGAGAGGTTTCTTGCAAATCCATCTTGTACATGTTTCCTTTCCTGGGGGCTCTAAGCAGGATATGCTCATGAGGAATGACCACACCAGGCTTAAGAACAATGCACTCATGCTCAGTAAAGAGCATGTTATGACTCTGATCACAAAATTGAGACACACTCAGAAGATTGTATCCAAGCTCCTTAACAAAGTTTACCTTTTCTATGCTGAGCTTACCATTTATGACCTTGTACCTTCTAGAAATGTAACCACCTTTATCTCCTCCAAAAGCAACTGGTCCTCCATCAATCCTTTCAAAGTTCTGGAGTAGTGACCTATTGCCTGTCATGTGCCTGGAACAGCCATTGTCTATGATCCAGACATTTCTGTCTATCTTCAGCTGTCCCTGCACAAAGAGAATGATTAGTTACATTTGGAAACCCAAGCCTGCTTGTCTTGGGCTCATTTGCAGAAGGTAATTCAACAGTAATAGATCCTATGGTTGTTTTAAGAGGATCTTGAGCTGTTGTTGATGGAAAATTCTCAGTCACTTGGTCTTTCTTTACATCCACACCACCTTTGGAGTCTTGGACTTGACCTTCAAAACTTTGGAAGCTTTTGGAACTTCGAAGTTTGATGACTGAACCTTTGGAAGATTCTGCAGACACTACAACAGACTTCAGTGCTTCGGAAGAACTCCTTTCTTCCGAGACCATTTTCTCTTCCGAGGGTAATTTTCCACTTCTCTTCATCTTAGACATGGAGCTTCCGAAGAAACATGTTTTCCTTTCGAAGCTTGAATCTTCTTAAAACCTTTGAAGTCTTTGTTTTGGTCATATGGACAGTACCTTTAGGATTGAAGGGACAATCCTTGGCAATGTGAGTAGTACTTTCACACATGACACAATTCATCTTCTTCTTCACAAGAGCCTTTTCTTTGGAATAGGACTATCTTTGGTCACATCCCTTCTCCACCTTCATCTTTGTAGATGATGAGACAATCCTCTTGGGCTGAGGACTGTGCTTAGAGTTTGATGGTCCAGGCTGTGCAGCAGTGGTACACAGCAGATCAGTCTTCTTCTTGCTGTTGAGATGAGTTGAACAAGAACCATAACTCTTAGCAGAAGAGTTTTGGTTGATGTCTTCAGTCCCTACCACTTTAAACCCTGCAGAGATAAAAACTTATTTCTGCTTAGAGTCAAAAGTAGCCTTGATCTCTTGAGCCTTCCTTGCCTTTCTTTTGCTCTTTCTGATCAAGTTCTTTATCATGGACTTGGTCATCACAGTCTTCACTTTCTCCTCAGAAGGATAGTGGCCCTTCTTGGAATCCTCCTCTTCACTCTTTTCAGAGGGATTCTTCACTATCTCTTCTTCACCCTCTTCACTCAAAGGATCTATGAGAGGAAGCTCATCTTCACAAGTTCCACACCTAGGAGATCTTACTAACAAGATTATGTGTGGAGGAGCTATCTCATTGGATCCCAGTCCCTGCCTGTTTTGATAGCACACTTTGTTATGCAAGGATGAGGATATCATGTTCTTGAAGATCTCTTCTTCAAGAACACTCTTTTCTGCCCTGGCTTTACTGATCACAAGCTTAGCCTGCACTCAGTTAGCTTGGTTATGAGATCTTTGATTTGAGTCCTAAAATCTGTGTGTTCATGTTTTAGAACTGAAATGGTTTTCTCTAAGTCCTCTATTTTCAGCTTATAATCATTTTTAGATTTTCTAAAATCAGATTGTAAAATGTTTAAGGACTCAAGGTCAGATCTCAGTTCCAAGTTGTAGGACTTGTATCTGTTAACTTTAGCAATGCATTCAGGAGTACAGAGATGTTCTAATACCTTGGCTTCATCATGATCTTCCATTAGTGCTTGGTTTGGAGAAGCATCTTCCACCTGAAAGCTCCAGTCAAATCCTCCTTCTTCAACAACAACATCAGCTTGCTGCTTTGACTTCTCATTCTGGAGAGCTTTGTCAGTGTAATTTGGTCTGGATTGTGTTTGGCCACTATTTGTTCTAGGTGCCTTACACTCTCTGGAAAAGTGGCCCATCAAGTTACAGTTGTAACACTTGACTTTGCCTTTGTCCAGTCCAAACTTTCCACTGGTTGCATTACTTGGAAACTTCCTTCCAGTTCTCTTGTAGAACTTCTTGGCTCTGTGAGTGAGAAGAGCCATCTGCTGGACTATTTCCATATATTCTAGATCATCTGGATGGATACAGTCCAGGTCTTCAAGAGTGAAAAGAGAGTTGCCACAGCTTTCATCAGAAGACACAAAAGCTTGAGAAGAGCTTATCTCTTGGAATGGGCTCCCTTGAGTGTAGTTCTCCCTTGGTGTCTCTAGGAAGGTGATAAAAGGACCCTTTGGTGAATTGTCAGGGTAGCATAAGAGATGATGTTTGGGTTCTATGCTATCCCTTTCATCACATGTAGGGCTGAACCCATTTGATTGTTGGAGTTGCCAGATGAACCTTACATGTTCATCTCCATTTGGTAGCCACTGAGAATCCCATATAACTCTGTCAGAGTAAGAGTTTTGAGATTTTAAGTTCTCTTGATCACCACATAGTAGTGTGTCCATTGCCTAGGAAGTGAGGACATGAACTTCCTTACAATGTCTCTGTTTTCAAGAGAAACTCCTCCATCCATTAGGGTATCCACAATCTCAACATACCTGAAATACTGCTGAGTCATGGTTTTACCTGTTTTGAAGGTGAAGTTTTCAAACTGCTGCTTCAGGAGATCCTTCTTGTTCTCCTTGGCTTCAGAAGAACCTCATACATCAATTTCAGTGCATCCCATAACTGCTTGGCTGTTTTGCACTTCTTGAAACCTTTGTATACAGAGTTTGGAAGGGCAGTGTAAAGAGCTATCATGGCTTATAGTCTATCTCTAATCTCTTCCTATCTTCATCAGAGTAGTTAGCCACATCTTTTGGAATCATACCAGCACCAGTAGCAGAAGGGGTGCTTGGTATGAAAGGTCCATTCTCAATAGACTCCCATATTCTTGAATCAAGAGACCTGATAAAACTTCCATTCTTAAACACCAGGTATCAAACTCATCAAGAGTGATTAGTGGGGACTTGTTCATGGTTCCAGTTTCCATATCAGTTTTGGAAATGGCTGCCATTTGAAAAGTTTAGTATTTGTGTGTGTGAGGGATCTTAAGATGGTGAGATCTTATATCAAGAGCCTGAAACGCTCTGATACTAATGCAGGATCGTTGAAGGGTTATAGTTACAACACACAACACAAAGAGGAGATTAACTAAACTTTAATCGAACAGTAAACTGGATTAACCAAGATAAGATACTAAGAACACAAGTAATGCAAGAGACAGAACACAAAGACACAAAGAACACAAGTATTTGGTTTTCAAGAATGCAGTATATTGTCTTCTCTATGCTCTATTACAAGTGTTACAAAAGCATATTCAAAAGATACAAGAACATGAGATACTTATACTACATCCTACAGGCGGGTATACTTTGAAAGCCAACTGGATACAATTGACTAGACACAAACAAAATCAATTGTAGAGTCAAAAGGCAGATTGCCTTTTGACTTGTGACTATGACATGCCATAGCTCATATCCTTATCTATTACAAAAAGGATAAAGTATATAAAGTAGAAAGTTACAGACTCAAGACCTCAATGTACAGTTACCAAAAGCATGGACCTTTTCACCAACTCATGTAAGTTGGTGACCTTACAGAGGTGCAGCGGAAAGGTGTCCAGCTTTATGGAACAGTACATCAGATAAAGCATGTTACTAAAAGTCTTCGGAAGAAATCTGTCTTCTTGAGTTGAAGCTTTGGAAGACTTTGTCTCTGAGGCTTCGGAAGACTTCATGTTTGGCTTCGGAAGACATTGGTATTGGCTTCGGAAGATATTGGTCTTGGCTTCGGAAGATTTCACACTTAGAGTATTTTTCTGTTTTATGTGTGAAACTTTCTAAGCTTCTTCTTTAATGCACTTGTGCAGCATGCAGGAAGACTTAAGATGTTTAGGTTGCATCAACCTTTTCATTAATCTCTACATCAACCTTTCTCCTATCATGTCGTATTCACATTCCTAGTCCTCATAGAAAATGTCATAAACATAAAAGTGAGGGGAGAGCTATAACCAAGGATGTCAATTTTGTCACAACCATACGTTAAGACACGATAACATTCATGTCCTAAACACGTTAAATACAAGTTAACATGCTAAAACCTGTTAATAATTTATTTATATTTTTCTCTTTTAAAATAACTAAATATACATATAGTCAACCGTCACACACATCCTCATCCTCATCAATCAATGTGGAGCAGTCGCCGGCCACATCCTTTGAAAACTTTTAAACACTACTGCAAATATAGTTTAATTTAGTTGCATCTGGTTCATATCTTATTTATATATTTCAAAAATCATTATCAATTTTATTGGAAAAAGATGATAAATGTAGCAAAAAGTGAGGAGTTTCTTTATAGTCCATAATCCGGTTTCTAAACATGTCATTCCGTATTCATCTTTTTTTAACAGGTTCGTGTTCGTTTTTGAAAAAATAACACGATTAGTTATCGTGTCGTGTTCGTGTCTAGCATATCAGATCATATATCTTATTGTGGCGTGTGTTGTGTACGATGTGTTATGTCAACCCTAACTATAATGCTTAATAGATTTGTGTTTAAACAACATTCTATTATCATATATATACTCATTTGCTAATATCAGTATACTTTATACTACATGACAGATATCACCTCCTACGTGAAACACAACATCCACTTTATGTTTTATTTTTTTCTATTCTAACAACTTTTCTTCTTACTATACACATGGGTCTATTTCATTTACAAGTTGTGGGTTTGGTCATCGGTAAGTTGTGTGACATGAAGGACCTGGGTTTGATCCTTGCTGCAAATTACATTCCAAGTGTTTTTGTTTTCCTTTTCTTTGGGCTTTTAATATAAAAGTTTTTAGTTAGGGCTTATTTTTTGGTGTTTTATAAAGAATTAATTACTTATGGTTTGAGTTAATTACATTAAAGGTCATTGTGATTAAGACTGATTTTATTTTCGGTCCACAGGTTTGAAAAATTAAAAGATCGGTCCAGATGTTTGAAAAAACGTATCACAAAAGGTCCCTCGAATGGAAGTATGTTATCTTTTTTCCGTTAACTTTTTAAGAATAATCATTATACTCTTGTGAAAAACAAAATAAAATAAGATTAACATAATAGAGTGACCCACGATAAAAAAGAAAGCCCATTTAATCTTACTTTGCCTTCCCCAATCGCCTCTCCCACCTCCGACACTGTCACTCCTACCGCCTGTCGCCACCGGCACTCCCACCGTCGACCCTCATCGATCGCCACCTCCCCCTCCCTTTGTCCTAGGTCACATCATGTAAAGAAAGCTACTGTTAGCAACCGGAGATGAGGCTGAAGACAAGGATGAAGGGAGGAGGTGGTGGGGTATGATTTGGTGCAGTTGAAAGTAGTGTAATTTTATGTTACGTTTTATCAAAACCCTGGACCGACTTTGTAATTTTTCAAACCTGGGGACCAAAAGTGAAAACAAACCTAAGCATAAAGATCTTTCATGTAATTAACAGTATATGTTTCATCTAAACTTATTATCTGTTTTATTTTTCATATAAAGTATAATCAACGGTCTAGCCATAATGCACACATTTACGATGGTTCGTTTCTTATATAAAATTTCAAATGTTATTAACACATGTCAAGGTCACGAATCTCTTACATAAAGTTACGAATATTATCATTGGTATTGTCGTAATTCACGGGTTTGCAACAACTTTATTTCTTATATATTTTTTTCGAATGTTATAGTTACATATAAAGATACGTGTATTATCAACTGTCCACTTTTAGCTTGCAGGTTCATGACAACATTTCAAAGTGAGGTTTTCTCATGCATCCTTAATCACATTAATGCCATCATACACCACTGCTACAACATATTGGTCACTTGCTTCTTCTCGGATTTTCTTCTTCTTCTGGTTCACGAAAATTCACATAAAATAACATACGAATTTTTGATCTCGTCTGAGTTGTATCCGATTGATTTATTCGGGTGAACCATCGAATAATTTCGATCTTTGTAAAACACTTGGATAATCTGAGAGTTTTGAAGATCACTTTCAGATCGAAATTATCTACTATTGAAGATGACAGACATAGATTCTGTGAAAGACATAATGTAAGGCCCCGTTCCCGGGACGCTCACAGCTGGTCAATCATCGCACGTAAAACATATAATTACATTAACTTTAATAAAATATTACAGCGGAAACATTAAAACAACATTTTATTTCATTATAAATTCTTTTGCAAATTAATACAACATTCATTACAAAACATCGTTTGTTCACATTACAATGCAAAAACATTGTACAAGGGAATGCCATCCAAAATGAGCCAAGTAGCCGCCCCGTGCCATCCTCAGCAACCATTACCTGCTAACTGAAAACATATAAAAGTCAGTGTTGCTGAGTGAGTTCTAGTTTTAAAATAGCATACTCTACTTTCGTTTAAAACCGTTCTTTACTTTCGTTTAAAACCGTTCTTTACTTTCGTACATGATCACACATCATACGTACACATAGATAATATAATTATTATCTTTATCATTCATTCGTTAACTTTCGTTCATTCATCGCACATCATTATCATTCACTTTCATTCGTAAACTTCCTTACTTTTCTTTCGTACGTTTATTACTTCCGATGACATGTACATGACCCCGAACATTATGCACGAAGCTGGTTACTAGGCCTGAGGTCTTTCATACACCTCGATCATTATGCATGAAGCTGACTCCAGTACCTAGGGCAAGTACACTCATCACTTATCTTTTCTCTTTCATTCCGGATCAATGCCATATGCCATACCCCAAACATTATGCACGGAGCTGGTTACTGTGCCTGAGGTCTTTCATAGACCTCTAACATTGTGCATGAAGCTGACTTCAGTACCTAGGGAAAATGGTGGGGATCCCATACATATGGTCAATCACAAGGATTAGACCCCAGTGTGCATCCTTTCGGGGTAGCTAACTCACACATAGTTGAGCTAAAACTCTTCATTGGGTGTGAACCTCCTTTTAGTGCTTGCAAGACTTTCTTATTTTTAGTCATTCATTAATGCATGTATTCTTTCATTACGTTCCTCTTTTCATTATCTTCCACTTTACGTTACATAATACTTTCATTTCATTCATCAATTATTCAACGTAAAGCCATGGGAAAATAAGCATACATAGCAAGGAACACGAACATAACTATACAAAACATCACCATACAAGGCACTATCACACATTAGATAACAATCATCATACATGCCATAACATACCCCTTCCATCATCAAAATTCAACTTACTTCATCCCCGGGAAAGTCCCAAGTCAAGGCCTACATTTCACTTTTCCCCAAAAATCAGAAAAATAGTCTAAGTCTTTAGGCGCATGGGCACTATGCAGGCGCATGGGGGACACTTAGGCGCATGGGGAACTTTCAGGCGCATGGGCACTATTGGGGTGCATGGGCAACACTTATTTATTATGGTCATATTCTAAGCGCATAGGCACAATGCATGCGCATGGGGGGAATCTAGGCACATGGACACTTAGTAAATTTTAGCCTATTTCTAGGCGCATGGGTACTGTTTGCGCGCATGGGTACTGTTTGGGCGCATGGATACTGTTTGGGCACATGGGAACACTTAGGCAATTATTTCTGTTGGGCGCATGGGCCACTATTTAGGCGCATGGGCAGTCTATAACACACTTTAACATCATAATTCAGTTCCCAATCATCACCTATCATGTTCTAAGCTTAAATCATACATCGTAAGCCTTAGAAACACAATCATAACATCATCACAATCATAAACACACCCAAATCAAACCCCACCTGCAAACACATACACATATACAATCGGGTAAAAACCCATTCATACATGCAGCTCCAGCCCTAAATCAGTTTAAAACCAAGTAAAAAAGGGGTTCGAGAACTCACCTTTGACAACTTTCGGATGAACTTCTTCCACAACCCGAATGCAAATGAGTTCTACCACCTACATACCCACCAAACACACACAACCGAACACGCAAACACACATAAGCATACAACCGAGGCTAAGGCTAGTTAAGAACATCTTAAAACCATGAATTCTTACCTTGAATTCGATCTTTTTCTTCTCCTCTTCAAACACCCAAGAGTTTCTGCTCTTTCTTTCTCTAAAACCCGAATGAAATGATGTGTGAAGAGAGTGTTGGCGACCATGCCACCTTTATCACCAACTTTTAAAAGTTCTATCCTTTTGACACTTTTAACCCCTCAACTTGGGTTTTATTATGTTTCTTTCTTTTTCTTCTCTTTATTCTTTCTTTACTTTCATATCTTTTAAACAAAATAACCGGGTGTTACACATGACAAGCAAATTCACAAAACTGGACAAGTTTGAAGAATAAGACTTTCGAAGATGGCAGAAGAAGATGCATTTTCTGTTGACCACTCTGAAGGTTGTGTATGTTCTAAGTACCCCCATGCCAGAATTGATGGAAAACAAGACTATGGAACAGACTAGGAGGCGATGCAAGTGGAGAATGATGATTACATCTGTCGTGGTCACATCTTAAACGATATGTCTGATTCCCTGTTTGATATCTATCAAAATGTTGAATCTGCAAAAGAACTGTAGGATTCCCTTGAATCCAAATATATGGTAGAAGATTCTTCAAGTAAGAAATTTCTGGTTAGTAATTTTATAAATCACAAGATGGTGGATTCAAGACCTGTCATAGAACAATATAATGAACTATTAAGGATTCTGGGACAGTTTGTTCAGCATGATATGAAGATGGATGAATCCATCTCGGTTTCTAGTATAATTGACAAACTGCCTCCTTCTTGGAAAGATTTCAAACATACTTTGAAACATAAGAAGGAGGAACTGAATCTGGTCTAACTTGGTAGTCATTTCCGAATTAAAGAGTCTCTAATGGCTTAAGAGGGTTACAAAGTTAAGGACAAAAACATGGCTAAACCTTCACAAGTAAACATGGTGGAAGAAGATGAATCATCAAATAATGCTAACAAGATTAAAGGCAAACAAAAGTTTAAAGGTAACAACAACAAAGCCCCCAACAAGAAGCCAAAGTTAGCATGTTGGAAGTATGGCAAACCTGGTTATTTCAAGAAGGATTTTCAGGTTGGTAAAGACAAGAATGATGTTGGTCTAAGTGGATATAAGGATTCGAGAAAGCAACAAGGTCAGATTTTAGTTCCAATTATAATTTGGGTGAGAATTATGTATCACTAATTTCTGAATCATTTTATGTGCAGGATGATGATGTTGCTTGGTGGGTTGATTCGGGAGCAACTAGTCATGTGTGTAAAGATCTTCATTGATTCAAGGACTTTCAACCAATTGAAGATGGATCATTATTAAAAATGGGCAATGTTTCAACCGAACCAATCAAGGGATTAGGAAATGTAAAGCTTGTGTTTACTTTTGGAAAATGTTTAGTATTAAATAAAATGTTGTATGTACTTGGGATTCGAAAGAATCTGTTGTTTGGTATTGTATTAAATAATTGTGGTTACAAACAAGTGTTGGAAAGTGATAAGTATATCTTGTCAAGACATGGTACTTTTATTTATGTTGAATTTGGATATTCTTTTGGTAATGATTTTACATGTATCGCTTCATCTAGTTCTAGTAATAATATAAACAAATTGGAATTATGGCATGCTAGACTATGACATGTTGATTATAAAAGGCTAAAAGATCTGTCTAAAATGAGTTTAATCCTTGCTTTCGATATGAATAATGAAAAATGAAAGACATGTTGACTAAGAGAACTAGACAATCTTTTAATGATGTTATTAGGGAAAGTATAGTTTTAGACCTCATACATAGTGATTTATGTGATTTGCATGCTACACCATCATTAGGCAATAACAAGTATGTTATTATGTTTATTGATTATGCATCTAGATATTGTTATATTTATTTATTGCATGCTAAGGATGAAGCTCTTGATAAATTTAAAATTTATAAACAAGAGGTAGAGCTTCATCAAAATAGATTGATTAAAACTCTTCGAACTGATAGAGGAGGTGAGTATTATATCCGGTGTAGTTCCGATCCACTGGTATAATACATCAAACTACATCTCCTTATACACCATAACAAATTGGTGTAGCAGAACGAAAGAATAAAACATTGAAAGAAATGGTTAATTTTATGTTGTCCTATTTGGGTTTAAGTGAAGGATTTTAGGGTGAGGCAATGTTAACAACCTGTTATCTATTGAATAGAATTCTAAATAAAAAGAACAATGCTACCCCATATGAACTTTGGCACAAAAAGCCCCCAAACTTAAACTATCTTAAAGTTTAGGGATGTAGAGATGTTATGAGGCTTACCGAACCCAAAAGGAAAACTTTAGGTGAAAGAGGTATAGATTGCATCTTTATTGGATATGCTCAACATTCTAAGGCTTATAAGTTTTATGTTTTAGAACCTAATGATTATGTATCTATAAACTTGGTTATAGAGTCAAGAGATGCAATATTTGATGAAGAAAGATTTACTTCTATACCTAGACCAAAGGATGTGATTTCCAACGTTTCTCAAACTGATAATACATTTGGTAGTTATTCGGTTAATAGCAAATATGTACCTTCTACTAGAACTAAACCAAGGAAAAGTACAAGAGCAAGAAAAGCCAAGTCTTTTGGTGATGATTTTCAACTTTATTTAGTTAAAGGATCAAGGAATGAGATTAGATCTCAATATCAATATTGTTTTAATATTGATGAGGATCCAAAGACTTACAGTGAAGCTATGGTTTCTAGAGATGTTTCATTTTGGAAGGAAGCAATCCAAGATGAGATGGATTCCATTATGCAAAATAATGCTTGGAAGTTGGCTGATTTACCTCCTGGATGTAAACCATTAGAGTGTAAATGGATATTTAAAAATAAAATAAAGGTGGATGGTAGCATAGATAAGCTTAAAGCTAGATTAGTTATCCAAGGCTTTAGACAAAAATAAGGCATTGATTTCTTTGACACTTATGCTCGTGGTGCTAGGATTTCTACTATTAGATTGTTGTTAGCACTTGCAGTTATGCACAATCTTGTAATTCATCAAATGGATGTGAAAACTGCATGTTTAAATGGTGAATTGGATGAGGAGATTTACATGAAACAACTGAAGGCTTTGTTATGCCAGGTAATGAGAATAAAGTTTGTAAGTTGATAAAATCTTTATATGGTCTAAAGCAAGCACTAAAACAATGGCATCAAAAGTTTGAAGATGTTGTGTTGTCTAATGGTTTTGTTTTAAACCAAGCTGACAAGTGTGTATATAGCAAGTTTGACACTTCTGGTAAATGAGTTATAATTTGTTTATATGTAGATGACATGTTAATATTGGTACTGACCAAAGTCAAGTTGATAAAACTAAGGAATTCTTGTCATCTAAGTTTGCTATGAAAGACATGGGGGAGGCTGAAGTGATCCTTGGTATAAAGATCAAACGTGGGAACAATGATATTTCAATTTATCAATATTGAGAAGATTTTGAAGAAATTTAACTTTGAAGATTGTTCTCCTGTAAGCACTCCTATAGATCCTAATCTTAAGCTTCTATCTAATAAAGGTATTGCAATATCTCAACTTGAATACTCAAAAGCTATTGGAAGTCTCATGTATGCCATGATTAACACTAGGCCTGATATAGCCTATGTTGTTAGAAATATTAATGGATTTACTAGTAACCCTAGTTCACATCACTGGCAAGCTATTAATTGAGTATTTAAATACTTGAAAGGAATAATGAATTATTGTTTAAAATATTCTAGGTTTCCTTCTATTATTGAAGGTTACTCTGATACAAGTTGGATTACAAATATGGAAGATCATTCTTCCACATGTGGATGGAAATTCCTACTTGGAGGAGGTGCCATATCTTGGGCATCGAAGAAACAAACTTGCATTACTAACTCAACAATGGAATTTGAGTTTGTGACATTAGCATCAGCTGGAAAAGAAGCTAAATGGCTAAGAAACTTGATTTATGAAATTCAGTTGTGGCCTAAACTGATATCACCTATATATTAGATGTGATAGTGAAGCCACTTTGGCTAAGGCTTATAGTCAAGTGTATAATGGAAAGTATAGACACTTAGGTGTTAGACATAGCATGATTCGTGAGCTCATCATGCATGGTGTGATATCTGTGGAGTTTGTGAGAACTCAACATAATTTAGCCGATCATCTAACTAAAGGGTTAAATAGAGATCTTGTGCACAAGTCAGCTTTAGGGATGAGATTGAAGTCCACCTAAATCCTCTCATGTTAAGATACCCAATTCCCATCTAGTATAATACTAGATGTTTAGTTCAATTTGGAAAGCTTAACATCTAGAGATTGGAACATATTTGTAGCAACATCCCAAGGTATGTGTTTAGACCTGCAAGTTGAGGAGGTTGAAGTTTAACTTCTTAATAGTTCTTTTGAAAAATTTCATATGCATGTGCAAGAGAAAAAGAGCTACCTATATGAGCATGAAGTTTAGTTGCTTCAAAAAGCTTGGACTTGGCTTTGATATGCTTATGATGGATAAGGGCACAAGGCTAGTAAAATATAGTGTCAAGTAAGAATATATAAGTATGTAAACTTTTGTGTATATTATCTTCATGTATTCGCTATGAATAGCAAGGGTTTAATCCTAAGTGACACCTTGATATTCGAATATTTGGAATGTGTAATATACTAAGATGAAATTCAATCGTTATGATATTTCATTTATGCATAAGTTTGTAGTTTGTGTGAGTTTGTTTTAGTTAATCAAGGATTGCACTAAAATGGGGGAGGAATGTTAGATATTTTAGTGTAACTGGATTGACTAATGACTAATATGATCATAATATCCATAAAACAAGTTAGGAGGTGCGAAGTACACGCTTGTTTGAGTGTATTATGATATTCGATATTGAAAACCTTCTTAGGGGCGAAGCCCCTAAGCAATGGGGGTCCAGGGGCAACACCCCTGGTAGTGGGGTCCAAGGGGCGGCAACCCCTTGCGGGGTCCAAGGGGCAGAGCCACTGGCTAGGGTCGAGCTTAAAATAAAAATAAAATTGATTAAACTGCCAAATATCAGTTTTTCTAGTTATTTTCCCTCCAAAACCGAATGAGATGAGGATATTGGTCACATGCTTCTTCTTGGATTTTCTTCTTCTTCTGATTCACGAAAATTCACACAAAACAACATATGAATTATTGATCTCGTCTGAGTTGTATCCGATTGATTTATTCGGGTGAACCACCGAATAATTTCAATCTGAAAGTGATCTCCACGACTCTCAGATTATCCAAGTGTTCTACACAACACACGGGTAACAAAACTCTTTCTATCACTAATATCCAATCAAGATTCAAGTAAGGCGTTCATTGGTTTAGACATCGATTTATTTGGTTCAGAAACTTATTTTGGGGCCTATCCGAAAACCAACCTGACTAGAAGTAGAAATTTGTCGATCGAATCAAATTAAACCACATAAACAATTTAAATCGATTTAATCGGTTCAGTTACCCTAATAATCTAGTTATTAATTGATTTATTCAATTGAATTAGCTTCAATTCTCTAAAGACGAAAGATTTGTTGAACCGTTAACCTAACCAAAAACTAAATTCACAATTCAGATACAGATACAGTTAGAAACCAAACCAAAAACCAAATTCACAATACAAATATAGTTAGAAACCAAACCTAAAACCGAACTCACAATTCGATATGGTTTCTTCGGTTACAAATTCGTACTGACTTGCAAGTTCCATATAACACAAGGACGTGAATGCAATTAGAGAAAATCACAAATGAGACGAATAAAAGCGCGTGAAATAGAAAGTGTGCGTGTGTGTGTTCAATGATCTTGAGGCTGGGGTTTAAGGTACACAATCAAACACATACAATTTTACTGATAAAATCATCATTGATCACTGTAGATCATCATATGATCAATTGAATCATAACTGCATATGTATGTTCATGAACTCCATCGCTGATGATTCCATCGAATAAGCTATAAACCAGCTTCTTCTCGATTAAGGTATGCTGTATATAGAGTTTGCTTGATTGTTGTGCCGAATTAGTATTTCAATTCTTGTAATTTTGATTGAGATCATTGTCTCTGTGTGTTGACTTCGATCGTATTGAAATATAGTTGAAATTGGAGTTGGTAGTTGTAAACTTGTTATATTTGGTTGACTTAATTGGATAATTGTCAACGGATCGTGAAGGTGAAGCTAAATAGCGACAGATTCACCAGTAGTTTTTAGCTTGTTTGTTTCGTGAATCGTGACTTTTCTCTGAACTTAATTGCTCAAAAGTTTATTTGAATCCAAAATTAGGGTTTGTGATGGGTTTTTTGGAATTTATATGCATAGAATCATGAGTTCAAAGGATAATTCACACACACACACAAACTGACCTTTGATTGATTTTATGTGAATTTGTTTAATTGGAAGTTTATATGATTCAAAAGTTGTGTTCCTTTGAAATATTGTGTTTCTTTCTGTATTTGATGGTTAATGGTCAGTATTCATGGTTTAAAATGTAGTTTATGAAGTTAAGTTAGTAGCTTGGCTTGTTGGTGGAAGTTGTTGAATCCATGAGTCTTTGTTCCTGAGCACAATTAGAATATCTATACTATTGGTCCAAATTTACGATTTTATTGAAGTTAGAAAAATAGCAGGTCTTGTTTGATATATGGAAAAAGCTAATATTCTGTTATCTATATGCTATTGCTAATGTATTGTTTCTTTTTCCTTTGGCAAATTGCAGACGTTTGGACTTTGGAGGGATCTTGTCTCCCTACTTATGTTTTTGAGTTAATATTGTGATATACATCTAAAGTACAGAATAAATGCCATCGCTAAAGATGAAAGTGAAGTCAACCATGGGCTGTTTGAGAGAAAAAAATGGCCTCCATGTTTGTCAAAAGTCAAGCAAGATATCCAAGAACTCTTTGTCACAAGTTAAAAGTTCTCAGCAAGAAACTCAACTTGATAGATACGTTTCTAGTAAAAAGGATGGTAATAACCTACTATCTCTTGTCAACTTTATGTATATTCTATTATACTAACTACATCAATCCTTTTGATGATCTTGTTTTTTACCTCATTTTATTTTCTGCAGTTTTTTCCTGTGGTGAAGCTACTGTGCAGGAACTTAGAACGTCTGAAAATAACTGCTGTGAATTGCTAGATGAAGAAAGTTTTCAGGTTCAGAACTTACTTTCAAATTGTGTTATTTTGTACCCCGAAAGATATGTGTCCCCTCTATTCATCTGCATTTATCAAGATTTACATTTGCGCTCCCTTAATCATTAATAATGTACTAAAATAAGGCTTACAACTCCTAAAATTTTCATATGGATGTTCTGATTATTTGCAGGATTATACAAAAACCAGTTGCTCTTCAGTCATAGAAACTATCTTCTCACCCATCCCAGAGTCCATTGACTATAACAATGACACAACTTCTTCTGGTGATAAAGGTAAATGAAAGTTCTCCACATGCCTTTCAGAAAAATGTCTGGTTGTGCTTTACAAAACTTTTATCTTATTTTTAGTGTTTGGATGAAGTAACTATGATTATGATTATTTAAACATTAGATAATCAGTTTCATAATATTAATGTTACTCATTTACCCACTCTTAGTCAAAGTATTTTTTATAGATGAAATATGAATTGTTATATCTCAAATCTGAATGCTTCAGCGATATATATAATATGCACCTTTTTCGTTTTATCTATTAGTTCTTAAATAATCAGAATTTTCCAAACACTTGAACAGCTAAATATCTAAATATTACCTACTCCAAAGAGCATAACTAAGCACTTCTAATCGCTATCTCCTAATAACACGTTATTACAGTTAACTATCTGATATTATGTGATAATCAGTTTTAAAGTCAAATTCGAGCTCTAACAGTCTTCTTATTGTGTCTATATAGGGATTGAAAACAGTCTTGAAGTCTCAGGAGAAAAATATAGTGATTGTATAAATGAAAACTCATATGGATATCAAAGTTGTAACAACTCAGATATCTTCATTTCAGACATTACAGTCTCCAGCTCATCCATTGCAGAAGAAACTTGCTTAGCAAATCATGAACGTGATGAATCAAGCATATTTTTAGATGATGTATATATGATGCTTCCTTCTCTTGAGGATAGCTATGATTATGATGACAGCATAAAAAATTGCGCAGAACCTGTAATGGCTTTAGAAGAATCAAATTTATATATGCCAATCCATCAGCTGAGATCATGCAATCAGGAGCCAGATGTTAATAGCTATCCTGAGTGGGATCAAGCAGAATTTTTTGATCCACAAATGTTCATAAAAAATTTGCTTGATTTTTCTGAAGTGGAAACAAATTTATGTCCCACCGTGTTCGCTTCGGAAAGAAAAACTGTCACACTGGCACTTGATTTAGATGGTATGTAACATTTTGATTATTGCAAGGATTGTCACACAATTTACTTAAAATGATTTTTGACTTTTCTCTGGTTAACTCTAGAGGTGGCATTTTTACTATACTCTCTAACAGGTCAAACTAAATAAACAAACAAAGATGCCCAATGAAATTTTACCCAATCAGTAGGGTCTAAGGATGGTAAGATAAGGGCAAACCTTACCTCTACCCCACCTAGACGGTAAGATAAGGGCAAACGTTACCTCTACCTCGTGACATAGAGAGGCTGCACCTAGACTAACAAGTCGAATTGTAACATAAAAAGATAGCTAAAAATACGAGGGTCAAATGGGTTGGAAGTCAACGAAAGTGTGTTTTTAGTGCATACCTCCTAATACATTCTTCTAATAAAAAATTAGATTGTTTTTTGAAGGATATGATCTTTGTAATCATGTTTGAAGCTTGTCATGTATATTAAGCTTTTAACATTTTGGACAACAAGCATTTCTGGAGAACCCAACCCAAGTCGATCTGGTTCAATTCCTAACCTGTTTTTGACCCTTTACCATACCTGCTGCATCCACTCATCTGCCACCTCTAGTTGATGCAGGCTGATATTGTTTTACACATTTCTTGACTATGACTTGCTGACTTTGGCATATACAGAAACACTGGTCCACTCTTCGTTAGAACGCTGTGATGATGCAGACTTCAGTTTTCCAGTAATTGTTGATTCCAAAGAGCATACAGTTTATGTGAAACAGAGGCCTCACCTTAGACATTTCTTGGAAAAGGTTTCAGAAATGTTTCAAATTGTGGTTTTTACTGCCAGCCAAAGCATTTATGCGAAACAACTTTTGGACATATTGGATCCAGATGGAAAAATAATCTCTCGTCGAGCGTATAGAGAATCATGTATTTTTGCAGATGGAAGTTATATCAAGGATTTAACAGTTCTAGGTATTGATCTTGCCAAGGTGGCCATAATTGATAATTGCCCACAGGTAATTTTTGGTTTACTTTTTCTAATTTAATATTAGTTTCACAGAGGTGTCAATTTTGATCCTTTTACTTACACATTGGTCAATTGGGGTTGTGTTTTATCTCAAGCGGTTATAATGGGTCAAGCCGGAAAAAATGCTGTATTAGAAATTGGTCTAACAAGCTGTAAGTATACCAAAGTCTAGTTTTATTGCATGAAACCCTTACAACCATTTTATTTGAAGCTTTAGGTTATTAATGCATTAACATTGTTTTTTAACAATCATTAATACACTAGTCATATTTAAAAAGGGACAAAAAAAAGTGTGTGGGTCTACACGACCTGCTCGGTTTCCTGGATACTAAAAATGACTGGTTTGGCTTTCCGTTGGTGCATTCCCGTTCTTATCGCCAATTTTCATCTCCATGTCCTGTTTCATGTATTCTGAGACTCAACATCATTTACTAAAATTAAAGTATTTTTATGAACATTTTTTTGGTCTATAGTTCTTAATTTTCTTATTAAGAGTTAGTATATCAAATATGATTACTAAAACTATTATTTCATTAATAGTCTAACTTGGTTAAATGTTTAGGACATTATATCCATAAAAAATACAGTTGGGTGAATTTTGACCAATTTCCTTTTATGCTAATATTTTTGGATTGTGTAAAAATCGTCAACCTTTGCTGGTTTTAGGTTTTCCAGTTGCAAGTGAATAATGGGATTCCAATAAAGAGTTGGTTTAATGATCCATCGGATTGTGCTTTAATCACACTACTACCCTTCCTGGAGACTCTAGCAGATGCTGAAGATGTTCGTCCAATAATTGCCAAGAGATTCGGTAACAAGGAATAAACACCCCTTGGATTCCATTATATCACATGACACCTCTATTTTACAAATTTTAGATGCTCATTACCACTCCTTGTGATCGTAATATAATCATCTACATAAAGAAAACATTGTTTCTCTCTCTTTTGGATATCTCACTTGGTGTTTTGTCTAATCTGTTCTAGGTTGTAGCTTTCAGTGTACAGTTATAGTATCTTAGAAATTGCAATCAAGTGTGTTTTTTATATTATTTGTCTAACGGTATCCTTAGACTACTTATCTTGCCGAGGTTATAATGTCATAGGACTGAGAGACTAATAAGAATAAAGTTTATGTTTTCTTTATTGGTGCTGAAGGCTGAGATACTCTGAACGTTAAGAGGCAATGGATATAGAATCATTAAGTCTGTTTGACAAATAAACTAATATCAACTTCAGAATTTCTGTAGTCCCATTAAACATTTGTTGTATACATGCATATGATTCGATGGGTTTTGGAAACATCACTTTTAGCAAACTGAGTTACTTTCTTTATAATTTTTAGATGCCTATGTGCAGGTGAAATGAGGATCTTTAATGGATTGATAACCCAATGCAATTCTAATAGGTATTATTATTCTTTTTAATTATGAATTCCCTGCCTGTAGAATCACAAAGAGGTACATTTTTGTTGACTTTTCATGGATGTTGACTGCTTTTATTCTTATAGTTTTTTAGAAGGCCCTAACCCTTTGGGTTAATTTCTAACAGGTTTGTTCCCTTGTAGATACTAAAGGTAGGTTTGTGTTGTCTTCTTATAGGTTTAACAGTTTGAAACTATAATTTTGACTTTGAAGAATTAGTGCTGTATTGATGTCTTGTTTTATGTTGACTTTTAACAGAGAGTTTTTTGCTGACTACTGATAGTTTCAAAGTCCCTAAACCTTTCTGTTGGTACAATACTACAATGATATTGTAATTCATAAGGATTTATATTTTGGTTTATCCGTGTTATAAACTTATAATATTATATGTTTCATCATTGTATGATGTGTGTTCTACCGTAAATGTTTTATAGCATCTCAGACTTGGTAACAAATTAATTTTGCTCATGGACCAAAGACGTCTTTCGAGATTATGGATCTCTATGATCCGAACGATGGATTTCGTGTTCGCCTAATAATAATCGTTTTGTCTTATGATTTGAGACTTGTTATACATATGCTTGTGAGTTTTGGTACATGTTCCTTTACACATTCATGTGATTAAACTTGTGGATTTAAACACAAAATATTTTTTGAATTAAAAATTGAATTTTTTGTTATCCTAGTATTAGATAAACAAAAGGTTTTATGCGATGCTATTACCATTGCAATAGTCCATCATTCCCCCGCTTGGTTGGTGATTAAAATGTGAGGTTTTAAATGTATTTAAAATTAAATTTTGGTGGTTGATGGGTGAAGAAAACAATAATATTACCGTTGCAATCGTCCATCATGTCGTGACCAGCAGCATGGACCTGGGCCATGCCCCAACTTCATTATGGGTGTAACAGTGTCGGGGGTGCGGGTCGACTTATCTGGCACCCAACCACACCCTCTTGCGCGGCCATAACACATGGTCTTAATAAGCACTGAGCTCGGGATTGCTAATCCGGATCTAACGTCATCATTTGCACCTTTTTACTAGAAACCATATAACGGCAAAGTAATTTTTTCTTAACAACTTTTTTACTTCTAAATAAATCTAACTTGTATTTACAAGGATTTTACCTCACGTTACATATATGAGTTATAATCATCAATACCACTAGACTACAAGGTTATGAGCAATTGAATATGATAACCAAAATAATGAAGAGATGAACAGTGGATTAAGTAAAGACATGACATTCTACGTACCTAAAAATGAGAAAATTTTCAAAACAAACACATACATGAAAATGTGTTTATTTTTGTTAGTGTTATAAAAGAATTATGTTATTATTGTGATACAAGCAAACCAAGTTGCTTAAATTGTGTAATTTAGTACATCATGATTATATATATAATAATGTAAATTACATGTTAACAGTAGTTTTAATTATGTGCTAAGCAAGGTTGTGGAGTTTATGTGAAAGTATACTAATGTGATATAGAATGTTCATAGTTGATACATCAAACCTATCTCTATTATCAAAATTTAAAAATTGATTAAAAACATATCTTTATTAGATTCATTATTTCTAAATCCTGTCATCAAATTATAAAAGATTAGAATAGTAATTTATCAAAATTAGGGAGTTACTATTCACCCCTATCAAATTCTTGTGAGTGTATAAAAAAAGAAAATTAAATTAAAAGAAAATAAGTGTTTGTAAGTAAGATGAAGATAAAGATAGAAAATGAGATATGAAAGGTTTTTTTGAAAAATAATATATAAATTTAGTGGACGGTTATTATAATTTCAATTATGAAAATATGAATGATGAATTCATTGTGAATACTAATAGATTACCATCAAGAGTCAGTTGGTTTATTTTTTATGCAATAGATAGTGTTTTGATCCAAATTAGAATGAAGCTAGGGCCATTAACCTTTAAGTGATATCAAAGATGGAGATATTCACATTAGCATATGTGACATAACATATTATGGCAGAGAAAAAAGATTAATTATGCAAAGTAAGAAAAGGGTACTTTAAAGTTTAAACTTAGTTTTATATTGGACATCAAAATAAATTAATAAATTATAAATTTTGAGGAAGTTATTTGTTTAACGGTATATAATTTGAAAGTTGAATGTAGTTTGAATGTTTACAGAAGAAAGTATGGTTTTTTGAACAAAGAAAATCGGCTCTTTGCCTCGATATCCAAATGAGTCAAATCCTAATCAAAGTAAGCTCGGCTCTTTGACTTATTCCTTTGGCTTCATACTCAAATAGACTATAACTATATGACCGTTTATATAATTAAAACCAGAATTATAATGTATTAAAATTAAAATTATGACCCAATATTATAACATAGAAATTCACATAGACCTTTGATTATATGGCTACTTTAACCTTTTATAAATAAAAAGCAAATAGAATAATATATAGGAATAAATCAATCATATCAAAATAGCTTTCTCATTTTAAAGAGTTAATAACTTAATATAAGCAAATTAAAAAAGTTTTCTTTTAGTGTTTTTATATATATCAAAATGTATAAAAAACAAATTTAAAAATGTTTAAAATAAACATATTGGCTTGACGAGCCGGCTTGACTTAGTTTTCACAAGCCGAACTCAAGCTCTGTATATTTTAGCTCGTTGAGTCGGTTTGTTTTGTAAGAGAGCCGAGCCCACTTTAGCTTAGCGAGCCTCGGTTTGTGAACACGACAAAGCTCGGGTTGTAAACAAACCATGCTTGAGGCCACTTTTGCTCGAGTTGATAGCTATAAACTTATGCGATATGTGTTTTTAGCAAACAGTCTGACATTATTATCCTTTCATCATGTATGAAAGGAACTCATGATTTAGTAATGGTGAAGACTCTTTGACCTAGTTTTTTTTGTCTTGTGCAAATCATTTTAAATCACATTATGTGCCAATTGTATACATCCCTATATTATTATAATTATTGTTTTCTATGCTTATGATTTATAACGTGTTTTTGTAATAGTTATAACTTTAAAGATATAACACTAAACCATAAAATTTGTTGCTACAAGCCTACAAAACATATACAAGTCATCTTTTAAAAAGAATCAAATTTATAAAATGACATTCAAAAATAGAATATGCATCTTTTAAGTCTCTTTTGCATCTTTATTCTTCTTTTTGGTGGGAGTTGTTCTTAGGCATGGGAACTTTATCTTCTTCTCACCCCACTTACCTTTAAATGTTTTATTCATTATATATGTAACTTTTTTTAATTTAAGTATATGTCTTGTGTTTATTTTGTTTGTTTTATGTACATAGAACATTGTATTATGATAATACACAAAATAAAATAAATTATTTAGATTTTCACTGTAAAATTTATAAAATCGAAAAAATGATGTTTATTCTTTTTGACACATATTAATCTTATTATTGATTGATGTCCTAATGAACATTATTTTTATGTGTTCCACTGTCTTCCACTTGTTACCTAATGTGTCTTCTTCAGGACTCCTTGCATCTTTGTTTCTACTTTACTGCACTACTATTGCATCTCTATTTTAAGATTTAAAATCTTACAAATGTCAACGATAATTCACTTGCCTCGCTATATCCCTTGTTTCCTAAAATTAATAAATACGAATGTATTTTATTATAAATATAACCTATTTATATATAGGTTATGTATAGATCATATTACTTACACAAGTATGGATGAACGATATAAAAAATATATATTAAGAAATTAGTTTGGTGATATTTTTGTACATAAGCTACACATATCACGTAATAAGTATAAATATTCAAATATGGCATGTTTAATAAATCATTAACATGTTAAACAAATAAGTTATTAAAGTTTTATTTATAACGGGGATGCTTAGATTTTAAAAAGGATTATTAAAAATTATTAACATATAAAATACTAGCTTTAGTAAACCTGTGTATAACATGGATTGAATAATAAAATATTAAATACAATGAAAATCTATAAGTCATAAAGTTATATTCTAAAATAATTATGATTGATATCTTCTTTATTATATATAAGGAAAATTTTTTATTATTACAAAGGTTTTAAAATAATTAAAATGGGATTTATAATCAGAAAAAAAATTTAAATGAATATTTTTTAAAAAAATTCTTATTATAAATCCCAATTCTATTTATTTTTTATTTATACAAATTTTATTTTATAAAACATCAAATTTAAAATATTTTTTTATTTTATAAAATGATTGATATTTTAGAAAATTTATTTAATAATTTATTTTATTAAAAATAACATTAATAAGATATATCTTCTTATTTTATGAAAAAACTATTTTAATTTAAAAAAAATTAAGTAATGTTATTAGTAATTAATGTGATTATTAAATAGGAGAGAGAAACAAGAATTCTTTAAGAATAAATATGATGTTGACATGTGTATATTTAAGTTATTTTTTATTATAATAGAAAGATTGATAAGTTGATTTTTATTTTTCATATAACTATTGATGTCGAAGTAAAACTAATTTTCTCTTAATAGTTAATACCATTTACCAACAATTATTTCCAAGGCCACTTTGGTTATTACTCCCAGCTACTCATTCTTCCTTTCTCCACTCTTGATATTTTTTTCCCTTTAAGCCCTAATATATAGAACCAAGTTTGTTGGGGAGAACGGAAGATAAAAGAACAAAAAAGTTCCAAAACATTAACTATAAAAAAGTTTTTTTCACTTATTGGTTGTTTAAATTGTTACTAAGTTATTATTTATTATTTATGTTCGCAAATGAATAGTAAACGTGTTGACCTTGAAAAAAGATCTAAAGTGTAACATTTTGTCTTAACTTGGAACAGGATGTCACGTTAAATGTAAATAAAACATTTTAAGTCCAAACGAATATTTAATTACGAAGGCCGAACAAACGTCAACTTATAAAGTCTATAAACATTCACCAAAATAAATACTAAATCACAAGTTCAAAATTTTATGAAATTAAAGAAAAAAAGTCTCCAAGCATGTGTCCCAACTCCATCTAGCTCTCATCACATAATTTCGATCAACCCTAATTACCTGCCGCAGAAACAAAAAAACGACTGAGCTACAAGCTCAATGCGTAGATGCAAATAACAAGAAATAGTATAATATATATTGAATAATAATGTGAGGGCTTAAAAAAGAAACCAAAATTTTAAGTTAATATATCTCCATCGAATTCCACCACATACACCCAAATAAACCGAAGAATAAATGCTGAAGCAAAGAAGGGTTAAGGTTGTTGATACCGAGTTGCCTACAAACAAATATTTGAAAATGCATATCCATGGTGTCAACATACATATCTCATATCGCATATCATAATTGCAGGATCATTGAAGGGTGTAAGTTACAACACAACAACACAAAGAGGAGATTAACTAAACTTTAATCAAACAGTAAACTGGATTAACCAAGTTGAGATGCAAAGAACACAAGTGTATGGTTTTCAAGAATGCAGTATATTGCTTTCTCTATGTTCTATTACAAGTGTTACAAAGCATATTCGAAAGATACAAGAACATGAGATACTTATACTACATCCTACAGCCGGTTATACTTTGAAAGCCAGCTGGATACAATTGACTAGACATAAACAAAATCAATTGTAGAGTCAAAAGGTAAATTGCCTTTTGACTTGTGACTATGACATGCCATAGCTCACATCCTTATCTATTACAAAAAGGATAAAGTACATAAAGTAGAAAGTTACAGACTCAAGACCTCAATATACAGTTACCAAAAGCATGGACCTTTTCACCAACTCATGTAAGTTGGTGACCTTACAGAGGTGCAGCGGAAAGGTGTCCAGCTTTATGGAACAGTACATCAGATAAAGCATGTTACTAAAAGTCTTCGAAAGAAATCTATCTTCATGAACTTGAAGCTTCGGAAGACTTTGTCTCTGAGGGTTCGAAAGACTTCATGTTTGGCTTCGGAGATATTGGTCTTGGCTTCGGAAGATTTCACACTTAGAGTATTTTTTGTTTCATGTGTGAAACTGTTAGGACCTGGTATTTGAATGAAATACCGAATGATTAACGTGTAAACCAAATCAAATAGTGCGGAATCCTATTTGATTGGCGATCCAATCAGTGAGAACGCACGTAGAATCAATTAAGTATTGAATCAAACGTTAAGAATCGATTAGGAATCGATCTACAGCGTTCTATGAACTTGGAGTATCAACTTGGAGGCTTCTGGATGACAAGGGTACGTCTGGAGTTGAAATAGAATGAAAGCTCTAGTTTTTCCACGAATTGGGTTGTATTTATAGGTTAGTACTGTTCATTCGTGCGACTGAACCATTAGTATGGTTCAGTCGTGCGATTGAACCATGCGGTTGATTCATCCGCACGACTGAGTGTTCAGTCGTGCGACTGAGTCAATCTTATGTTACAATCATACGACTGATCCAGTCTCCTGGTTCATTCGTGCGACTGAGTCATTCGTATGAAGTTATTCATGCGTATGGTCCATTCGCATGGGCCATTCGTATGAGAACTTCATTTTGTTAAGTTTGAATGTATTAATTAATATAACATTATATGTAACAATTCAAACAACCACAAACCTAATTAACCAATTTAACATCAACTCATTAATGAATATTAAACATTATAAATAACAAACAATCAATATCATTTCATTAATCATTCCAAACATTATATCAGAATCAGACAAACAAGATCTATTACATTCATATCATGATCTAAGGACATACATGGATCAACAAACTCCCCCTTGGACCTAGATCTCTCTAATATCTTGTTTTCTTCATTACCTCCTCATACTTCTTGTACTTATCCTCTTTTGTGACTCCTGCATGAATCTCAAATGCAAAACAGAGTCTTATGACATTCTGGAACTGGAGGGCTTGTACTATATCCTGCGTATCATAGAACAGTGGCCACTTGTATAGAGTGTAAACATCATTAGCTGACAAGTTGGTAAGCCACATTGGGTCAAATACCCTGATAGTATCCATTTGGCCCTCTTTGTTTAGGACTATGACCGCTTCTCCTGTCCTCCAATCGTAGTACCACCACTTAAAGTGTGGAGTGAAGTCCTGTGGCATTTCCCTGAGTGGGATTCTTGACATCGTGTGTGGAGGACTCCACTTCAACACTATCTTTGGCTTTCGAGTAATGGCATTAACTTTAGACCTTCTGATGTACCTTGTAGGCTGTTGGGGTCTGAAGTTAACCCACCTGGTGTGGTACTCCTTCCTTAGGGCAGCCTCAAACCAGCCTGACATCTTTCTCGGGTCAGCATACAACAGCTTCAGTTTGGCCAGCTGGTTGAGCTCAAAACCTGATAGAGTCTTTAGATCATGTGGAAATCTAAAGTACTCTATGCCCTTCTCTCTCTTAACTGCATAGACATTAAGGTCCTCAAAATATGCCCATGCTATAATCCTGCTTGACACCTTATGATGTTTCTTGACTCTGTAGAGTTTGGTGTAGGCGTCCTGGTTAGGTGCAGCGCGTTGGGCTAACTTCTTCAAAACAGGCAGCCCACTCAGCCTTTCGGATATCAACATCATCATTTGAGGCTTGGGCCGTTCCCTCTGTCTTCTCGACTCCTGCTCCATTTTGTCTAACACCTCAAACGTATCACTGACAAGGGATTCACCCAGATTGGGGACCACATTTCCCTCATTGTCAGCATACTGAGGGTAATGCTCTGCAGTGACATCTTCTATCTCTATTTCATCAACGTCGTTGAGCTCTTCGTCACTTGTCGAGTCGCACGTTGGAGCATCCTTCACAATCTCATCGGGATTTAGCTTGAAGATCTCAGCTAGTTGCTCATTTGATAGATCGTGAATTATTTCTCCTTCTTCAGGGGTATAACTCACCGACCTTCTAATGATCCCTTGCAGATTAAGTATCATAGTTAGCTGAATCTTGATCTGCTGAAGGGGAGCAACATCGAACTCATCCTTTGATAGTTTGGATCTGTTTGATTTAAACATGTAACACATCAACCAGTAGTTAATAATCAAAACAAAAATGCATTAATATTTAATATAAACATCGAATACATAAGTTTAAATACATGATTCAAATACAAAAGTAATCAAATATATAGACATCTAATCATTACTTTTCTCTTGGATCACTGGATCATCACTTGGTGGAGCAGAGGAGGAAGCTTGTTGGTCTTGTTTCTTCTTGGATCTCCTATCCTGACCTTGAGTAGAGGCAGATGCAGCTGCATCCCCTCCTTCTTCATCATCATCCTCATTCCTCTCGTCCTCGGTCCCCTCATCATCCTCAGTCTCATCATCATCCTCAGTCTCATCATCATCATCTTCATCATCATCCTTATCATCATCATCACCATCATTACCATCTCCCTCTTTAATCTTCAGAGGCTCATATTTAGATACCTTAAGCTTGAGCATGATGGTTTTCTTAGCATTCTCCAACTCCTCAATCTTCTTAGCAGATGTGACTCTATGCTCTTGGAGTTGGGCGATCTCGTGGCTCTGAGCAGCCATTTGTTGGGCTTGCTCCTCGATCAGCCGAGCCTGCTCCGAGATCTGGTGTGACTGCGCAGTAGTGAGATCTGCAAGCTGACGGATCTGCACAGTCTTCTCTTCATCAGCAGCTAACAGACGCATCACTATCCGGTTCAATGCAAAAAGCTGTTCCTCTACCCCAATTGGAGGTAAGGAGATCCATATATATGTGCGGGATGGGATGAGGGTCCTGCTTGGTGGCTAGTGGTGGTGGTGGTGGCTATGGTGAAGATGGGTTGGGTCTGTGAGATAGTGAGGGTGATGTTGAAGTCAAAGATCTGGTGGTGGTTGGCATATGTACAGTGGTGGGAAGTGTGGTGGTGGTTGGCATATGTACAGTGGTGGGAGGTGTGGTGGTGGTAGTGGTAGCTGTGGTGGTGACGAAGGTGAGTCTTCTCTTCTTCTTCTTCTGGCCGTGGGGCTGAGCCATCCGTTTCTTCCTCGATCCAGTCGAGGTGGATGCTCCCCCTAGAACACGGCTAGCTGACTCAGGGGCATAATTGGGCTGCTGTCATCTCTCCCGAATCCCTGGGGTGTTCACCAACCGCCCGGAGTCCATACTCTGTGGGAACAACCTTGCTTCCCACAGTCCTCGTCAAGGGCTCCTCATCCGACTCTTCTTCCTCCTCACCAGGTATGAAGTCCTGGTGGAAACCTGCAGACTCAGCTATGTTGCCTGTTAGGGCAGATACTGGGGGTATAATATCTGAAGTTGTGCCCCTCGGTGGAATAGGCATATCATCCCCAGCATCCCCACTGTCATCATCATCAGAATCATCGGTGGGAAGAGCAATCTGCTCAACATCAGAATCACTGTCGTCGTGGCGCCACTTCTCCTAGCTGGCACCATATAGTCCTCACGGGCCAGATGCCCAAACAATCTCCTGACAGGAGGTTTTACCTGCTTCCCCCTGTATATCTTCATCCGGCCCAAGGTGGTATCATCCATCACCTCAAGCACTACAGCATCATCCTTCTCCTTTGGTAGGGAGGTGAGCTTCTGGTCTATAATCATCTGCATGAATCAGGAGTACATGCAGAAGCCCTCCTTCCCTTTCCCCTCAATGTTCTCCACCAAGTAGGTGAAGATCATCCTGGAGAAGCTGAACGGATGGTTCAGCACCAACGCAACATAGGCGTTCTGGATCTAGTCAGACAACTCATCAAAGCCTCCTTTTCTGGATGCTATGCACTTCAACAATATGTGAGCAAGGTATTTGAACTGAGGACAGAGGTTCTCTTGTTGAGCCTCCAGCATTGATGTCCCCAGAGTACTTGGCTCGAAGAAAACATCCTCTGACAGTAAGGGGGTGTAGTCTAGTAGGACAGTCAGCATCGTCCCCCAACTGTAACACGATCCTAAGATCCTCCTCTGTGATAGCTATAGCCTCTCCAAAGATAGTACTTCTGATACAGTGAGGCTCAGAGGATCGATCAACTATCGCACCTTCCCAGAAGGCCTGTTGAATAGACGATAAGGTGTACATGGAGCAGATATAGCGTGTGCAATCCTCGATCTCCTTAGGAAGGTGATAATGCCAGAGAAGTCTAAAGCATTTCTGGATGTCAGATCTAGATGAGCACAAATATTGTGCTTCGTACTCATGGTCCATCGACTTGTCATCTGTTACACAAGGAAAGTAAACATTAGTACCCATTGGCTAAGAATGTCATGAAACACTTGGACTTGAAAAAAATTCTTTTCTATCATGTGAATGAGGCTGTGCGACTGAGATTCAGTCGTGCGAATGACCCCATATGTACTATTGAGTGTGCAACTGGACTCATGCGTATGTAACCTCATGCGGTTACACCAGTCGTGAGACTGAACTCATACGCATGGTTTAGTCGTGCGGTTAAGCTATTCGCACCCTTCAGTCGTGCGACTGAAGTTCATCAACCTGTCCATTCGCACGTCGTTCTGTCTGTTCAATTCAAATTCAATTTTTCACCAATATTGAGTTTTAGACTTCGTGTTCTGGTTCATTAGACTCGCAATCCATCCGTTTAACACCTAAAACCTTTAATTTCATTTGTTTACGTGTTTAGTTAGGTTATTTTGCCACATAAGTCACGGTTTTCTAACGAGACCGATTGTCCAGATTTAGTGTCAAATTGAATGATTTGGTAATGTTTCTGCACCGCAAATTACCTGTAGAGTCAATGCAAATGGTCGGTATGTGAGAATCGAGGGTTTATAGTGATCAAACGAAATTTGGGCAGAGTAACGTTAGTCGTGCGATTTAGGGTAAATTTGAGAGTGGTGAGTCTCTGCGACCGACTCTCCCTCTATTTATACTAACCCTAAATTAAATCGTACGACTGGGCTCATACGCACATTTCATTCGGCGAATGGGCCTCAGTCGTGCGATTGGTTCAGTCGCCCCCATTCAGTCGTCCGACTGGAGTTCAGTCATGCGACTTACTTATTCGTTCGCTCTAAAACATCCGACTGGGTCATTCGTATGGGCCATTCGGTGAATGGTCCATACTCATGGTCCATTCGTACGAATGGCACCATTCGTATGATAAGTCCATACTAATGGTCCTTCGTGCGAATGGGTCATACTTATGAAATTTTCTGCATTTCTTACCATTTTACATTTAAACCCTTTTCAAACTATAGAATCAACATTATACGCATTTGATAATCTCAGACATGATCCTTTTAACTTGAAAAACTTTTATCACCTCAGACGTGATCATTTAACATTGAAAACACATGTGGTCATCTCAGACATGACCCTTTTTGGTGAATTAATCCCTTACTGAATTTCATGATATAGTCCGACGAACAAACAAACTAAAATGACTATCTAACTAAAACTTAAACTAAATACAAAAATAAAACTTTTTGACTTTTTTGTGAGAGATAAATCCTAAGATAGACATCTACTGGATTTGGTTCCAGAATAGGCAACTTCAATTTAGTTTGACCACACCTGGACCAATTCAATTTTGGAATCAAACAGGCTAGTCAAATCATTTAGGACTTGTTATCAAAAACCTTTTGATGCTCAATTCTTGGTTTTCATCACAGATTCATTAGCAAATTTAAGAAATTACACTGGTACTATTAGATTCCCACATTGATTTGAACTTTCAAGAATTGTAGCCATAATGATTGTCAGTATATTTGTCCTCTTAAATCCATACACAGACTTTAGACACAAACTGGTGATAGTTTTAGGTTTAATTATTTCAACTAACAATTTTGGATCCCACACTTATATGGAAATCAACATTCCTCAGGAGCTTTTGAGCGGTCTACGGGTATTTTTACTAGAAGAGACTATTCTTAGAGCTTTCAAAGAGAAGCCAATCCTCAGGTCAGTGCCATCGCACAGCAGAGAGGCGGCAAACAACAATGAATTCTAGAATATCTAGGTTATGCTTATCCTCAGGTTAGTGCCATCGCACACCAGAAAGGCACACAACCTATCTTCTTGTTAGAGCAGCTAAATTTTCTTTTACACAGAATGCACCAACAACATAAGTCATTAGCTTGATAGCATTTGTCTTTCAATTTTTTTCGTGCTTTGCTCTATTTATGGTCATCCGCACACATTTGTGGCATTTACAAGCTCATTACCCCTTATTGGAATATTGTTGATTGTGTTAACCAGTGATAAGATGGCTGCCCACAGTCAGTTGAACAACTTAGTTTGATCTTGAGATCACCAGTCAGGTCAAATCATCTATTATGTTGAATCTACCGACATATCATTTGTGGTCTAGCAACCTCTAGGTCTACTTTCTTTGTGTTACCTTAGTAGTTACCAGTTTTTCTATCATCTTCCCTTTTATACTGCTTAGACTACACATACTTATACTTTGAATTTTGCATCTTTTCTAAATTAAGTTTTTTAAAGTCCCTTTTGATTTGTTCCAGTGTACTATCATTTTCCAAAAGGTTTGAATCCGTATCACAGATATGATTACCTTATATCAGCTATCCACTCCTTCTCCCTCGTTTTTTTTAATATTACTAACTGACCTACTCCCCCCCTAAAATTCTAAAATCATACTGGATTTAATTATTTTAGGATTTTAACAGACAGCTAAATAACATGAATTTAATTTAAACAGGATAAAATAAATAAGGAAAAATAAAAAATAAAAAATGAAAAAAATATATAACTACAATGCATCGGACTACACATGATCATCATCAGGAATAACATCACTTTTCTTTTTAATGCCGTTGACCTCTAACAGATATAGAAAACGTGGTTTATCAAAGGCTTTTTTATAGAGGTCAGCGCGTTGAAAGTCGGTATTAATTTTTACCACATCGATTAAGTTCTTTTCAAAACAGTCTCTTATGAAATGGTATTTAATACCGATGTGTTTGGTCTTTGGATGTTGTACCGGATTTTTAGTTACTGCAATTGCAGCAGAGTTATCAACAAAGATAGGAGTAGAAGAAAACTTAAAACCGTAATCCTGCATTTGCTGTTGAATCCAGATGATTTGTGAACAGCAACTTGCAGCAGCAACGTATTCGGCTTCACTGGTTGACAATGCAACCGAGGTCTGCTTCTTACACTGCCAGGTAACTAATCTCCTCCCAAAGAATTGACACCTGCTGATGTAGACTTGTAGTTCATCTTGCAGCCCCCGTAATCCGAGTCACTATACGGCGTGAGCTCAAAGTCATTATCATGAGGATACCACAACCCAAGTGTGGGTGTACCCTTCAGATAACGAAGTATCCTTTTGACCCCGATCAGATGGTTAACCTTAGGCTTAGCCTGATATCTAGAACATAAACATGTAGCATACATGATATCAGGTCTTGAGGCAGTGAGATACATGAGGGATCCAATCATTCCTCGGTACATTGTGGCATCTACCAGATCTCCATTTTCGTCAGGTGCTATATCATGATTTGTAGCAAGTGGAGTCCCAGCAGCAGAAGCATTCTCCATGTTAAACTCGACTGAGAATGTCTCCCGCATACTTGGTCTGATGTAGAAAGATCCCATTTGGTGTCTGATCCACCTGTAACCTGAGAAAGAATTTCATCTCCCCCATAGCACTCATCTCAAACTCTTTCTTCATAACTACTTCAAACTCTTTGCATAATTCTTCGTTCTTTGAACCGAAGATTATCATCGACATAGATTTGTACTAGCAGTAGGTCTCATCTTTTTCTTTGATGAACAGTGTGCAGTCAATGACTCCCCTGCGAAAGCCGTGTTTCACAAGATGAGTTGAGAGTTTCTCATACCAGGCCCTTGGAGCTTGATGAAGCCCGTATAAGGCCTTGTCAAGTTTGTAAACTCTGTCCCGATGATAAGGATCTTCAATCCCTCGGGTTGACTGACATACACTGTCTCTCGAATTTCCCCATGAAGGAATGCACTCTTCACATCTAATGGTAGACTTTAATCTTCATATACGATGCATAGGCAAGGAAGATACGGATGACTTCCATCCGTGCCACGGGTGCAAACACTTCATTGTAGTCAATCCCCTCGACTTAGCGAAATCCCTGAACAACCAGTCGAGCCTTGTTCCAGATAATGACCCCTTGGTCATCCTTCTTGCATTTCAAGACCCATTTGGTGCCAATGACCTTAGCACCTTTAGGTCTATCTACCAGAGTCCATACTCCTAACTTCTTGAACTGAAGAAGTTCTTCTTGCATGGCACTCACCCATCTCATCGTTTAGTGCATCACTGATGTATTTTGGCTCAAAATGCGAGACAAAACACGATAAGCACCATCATGAATGTATCCCTTTTCCATAACAGAGGCATAATCAGCTGAGTACAGCTGATTTCGGGTTTGTACTCTGATCTGACATCCCCAATGACATTGTCTAAGGGATGATAGACGTTTAGACATGATCCTGGAGTAGTAGGAACAGCTACCTCAGAGCCAAGATTATGAACATTTGGTTCTGCATCTGAGGTAGAAGGAGTTTGAGGTTCGAAGTCGAAGGTGAATCACCGTTAGATGCTTGTGGACTTTCAAGAACTGGAACTTGTTCCTCCTGACTGTTATGGTCATCTTCTTCAGCTTCATCTTCAGAGGAGGAGTCACTGTCATCGACTACTCCCCCTGATTGAGTAGATGATTCTCCCTGTGAACTCGATGATGTTGAATCAAGAGATGGTGTATTCAAGATATCATACATCATTCGAGTAGCTGATCATCATCAGAAGGTGAGATAGGGATGTTGAAGGACTAAAGAATCATCATAGTCGAAAAAGTAGGCGGGTCCTTTGCCAGTAGGTGGTGTGGTATATCTCTGAACATCAACATGACACCACACTTCTACTAGACCCGTTGAGTTGTTGTAAACTATCTTGTTCGGTATGTTGTATCCTAGGAAGATTCCTTCATCAGCCTTCTCGCTGAATTTACCTTCTTGAGTCTTCTTCAAAAGTGTACATGGCGCGCCAAATGGTTCGAGATACTCCAGATTTGGTTTACGTGTAGTAGCTCGTAACAAGTCTTTCGTGGCACTTGACTATCATAATTCGATTCAGTGTATAACAGCATTAGCCACTGCCTATTCCATTCTCAGTTAACATGCATAGCCACTGCCTCATTCCAGAATGGATAGCAGTTTCAAGTCTACCAGCATTGTCCGTGCTGTCTCTATCAAGCTTCTGTTCTTTCTCTCAGCAACACCATTCATCTGAGGCATGTAGGCAGAAGTGATTTGATGCACAATTCCTTTTCCTTGCAGTAAGCCTCCATCCACTGATTCTTGAATTCAGTCCCGTTGTCTGAGCGTACTTGTCTCACCTTCAGCTTGTAGAGAGATTCCAGTGTGGTTACTAACTCCTTGAATGACTCAAATGTTTCTGATTTGGACTTCAGAAACAATACCCAAGAGAATCTTGTGTAGTCATCAGTAACCACAAAACAGTACAAGTCGCCTGCAATGCTCTTTGTACTGACTGGACCAAACAGATCCATGTGAAGAAGTTCAAGAGGAAGTTCTATTGAATGAACTTTCTTTTCCTATGAGACTCTTCGTCTGTTTGCCTTTCTTGCAGGCTACACAAAAATCAGGAAGTTGGAAATTCTTGACATTAACTCCTCTCACAAGATCCTTCTGGATCAAGTGATTCATCTTTTGTTGATTGATGTGTCCCATTCTCCTATACCAAGAGATGGAGTCCTTCTCAGTGGCTTTTGATAGAAAGCACTAAACTTCATGATCGTTGTAGAAGCTGTTGAGAGATCAAAACATAAAGGTCTTTATATCTTGAAGCTATCATCAGAACTTGGTCCTCGGAATCACGTAGTCTTTCTTAGGACGTAACACTTCTTGTTGTCGAATATGACTTTAAAACCTTTACCACAGATTTGGGAAACAGAAAGTAAGTTGTTTTGAAGTTGTTGAACGTAGTTCACCTTATCAAACTTAACTTTCTGATTTCCAACTTCTCCCTGAGCTGTGATATAGCCTCCCTTGTTTCCAGCAAACGAAACATGCCCTCCTTTTATTTGCTTGACGTTTATAAAAGAGCCCTGTTTCCTGTCATGTGCCTGGATGCTCCGCTGTCTACAATCCACGTGTTGGTTTCAACACTGTAGCGAACACCTGCACATTCAATGTAAAACATTAGTTTAGGTTAGGAACCCAAGCCTTTACTGGCTTGGGTTTCCTAGAGGCATAACGCATCATGAGTTCAACCCATTTACCCTTAGAGGGTGAGGGTAGCTCAGGTTCCTTCTTGTCATCATTATCAGACATAGAGGATGACTTTTCTTTCCATACACTAGATTTGTGCAATGCCTGTTTGTGATAAACAGTCGACTGGCTAATGGGTTGAACGTTAGGTTCACTAGTTCTTCTAGGTGGAGTTAAAGCACTCCTCTTAGAATACCTAGTTTTGAATCCTGAAGTTCAATCTTCTTCCTAGGTGTCTGATAGTAAGACAGAAGAAAGCAATGTGTCCACACTCTCCACAGTTGTAGCACGACCTGCTATCAACTTTATGATTAAACTTCTTTGTGGAGATGTGTGTGACACCCTAGTAACATCACTTAGTTTGGGTTTTGACTCTGTTTCTTTTGATGTTTCTTCTGTTTAACAAAATCAATTGTTTTAACATTTTAACATCTTTTTCCTTTTGGTTAACTGTTTTGACATGAAGCTTGTGAAGAGATTAACATTAGCAGTCATTTTAGATTCAGATTTGACTTTGTTTGACTTGGACTTTATATTAACCTTTTCAAATTCTTTGTCCAGATTAACACAAGGCATTTTACCTTTGCTTTTGAAGTGGCCTTCTTTTGCTTTGTTCCAGATTCAATTGATGAACATGAGGAATCTGGATCACTAACAAGAGGAGTAGCCACCACATGATCCTTGATGGATTGTTATTTATTGGTCTACTTTTAGTGTTCATCAAGGTCTCAGGTGGTGGTGGAACCACTTTATAACCCAAACCCTCCCCGTTGTTACGCTTTCTCACTAAGTGTTGGACAATATGAGATGAACTTGTCCAACTGTGCAGTTTTTACTTTAATGAGTTTACTTCTACTTCTAAGACTGCCTTTTGCTTCTTAGTGTCTTCTAGGGAGTTAAGATAGTACCTAATGTCATTAGCTTGGTTAAATGCAACTACTTCAGTTTCCCTAAGCTGTTTGGTCAAAAGGTCTATCTTTTCTTTGTAACTATGCTCATTTTGTTTTAAAACTCTATTAGCCTCAGTGCACAGTTGCAAATCCTTTACTAAGTTATCATTATGATTTAAAACCTAGCAAATTTCTCATCTATGCTATCTCTAAAAGTATCACAATCAGAACAAGCATGGTTTTAAACAGTTGGTCAGTGGTACTTACCTGAAGAGGTTCAGAAGTTAGCCATCAACGCAGCATCAGATGTCTCTAGTTCTGGTGATTCTGTCTTTGCTGTTGAAATCACTTCTTCAGGCTTGTAGCTGACCTCAGTTGCAGTTGTCTCTTCAATATTTGACATCGCTATCTCAACTGCAATATCTCTCTCACGTGGAATCATCATCTAAATCTTCTACACTAACAATATTAGATTCCCCTGGAAAGACAAACCGAAGCTCCAGTCCTGTCCTCATCATCATGAGCAGTCAAGGCTTTTGGATCCTTGCTTGATTAAGTAGAACTTCTAGCTTGCTTGTCTTGACGAGTGAAGGACGAGAATGGTTGGGTTCCCTTCCCAGTCTTCTTTGGCTTCACACATTCTCTCTTGAAGTGCCCCTTTTCTCCCAGTTAAAGCAGGTCACTTTACTCTTGTCAAAGCCAAATGTGGTATCCTTAGTAGCAACCAAGTTCTGTCCGGTCTTTTTCACAAACTTCTTCGCCCTCCGGACAGCACTAGCTAAGGCCCACATAATGTCCATTCTCTCCAGCTCCATTTCATCCACCTGCTCGTAGTCCTCATCTGCCAGATGGCAGTTTCCGATCTTCCCAGCAACAAGTCCATCATAAGAATGAACCACTACTGCCAAAAGATCCATGTGCTCTCGAGCTACTTCCACAGTCACATTACCGAGGTTCTCGGTCTTCAGTCTAGTAGCATTTACTTCAGTTCCAATGTAATGGGTACAAGAAGACCCTGACGTTTCTGAACCTGAAGGAGAAGCTTGTGAAGGACCCGATGAGCTAGACACAAAGCAGTCTGAAGAGGTGCTCCAGACGTCTTAGCTTGAGGCATGGCATTGTACAAAGCTGGATTCTGAGTGTGCGAAGACTTCTGAGCTCTATACTTCATCCTAAGTGCTTCTTCTCGCAGCTTTAGAATGAAGTCATTGATATCCAACTTTGCCAGCATCTCATTCTGTCTCAGATTTGACACAAATGAAGCCCACTTTTCTGGCAATCCGTCTGCGAAATTTGACACCTTTTCTTCCATGGTAGTAGCAACACCATGTGTATGCATTTCACTCATCAGATGGTAGAATCTATCAATAACATCGTCCAAACTCTCGTTTCCCATCGATGAGAAGTTGTCAAATTCTTTCTTCAGTTCCTTAGCTTTAATTGCCTTCAGCGAAGCATTCCCGTCGTATCTCTTTTCCAGCTCATCCCATAATTTCTTGGCCTGCTTATTCTCCGAGTACTGGTGGAAAATATCTTTAGGAATAGACTGTGTAATCAATGCATAAACTCTCTTCTCTGCATTATACTTAACTTTCTGAGCATCAGTCATCCCTCCCAAAGTAAGCTTTACCCCATCTGCTCCCACCGGCATATTATACCCAATCTCGATAGCTTCCCACAAATTTGGATCCACTCCATTGAGGTAGATCTCAAAACGTTGTTTCCAGTGGGGAAACTCATCTAACGTTAAGAGTTTTGGTGGTTTATTATGATTCCCCACCTCACTCTCAAGCAACAGTAGGTTCTGGATCCTTGAGTCCTTGCCGACAGTAAACGCTGACATCTGATCTTCCATCTCGATTAACTTTTAAGTGTACTAAACAAACTGTCAAACTGGTGCGACTGGGTGATGCGAATGGGCTATCCGTGCGAATGAACTATGCGATTGGTTCAATCGTGCGGCTGAACTAAGCAATTGGTTCAGTCGTGCGAATGAAGCTGATGCGTATGAACACTGCGAACGGATGGTTTAGTCGTACGGATAGAGATGCGACTCAGTCCAATCATGCGTCTGGTGTATGCGAATGAAGTCCAGTCGTGCGAATGAAATCCAGTCGTGCGAATGGCTCACTCGTGCGACTGAAGCTGCTGTTTTGCGAAAATTTCTAGGTTAAACGTGTTTTAGCCGTAAAAATTCGAAATTTCGCAAACACTGATCTCCTAAGGCCGTAGAAACCGAAACTTGATGCGCAGGGAATGTCCAAGACAACTTTTGACACAAAAGATTGCATTTTTTAGTGTAAAAACACAAACTTTTTATCAATCTTGATTGAATCACACGTAATCAAGAGCCAAAGCTCTAATACCACTTGTTAGGACCTGGTATTTGAATGAAATACCGAATGATTAACGTGTAAACCAATCAAATAGTGCGAATCCTATTTGATTGGCGATCCAATCAGTGAGAACACACGTAGAATCAATAAAGTATTGAATCAAACGTTAAGAATCGATTAGGAATCGATCTACAACGTTCTATGAACTTGGAGTATCAACTTGGAGGCTTCTGGACGGCTAGGGTACGTCTGGAGTCGAAATAGAATGAAAGCTCTACTTTTTTCACGAATTGGGTTGTATTTATAGGTTAGTACTGTTCATTCTTGCGACTGAACCATTAGTATGGTTCAGTCGTGCGATTGAACCATGCGGTTGATTCATCCGCACGACTGAGTGTTCAGTCGTGCGACTGAGTCAATCTTATGTTACAATCATACGACTGATCCAGTCTCCTGGTTCAGTCGTGCGACTGAGTCATTCGTATGAAGTTATTCATGCGTATGGTCCATTCGCATGGGCCATTTGTATGAGAACTTCATTTTGTTAAGTTTGAATGTATTAATTAATATAACATTATGTGTAACAATTCAAACAACCACAAACCTAATTAACCAATTTAACATCAACTCATTAATGAAATATTAAACATTATAAATAACAAACAATCAATATCATTTCTTTAATGATTCCAAACATTATATCAGAATCAGACAAACAAGATCTATTACATCATATCATGATCTAGGGACATACATGGATCAACAGAAACTTCCTAAGCTTCTTCTTTAATGTATTTGTGCAGCATGCAGGATAGACTTAAGATGTTTAGGTTGCATCAGCCTCTTTATTAATCTCTACAAACTCCCCCTAGGCTAATGCTACAAAACACTTAGAAGACTTCAGATATCAACAGTCCTCATTAGGATGATCACCAATCCTTTCTTCATAAGGTGATCAGAATCCTCAGACTGTCAAAGTGTCTTCTCATATCAAAGAGGTCATGCAGAGGTAACTGAAACATATCTTGCCATGTGTAGGTGTCTTCAATGCCTTGATCTCTAATGACATGCCATCTTTCTGGATTTGTAGTGTATGTCCAAGACAAGATGGGTCTTCCTGATGCTAGAGGAGCTGTTTGAATTGGAGTTGATGTAGCATCCTCTGGCTGCACAATATCAAGATGTTCCGACTCATCCTGGGATTTAGAAGAGGGTGCGGTCTTCTTCTTCTTTGGCTTTGGTTTAGAAGCCATCCTCTTCTTTCTCTTACCAGATTTTAACTGAGAAGACTGGTCTGCAGCACCAGATTGATCTTCATTGTCTTTCTCAGTTGGGACTTCCTCTCTCTCAGGCTTAGAAGGAGAGGGAGGTTGACCCTGCTGTGGATCAGAAGATGAAGCTTGCTGAGTTTCAGCAGGAGGTCTAGGTTTTGTTGTCTCTGGTTGTTCAACCTTAACCTCCACTTTAGGTGGGGCTTGACTTGGAGTGGAGTGTAAGTCAATAAGCTCTCCACTTTTGATCTTCTGCTTGATCACCCTAATATGCTCATCCATAGTGGATAGAGACACGGGGCCAAGTCTCCTTCCGAAGAATCCATATAGCTTCAAGAAGCTCATCATCCTCTGCCTATCAACAGACTTCTTCATGCTCTTCTGGATGATGGCTCTTGATTTTGCAGCTTCTTCCCTTAGTTTCTTCTTAGTTGTCTTTCTGTCCTTGATTATCTCAAGTTCAAGCTGTTTTAAGTACTCAAACTCAACATAACCATAGGACAAGAGAAGGAGTGCATCTGGCTGATAGAAGCCTGTGGCACTCAGGTAGTTGATCATCTTGATCCTTTCTTCTTCTTTGTCTACCTGAGGTTCTTGTTGAACCATATCTTCTTGTGCAGGACTTTCCTGAACTGGGGAGAGGGTAGGCATATCCTTGTACAGTCTTTTTCTTCTTCTCTCTTCTTTGACTTGTACTAGGAGTTCTGCATCTTCTGCCTCCTTCTTCTCCCTTGACCTTTCCAGTTCAACCAGTTCATTCAACTCATCTAAGGGAAGAGAAATGACATTGTCTATGTCATAGTTCCTAGTCTGCAAATAGTTTATCCTGACTACCCTTAACTCATCATTCTGAGTATCTGGTCTGGGGGTAGCCCTGATAGCAGACTCCATGAGTCTTGAAGACTCAATAGAGGAACTTTCTCCCCTTAGCCTCCTTTTTTCTCTCTCTCCTCCTCCTTAATCTCCTCAGTTGTCAATTTTCTTTTCCCTTTGTCACTCACAGACCTTTGTGACTCAGGGTGGAGAGAGCTTTGGCCTTCATTGCTTGTTGCAGCATCTGAGCTCATGCCAGAGAGAGGTTGAGAAGCACCTTCACCAGCAGGTGTCTCAGAAGGAGTGTGGATCTCTGCAGCAGTTGATGATGATGAGACAGGGCTCTCAGGTTCTGCCACTGGGCCTTCAGTCAAGGATTCCCCTATGAAGCTAATCTTAGGGTCCTCCTCAACATCCAGTTGACCGATGGCATTGCCTGATTGCCTAAGTCTCCTTCTTAAGCTGAACTCTGCAGTGATCCTATCTTGGATTCTTTTAGCCAGTCTGTCAGCTTGTCTTGATTGGCTTGGGTTGACAAGTGGCATGTTGACTAGATCCAGACTTTCATAGTAGTCCAAGGTTTGAAAAATGAGGATCTTTCTCAGAGCTTAACAAAGCAACCTGATTGTGTTGTCTGTGTAGCTGCATGGTAAAGTTGGGATCATTTCTGTGAACAAGGTTGGCCATTTTGAAGTAGCTTAAGGACGAAGAAAGAAGAGAGAAAGAAATTTCAGAGGAATTTGGGGTTTAGGTTTGGAGGAAGAGCAGATGATAGAAAGAGGGGGAAACCGTTGGGTTTATATGTGAAAAGGATTTCAGATAAAGTTTAATGAAAGAGTACAAACTTTGAAATCCAGATGTCGGTCCCATCTCTAAAAAAGTAGTTTACTTTTGCTCAAAAAGTAGTTTTCTTGGATGTCAAAAAGCTTCCGAAGGTTAATTATCTTCGGAAGTTTTAATTAAAAAGCTTCCGAAGCTAAAATGACTTCGGAAGAATTTCCTGAGAGTTTTGAGAATTTTTCTTTGGAAGAGAAATTAAAACTTGAGTGTTTTGTATATAAAACAACAAAGCTTTCGAGAGTTAATTTTGCTTCGGAAGTATATGGTCCTTGAAAATAAGTAAGTGTCTGAGACAAGTATTTAAGCTTCGGAAGATAAATCTGAAAGCTCTTCCGAAGGTAAATTTCTTAGACAATTATTTATTTTGAAGGCATAATTTGCTTCCGAAGTTAACAGCATAACTTCCAAAGTATCAGAAATTTTCAAAAATCTAAGGAAAGTCTTCAAAAAGAAGTTTTCATCCAAAGAAAACATGAGCTTATGAAAGTGATGAACTAGACAACTTAGGACACACATAATTTTTTAAGAAATAATAAGAATTAGTTTTAAGAAAAGCTTACTCAATGTTTATCATCCCAATAGCTGATATTAGATATTTAAATCTCTGTTCATTAAAAGCCTTTGTAAACAGATCAGCATATTGTTCATCTGTGTGAATTTTGACTAGTTTAATTAATCCCTTTTCATAGTTATCTCTTATTAAATGACACCTGATATTGATGTGCTTTGTCCTTGAGTGCTGCACAGGGTTCTCTGTGATTGAGATAGCACTGTTGTTGTCTATGTGAATGGGAGTCTCCTTGAAGTTTATCCCATAGTCCAGCATCTGATTTTGAATCCAAAGTATTTAAGCACAGCAGCTTGCAGCAGCAATGTATTCAGCTTCAGCAATTGATGCAGAGACACATGATTGTTTCTTGCATTGCCATGAGACAACCCTTCCACTAAGAAATTGACATCCCCTAGATGTAGACTTTGCAATCATATTGCAACCACCATAATCACTATCTGTATAGGCATACAGATTGAAGTCATGATTCTTGGGATACCATAAACCAAGTGTTGATGCACCTTTGAGGTATCTTAGAACCATCTTGACAGTGATAAGGTGAGACATCTTAGGGTTGGCTTGATATCTTGCACAGATGCAAGTAGCAAACATGATATCAGGCCTGCTAGCAGTAAGATACATAAGAGACCCAATCATAGCCATATATAAGTGCTCATATGCACACTCCCCCTCAAGATCAGGACCAAGGGAGTGGTTTCTAGCTATGGGTGTCTTAGCAATCTTACAGTCAGTCATGTTGAACCTCTTAAGTATGTCTTGAACATACTTTGACTGACTTATGAAGATGCCATCTTAAACTTGCTTCACTTGAATTCCCAGAAAGAAATTGAGTTCCCCCATGGCACGCATTTCAAATCTGTCTTTCATTAGCTTCTCAAAGTCTTTGCAGAGCTTTGGATTAGTTGAACCAAAGATGATGTCATCCACATATACTTGAACTAGCAATATGTCTTTTCCTTGTCCTTTGATGAAGAGAGTTCCATCTATAGTACCTCTCCTGTATCCATGTTTACAAAGATACTCAGATAGTGTCTCATACCATTTCCTGGGTGCCTGATGCAGCCCATAGAGAGCTTTGTCAAGCTTGCAGACATAATCAAGATGATTAGGATCTACAAAACCATGTGGCTGTTTGACATAAACCTCTTCATCTATCACTCCATACAAAAAAGGACATTTCACATCAAGTTGAAAGACCTTGAAGTTCTTGGATGCAGCAAATGCTAGGAATATCCTAACAGCTTCTAATATTGCCACTAGAGCAAAGATATCAATGTAGTCAATTCCTCCTTCTTGTGTGTATCCTTGAACAACCAGTCTAGCTTTGTTCTTGATGATGATGCCTCTATCATCTTTCTTGTTCCTAAACACCCATTTGGTTCCAATGGTAGTCTTCCCAGAAGGAAGAGGACAAAGGTTCCAAACTTTCTGTCTTTTGAATTGAAGCAGCTCTTATTGCATAGCTTCAACCTAACTTCCATCCTTTAGAGCTTCATCAACTTTCTTTAGCTCTATCTGGGATAGAAAAAAAGAGTGAAGACAAACATTTGCTTCATGGGTTTGTCCTCTTGTCTTTACCCTGAGACAACATCTCCACTGATGTTTATGGTAGGATGAGACTTGTGGATCCTAAGCTAAGGATCACAGCAAGTTGTTGAGAAAGATCTAAATTAGAAAAATTTAGATCTGGCATGGATGTTTCTCCCACCACATCAACACACTTTTCAAGTGAAACTTGATCCAAGCAGTGTGTGACATCATGATGTTCTCATCAATGGTGTGGTTAGTAGCATCAAGAAATTCTTGGTCACTATCACCACCACCATTGTTGTCTTCCATAGTTGAGGTGTTCTTATCTGGTTGTAGAGACTCTGAGCTAGAATTTGAAGGCATACAAGATGTATCAGCTGAGTTTGTCATTGTTGTGCTGATAGAAACCTCATTTGCAGAATAGTAGTTCTAACTGGAGTTGAAGATGTATGACTTGAAGGTCTTCCTAGCTCAAATCTTGGATCAGGATCACCTGTATTTAAATTTTCTGCAGATCCTGAAACATACTCACAACATTTGTTAAAATAGTTGGTAACTAAATCAAGATCAAATAACCAATCTAGACCAGAACCAGCAACACAGGGTGTGTGTTCATTGAAAGTCACATTGGCTGACTCCTCAATAATTCTAGTTCTGAGATTGTACACTCTATAAGCCTTAGCTTGGAAGAGTATCCAATAAAGTGTCCATCATCTGATTTCTTAGCAAACTTGGCAATTTGATCTTTGGTATTCAAGGTGGTGCAAGGACATCCAAATGACCTGAGAAAACCAATGAAAGGTTTTCTCTTGTGCCAAAGTTCATAAGGAGTCTTTCCATGAGTCTTAACTACTAAAACTCTGTTCTGCACATAGCAGGTAGTGTTGACTGCCTCTGCCCACAAGGTGATGGGCAGTTTAGAGTCAGACAACATGGTTCTTGCAGCTTCAATCACTATTCTGTTCTCCTCTTAGCAACACCATTTTGCTAAGGAGTCCTGGGAGCACTGAATTGTCTTGTAATACCCTTTTCATCACAAAATGTATCAAGGATTTGGTTCTTAAATTCAGTTCCTTGATCACATCTTATGACTTTAACCTTGTGTTCAGATTGATTCTCAATCTTTAAGATGAAATTCTTTAGAATCTCAGGAGTCTCATCCTTAGTTCTAAGGAAGAAGACCTAAGTGAATCTTGTAAAGTCATTTGTGATCACTAGACAGTATAAGGTCCTTCCTAAACTCATTACACTGGTGAGTCCAAAGAGATTCATATGTAACAAGTGTAGGGGTGTAGTGATGGAGTTCTTTTCCTTAGGCTTGTGAAATACCTTATGTTGCTTCCCTTTCAGGCATGCAACACAGTGGTCATCACTTGTAAACTCTTTCTTTGGTATTCCAGTTACCAAATCATTCTTAATCAATTTGTTCATGTTCTTAAAATTTACATGCCACATTCTTTTATGCCATAGGAAAGACTCATCACTATTTGCTTTAGACAGAAAGCATAATACTTCTCCAGAGGGAGAGGTTTCTTGCAAATCCATCTTGTACATGTTTCCTTTCCTGGGGGCTCTAAGCAGGATATGATCATGAGGAATGACCACACCAGGCTTAAGAACAATGCACTCATGCTCAGTAAAGAGCATGTTATGACTCTGATCACAAAATTGAGATACACTCAGAAGATTGTATCCAAGCTCCTTAACAAAGTTTACCTTTTCTATGCTGAGCTTACCATTTATGACCTTGACCCTTCCAGAAATGTAACCACCTTCATCTCCTCCAAAAGCAACTGGTCCTCCATCAATCCTTTTAAAGTTCTGGAGTATGATCTATTGCCTGTCATGTGCCTGGAACAGCCACTGTCTATGATCCAGACATTTTTGTCTGTCTTCAGCTGTCCCTGCACAAAGAGAATGATTAGTTACATTTGGAAACCCAAGCCTTGCTTGTCTTGGGCTTATTTGCAGAAGGTAATTCAACAGTAATAGATCCTATGGTTGTTCTAAGAGGATCTTAAGCTGTTGTTGATGGAGAATTCTCAGTCACTTGGTCTTTCTTAGACATCCACCCCACCTTTGGAGTCTTGGACTTGACCTTCAAAACTTCGGAAGCTTTTGGAACTTTGGAAGTTTTAATGACTGAACCTTCGGAAGACACTACAACAGACTTCAGTGCTTCGGAAGAATCCTTTCTTCCGAGACCAATTTCTCTTCCGAGGGTAATTTTCCACTTCCATTCTTCTTAGACATGGAGCTTCCGAAGGAAACAGGTTTTCCTTTCGAGCTTGAATCTTCTTAGAACTCTTTGAAGCCTTTGTTTTGGTCATATGGACAGTACCTTTAGGATTGAAGGGACAATCCTTGGCAATGTGAGTGGTACTTTCACACATGACACAATTCATCTTCTTCTTCACAAGAGCCTTTCCTTGGAATAGGACTGTCTTTGATCACATCCCTTCTCCACCTTCATCTTTGTAGATGATGAGACAATCCTCTTGGGCTGAGGACTGTGCTTGGAGTTTGATGGTCCAGGCTGTGCAGCAGTGGTACACAGCAGATCAGTCTTCTTCTTGCTACTGAGATAAGTTGAACAAGAACTAGAACTCTTAGCAGAAGAGTTTTGGTTGATGTCTTCAGTCCCTACCACTTTAAACCTTGCAGAGATAAAAACTTGTTTCTGCTTAGAGTCAAAAGTAGTCTTGATCTCTTGAGCCTTCCTTGCCTTTCTTTTGCTCTTTCTAATCAAGTTCTTTCTCATGGACTTGGTCATCACAGTCTTCTTTTTCTCCTCAGAAAGATAGTGGCCCTTCTTGAATCCTCCTCTTCACTCTTCATAGAGGGATTCTTCACTATCTTTTCTTCATCCTCTTCACTCATAGGATCTATGAGAGGAAGCTCATCTTCACAAGTTCCACACCTAGGAGATCTTACTGACAAGATTGTGCGTGGAGGAGCTATCTCATTGGATCCCAGTCCCTGCCTGTTTTGATAGCACACTTTGTTGTGCAGGGATGAGGATATCATGTTCTTGAAGGTCTCTTCTTCAAGAACACTCTTTTCTACCCTGGCTTTGCTGATCACAAGCTCAGCCTGGCACTCAGTTAACTTGGTTATGTGATCTTTGATTTGAGTCCTAAAATCTGTGTGTTCATGTTTTAGAACTGAAATGGTTTTCTCTAAGTCCACTATCTTCAGTTTATAATCATTTTCAGACTTTCTAAAATCAGATTTTAAAATGTTTAAGGACTCAAGGTTAGATCTCAGTTCCAAGTTGTAGGACCTGTATCTGTTAACTTTAGCAATGCATTCAGGAGTACAGAGATGTTCTAATACCTTGGCTTCATCATGATCAGCCATTAGTGCTTGGTTTGGAGAAGCATATTCCACCTGAAAGCTCCAGTCAAAGCCTCCTTCTTCAACAGCAAAAGCAGCTTGCTGCTTTGACTTCTCATTCTGGAGAGCTTTGTCAGTGTAGTTTGGTCTGGATTGTGTTTGGCCACCATTTGTTGTAGGTGTCTTACACTCTCTGGCAAAGTGGCCCATCAAGTTATAGTTGTAACACTTGACTTTGCCTTTGTCCAGTCCAAACTTTCCACTGGTTGCATTGCTTGGAAACTTCCTTCCAGTCCTCTTGTAGAACTTCTTGGCTCTGTGAGTGAGAAGAGCCATCTGCTGGACTATTTCCATATATTCCAAATCATCTGGATGGATACAGTCCAGGTCTTTAAGAGTGAAAAGAGAGTTGCCACAGCTTTCATCAGAAGACACAAAAGCTTGAGAAGAGCTTGTCTCTTGGAATGGGCTTCCTTGAGTGTAGTTCTCCCTTGGTGTCTCTCGGAAGGTGATGAAAGGACCCCATTGGTGAATTGTCAGGGTAGCATAAGAGATGATGTTTGGGTTCTATGCTATCCCTTTCAATCACATGTAGGGCTGAACCCATTTGATTGTTGGAGTTGCCAGATGAACCTTGCATGTTCATCTCCATCTGGTAGCCACTAAGAATCCCATATAACTCTGTCAGAGTAAGAGTTTTGAGATTTTTAGTTCTCTTGATCACCACACAGTAGTGTGCCCATTGCCTAGGAAGTGAAGACATGAACTTCCTTACAATGTCTCTGCTTTTAAGAGAAACTCCTCCATCCACTAGGGTATCCACAATCTCAACATACCTGAAATACTGTTGAGTCATGGTTTCACCTATTTTGAAGGTGAAGTTTTCAAACTGCTACTTTAGGAGATCCTTCTTGTTCTCCTTGGCTTCAGAGGAACCCTCATACATCAGTTTTAGTGCATCCCACAGATGCTTGGCTGTTTTGCACTTCTTGAAACCTTTGTACACAGAGTTTGGAAAGGTAGTTTGAAGGGCTCTCATGGGTTTTCTGTCTATCTCTACTCTCTTCCTATCTTCAACAGAGTAGTTAGCCACATGTTTAGGATCATACCAGCACCAGTAGCAGAAGGGGTGCTGGGTATGAAAGGTCCATTCTCAATAGACTCCCACATTCTTGAATCAAGAGACCTGATGAAACATTCCATTCTTAAACACCAGGTATCAAACTCATCAAGAGTGATCAGTGGGGACTTGTTCATGGTTCCAGTTTCCATATCAGTTTTGGAAATGGCTGCTATTTGAAATGTTTAGTATTTGTGTGTGTGAGGGATCTTTAAGATGGTGAGATCTTATATCAAGAGCCTGAAAAGCTCTGATACCAATGTTGGATCGTTGAAGGGTGTAAGTTACAACACAACAACACAAAGAGAAGATTAACTAAACTTTAATCAAACAGTAAACTGGATTAACCAAGTTGAGATGCAAAGAACACAAGTGTATGATTTTCAAGAATGCAGTATATTGCTTTCTCTATGTTCTATTACAAGTGTTACAAAGCATATTCGAAAGATACAAGAACATGAGATACTATACTACATCCCTCCGGTTATACTTTGAAAGCTAGCTGGATACAATTGACTAGACACAAACAAAATCAATTGTAGAGTCAAAAGGCAGATTACCTTTTGACTTGTGAGACATAGCTCACATCCTTATCTATTACAAAAAGAATAAAGTACATAAAGTAGAAAGTTACAGACTCAAAACCTCAATATACAGTTACCAAAAGCATGGACCTTTTCACCAACTCATGTAAGTTGGTGACCTTACAGAGGTGCAGCGGAAAGGTGTCCAGCTTTATGGAATAGTACATCAGATAAAGCATGTTACTAAAAGTCTTCGGAAGAAATCTGTCTTCATGAACTTGAAGCTTCGGAAGACTTTGTCTCTGAGGCTTCAGAAGACTTCATGTTTGGCTTCGGAAGATATTGGTCTTGGCTTCGGAAGATTTCACACTTAGAGTATTTTCTGTTTCATGTGTGAAAGTTCTTAAGCTTCTTCTTTAATATACTTATGCAGCATGCAGGATAGACTTAAGATGTTTAGGTTGCATCAGGCTCTTCATTAATCTCTACAATAATCAAAATGACACATTGGTCATGACTCTAGTGCACTTCTAAATCGGAAAGTGTCTATCGCACTACACTACTCAACCCCGAACTAATCATATCATAAAATCCTAGGATGCATCCACACGTCTCCCAAACTAATCCAACAGCTTTCATGCAAGCATTAATCATATAATGAATTAAAGACGTTGTGAACTTATCACACCATCACGGATAGTGTCAAGCCATTGGTAGCCACAATGACAAGCCTATGGTAACTCCATAGGAGTTGACACGGTATTCCTATCTCCTATCTATGAAACCAGGTTTCTAGGGCCGCATGAGTGAACATACAGTCCAATATCCTAAAATATATTTATCATGCGTAAAGATCCTAAATTGAATGAAATCAAATAATGTTACATAAATGATAGCGTTCACAAGCATATCATAAAAATATATTGTAACATCCGTCATTTTTCAAGTTATAAACCCAATCCCGAACTTATTTTAAACTTTCATACGATGTAAATTTATTTATTAAACTTATATATTTTAATGAATCATATGGACTATAAGCGTAACTAACATAAAAAAAAAGAAAAGATTGTCTTATTTAATTATTAAATCATTTAACAAATTATAATAATGTTATAATTTATGAAGCTTAACTTGTCACTTTTGAGTTTTAATATAAAAAGAATACTTATATTTCAAAGTTTCTATAAAACTTATAAAGATATGTAAATTTATAAAATTTAACATTTAATATGAGATTTTAGGATTTAATTAAAATTAATAAATAGTAAGGAAAGTCTTTTTATTTATGAACTCTATAAAGTTTTAAATAAGACAAAATTGGGTATAAAAAGTTAGGGTCAAATTTCACTTTTCAAAACTTAATTTAAAAGCTTTTGCATAAAATAGTAAGCCCATAAAACTACAGGGACCGAACCTGTAAATTTGTAAACTTTCAAACAAACAAACCCCCTTTCCCCCGGCGGCCTCTTCCATCTCCGGCCAAGGCTCCGGCGAGCCTCACACCTTCGAAACGCTTGATTTAAAATTCAATTAAACTGACTTAAACCCCTCGAGAACCGGTTTCGACCTCATGACCCTCATCAATTCGACTGAACAGCCGTCACAACGATGGTAACTACGAAACTGATTCCAAAATCAATACCTTTAACTTGTCAATGTGAAACTGTTGAAATCAAATATAAATAATAGAGAGTCAATGATTATATCACTCCTATAAAACTATATGCACACTTAATTTCCTTCACAAAACACACAAACAACCATTCGATCATCATCATCATCTTCGATCTGCAACTTTATCAAAAGACCTACTCCGAGCATCTTTGATTACAATTAATTGAGGGCTTCGAATCATACACCCACTAGAATCATCACACTAAACGAATTTGATTATAATCGTTGTTACCCTGGTGAATCGATTCCTCCATCAGTCGCAAGACCCTTTCTATGGTTAGTCATCGGTTCAAGTTTATATGAGGTAATTCGACACATACCCATACTCGATTTCATATGGGAAAGAAAAGCCCTCTGCTTAATTGGGTTAACAATTTTGGATTCATGTCAAATAGGATTCAATCAAGAACTAGGGTTCTTGTGGTATTTGGGGTTTTGTTTTATGAAGGTTATAGATTTTATTTTGCATCTGAAATCAAACTTGGGCTTACAGCCCACTGGTAACGCACTTGAATCAAATAACTTGAGGGTGCCTGGGTTCGAACCCAGGACCCCACATCGAGCCGGACGAATGTGAAACGATTGTTCATAGCACATGAAACTAAATAAGTTGAAATATTATTAAATATCATTTCATTGAACATTATAAGACAATTAAATCATTACAATACAAATAAGATATAAACAACAACATAAGATTTTCAATTAAACTAAGTCCAAGTCCTATATGAGCACGAAAATATCCATAAGTATCAAACCTAAAACATGTTAAAAATAAAGGGTTAACTTGAAAGTTGGTGAGTTTTCATGGGTTAAACATACTTATCTCTCTCTATATATATATAAGATTTACAAGTAGCAATTTATGTCAATGGTTATGAATTATGCTAGTTTATAGAACAAAAATAGTTACAATCAAACCTTGACAAATTGGTATCAGAGCCATGGTTATAGGGATTTAGGTTATTAGAAATGGAATGACCTAGACTATAACTAAGTGCCCTTACACATGAGTCCTCTCATGTATTTTATATGTTTAGAGAGGATTTTATGTGCCTTATATGTTTATACTTGATTATGTGATTATATGTCTTTTGTGTTTCTTATTATACTTTGAATGTAACACCCGGTTATTTATTTATTTTGAAGCCGACGAAGGAAGAAAAAGAAATAAAGTCCTAAGTCGAGGGACCAAACTCGCCAACGAAAGAAGTCGGGTGAGGGGGGAGTATATAAGGAGAGGGTATCCCTTTCACTCACTCATACTCACATTTCAGCCAAAAGAAAGAGGAGAAGAGACAAAGAAGAGAAAAAGGAGAAAAAGTTGGTTCGGGTTGGTTCGAGTGGCCAAAATCGTTGAGAAGCGAGTCAAATCGAAGCTCTTCTCGTCATGGTCGTTTGTGTGAGTTCTAGGACCGCTCCTTTAAACGTTTTTGAATGATTTAGGGCTAGAAAACATCTGAAAATCGGGTTTTTGAGTGTGTGCATGTTTGACCCGTTTATGTATGTGTATATGTGTGTATGATCCGTTTGAGGCTTGTTTGTGAGCTTGTGTGTGCTTGAATGGTGTTGTGGTATGCATCCTTAGGGTTTAGGATGGTTGATTTGGGCTTAGAATGAGTTTAGATGAGTTTGGAGGTCGAAAAGGGGAGTTTGCGTTTGGCTGGAACTGCATTCTGCATCAGCTAGGGCTAGGCGACCGACTGGAGACCGAATGGTGGCCATACGGCCGAATAGGGTGCGATTGGGGTCTATTCACACGATTGAGGTCCATTCGCACGATTGAAGGCCCAGTCGCATGGAGGTCATGCAATTGAAGGTCCAGTCGCATAAGTGCTCATCCGCATTAGTCTCATTCGCATGAGGTCCATTCGCATTAGTCCATTCGCACGATTGGGTGTTCATTCGCATGAGTGTTCATCCGCATTGGTTCATTCGCATGATGTTTAGTCGCATGGAGTCCATGCGACTGAAGGATGTCCATACGCCCGTATAGGGCTGTTGCACCCGAGGAGAAGTGTAGTTTAACTTCTGACTTTCGGGGGAAAGTGCATATGTAAGTTTTGACGTAAGGGTTCCCGTAAGTTCATGTAGGGTGACGATTGAGGCCTTAGAGAGCATGTTGGGCATGATGATGATGATGTTGCATGTTTATGCATGATGCATGTTATGTATGTATGATGTTGCCCTGTATGATGTTGATGCCTGTGTATGTTATGTTCCTTGTCATGATGTAGATTTATCTTTCATGTGGCTTTGCGTGTTATGATAATGAATGAAATGAAGTATTACGTAACGTAAAGTGGAAGATAATGAAAAGCGAAACATGATGAATGCATGCATTAATGAATGATGAAAGTAATGAAAGTCTTGCAAGTATTGGATATCGGGACACGCCATTAAAAGGTGTTAGCCCAACGACGTGTGGGTTCGCTACCCCGGGAGGATGCACATCGGGGTCCTTCTCTGTGATCGACCATCTATATAGAACCTCTACCGCTTACTACTAGTACTGTGGCACCATGTTTAGTTGTCTATTTATAGACTTCGGTCCAGTAGCTAAATAGTTCAGGGTGTAGCATGTGGTATTGGTACGGAAGATATCCGATGCGCAAGAAAAGATATAAGATGAATGAACGAATGAAGAAGATAATATAACTATTATCTATGTGTACGTATGTTGTATGATCACATGAAAGAAAAGAATGATTTTTAATGAAAGAAAAGTATGTTTTATTTTATAAAACTAGAACTCACTCAGCAACGCTGACTTTGATGTGTTTCCAGTTGGCAGGTAATGGTTGCTGAGGATGGCCTGAGGTGGCTACTCAGCTCTTTTGGGATGGCATCCATTTATTAATGCTTTTGTGTTATAATGCAACAATGTATTTTGTAACTGATTGACGCTGTATTATTTGGCAAAAGTTTTTATAATGAAATAAGGTGTCATTTTTGAATGTTTCCGCTGCAATATTTATGTAAGAGAAATGAAAATATATGTTTTTGTGCAATGATTACCAGCTGTAAGCGTCCTGGGGACGGGGCCTTACATTGAATCTTATCAATGCATACACGAACCTTAAGTGATATTCTAAGGCATTTTGTGCCTAAATCAAATGGTTTTCGAAATGAACTTTGAATCGTTATTTGTGGTTTCAAGTCTCGTCAAAGCCTTTTCCTAGAACTTGAAACATGTAATGCTGGAAGAGCATGATGCCTGTATCTCGAGGTGTTCTGTCTAGGCAAGGTATTCATATAATCCAAATCAACCGATGGATCCGTTTACCTTACCTAGGAACCCTTGGGGTGAGTGTCCGCTTATAGGTACACATGTTTTCATTATGGTTGTGGTTGACCTAATACTTTGATAAGTCAACATAATGCTTTGGGTTGTAAATCAAACGTTACACTTGAAGCATCTTGTTGTCATCATCTTATCTTTAATCTTGTCTTCTTGGACCTTAAAACTCATTATCCAATCCTCATAATGATCTCTAATAATCTTTTTGAATGTCTTTCCCTCAAAACCGCACTTATTTTGAAAACCCATTACAATAATACTCTCATTCTAAAGTGAATCTTTAATCTTAACAAACACGATTCTCATAACAATATTACATTAATGTAACTTTGAAACCTCAATGAAATAAGTAAACAAGAACTGATCATCTAAGAACCCTGTTAAAGTTATCTGCTTGAGAAGCTTCTATGAATTCACATCTCATCCAAAAGTGTCTTAAAAATATTTCTTATGTTCGTCAAGAAGACTCTCGTATTGATCTAAAACTTGGTGTTGCACTCATGTCAAAACTTTCCTAATCATCTTGAACCGTCTGAAATACAAAAGCTTATCAATTAAAATTCTAACCAATAATCTTGTATCCTTTGCCAAGAACACGTGAAATCATGAATAATGAAACTTAACAACTTAAGCATGACAAAACATCATAATTAAACTTATTGAATTTAAACGCTTCCAAAAGTTTCCTTGCAGACACGAAGTGAAATCCAAGTATCCTCATATCCTTGAAATTAGTCTTCTTGTGATTAAATTTCTGGACGAAATTTCTTAAAGTAGGAGAGACTGTAACATGCGCCATTTTTCAAATTATAAACCCAAACCCGAACTTATTTTGAACTTTCATACGATGTAAATTTCTTTATTAAACTTATATATTTTAATGAACCATATGGATTATAAGTGTAACTAACATAAAAAAAGATTGTCTTATTTAATTTATTAAATCATTTAAACAAATTATAATAATATTATAATTTATGAAGCTTAACTTGTCACTTGAGTTTTTAATATAAAATGAATACTTATATTTCAAAGTTTCTATAAAACTTATAAAGATATGTAAGTTTATACATTTAACATTTAATATGAGATTTAGAATTTAATTAAAATTAATGAATAGTAAGGAAAGTCTTTTTTTATTTATGAACTCTATAAAGTTTTAAATAAGACAAGATTGGGTATAAAAAATTAGGGTCAAATTTACACTTTTCAAAACTTAATTTAAAAGCTTTTGCATAAAATAGTAAGCACATAAAACTATAGGGACCGAACCTGTAAATTTGTAAACTTTCAAACAAACAAACCCCCTTCCCCCGACGGCCTCTTCCATCTCTGGCCAAGGCTCTGGCAAGCCTCACACCTTCTAAACGATTGATTTAAAATCCAATTAAACTGACTTAAACCCCTCGAGAACCGGTTTCGACCTCATGACCCTCATCAATTCAACTGAACAACCGTTACAACGATGGTAACTACGAAACCGATTCCAAAATCAATACCTTTAACTTGTCAATGTGAAACTGTTGAAATCAAAAATAGATACTAGAGGGTAAATGATTATATCACTCCTGTAAAACTATATGCATACTTAATTTCCTTCACAAAACACACAAACAACCATTCGATCATCATCATCTTCTTCGATCTGTAACTTTATCAAAAGACCTACTCTGAACATCATTTATTACAATTAACTGAGAGCTTTGAATCATAATCATCACCAGAATCATCACACTGAACGAATTTGATTATAATCTTTGTTACCCTAGTGAATCGATTCCTCCATTAGTCGCAAGACCCTTTCTATGGTTCGTCATTGATTTGAGTTTATATGAGGTAATTCAACACATCCCCATACTTGTTTCATATGGGAAAGAAAAGCCCACTGATTAATTGGGTTAACAATTTCAGATTCATGTCAATTAGGATTCAATCAAGAACTAGGGTTCTTGTGGTATTTGAGGTTTCGTTTTATGAAGGTTATAGATTTTATTTTGCATCTGAAATCAAAGTTGGGCTTACAACCCACTGGTAACACACTTGAATCATATACTTGGGGTCCCGGGTTTGAACCCGACACCCTCAAGTTATTTTTTTATTATTAGTTTTTAATCATTTTAAACTTTATAAATTCTTAATATATTACTTAATCAAAATAAAATTATTATATTTAGTTACTCTATAATAAAATAGCATGGGAAATGAATAGTATAGTTTTGAGTTTTTAGAATTAATCACAATAGTTTTAAGTAGTTTCACTTTTAGTGCAATAACTTTTAGTTATTTAACTTTAGCCACTAATGTTTAGTATCTTAGAGTTTGGCTACTATAACTAATTTCCATGAGAAATGAATAACATAGTTTTGAGTTTTTAGATTTTACCACGATAGTTCTAAGTAGTTTCACTTTTAGCAATAATTTATAGTTATTTAACTTTGACTACTAAAGTTTAGTATCTTAGAGTTTGGCTACAAAATTGTTTAAAATAAAGTTATATTTTTTGAGTTTGAGCATTAGAGCTTAGTACTTTGAGTTTCTCTATAAAACTTCAATTTTTTGGTTTGATGGGCTAGATAGATGACAACCAAAGCAACACATCAGTCGTGTGGGAAAATTGATCGAACTCCCGTCACGTTGGGCATTACTTTGGCTACTAAAGTTTAGGATCTTAATGTTTGACCACTTAATTATTTATAGTAAAGTTCTTTTTTTAAGTTGGCTACTAAAGTTTAGTGTTTCTAAGTTTCGCAAACTTGGATTTTATGGTTTTCGACAAGCCGAACATAAACGATCAAGTAACGCAACATTTATGTGAAAAAATTGTCTAGACTCCCGCCATGTAGCATGGTGATAACAATAGTCGTTGCAAGGTGTTTGGCATCTGCGTTATGATATTCGGCATATGAAAAGTTCCCGCGCAACGCCCGGGGGAAATATTCTAGTTACCATTATTCTAGAAGTTACTAACTTGATTTCTGAAAATTTTTAAGTAAAATAATATTCTAATTTTCTGGTTTCAATTTATAAAAATTATGACAAGAGTTATTTAAAAGTTTGTCTTTTATTACCTTATAATGGTTTCCTTTAAATCAAATAAGTTATAACTTTTTTAAATAATTAATTATTTAATTTTGATCAAATCATTAATTAATTATCAAATTAATTTTAAAGGTTTTAAAAAACTTATGATTTTAAATTAATTACCTTTAAAGAATAACAAAGGTAATATAAAATATTAAGTCATTTATATGATTTAAATGTTGTAATATATTAGGGCTCAAGTTTAGGTTGTTTCACAACATTATAAATCTTCATAGATAATTATTATTCAAATAGTTATTTGAATAATTATTTAAATAATTAACTATTCATCTATTTATTTAATCATGTTATATCATAATTAGTTAATAAATTTATTCCTTAACCTTTTATTTAAATTCTTGAAACTTATAAACAATTATACTTTATTTTTATTTTTAAAACTTGATATTGTAAGACATTATAATAAATCATATGAAAGCTCAAAATCTTATAAAATGATTTTAGATAATTTTAAGGTCATTTAAATAAATAATCCATTAAGCACCTTTATCAAATTTAAGTAATTAATTATTAATTAATTATTTCTTTTCACACATCATATTTACTCTTCATTAATTCAATAAATTAAATTATTGAACCTTTCACCATCATTCTTATTTTATTTTATTTTTTTAATTGATTTATTTATTCCAACTTATTTGAACTAAAACATAATCGATCGCTTTATTTTATTCTAATTGATTTAGTTATTAAACCCCCTCCCCCTCATAAATTTCAAATGAAACCCTAATTCATATTTACTCTTGAATCATATCTTTATTCTAATCCTAAGACACCAAATCCTAGGTTGAACTGTGAAGGAATCGTTGGAACCATCTTATCTTAAGTGCAACTTATAGTACCTGAGTTTCCCATGTGAGTTTTCATGCCTATTTTTACTTTATTTCACACCTTTGGCGTGAAGCATGTTAACCTTATAAACTTACATTTGTAAACATCTTGACACTTGTAAATGCACATGCAATTCATCTTTACTTTTTGTCATGTTTATTGGTATTATTGTGAGTGTTATATGAGATACATTATATGTTGACATCATTATCTATTGCTAGTCTGGTGACGTCATAGATCTATGGGCCTGACAAGCCTACTGGTTAATCCAAGTACACTTAGCTAATCGTTTAATCTTGTAATCTTGTAATCTGTTAAGGTTTGATTGTAACTATATGTGTTCTATAAACTTGCATAATTCATAACCATTGACATGAATTGCTACTTGTAAATCTTTTATATATATGTATGTTTAACCTATGGAAACTCACCAACTTTCAAAGTTGACCCTTTATTTTTAACATGTTTCAGGTTTGATACTTGTGGATCTCTTCGTGGTCATATAGGACTTGGACTTAGTTTAGTTGAAAATCTTATGTTGTTGTTTATATCTTGTTTGTATTGTAATGATTTAATTGTCTTGTAATGTTCAATAAAAATAATATTTAATAACATTTCAACTTATTTAGTTCCATGTGCTATGAAAAATCGTTTCACATTCGTTCGTCTTGATGATTCTGCCGTCGGTCGAGGTGTGACATATATTTTTCTTTTGGTTAAAATAGCTCAATAGCACACATCAGAGTAGCTCAACCAAAAGAAGCAGATCATACGAGAGTCTTAGATCGACAAAGTGATTCAAATATTAGCACAATTTTTAGTTGAACACATTAAAGAATAACGCAGAACATTCGTACTAGAGTGACTGTTAAAGCTTCTAATGTCTCAAATTTCCACCAACTTGTTTGACAAATCTACAATGATTAATTCGAGCTCTAAATTAGAATTATGTCATATGATCTTACTTGTCATCCTCTAAAATCTCAACCCTTGTGAATTATAATAATTATTATTTAGATTTTGAGTCTTGTTAAATTTAATAAATTGTCTAATTTGGATTGTATCATAAAGCACGAATCGAAACATGATGCAGGATTGGTTAATGTCACTTAACACTTAGTTTTTCTCTCAAACTCTCTTGAACTACACTCGGATGAAAGCAGAGTCTCTAAGAGTTGATAATAATAATAAGTAGTAATAAACACAAGAAGTAATTTTTAAGGTACTTGCATATATTGTTACTCAACTCAAAATGTTACAAGACTCTTACAAGCATCATGTTATGAGTTACAATGAGAAACTATATATAATACTACCTACAGTCGGATATACTTTGATACAAGTTGGAATCCTCTAACTAAAGCAAATACTACAAGGCTATAGTTTAAGGTATCTTAGATAAAGTCTTATCTAAGATATGGTAGTCAGGACATGTCCCTGACTTACCTTTTGTCACCAATTAAAGTTGGTAACTTGTACTAACATAAAAAGGTGAACAGTGGAATAAAGTATGGTCAGATACATGGCCTTTTGGGAAGAAGCCATACAGTATCAGAAGTCTGCAGCGGAGTGTCAGAGACCATACTTGTGTCAACTGGTTCATAACAGTGTCTTCCGAAGGTTAAATGGCTTCGGAAGAACAAGTACTTCCGAAGCCTATACTTTGGAAGAAGCTACTTCTTACGAGGCTTGAGGACTTCTTCTTTTCTTCATGCTTCGTAAGTTGTCTTCCGATCTTTTCTTCTTAGACTTGATCTTCGGAAGTGAATATTTTGACTTCGGAAGTAGAGTTTGTCTTCAGAAGTTGATCTCTTACATTTTCTTCGGAGAACTCTACTTCCTTCGGAATTTCCACACTTGGTTTCGGAAGGCTTTATAAGTAGCACCAAAATTTGTCTTAAGTGATTTGATTTTGGTTGCACCAGCCTTCTTTTTGATCCAACAAACTCCCCCTAGGCTGATGCTACCAAACACTCACTTTTTTCTGCTCCTCAAAACTTTTAGCACCAAGGAAAGTAGATATTTACCTGTTTCTTTGTTCTTTCCTGAAGTAGGGCTAAGAAGTTTGTACATATCATTAGTTAACAGGAATTCCAGTCTGTCACCCTGAATGTTATGCACCCTTTGTTGGGTCCCTCTGAAAAGAGTAAGTTGATGAGAGCTATAATCATATCCCCATCTAACTATAGGTTTCAATTCAGAACCCTCCACCATCTATAGAAAGGTTGTGCCTTTGGTGGAAGATCTATCCTTGGCTTTCTTTCTTTTCAGTTTCAACTCTTCTTCAATCTTAGCTTTTGCAGTTAACTCAACAAGATGAAGACTGCTGAGATGATTTTTGATGTGAGCAGCAGTTTTAGAGTTGGAGAGATTAGAGAATGGTTTTTCAGCTAACTCATCAATGTCAAACCTGCTAGAGTGTAGCATAGAGGAGGCATTTAGCCTATTGATTTCTCCATTCTCTCTTTCCACAACAAAGTTGTGAGAGGCTTCATCGAACCTCCACTGGATTATTTTCTTTCTAGGCACAAGAGGCTGACTAGGAATCTTGTCCTCTTTCTTTGTATCCAGTAGAGTCATCAGCTTCCATCTTAGTCTCTTCTCTTTATCATTTAATGAGTCTGAGTTGAGGCCTAGAAGTTTAGCAGCATGGTCCAGTGTTCCTCTAGGCAGATCAAGAAATTGATCTCTTATGAGGGAACATGAAGATCTATCAACATAGGCCAGTTTGACAGAGTCTTCCTCACAGGAGATGTCGCTCAAGGTTGTGCAGTTGGTGAGCTTTGTCTTGATTGCCTTAAACTCCTCTAGGGAGAGATGTTAGAAGGCTGAGGGGATGGTTTGGAAGGTTGTTGGGTAGGTTATAGTGTAGTGGTTCTTAAAAGAGTTTTGGGATGAAGGATGGGTAGTTTTAGTGGTTGAGGTGAAGATATGGGTATGGATAGTGGGGTAGGTTATAGTGTAGTGGTATGAATGGTGAGGGAATTGATTCAGGTTGGGGTTGAGTGGTTGGCTTGAAGAGCATCCCCTGTACCCTTCTATACATCTCTCACCTCTTGCCCAAACGAATGTCAGCCTTGATTTCACTGACAATTCGTTGCAGTGTCCTTTCAGACATGGGTCCCACCTGCCTTCCAAAGAAGCCATGAGCCCGAAGATAGTCCTTCATCCAGGCTTTCTCACCTATCTTCTTGGTTGTATTGACCCTAGCTTCTTCTTCTTTCTTCTTCTCTTTCAACTTCTCTCTTGCAGATCTTTCTATCTCTTTCTCCAGTTGATCCTGCTCTTTGTTGAAGAGCCATAGATTGTTTCATCATTATGTGGAGATAGCTCTTGAAGAGAGAAACCTATGGAGGCTAGGAAAGCTATCCTTTCCTTCCTGAGCTGCATGTCAGCTCCCCTTTGTTCTCTTTCTCTTTCTTCCTCTAAGGCCAACCTTGCTGCTTCCTTTTGTAGTTCATTTTGTAGTTTGGTTGCCTTTTCCAGCTCTATTAACTCATCTAGTGGTAGCAGGAGTATGTCTTCATTGACGAATCCAAGTTTGATGAGCCTGTCAATGACCTCAACTCTCTTCTTGTTGGTAACTGCCTGGGTTGGTTGCAGCTGCTTTGGACTGTCAGCTAACAGCTTCCCAGTTGGAAGTTTCCCTTTTCTTTTGAGTTTCTCAATCCTTTCCTCCTCCTAAAGCTCTTCCGCTATCATTTTCTTCTTTCCTTTATCATCTTTTGATGTGCTTGACTTTGGTGGTTCTTGGAGGGAGGACACAGATTGCAGAGAGGTAGTGAGGATGTTTGAGCTAAAGATTGGTTGAGAAAGTACTCACTATTCACCTCAGATGCTAGCTCTAGGATTGCATCTGTGATGATTAGATCCTCAGACAGTGAGAATAGTCCTTCCGCAACTTCCATTTCAGCTTCGGAAGATTCAGCTTGTTCTCCGAGGCTTTGACTTCAGCTTTGGAAGTTTGAGGGAGTGCAATTTCTGTCCCAACTATTTTAGTTGCTGGGTCATCAGTCCTCATTTCCCCTTCGAATTGAATCTCAGGTTCCATTTGGACCTTAGGTTGACAACTTCTTCCATAGTGGTAGAAGGTGCACTTAGGCTCTAAAGCTCTTTAGCTCCAAAGTACATCATTGCTGCATCAGAACTTGGCTGATCAAGAGAGGATCTCAACAGAAACTTGGAGAAGAGTCTGTAGAGATCTCTGAGCATCCTTGGGTCAATTTGTAGAATAACCTGGGATGGCTCAGAAAAAGTTATAATGGGAGCCAGATATTTAGAAGTTGAATTTTGGCTCAGTGGTTCCTCAAATGTTTATCTCTGAACACTCTCCTCGTTTTTAGTAGCATCATCTTGAGAGCTAGATGAGCTGGAGGAAAAGGTCAAGGAAACCTGAACGGGTACATGCCTAACAGATCTCTCAATCTGTTTCTCAGCTAGTTGAGCCTTAAGATTGTCAATCTCAATTTGCTAAGTGGCAAACCTTTCTTCTAAAGTCCTAACCTTGGATTCAAGGTTTGAGACTTAGATAGTAGATCTTGGATGAGGAGTTGCATTCTTCCCTCATATTCTTTTGAAGAATCATAAGGAGATGAGGTAACATACCTAGTATGTCCAGCCTCACCACCAGATGTGGTTTCTTGGCACCCAGGTTTCCCTTGCTTAATAATGTCTCTTTTAGAGTCATCAAAAGGCACGTTGCTGCAGATTCAGTCTCAAAGATGTTATCACTGTCCATAAGGTCCATTGAGACACCTTCTATAGTGGCAGCTGAATCTACATAAGTCCCCTCCACATCAGTGGGACTCACCTCAGTAAAGGTTTACTAATGGGTGCTAGAGATAAGAGGTCTCTCTAGGCTCTGTTGATCTTTAAGAGAGTATTGTAGATCAACTTCATTGCCATGGAGGGACGTAATCTCTTCATCAGTTTTGAAGAGAAGGTCAATGAAAGAAAGGGGGTGAAACCTACTGACCCGGGACCTTGATCAATGTCTACAACATTGAGCATCTGGTGGGGCTTGTCCCTTGTGGCTGCTCAAAGGAGTATAAATACTCACCCTGAGGGCTTTCAAATTGGGTAGTGGGCTCATGGGTTTGAGACTGAGGAGACTCAAGACCCATATTGAGGTCAATAGTGAAGGATGGTGAGACCTCAGACTGAGTGGGAGCCCAAAGTTCCACTCTAGCCTTTTTGGATTGAACATAAGGAGCTTGTTCAATCAGAGTAGATTGAACAAGGGTTTGTTTGAGGCATCTTTGGTAAGTGATGGTGATGGGATGAGAGGAAAAATTGGCAGTGTGGGGGTAGTTGCTCGTGTGGGTTCATCACCTGTGGGGTCAACAAAGATGTCACGGGGAGCTATTTGCTCAGTCATACCTGGAAGTAGAGAAGTGTACCTTCCAGTAATTTGGTGGACACCTTCTTCGGAGTTTTGAAGATGGTAGGCCTCATTTGAGGGACAGGCAGAGTGGCTGCACAGACAAACCGACTCTGGTCCAGCTCACAGTTGATAATATGCGGAGAAATCTGGGATACATAAAGAATGTTTCCCTCTAGAGATTTCCAATCAGATTGTCAACACAAATCTTGAGTAGTTGAATTGGAGGCCTCTCACCATTCCATGAACTAGGCACCCTAGTTTGTATGGAATTTGGTCCCATCCCCCAGATTTATGGACAAATAGTGAAGAACAACATGCAGGAGGAACTCCAGTTATATGAGAAGTTAAATTTGTAGACAGTTGACTTGCTGACGTCTCCACCATATCCCATGAGAATGTAAGAGCTATCCAAATCTGCTTTGGGGAACTTTGTGGGTGCACCCTCATCATGAAGCTCGAGATGCTCCCTAATGTGTTGTTCAGTAATGATCAACTCTTGGCCACAAATGCTGGATCGTATTACACGAACCCCATTTAGGGTTTCAACCTGACCGTTTCCCCAAAATTCAGCCATGTGATTTGTGTACATAGTGGGATTAACAGTCAGGGCAGTGTAGTAGGATGATTGGGTGAGGAACGAGATCATTTCAGAGAAATCTGCATCTCTTGAGGAGTCAAGAAGGGCGACTTGATTGTATTGAGGATTTAGTGCCATTTGGGAAAGTGAAGGTAGATGAGTTTGAGCTTGGGTGAATTGGGGATGAAGGAAACTTTTAGGGTAGTAAAAATTGTGGTAAGAAGATGAAAGTGAATAGTCAGTATTATTTAAAAGAGGATGAAATGGCGGTAATGGGGTTAGGATAAGGTGATGTGATGTTTTAGTGGATGAAGTGACAGGGGCGGTAAGGTTTAATTCAGTTAAATAATCTGATATCATTAAAAAAATCTTTACTTTTTACAGTGTGGGGCCCAAGAGATTTCCGTTACACAGCAAAATCACTCTTCTGAATATAAAACATTTCCGAAGGTAATTTGTCTTCTGAGGGAAATTACTACTTCCGAAGGTAAAGAGTTGCTTCTGAGAGTAAAGATTGCTTTCCGAATGGAGAGTTTTGTAAGCTTCGGAAGTAGATATGATATGTAATCAATCGCTTCTTCCGAGACTAAAAACTCTTCCGAGAAGAAAATTATCCTTGGAGAAATTTTGCTCCGGAAGATATGTAATATGTAACATATCTTCCGAGGGTTAATTTCTCTTCGGAAGAAATTTATACTTAGATAAAATTTTAGAGAGAGACCTTTTGTAACAGGGCTTAGATTGTATTGACATAAGACATTACACATTAAAAAGGTTTTTCAAAAGAGGTAATCTAACCAATATTTATCATCCCAATAGCTGTTATGAGATATTAAATCTCTATTCATCAAAAGATTTGGTGAACAAATAAGCATATTGTTCATTTGAATCAACTTTGATCAGCTTAATCAGATTTTTTTCATGAATATCTCTAATGAAATGATACCTGATATCAATATGCTTTGTCTTGGAGTGCTTTACAGGATTTTTCAGTGATGGAGATAGCACTGTAATTGTCAATATGGATAGGAGTGCTCATAAAGTTGAATCGTCTAACATCTGATTTTGAATCCACAGTAGCTGAGCACAACAACTTGCAACAGCAGTGTATTCAGCTTCAGCAGTTGATGTAGAGACACATGACTGTTTCTTACATTGCCATGAGATGATCCTTCCACCAAGAAATTAACATCCTCCTGATGTTGATTTCTTGTCAATGTTGTAGCCACCATAGTCACTGTCAGAGTATCCATAAAGATTAAAATCATTGTTCCTAGGATACCCGAGACCTAGTTTAGGTGCTCCTTTGAGGTATTTGAGGATTCTCTTGGCAGCAGCTAGGTGAGACACCTTTGGAGCAGCCTGATATCTTGCACAAATACAAGTTGCAAACATGATATCAGTCTACTAGCTGTGAGATACATCAGAGAACCAATAATCGCTATACTGATGTTGATCAGTATCCTCCCCCTCAAGGTCAGGACAAAGATTATGGTTTCTGGGTATGGGTGTTAACTGGCTTACAATCTTTCATTCAAATCTTTCTAAAGTCATGGACATACTTAGATTGATTTATGAAGAACCCCTCCTTCAATGCTTCACCTGAATCCAAGGAAAAATCCATTTTTCCCATGGAACTCATCTCAAACTTCGTCTTCATAATGCTTTCAAATTCTTGCACATTTGGTCGTTTGATGAACCAAAGATGATATCATCAAATAGACTTGAACAAGCAAAATATCCTTTCCAGACTTCCTTACGAAGAAAGTCTTGTCAATGGTTCCTCTAGTGTAATCATTCTTAGAAGAAACTAAGAGAAGGTCTCATACACAGCCTAGGTGCTTGGTGCAGCCCATATAGAGCTTTATCCAATTTGCACACATAGTTGGGATGTTAGGGTCTTCAAATCCTGGAGGCTAGCACACGTACACTTCCCTATCTATATCCCTATATAGAAAGGCACACTTGACATCAAGTTGGTAGATAGTAAAATTCTTGGATGCAGCATAAGCAAGGAAGATCCTAACTGCCTCAAGTCTTGCAACAGGTGCAAAGACATCTGTATAATCAATTCCTTCCTCCTGAGTGTATCCTTGAACTACCAGTCTTGCCATGTTCTTGATAATCAAGCCTCTGTCATCTCTCTTGTTCCTGAGAACCCAGTTAGTGCCTATAGGTATTTGACCAGATGGTAGCGGACATAGGTTCTAAACCTTTTGTCTCTTGAATTGAAGCAACTCCTCTTGCATTGATTCAACCCAGCTACTATCTTTCAAGGCATCTTCCCCTTCTTGGTTCCATCAGGGATAAGAAGCATAAGTACAAGCAGACATTCCCATGATGAGTCTATCCTCTTGTTCTCACACCTTCAAAGACATCCCCTATGATGTTCTCAGCTGGATGAGTGTTATGAATCCTTAGACGAGGAATCACTTCCAGTTGCAAAGATAAATCCAGATTGGACATATTTGCTCATGAACTGGAACACTCTGTCTAACTATTGTTTCAAACTCATTCAATGAGGACTAATTAAATGAATGAGAAACATCATCAATTGTTGGCTGTGAAGCAGCATTAACAGTTTCATGTCCTTTAAGATGCTACTTCCATCAGCTTGGTGTTGTATAGGCTCACTGATGAACTATCAGGATCAACAAGTGAGTTACTGGTTGAAGCTCCACTATCTCTTGAGATAGTTATAATATCAGATCTGCCAATAGTGGAAGCTTGGTGTTGAGCTCTTGGAGAACTTGAAATAGGTCTGGGTAACTCAAATAATTGATTTTCTTCATTCCTTGAGTACCTATTTCAGCTGAAACATTCTTACAAGATGGTTTAGAATAGTTTGAAAACAATTCTAAATCAAAGATATGATCAGGGCCATTCCCCCTAACACAAGGAGTATGCTCATTAACAACAATATTAAATGATTCCTCAAATTGTTGATTCTTGATATTGTAAACTCTATAAGCTTTAGAGCTAGAAAAGTATCCAACAAAGATAGCATCATCCGACTTTTCAGCAAATTTTGCCAAATTGTTCTTTGAGTTAAGTATGGACATATGCCAAAGGACCTTAGAAAGCCAATGAACATGACCTTTTGTTCCATAACTCATAAGGGGTTTTTCCATGTGGCTTACACTACAAAAGTCTATTCTGCACATAACATGCAGTGCTGACTGCCTCTGCCCAGAATGTTAGAGGTAGTTTGGAATCAACTAACATAGTTCGAGCAGCCTCAATAAGTGACGTGTTCCTCCTCTCAGCAACACCATTTTGTTGAGGAGTTTTAGGAGCACTGTATTGTCTGGCAATCTCTTTTGAGTTACAGAATGAGTCAAGAACGAAGTTCTTAAACTCAGTCCGTGATCACTTCTAATCATCTTAACCTTGTGATAAATTTTATTTTCTATTTTAAGAATAAAAGATTTTAATATTTCAGCAGTTTCATATTTAGATCTTTAAAATAATACCCATGTAAATTTTATAAAATCATCAACTATCACAAGGCAGTATGATTTCCTTCCAATGCTCATTATACTTGTGGGACCAAATAGATCCATGTGCAATAAGTGTAATGGAGTAGCGATGGAGTTAACACTTTTGGATTTGCGAGATGCCATGTGTTGCTTCCCTTTCAGGCATGCAACACAGTTATCTTTACAGAAAAATTCCTTTTTAGGCAAGCCATGTACCAAGTTCTTTTTAGCCAATTTATTCATTGTCTTAAAATTTACATGACACATACGTTTATGTCAAAGTTTTGACTCATCACTATCAGCTTTGGAAAGAAAACATGATACTTTACCTGATGGGGAAGCATTGTTCATATCCAGTTTGTACATATCCCCTTTTCTGGGAGATCTAAGAAGCACCAATTCTGGAGGAATTGTCATCCCAGATTTGAGGATAATGCACTCATGTTCTGTGAAAAGCATTTGATGCTTTTGATCACAAAACTAAGAAACACTTAACCGATTGTGTTCAAGCTGTTTGACAAAAATTACTTTGTCAACCTTTAACTTTCCGTTGGATATACTCCCTCTGCCAGATATATATCCTCCGGCCAAACTAGACAGGACCTCCATCATAATGTTGAAATTGTTGAAGGAGAGATCTGTTCCCTGTCATGTGCCTGGAGCATCCACTCCACAATCCAGACATTGTTATTCTTGTCATATGGATGTCCCTGCACACAATATGAGATAATTAGTTTTGATTGGAGACCCAAGCCTTGTTGGTCTTGGGTTCTTCCAATGATAGTGACATAATTAAATCATAATTTGAGCATGGGGGTTCAATGGATATCTTTGAAGAAGAGGCTTGGGCTGCAACATCTTTCTTGATATTCCAATCCATCCTTTGGTTGATCATGGAAGATGTGCTTGTTGAAGCTTTTGCAGCATGACATTCTTCCGAAGCTTCTTTCTTTTCGGAAGAAGCCTTCACCACCTTTTCTGCCGAAGCAGTCTTCTTCTGGGATGATTTCAAGGGAACTTTCTTGTTCTTTGGAATTTTAATAGCTTTAGCTTCCAAAGCCATTTTCCCTTCGTAAGAAGGATTTTCTTCCGAAGGCAACCTTGCTTCAGAAACTAGCTTTCATTTTTTCATCACTTGGACCATTTGATAAGGCCCAAATGAGAAACCTTCCCTGACTCCTTACTTTCTAACATTATTTTCATAGTGTGTGCTAGCAGGATTGTAGTAATAATCTTTAGCCATGTGGTTTTGCAGACCACACATTATGCATGCAATGTTAGTCTTTTGGGAGCTTGTGAGTTGCTGTTTCTTGTTCTTTTTCTCTTTATCAGCAACCTTTCCTTTCAACTTCTGATCCTTTGGTAGGGCAGGAGTGCTGGTACTACACTCCTTTCCTGAATCAGAAGTACCTACCACTTGGAATCCAGCTGAGATGAATACACCCTTTTGTTTTGGGTCAATCATCAGCTTGGACTCAACCACTTTCTTAGCAGTTCTTCTTGTAGCTTTAGCTCTACTTATTCTGGCTTTGATGGTTAGGATTTGATCTTCACTGGGAGAGGTGGGTTGATTTACCTGTTCCTTCCCTATGCTGGCCTCTATTATTGCATCATTCTTCAACTCATTTGAAGATGGGTCAGCAGATGGGACCTCTTGCTCTTCAGTACCATATCTAGGTTGTCTTATGGACTCATATGCATGTGGTGGAGCAAATTCATTGGTCCCCAATCCTCCTATGTTTTGATAACAAATTTTGTAGTGAAAGGATGATGCAATAATAGCTTGGAAGTTCTGCTCAAAAATAGCATACTTCCTGGCTTGAGCCTCAGCAGTGACAAGCTGGGCTTGAGCCTAAAAAATTTGGATATTAAATACTTTATTTGAGTCTTGTAATTTGTGTGTTCATGTTTTAATAGGGAAACAATTTTCTCAAACTCTTCAATTTTTCTTTGATAGTTAGATTCAGCCCTTTTAAAATTAGATTTCAAGATATTTAAAGACTTAATATCAGATTTAATTTTCATATGGTAGTCCTAATATAGTTTAACCTTAGCAATACAAGCAGGAGTACAGAGATGTTCATATACCTTGTTATCATCTGTTCCAGCCATGAGTGCTTGATCAGGAGTCACATCCTGTACCATGAAGCTCCAGTCAACTTCTTGAGCCATTGCAGCTGATTCAGTTGACTTTTTGGTGGGCTTTGATGTAGAGGGATGTGTGGAGGCCTGTGGGGTTCCTGGATTTGTCTTGGGAGCCTTTCATTCCCATTAAAAATGACCAAGTTGGTTACAGTTGTAACATTTGGCCTTGGTTTTGTCAAACCCAACTTGTTGTTAGTTGGGTTCTGTGGGAATTGCCTTCCAGTTCTCTTGAATAACTTATTCGCTCTATAGGTTAAAAGAGCCATTTTTTGGACAATGTCCACATACTCCACATCATCTGGACTGAAGCACTCTAGATCATCAAAGCAGTATTGAAAGTCACTAGAGTGTCCACTTCCTGAGATAAAGGCACAGCTGTCCTGAAAGGAACTATGCTGATCTGTTGAGACCTTGGAGTCTCAAGGAAAGTGATGTAAGGTCGAGATGAGCAGGATGGTTGTTGGGTGTAAGTCAGGTATTGCTGAGGTTGTGTGGGTCCTGAGCCTTTAGCAACCATCAAGGCGTTGCTAGCAGAAAGACTCAGGGGTCTGCTTGTCTGATGGCCCTTCTTGCTCTCCATCTCTAAACGGTATCCATCAAGGATGCCATAAAGTTCAGTCATAGTGAGAGTGTTCAAATTCTCTGTTCTCTTGATAGAGACACAGTAGAATGTCCACTCATTTGGAAGAGCACTCATGAACTTTCTTGTGAGGTCTCTAAGTTCAAATGTTATCTTCACAGACTGAAGGGAGGAAATGAGATCCATGTACCTGAAATATTGCTGACTGAGAGTTTCTCCAGCAATATAGGTGAAGTTCTGAAACTGCTGCTTCAGTAAGTCCTTCTTGGAGTCATTTGAGCTAGAGTACATTTGAGCAAGTGCATCAAACAGTTCTTTAGCTGACTTGCAATGCTCAAAAAGTCAATGCTCAAACCCCACCATGATGGAGTTGGGTATTGCAGTCATAAGAATAGTCATTGCATTGCTATCAGTGTCCATCTTCTTCCGGTCCTCATCAGAATAGTCTTCAACAGCCTTCTCTATCATGGCACCATTTCCACCAGGTGCTGCCACCTTGGATTTATACGGGCCATTGACAATGGAATACCATATTTTGCTGTCGTGATACCTAATGAAGCCTTCCATGCATCTGCTTTATGATCTGAAGTTTTCAGGAGTAATGATGGGAGCTTTAGTCATATCCCCATCTCTACTTTAGACTTGTTGAGGGCCATTTTTGAGTGAGTTATAATGAGGAGTGAAAAATAGGTTGATTGGATGGTAAGATCTCACAATCAAGAGCCTAAAAAGCTTTGACACCAATTGCAGGATCGGTTAATGTCACTTAACACTTGGTTTTTCTCTCAAACTCTCTTGAACTACACTCGGATGAAAGAAGAGTCTCTAAGAATTGATAACAATATAATAAGTAGTAATAAATACAAGAAGTAATTTTAAAGGTATTTGTATATATTTCTTCTCAACTCAAAATGTTACAAGACTCTTACAAACATCATGTTATGAGTTACAATGAGAAACTATATATAATACTACCTACATCCGGATATACTTTGATACCAACTGGAATCCTCTAACTAAAGCAAATACTACAAAGCTATAGTTTAAGGTATCTTAGATAAAGTCTTATCTATGATATGGTAGTCAGGACATGTCCCTGACTTACCTTTTGTCACCAACTAAAGTTGGTAACTTGTACTAACATAAAAAGGTGAACAGTGGAATAAAGTATGGTCAACTACATGGCCTTTTGGGAAGAAGCCATGCAGTATCAGAAGTCTGCAGCGGAGTGTCAGAGACCATACTTGTGTCCACTGGTTCATAGCAGTGTCTTCCAAAGTTAAATGGCTTCGGAAGAACAAGTGCTTCCGAAGCCACTTATACTTCGGAAGAAGCTACTTCTTCCGAGGCTTGAGGACTTCAACTTTTCTTCATACTTCGTAAGTTGTCTTCTGATCTTTTCTTCTTAGACTTGATCTTCAGAAGTGAACACTTTGACTTCGGAAGTAGAGTTTGTCTTCGGAAGTTGATCTCTTATATTGTCTTCGGAAGAACTCTACTTCATTCGAAAGTTTCACACGTGGCTTCGGAAGCCTTTGTAAGTAGCACCAAAATTTGTCTAAGTGATTTGGTTTTGGTTGTACCAGCCTTTTTTTTGATCCAACACATGAGACGATAAATCATGCATGAGTTAAGTGAATGTCTTTTATATGAGTAAATATATGAGTTGTGTTCAGGCACATATGTCCACTCTATCAACCAATCAACCTAAAATCTCTAAAGAAAACAAGATTGACATCCATAATGGATACATGTATCATTTTGGTTGTTGAGAGAAAAGAAGAGAACCCAAAACTTAAGTGACGACTATTGACGGAAGACATTACAAGTAAGCTTAAGTACACACTAAAAACGGGTGTGACTAGGACTATAAACGAACCGAACTGAACAAGACCTTGTGCATGTGTGTTCATCTATAATTGAACATGTGTTAGGACCGTGTACGTACGGAGTACTAACTGATTCTGCGCGTATACCAGATCAAATAGTGCGTAATCCTATTTGATTAGCGATCCAATCAATGAGAAAGCGGTTCAGATCAATCTAACGATTAAAGAAACGTTAAGAACGAGATCAACTGCGATCTATGAACTTGGAACAGGTTTTCTTGAGTCTTTGGACGACTAGGGTACGATTATGTGCGTAGGTATTCGAATTGTTTTTCCACGAATTAGGTGGTATTTATAGGTTAGGGTCTTCTAATCGTACGACTGAACCATTAGCATGGTTCAGTCGTGCGACTGAATCATGCGATTGATCCATCTGCACGACTGAAGATTCAGTCGTGCAACTGAGTCAATCTTATGTCTCAATCGTGCGACTGATCCAGTCTCCTGGTTCAGTCGTGCGAGTGGTTCATTAGCATGAAGTATTCATGCGTATGGTCCATTAGCATGGTCCATTTGCATGAGAACTTTATACGATTAAGTTTGAACACATTTCTCAATCATTATTGACAATAAACAATAAACAATTATGTACAACAACCACAAACCTATATAGTTAGTTCATCATAATTATTACACAATAAACAATGAAATATTAAACATTATAAGTATCAACCACATATTGTATTTCATTCATACCCATCCATTACATATATGTAAGACATGATAGACATTTACATTAAGCTCCTAAACTAGGTAGCTATGTATCAACAACATGTTCACGTACACATAACCGAACATAATTTTTTATTTGTGTTCGTTCATTAAAACAATGATTTTATTCACGAATGGTTCACAGACACATAACTGAATTGTTCACGAATACACAATGGAACAAAGACAAGTACAAACAAACACATACTATTTTAAAATAAAAATCAACATTTTTTAATCACAAACTAAGACATAATCACCTATAAAATAATATAAAGTTAAAACACTTTTTTCTAATAATTATATATATTAGTATGAATAAACCTAAACAAACTAACATAAGGAACTCAAATAAAAAAAAATATTATCAATTTTTCATGAACACAAAAGAATAAACAAAACATCTGCTTGTGTGTATGCATTTAGTTAATCGATAAAATTCTTAATTTATAACTCATTAAATATATCGGGCACCCGTGGACCATGTGTGTGGGTGACCCGGTGGCAATAAAATCTGCCACCATCTCATCACTCTCAAATTATTTCAAACAGATAAACATAACTAGATTGCCACCAAATTCCCCGACCCATATTTCAAAGTCTGTTATGAACCACTAGTTTCTTGTTTTCATATGCATATTTTCTTTATTTCTTTCAATTGATTTGTAAATTGTGATTATTCTATTCTTTGTTTATAATCATGGATCATTTTTATTCGTTTTGATGCAACTTTGTTCTTGGCCCACACGAATCTTGAAAAAACCAAATGAAATCAAGAATCCAGAGGATGAAGATGATGACAAATGAAGTTACTTTACAAGAACACTAATCAATCATACACAAAAGGGGTGTTGATTCTGCAGTTTCTGCAATCTTATTTCATCAGATTTTGTCAAAATTCAAAAGAAAACATTCTTTAAAGTGTGTTCAAGTTATGAAAATGGTGAACACAGAGGACGCACCCATTAACAACAATAAGACCACTGGTGCAACTTCATCATCATCATCATCAGGTGGAAGCAACATGCATCCAGTAAGTAAAAACCTAACCTTGGCTCAATATGGAGCTGATGCTAGGCTTGTATCACAGTTTGAGCAGTCTGTTGAATCTGGTAAATCTTTTAACTACTCAACTTTGCTTACACATGTACCAAAAGCTTTGGATGAACCAGAAATTACTGCTTATTTATCAAAGATCCAAAGGGGTGGTTTTGTTCAACCTTTTGGTTGTATGATTGCAATTGAAGAACCCACCTTTAGAATAATAAGTTTTAGTGAAAACTGTTATAGTATGTTGAGTTTGAATGTGGAGAATCTTGATGATTTGGGTGACTCCAAGAAGAAAACTTTACTCGGAACTGATGCTAGAAACCTTTTCACCTCTAGTTCTAGGGCTTCATTAGAAAAAGCTGTTGCTTCTAGAGAAATCACTTTGTTAAATCCTATTTGGGTTCATGCTAGAACTACCCGTAAACTGTTTTACGCGATTCTGCATAGGATTGATGTTGGTGTTGTGATTGATTTAGAGCCAGCTAACTCTAGTGATCCCACATTATTGCTTTCTGGTGCAGTTCAGTCACAAAAACTTGTTGTTAGAGCGATTTCTAGGTTGCAGTCTTTACCTAGTGGTGATATTGGGGCTATGTGTGACACCATTGTTGAAGAAGTACAGAAACTTACAGGTTATGATAGGGTTATGGTTTATAAGTTTCATGATGATGATCATGGTGAAGTTGTTTCAGAGATTAGAAGATCTGATTTAGAGCCGTATTTAGGCTTACACTATCCTGCAACTGATATCCCACAAGCTGCTAGGTTTTTGTTTAAACAGAATCGAGTAAGAATAATAGTCGATTGTCATGCGAAATCAGTTCCAGTGATTCAAAGTGAGGAGTTAAAGCAACCACTTTGCTTGGTCAACTCTACGCTTCGCGCCCCCTATGGGTGCCATGCGGTTTACATGGCTAACATGAATTCTATTGCATCTTTAGTGATGGCAATTCTTATAAACAACAATGACTCCATGAAACTATGGGGTTTGGTGGCCTGTCATCATACTTCACCACGTCATATCCCGTTCCCACTTCGCTATGCTTGTGAATTTTTAATGCAGTCAATGAGTTTGCAGCTCTACATGGAGCTCAAACTAGCCGAACAAAAAGCAGAGAAAAAGATCCTCCGTATGCAGACCACATTATGTGACATGCTCCTGCGAGATGACCCTTTTCGGATTATAACTCAGTCTCCAAACATAATGGATTTAGTCAAATGTGATGGAGCAGCTTTATACTATGATGAAAAAGTCTGGTTACTTGGTGTAACACCAAATGAGTTACAAATTAAAGATATAGTTAGATGGTTGTGTAATGAACATAAGGGCTCTACAGGGTTCAGTACAGAGAGTTTGTTGAATTCTGGTTATCCTGATGCGGTTTTGCTTGGTGATGCAGTTTGTGGTATGGCTGCTGCAAGAATTACTTCAAAAGATTTCTTGTTTTGGTTCAGATCACATACGGAAAAAGAGATTAAATGGGCAGGTGTAAACATCATCCTGAAGATGAAGATGATGAGAGAATGCATCCAAGATCTTCATTTAAGGCATTTTGTGAAGTTATAAAAAGTAGAAGTTTGCCATGGGAAGTTTCTGAGCTCAAGGTGATTCATTCTTTGCAGTTAATTATGGCAACATCAGCACAAGATGTTGCAGATAATAGTGGTGGTGGTAATAGAGTGATGAAATTTGGTCAACCTAGCGAGAGTGATGGTCAACGGGCGGATGAAACTAGTTCTGTTGCTTGTGAAATGGTGAGATTGATTGAAACAGCATCGGTTCCTATATTTGGTGTTGATGCTTCAGGTTTAGTTAATGGGTGGAATGGGAAAATCGCGGAGTTGACTGGAGTCAAAGCTAGTGTAGCTATGGGGAAGTCTTTGGTTGATGAATTCATTCATGAAACGTCACGTGGAGTTGTTGAAGATCTTCTTAATAGAGCTTTGCAAGGTAGGTCTTTTATTTTTTATGATCATATAAATCAGTTTTTTTGGTAACTTTACATGTAAAAAAGTAGCTAGAAATTAATTAAAAGGCTTGCTTGTTTTAATAGAAGTGGTGTGAATATATCTTGTTGGATAGATTATATGGTCGAATTGTGCTTTTTTAAAGAGGGTCGACCCCCTAGCTGATTCAAGATTTCTGACCCGGGTATGTACTACCATAACAAATCTGGATGCACTATAATAACAGATTATTTTGTGTTAATGAAGATATATGTGTGTGTAGGTGAGTTTCATTACAGAACAATAAATTATTGTGAGAACAAGAAGAACAACCTAAATTGTTTAATATTATTAATGGTTCATAATTTAAAAAAAAAATTACTTACATAAAAACTTTATGTTATGTGCATAGAAAATAATTAAAATAATTTGTTTATATAAACTCTCTTTTGACTTATACATGAATGATATTCGTTTATATTTGTTTTCTTTGAATTTTAGGAGAATAAACATTGCATTTTAGCCATCTGTCATTCTGTCTTATATTTTAAAAAATATGTTAACTGTTTACCTACACATGTGTAAGCTCTTACCCGACCTGTTTTGGCCCGTTATCAAACCAACCCCGCCAAAGTTGCCCATTTTGCAAGCCTTACCTCAAAAGTCCATATATATTTTCCCTAGAACTTATTTTGGCCACCTGCTTTATTTGATACAGGTGAAGAAGAGAAAAACATGAACTGAAACTGCAAAAAGTTGACATGCACCGGCAGAACAAAGCCCTAGTATACATTAAGGCTAATACATGCACAAGCAGGGACTATATGAACAATGTAGTTGGCGTATGCTTTGTGGTCAAGATGTCACAAATGAGAAAATTATCATGGATAAATACAGTCGTATGGAAGGAGATTATAACGCGATTATTCAAACACCAAACCCTTTAATTCCTCCTTTATTTGCTTCAAATGAAGCCGCGTGTTGTTCAGAATGGAATGCAGCCATGGAAAAGCTTACTGGTTGTATGAAACATGAAGTTCTTGGAAAAGTGCTTCCTGGTGAAGTTTTTGGGGGTTTATGTAAACTTAAGGATGAAGATGCATTGACAAAATTTATGATTTTGTTATATAGAGCAATCAATGGTCATGATTCGTCGGATATACCGTTTGAGTTTTTTGGAAAAGATGGGAGTTTTGTAGAGGTTTACTTGACAACAAACAAGAGAGTTGCTGAAAATGGAAAAGTGGTTGGGTGTTTTTGTTTTTTGAGGACTAGTGTACAAATGTCTTTAGGAGATAGTATATATGATCAAGGATCTGTGTTGAAAAGAAATGATTTAGGGTATATTAAGCAAGAAATAAAGACCCGTTAAACGGGCTGCGTTTTACTCACAAACTTCTTGAAAACTCGGCTATTTCAGATGATCAGAAGCAGTATCTTGAAACGAGTAGTGCTTGTGAAAGACAAATTGCATCAATCATTGAAATTATGGACATGAAAAGTATCGAAGAAGGGTAAGTCTTCATTCTAACAAGTCAAATAGGCTCTGGCCAAAGTGGGTCAATTTTAGTACAAGTAGGGTTGGCTAAGCAGATTTTATAATTTCAAACCAATCGTTGTTGTAAGACAATGCATAACCATCACCTTGGCATATCATATTTTCATGGTATCATCCAGCGAAAGAGTCCAATTTGAGTTTTTGACCTCAAAAGTCAAAAGCCATCTATGACTTACATGGACCGGCCAGTCGAACTGGGAACTGGATACATAACTCGTTTAGTTGAACCAGTTGAAGTGCCTTTATTTGAACTGACCGGTTATGGGTCGGACAGCGAAACCAAAATGGTGGTTGGACCAGAATTTCAATTTTTTTTATTTTTTTAATCTCATTTATTGATTCATTTACGATTCCAAACTTCATATTTTCTTTTTTGCATACTTAGTATTTTAATCAAAGCCAAAAGATAAAGTAGTTTCATATTTCATTTTAAATTAGTTATATATGTATTGTCTTTAAACTATTTATGATGTCATCCAATTTTTAAAACTAGTCTGACCGATTAAGTTTTTTGGTTCAGTGAGCAACCCCGTTATGAAAACGTTGGTTATTTATTAAGGTCCCTGGCCTATGAAACTTTTTGTTTTTTTCAGCAATGTGGAGCTGAACTTGGATCAATTTGTCATGGAGAATCTGTTAGATGCAATAGTGAGCCAAGTAATGATTGTTTTAAAGGAAAAGGATATTCCATTGGTTCATGAAATACCCGATCAAGTCAAAATGCTCGATCTTGTTGGCGATCAAATTAGGCTTCAGATAATCTTGTCAGATTTCTTGATCAGCATTGTGAACCATGCACCTTCACCAGATGGATGGGTGGAAATCAAATTGTCCCCTGGGCTCAGGATGATTCAAGATGGACAGGAATTCATTCATCTACAGTTCAGGCATGTATTTTGGCATTGCAGTTTTATTGGGCAGGTCAAAACACCAAAATGGGTTTGGTTGACATGCAAACACTTCTTTCCCTTTCTTTTAGAACTTTTAAAGGACCAATTAACGTGTTAAATATGATTAGCCTAAATTATTACATTTAGTATAATCCTTTTGATAAAATAATGGGGAATTGTTGACAAAACCCGATGAATTTTCGCTAAATTCATACATAAGTCCTTGGACTTCATTTTTCCATGATTTAAATTCCTTAACCGTTATCAACAATTTAACAAAAAACTCTTATTTTTGCATAAGTAGATCCTTCATTTGTTAAAATGATGATGTAAATATCCTTCTTTTTGCTTATTAAAGGCAAAACCGCCTTTTGTTCGTAACTTTTGAGATAAAATTTGACTTTTATGCTCTGGCGAATCAGTTTCTTCAATATATACATGATTTTTGACCTCTATCTTTCAGTTATTCGTAAGGATGACAAAATGTGGAGTTCTTTACTGCAACTTGTTACTCTGTTGACCCTAAACATTATCATTTTTGCTACACTCAAAAATCAAAACTCATTGTTTTGACTTCACCCTATAGCTGCACATTTAAACACCCCCTTGTTTTGTTACAGGTGGCAATTTTGACCTTGATCAATAGGTCGATTTTGTTTATGTTCTATTTCTAACACGTTAATGTTTAAAGTAAAAAAAATAACTGAAAATGCATAGAAAGTCACCTAAAATGTATTTCTAATGCATTAGAATCCCGAATCATTCATTTCAAAGACTTTTTTATCTATAATTGAAATCATGTAATTTTTGTAGATATATATGACAACAAATATGCACAGAAAGTTTATGGTTTTCTCTAGACTGTTACAAATCGCCCCACACCAGCCAATCATTTAACCTGCACTACAGAATTACTCTTTCAAGTTATCTGATTCATTAGACCAGCCCATTCAGCATTCCTCATGCAACATTTTTTCTTGCAGAATTACCCACCCGGGTCCAGGGATACCTCCAGATATTATCAGAGAGATGTATGAAGAGAAAAAACAATCAGGAACCGAGGAAGGACTCGCTCTCAATCTTTCTAGAAAACTTCTTCGTATCATGAAAGGCCATGTGCATTATGTTAGAGATGACGATAAGTGTTGTTTCATTGTTGACATGGAATTTAAAACTAGGAAATAAAGATCTGAATACAGCAATGTTGATGAGATCAATGGCATTTTGTTCAGTTGTGAGTGTTTGAATCTGTAGATATAGAGCTTTTTGCTTCCATTGTAGTTTTTGTACCATGTTGGTATATCAATTTAACTAATCTTGATATGTAATGAGCCAGATTCAATAATAATTAATTTGATAGCATTTCCACCTCTGGATCTTTGTATATCTATTTCGGGTGTAAGATTCAAAAGAACTATTGTTTTATGTTGATTTTGGTATAACTTGTTGCATTAGACCTTATAATCGTTAAAAACTAATATATAAAGACACAACAAAAATAACAAAAAAGTATGTACATTTTTGTTGGATTTTCTTTTTATGGGAGTCTAAAGATGCATCAAGAATTTTTCTATAGTCAAAGCCAACAAAATTTAAGCACAAGTTAACAATTAACATAGACAATGTTGCTATATTGTAATCGTACCTGCAAATTTTAATTTATAATACCACAAGGAAGCCTTTTACAGTTCCATATCATACAAAAAATAGCCAAACCATCACCATTCGTTCAGTTTAGGGATCCAATTTGAACAAAATAGTAAAAATTCAACTCTGTAACCTGTTGCTTGAAATGAAATCATAGGAACCACTTTCTGCAAAGGGAAGCACAATTACCCAATGAAGTACAACACAATTGCAATTTATGATATATATTTTCATACACAAGCTACTAGTCATTACAGCAGGGTAACGACACATTTGACCCATAGCACAGCTTCTACAAGAAGCAGATGTTCCTCTAAAACATGAAAAACCTGCTCATGACGCCTAAAACATTGGAGCAATACACAAAATAAACAAAAAGTACCCTAGTTCAGTTCCCACTACTTTTAGTCAAATATCAACCAAAGGTCCAAACACATGAAAAGTCAGATCTAAACCTCAACCTATACAATTGCCCAGAAATCCATAAACTTATGTCCAGATAATCATTATCATCATCATCATCATCATATATCCCAGAATCAAATGGGAAAACGATTCGCAAATGAAGAGGTGAAAAGACAGAAGATTCGACCAATTCACTAGCAAATTGATGATCTCCACCTGTACATTCCATCATTCTCCTCTTTCAAACGTCTTTTAATCATAGGATTTTCTTTTTCTTTTTTCACTCTTTCAATCTTTTTAAAAGCAGAACAAAATCTGCACCTTGGTTACCCATTTAAGCGACTTTCCTAGTTCTATACATGTATGTACTGATGGAAGTTAGCAGTCTCGGGTAAATATTATTATTTTAGACACTTTAGCAAGACTGCTGGCTTCACCTGCTGTCAGCTCTGGTTGGTTGCACCAGAACCCACACCATCTCTTGGAGGGCTACCTGACGAGTCTCCTGAGTCTGAACCATTTGCCCGATGCATTTGGATATTCAAACTATTTGATGACAGTGGTTCCTGTAAGATGAGAAATGTAAATGTTAAATTAGTAATTTGACATCTTCATTTTCATAAATCAAGCCGTGATTAGAGCAGGCTTGGGCATCACTTGGCTCTAAAGGTAGCAGCAATATGGGCAAGGCGGACTGGTTGGGTAGCAGGTCAAAACACATCATTATACCACGGGTCAGCTTAGTTTGGTTTGGCCCAAACAACACCTCGTGTCAACTTTTAACAGTTAATAATGCATTATGTATGATTACAAAAGCAAATATGATTACACTAAAGGGACTTTGACCCAACCACTCATTAAAAATCTAGAATAAACATGTTACCTGACCAACAGCTTCTGAGCCCTCTAAATGAAAAAGAATAGGGCGGCAACGTTTATCTTCATTCATCAAGCTTGAGTTTTGAAAATGGGTCACAAGTGCCATTTTTCCTTGGATTCGAGCATAAGCCAAAGAAGCAACTTTTTCACTGTTGAATTTCTCCCATTTTTTCCCATTAAATGCCTGAACAACAATTACAGGTATTAATGTATGTACCTATAAATAAATAAAAAATGAATTTATAAAGTCTAAGACAGTCAACTGGAGTCTGGAAGGTAGAATAAACCTGGTAAAAAGGGATTATATGTGTTGGGGAAAGCATGTTGATAAACGCATAGCCAACATTGCATTTGTTCTGCATCAAATGCAAGGAATCCATCACATTTACCAATCCGAAAGAGGGGGGAGGTTCAACTAGAAAGAAATTCTTAGAATTGTATACCTTAAAATCGATTGGCAAGTAAAGAAAATCATAAGTACCACTATGATTTTCATCAATAGCAGCAAGCAACATCTTTGAAGTATACCTGAAGTACCAAAAAATAAAATCAATAAAGTGCTAAAAATAAACAGATTAATCTTTAAGTGCCAAAATCAATCATGGTGAGTTCTTTAAGTGCCAACAAAAATCTACAAGAAATCTTCTTAGTGCCAATAATAATCAACTAGTCAAGAATCAAGACGCAATCTTTTTAAGTGCCGAAAGCAATCAAAGATGGAATCATTAAGTGCTGAGGATAATAAAGTAATCAAGATGAAATACTAGCAATCAAGAAGAAATCTTTTTGCCGAGAATAATCAAGATGAAATCTTCAATTGCGAAAAATAATCAAGATGGAATCTTCTAAATGCCATAATGAGTAATGATACTATAGGCCTCATATCAAAAGAATCTAAAAATCAACTTAATCAATTCAATGTTACACATGGATCGCACATCTTCTCTCTCCTCGTCTTTTCCTTTCACTAGCCAAGTCTCTCATAATATTTAAAAGTTGATTTTTTGGGATACCTATTAGGCCTGTGGATCATTATTCACCAAAAATAATCAAAGGTTTTCCACCAAAAATAACCAAAAACTGAAACCTTTGTCTTACTTGTTAGGGATATTTTTAATCATCAAAGTTGTACGAGTATCTTCCCCGCTTGTGATTTTATCAAGATCAAGCAGGAACTGTTTCTTGCTATCAGTTTGACTCCCATTTTGATCAAAACGACGGTTCCGTCCACGCTCGCTCATACTTTCAGCAATTGCAGGCCCTAGCCCTGCATACGGCCCGTTACCAATAAACATAGGATTAACCCTCGGAGAAGACATGGTGCTGAAACTTGGAGAACCATTTTCTATAGCCCCACGAGAACCTAAAAAGCCTCTGTCAATATGACCTATACCTACATCCCTATAAGCAGGTGAGCTCCTGTACAATATTTCAGGAGACTCTTGATAATGACCAAAATGCCCTTCAAATGGGATCCCAGATGGAGCAGAACCGACATGATGATGTTGATGGAGCAAAGATCCATGACGCCCTGTGGTTGGGAACCCATGGGTCAGACCAGGAAAGCCATTGGATGTGGTAAACGGGCGAACCATGGTTGGTGATCTAAAATCATAGCGTTCTTTGGTCTGGTCAGAGTATATATTGGGACTACCCCACAAAAACTGTGGCCCAGATAGTGTTTCAATTCCTGAACCGGTTGAGCTTGGACCAGCAAAAGAGGACATGGGTTCACTAAATTGACTCATTTGGAGTTTGGAAGTGAATGAGATTGCTGATATGTGTTATTTTGTTCTACATGGTTACTATTAGTCCTTCCACTGTCCTTGCCAATTGGTGCTATTTTGGCTGGTTGAGGGTGCAAAATTGAAGCCAGACCAGGTAAATTGTTGCCAAAAGTAGAGTTCATTGAGCCAAGGACTGGCGACTTGCTTAGACTTTGTAGAGGACTGTGTTCAATCGGGCTGCCAAATTGTGCCCAGACACCTGCAAGGTGAATTACATCGAAATTATGTTGTAAGATGGTAAAAATATTTACCACAGTTTTCCGAAACAAAACAAGATAACAACAGAAGGTCTAACCAGGAGGCGAATTAGCAATCGAGGGACCCACTTGAAGTCGAAAACTCCGAGCGTCGTCTTGGTCAAATTCTTGAGTCAATTGTAACATTAAGCTGAAGTAAAGAAAGAAAAATGAATGGTTAGGGTCAATAAGACATTGCAATTTCAACAATTTACTTATGATAGGCCGATCCATGTTATGCATTATCTTAGCCAGCCAAAAAGAGAAATTAGAAGAAACATAATCACTAATGAGGAAAACAGGATCGAAACCTGCCCAAAGTGTAATATATTAATGCCTAAGACCTCCTAAATCATTTCACTTTAAAGATCAAATAATTAGTGAAATAATAAAATATTTGTACGGATTGTACCCATTTGACAGACTAATTGATTACGTAGAAGGTTTAAGGATTTTGGACACCAGATCCTGTTTATATGTAAACAACAAATCAACATCTAATTGTCACAAGAAGTTTTACCCGTTTATGCATGAAGATCTTCGATCATTCTTAAGGAAAACAAAAGTCTATTCTTAAAAGAACTAACACTCTTCATACAAATGAGCAATTTTTGTTAATTGGTGGAAACGTAACTATAACCATCCTTCAAGATTCTTCTTTGCTCAAAACATGAAAACAACTATGATAAAAGGTAAAGAGATAAATTTTGGCACTTTTCTCTTTATATTATAAAAATAATCTAGATAGACTTACTTTCGACGGGCTCCACCAGGGCGACTAGGTTCAAGCTTTATGCGTTTCCCAGCTATGTCACTCCTGTTCAGGGATCTAAGGGCTGCTTCAGCAGCTCTAACATCATAATATTCAATAAACTTGTGGTGCCTTTTGTGTGGCGTCTCCCTTATCTATTATTTGGCAAAAAGTACCAGAATTTAATTTCTTTTTCCCAAAATCACACAAAAATGTTACAATGATGTAACCCAACAGCACTCACTAGATGTGAGTCGGTTTTTCATCACAGTAATTGGATTATTGCTGAAAACTATACATTTTTCTTGGAAATATGCAGAAGGAAAAAAGAGAATACTTTATCTTTAAAAAAATGGAGCAAGAAAATATTTGTTTTTTTACTTATGCAGTTGGTTTTTCATCACAGTAGTTAGACTTAGATCTCTGCACAGGATCACAGAATTTTGTTTTTGTTGAAGCCAGAATCTTCTTGCCATGATACAAAAGGAAAATTAATAAACGAGAGGCAAGTAAAATGCTTCTTATCACATTTTAAATTGCAGAACTTATTCAACATCCCACATTATAATAGTATCTGCTTACAATGGCATATATATCATAAGGATGGCTTGTTTTGCCAAAATAATAATAATAATAACCATGTGGTTCAAACGGGTAATCACTTTTTTGCATTAGAAGGATTATAGGAGAGAATAAGAAAAATACCTCTTTAACCTCACCGTATGCCCCAAAGATTTGAAGAAGATCTTCACATGAAACTGAAGGATCCAAATTAAAAACAACCAGCGTTCCTTGGTTTATATCTTTGTCCGACGGGTTATCCTAGTACACAAAAAAAACAAATGGAAAGCTAAATTACATTAACTTCTATGACTTAAAATAATATGTAACTTCTATGACTTAAAAAAATAAAAATCAAATTTGAACCTTTGGAATTGAGTAGTGAATGTCTAGCTTCCTTCTTCTTAGCGGCTTATTCTGTAATACACGCATTGCTGTTCGAGCGGCGCGGATATCATAGTAAGATATCATCACAAAACCCCTGTGTTTACATGCTGTGTATAGTGTTCTAATATCACCGTGTTGCTACAAGATAAAATAATATGCTTGTAAATGATCAACAGATGACAAGAGTTATGAAAAATAAAATAAAATCCTAGAAAACCATTTAGTGTATCAATTTTTTTAAAAGAAAATACCGCTTAGACGCACCCACTTTTACATCTCAATAAATTTCTACACTGTTCACCTAACAATCAAATTATCAAATATGCTAAAATCAATATTTATCGACTTCTCAAACCAAACCATGGTTTAAGTAAATGCAAAGATAAACAGTATTAGCCACTACAACAGAGAAATGAACAATTGCAGAGTTCCTCATCTATTTTTCTAATAAAATTTCCACAATTTCTCTAATGTCGGTTTACTTCTCAAACATAGAAATATAGAATACCTAGCTTTTTGTTGCAAATAAATTTCAGTTCATTGAAAGTAAATATAAACACTAAAACTTGTGAAAGTGAGCAATTCTGCGCACAGAAAAGTGGAGTATCTGATCAATTTTTTCACTAATGTTTCAACAATTTCTCCAACTAGCATTATCCTAAACATGTAATATGCTATGAATAATGTCTGGTCGGTTTCTCCATCTATTTTATTATAAAACTGAAAGATTGAGCAACGTTCGCTTACAGTTTCTTAATTAACGTTTCCACAATTATTCCATATATCATTTGCCAAATAATGTGACATGCTAAAGGTTTACTTTCCAAACCAACCATACGCCACTTCTCAAAGGAGACATCATACTTCAATAAATGCAAAAAGAAGCACTATGTTTGCGAGAGTGAGCAATTCTTTACATAAAATGCCTAAAATCATTTTTTCACTATATGTCAATATGTATCCAAAATTTGTATGCAATCATGCTTTTTAGCAAACTAAAGTGTTTTTTAACAGTTTCAAAAGAAAATTAATTTACTTTCCATGAAAATAGATAGCCATAAATTCGGGCTTTAATCTATAGAAGATGAAGAATATGCAAAGATCTAACAAGATAAAAAAATTCTAGATTCTTGTCTAAAAACACACACAAAATAGCATCTTTTTTCGCTTATTATCGTTATTGAACATCAAAAACTGCAATATTGTTAAATACAAAAAAATGGTATTAAAATTAACTACCTCAAACAATGCTCTGAGTTCTGAATCCTCGACATTACTATTAATATTACGAACAAATAAGGTTCTTGAAGGATGCTCTCCATATGGATGTTCTCCAGCAACAGTCCCCACGCCGTTTGTAAGATTGAAATGGGCCAACCCATTACCAATGACCCCGTCACTCAGAGTCGCCTTTGAAATGCCCAAATTCAAGTTATCCATATCAGATTCAAGTTCAATACCCCCTCCACTTCCAAAAAGATCATATTCTTCTAACTCATCTACATGGTTAGTAAAAGCATTGAGGTCAAGCCGTCAATTACACCAGCTAAAAGCTCGTCTTCATCAGGTAACAAGTTTCCAATCGCATGATCTGCAAGATCTTCAAGCAAACCATTGCCTTCTAAAGATTGAATATCATTGTCTGGATTATTCGATGTCACTGCATTTCAAATCAATCAACAAAATTGTGAATTTACGCAACACTCAGCAAATCTGATAATCTGAAAGAGGGTGCATACACTTGTCATGGGGTAAAACTGGTAATGAACTTGAGAAAAGAGAGGCATCACTTGAGGCGTCATTATAATTAGCAGATCTTGTTAATATGTCCTTTGCCCCAGTTCCAACGGCTTTTGAAAAATTCATTGATGTTAATTTTGATGGGCCTGCCAGAAAAAAATAAAGATTGTTCAATAAGGTTTTAGGTATTGCAAGGTAAGTAAACAAAAATTTAGCGGAGATTTCAAACCTACCAAAAGGAACATGTTGCGAAGAATGTTGCATTATGAAACACTACTGTCATAGAAGAAAGCTTCAGTCAACAATATATATGCCAAGAATATAAAAAAGATTAAGCTTTAATACACATATTGTGGTTTACAGTTTACTGTTTAGTTATGAGAATGATATAATGCAAGTCAAACTTTTTCACATAAATTAGTACTACCGAAAACTTTCTTGGACCCCAAGAAACTATCAAACAAGGGGTGTTCGTAAGTACATTTGAATTGAATATTGCAACTTCAATGAATAGCTTCAAGTGTTTGAGTGGAAGTAATAGTGATCCTAAATGTTCTAATTATTTTGGGTCAATATACTCAGATTAATATTAGACTTTAATCATTATAACTGCCTGGCTCTGATTGATCATCCAAACAGCAGTAATCAGTTTCAAAAAGCACATCAAAACAAGCCCTAAGTTTTAAATCTCTGTTTACAAGAAAACTATGAATACCTAACAGAGATGATCCAAACAAGATGCAAAGTTTAAACTTCAGACCTAAAGCATAATAGTATCAAGTACTAGCATACAAAACTATACAACATTACACCAATCAAATCAGTAATAATCAACAATGAACTATAGAATGCTTGCGCACACACAATCATCTGCAAAATCATTAAATCCCCGTTAATAATCAACAATTGCTCAAATTCACCACAAAATCACAACCTACTGTATGATCCACAACAACCCCAATAAGGAATCAGCAATCTACACACCGATCACAACATGCAAAGCAATCAATCCCCAAAATTTCATAAGAACATACAAGAATCTGCTAATTTCAACTAAACCCCATATTTCACCCCAAAATCACAAACCCCGATTGAAATTAGCAAACAATAGCAAGAAGACTATAATGGGGTTCACGATTTTAACACACAAAACACATGCGACTCTGCAACAGATGAAAAGGGTACCTGAGAAAATGTGAAACTAATAGAAGAAAATGGTAGAACAGAGTAAAGGGTGTCTGAAGAACAACAATGAGAAGATGAAGAAGAAGAATCAAATCAAAATCGCATGTGAATCTGCAAGAGATTCGAGGGAAACATCATGATCTTGATGATCGGATGACAGAGAGAGATAAAGCTTCTTGCTTTTTAGATAGAGAAATAGTGGAAGCGTGAGGAGAGAGAAGTGTGTGTGTTTTGGTGTTTTCTTCACATAAAAAACACGTACGGAATCTATAGATACATACGTGTATCTATATGTAGAGAGAGAAAGTTGTGATTGGATGAACAAAGTGAAGAAAACACAGGGAATGATTGGGAGAGGTATAAAACTGTTAACTGTATTTAAATCTGTTTTGGTGTCCGTGTTGGAATATGATTTGAAATTAATATTATATTTTATGAGTTAATTTCGGTTTTAGTTTTGTAAATTGTTTTCATTTCAGTATCAACGTTTGTTTTGTTTTTATTATTAGTTTGAGTTTTGTAAATTATTTTTATTTTCGTCCTTTTAACTAACGGAGTTAACACTTTCAGTTAGATTTAAAAAAAACAAAATACCCCTAACGGGTATAAAAACATTCCATCTCTTTCAATTTTTTTTTTCTCTCTCTCTACACAACACCACACACCACCGCCATCGCACACCACCGCCATCGCACACCACCTCCATCGCACACCACCGCCATCGCACACCACCGCCACCGCACACCACCGCCACCGCACACCACCGCCATCGCACACCACCGCCACCGCACATCACCGCCACTGCACAATACCACCACCACACATCAAATTCTGCGGCGAGGGGTGTAGTGTCGTCCACGATGAATCGTCGGTTGTCGTGATTTCCATTTCACTCAGCCTCTGTAAACCCTAAACAAGCCTGAGCTTCAGCGTCCACCAGCCTTTTCCGGCAGTCGTTGCTTCCTCCGACCATCAATGCGTACACAATCGCCACCGCGAATCTCTTCGACACCGATTTGTTCGTCGGATCCAGCATCTGAATCAATCGCATCATGTTCTTCTCATCCTTCACGAACTCCTTACGATTCACTTTCATTGATAATAAACCTACCAATGCTTTTAGTGTTGTTTCTTGTAATCCTGCTTTTAGTGTTGATTCTTGGAAGTGACGCATAAAAAGAAAATAAATTGAAAGGTGAATTGGGTGTAATTGCATTTCATTTCGTAGAAGGAGACAATGTTTTCAGTGTTGATTCTTGTAATAATAGCATTTCATTCCGGCAATCGCCCCACTGGTTGGTTTGGTTATCGCAGATAATGTCGGGCCAAGTGCAGGGTGTGGCGGGCTGTTGTAAGGCCCCGTTCCTGGAAACTTCACAGTTGGTTAATCACAGCAGTTAAAACATTAAACATTATAATTATACAAACTTAAGCAGCGGAAATAATTTATCAAAAACCATTCATTTCATTTAAACCACTGTTGTTGAGCAATACATCATCGTTTAACTGATTACAAAAGAATTGTTTTACTACATTACAAAACAACAACAACATAAAATACGAATGGATGTTAGTCTTTCCCTGCCGAGTGGCTTCACCCTCGTGCCATCCTCAGCAATAATTACCTGCCAACTGAAAATGTATAAAAGTCAGAGTTGCTGAGTGAGTTCTAGTTTTAAAAGTAATAAAATACCTTCTGTATGTTGTATAAGAAAATACTCTTTCTATGAAATACAAATCTTTACTTTATATGCGAGCATGCATTAACTATATGAACAAATACTGTTCGATCTCTTTACTGTATTCCTTGTTTACTGTATATTCTTTTATCTTTATCTTTCACTATCTGTATGGACCAATGAGCAATACCCTAAACTGTATGCACGGTGAAAACTGGTGATGGGCCATCTATACCCTTCAAGAGGGTTCTGTTTACTGTATACAAGGTCGACCCAACCACCTAGCGTATGCTACAGAGGTCCTGCCAATCTCAATGAATGGCCCTGTGTACATAATAGGGTAGCTAACCCGCAGCACAGTTGAGCTAACGACAACACGGTCGTGTACCTCCTGTAAGCTTGCAAGACTTGTTAACATTTTATTAATGTTCCTCTTCTCTTCTTTATTGCTCTTTCTCTTTATTATTATAATATACTTTACGTTACGATAATAAAGATACCACGTAAAGTCACACACTATAAATAATAATAATAATAATAGCAATAATAATAATAATAAGGAACAATCATAAGGCAATCATAATCATGCATGAAACTCATCATTAATAAGCCCTAGTCAAACCTCGGTCAAAACCCTAAAAGCATAGACTCCCAAGAATTCTGTAATAAATTCTAAGTGTTGGGCGCTTAGACACTATTTGGGCGCATGAGTCATGTTTGGGTGTTTCATCATTATGTAGGTACATCAGTCAACACTTAACTGCTTTAACTCTTAGGCGCATGAACAATTCAGGCGCATGGACATTATTCGGGCGTATGAAAACTTAGGTGCATGGGTTATTCGGACGCATGGACACTTAGGCGCATGGGCCACTTGGGCACATGGGCACTATTCGGGCACATGGGCCTACACTTAGTTGTCCGACTAATATTTCTAGGCGCATGGACTACTGTTCAGGCGCATGAGGCACACTTATCATTTCTAAGGCAAATTTCAGGCGCATGGGCTACTGTTCAGGCGCATGGGTTACACTTAAATTCTTCTAAGACATTCCCAAGCGTACGAGCCTTATCTAGGCGCATGAACCTTCTGTGTAACATGTTTCTAGGATGATTTCGAACCCATTCATCATACCTATCTGTTCTACGCTTACCAGGGTTATTCTAAACATGAACAACCTATAAACATTCAAGAATCATCATCCAACATGCATAATACATACACGTATACATACATAAACATTGTAAAATCAATTTAATACATTTTCAGGCCCAAAGATAGTTTAAAACAAGTAAAAACCAGGGTCTAGAACTCACCTGGTGCAACTTGGGTGTTTCTTCCTTCTAACCCGCTTGCAAATGAGTTCAAACACCTAAAAACACACCAACACACACACACACACGGACACACACACACAAGCATATAAGCACATAAGCATGTAACCGAGATAAAACTCGTCATAAATGCTTAAAAACCTTAAATTCTTACCTTGAATTCAATTTCTCTTCTTCTTCTTTTTTCAACCAAGAGTTCTGCTCTCTTCCTTTCTCTCTCTTAATCTGATTTGCAAAAAGGTGAAAATGAGCATTGTGTGGGCGGCCATGATGCTTTTGTACTAACTTTTGTGTACTTTTGTCTTTTTTACATTTTTAACCCCTCAACTTGGGTTTATTATTTTTCTTTCTTTTTATTCTTCATTCTTTGTCTTTCTTTTTATTCTATTTTTAACATATATGCGTTATTTTTTCCTTTTAAAAAGATATTATAGTATTTTAAATATTTAAATTAACTTCTCTTTCTTGTTAAAAAACCAATTTTATTAGTTTTTATATTTCTCTGTCTCATCTAGATTTTCTAAAATCAAGTTGTCTCTTTAAAAATAGTTTTGTTAAGAAAATTAAAAATTAATTTTTCACTAAAATAGAAATAATAAAAAAACAAAATTTTTATATAATATTAAGTTTTCTAAAACACTGAATCTTTTTTAAATAAAATATTTTTAATCGGTCTTTTTTAAAAAAAATTAAAAAGAGGTTAAGTTTTTAAAATAGTCTTATTAAAACAACCAGAATAATTACAAACCGGAGTTTTTAATAAATAATATTTTCATAAAAAGTATGAAGACGAATATTCAAAAAGAAAACTATTTAGATAAGAAAGTTAAAAAAATAGTATAATTATTTTATTTCTTGAACTATTACGTATATATAATTTTAATCATATCGTATTGTAATATTTTTTATATTAAATTTAATGGGTTCATCAAAATTAATATTTATATTATTTTAAGCCACCATAAAAAAAGAAATCACTAATCGGCGAATGTTAAATAATAAGAACTAGTATTAAGACCTCGCGTTACGTAGGAGACAACCAACCATGAAAAAATAACTTTGAAACTTTGCCGTAAACTCGCTCATTAAATACAATCGTACAAGTTCTTAGAGCTTATTTAAAGTGTTGTTTCTTTTATAATTTTTTCTCTTACTCTAACTATAACTTTTAAAATATAATGTTTTATATTTTTCATTTGTGCATACCAATTTTAATATTGTTAATCATTATGTGTTTGAGGTTGCGAATTATTATTTACATTCGAACATAAAAAATTTAGTGGTCTCATTTTACTTATAGTTGTAGCTAGGAGCATGCAAAAGTAAATTGTAAAAGAATCCGCACTTTAATGAATTATAATGACTTGTAAGTTTTTACTTTGATGAGTTGTGCATTCTGACACATAAGGTTGTTTGAATTTACCTGAATTTTTAAAACACTAACTTTTAAAACTTATAAGAAAAAACAAAAATCAAAATAAAAAATGTGAATGGTTTAAGAAACATATGCATAACTATAGGATATAAATTGTATATGCATCTAATCTTGAGAGATGAAAGAAAACTAACTCAAGTGCATGTTAGAAATATGCATAGATATATTGTATCATATGTTAAAGAGTATGCTACATGCTTTTGAAATATATATAATAACCATATAATTTAGTAATTTATGACTACAAATTTAATGTATAGATTGCTTGTCGCCTTATTCAAAGAAAACTATGTTATATGGGTCAAGCACTTTTGGAATTTGAAACATTTTAAAATAATTAGAAACTTTCAAACCTTTATAATTTATAGGAATTAGATGCAGAAGAAAAATGATTGAGTAAAAAAGTATGTATATTTTACTTACTTTAACATGTTTTTACATATTTGGAATGGCATGTTGGGATATGTGGGAGCAAACACGTGATGCACCGACAACAAAAGGTTACAAAACCAAACCTAGGAACAAGGGCATGCATACCAACTTTGTAAATTTTGTCACAGCACATGATTGGCACTATTAGATATCTCATTTTAACTATATATATAAGATATGACACATAAGATGATATTTAGTTTGTAGCTAGAGAGGTGGCACGTGATACGAAGTGGAACACAAAATGTAATTTTTTAAATTAAAAGAAAATTATATTAACGCATGCTCAAATTAAAAATAATAAAATACTTGTTTTATTTGTGTAAGGCCTCGTTCCCGGGCACCTCATAGTTGGTCTTTCATCGCACATAAAACATTTTAAAATGTATATTTATTTTGTGGCGGAATTTAAAACTTGCATTAATAACTAAAAACATGTCATTTTATTTATTTACAACATTCATTTTCATCTTAAATACAATGACATGTCAAAATATGGATGCCAGCCTCAAAACGCTTCCGGTAGCTTATGCATCCATGCCTGCAACTCCTCAGCATCAACAAAATACGTGCCAACTATCATGCATACAAAAGTCAGCGATGCTGAGTGAGTTCTAGTTTTTATAATAAAATACTTTATTTCTTTTAAAAGCTATCTTTACATTCATTCCTGATCATACAACATACGTACACTCAATCTATGTTCTTTATTCATTTCGTTCTTTCATACTTTTATTGTTTCATTCTTTTATTTACTTTCGTATTCATATTATCGTTCATACTTCTTAATATATTTTACTTTCTTTTCTCTTACTTTCTTTTCGTACTTTACGTCCGTCAGTTGTCATACATCATACATTCATATTGATAATAATAATAATTATTATTATCTTCATCATCATTCGTTCATTCATTCATTTCTTCGCTCATTACTCTTCATTACTCGAATCTTGTCTCATGCAATATCCCCGACTCATGCTCGAAAGCTTATGTTGTGTCGGGGCCTGTACACAAACATCGACTCATGTCGGAAGACTGAAACAGCACCGGGATACGCGACACGGATCTCATCATCCGTCACTTTCATGTTCACCATTTGTTATCTCATGTGTTCATTTCGTATTCTATCGCATTCGTTCGTTTCGTACTTTATCGTTATCCTTCACTTCGTTACATAATACTTTACATTCGTTAATCTTTTCGTTCATACATCACACCACGTAAAGTCATACATAATGTATTATAAAACATAATACATATGTTTTGAAAACTCTTTGACGAAGAAAGATAACACATCACTCATACATATACACATCATAATTTCATCACATCACCATGCACATATCAAGCATAAGTCATCACATCATAATAAGGCATATCTTCTTATTTTACCCCTTAAAACCACTTAGAAAATCCTAAGTCCAAAATGGGTGCATGGACATTTTAGGCGCATGAGCATAAAATTCTAAGTGTAAAACAATCTGGGCGCATGGGCACTGTTTGGACGTTTCTGCCCGTTTGGGCGTTTCGCCACTATGTAGGCACATGGACACTTAGCCGTTTTGGCAACTTGGGCGCATGGACACTGTTGGACATTCCTGCCATGTTTGGGCGCTTTGCCACTATTTGGGCGTCTGAGCTTACACTTAGATTATTAACACTTAGGCGCACGAGGTTTGGATGGTTGGGCATACTTAGGCAGTTGGCCGTTGGGCGCATGGGAACACTGTTTAGGCGCATGGCCCACTCTTGGATGCATGGGCAACACTTAGGCGCATGGCCAACATGCTGGGCGCATGGGCCACTATTCATGTGCATAAGAACATTCTGAAATGTTTTCTATGCTACTAACATCACCCGATTATCATTCTAATAATACCCAAGCACAGATCTAACATACTAAGGGCACCTAAGCATGCTAAACGTCAACACTAACCCATAAACCAACTCTAAAACATACATACACAGAACATCATCGAACAATAGGCTGAAACTCATGGTTTTACTTGAAAACATTTTCTTGGGATGCATAATAGCCCCAAACAAGTTGAAAATTAGTAAAAGAGGGTTCTAGAAACTCACCTTGAGCAACCTTTGAGCAACACACTTCAAGTTCGAGACCCACCTTCAATTCAGCTCTTAAATCCCGAAAACAAACACTTTGCAGCTGCTTCTTCCTCTTTTTCTCTCTAGAACCGAGGGCTTTCTCTCTCTTCTTTCTCCTTTCAACTGAATGGAGATAGTGAAGAAGGGATGGGCAGCCATGCCCCTTGTTAGGACCTGGTATTTGAATGAAACACTAACTGACTAACGTGTTAAACCAAACCAAATAGTGCGGAATCCTATTTGATTGGTGATCCAATCAGTGAGAACGCACGTAGAAACAATAACGTATTGAATCTAACGTCAAGAATCGATTAGGAATCAATCTACAACGTTCTATGAACTTGGAGTACGAACTTAGAGGCTTCTGGACGGCTAAGGTACGTCTGGAGTCGAAGTGGATTGAACGCTTCCATTTTTCCACGAATTAGGTGGTATTTATAGGTTTGGGTTGCTCATTCGGGCGACTGAACCATTAGCATGGTTCATTCGTGCGATTGAGCCATGCGGTTGATCCATTCGCACGACTGAGTATTCAGTCGCGCGACTGAGCCAATCTCATGTTATAGTCATACGACTGATCCAGTCTCCTAGTTCAGTCATGCAACTGAGTCATTCGTATGAAGTTGTTCATGCGTATGGTCTATTAGCATGGGCCATTCGCATGATGACTTCATGTTATTAAGTTTGAATGTATTAATTATCATAACATTATTTATATTAATTCAAACAACCATAAACCTATATAATTAAGTCAATATGCGTTGAACCACTCATTAATGAAATATTAAACATTATAAACACAACCAAACATTTGTATTTCATTAAGTACCCAATGATTACATAAGTGTAAGACAATAAAGACATATTACATTCAGATCAGAATCTAGGTACATATATATCAACAAACTCCCCCTTGGACCTAGATCTTTCTAATGTCTTACCTTCTTCATAACCTCTTCGTACTTCTTGTACCTCTCCTCTCTTGTGACTCCTGCGTGTATCTCAAACGCAAAGCAGAGTCGTATCACATTTTGGAATTGGAGAGCTTGTACACTATCTTGCGTGTCATAGAACAGTGGCCACTTGTATAATGTGTATACATCATCAGTAGACAAGTTTGTGAGCCACATTGGGTCAAATACCCTGATAGTATCCATTCTGCCCTCTCTGTTCAAAACTATGACCGCCTCCCCTGTTCTCCAATCATAGTACTACCACTTAAAGTGTGGAGTGAAGTCTTGTGGTATTTCCCTGAGAGGGATTCTTGACATTGTTCTTGGGGGACTCCACTTCAGCACTATCTTGGACTTTCTAGTTATAGGATCAACTTTAGAACGTCTGATATACCTCGTAGGTTGTTGAGGTTTGAAGTTGACCCACCTGGTAAGGTAATCTTTCTTTATGGCAGCCTCAAACCAGCCTGACATCTTCCTTGGGTCAGCATATAGTAGCTTCAATTTAGCCAGCTGGTTGAGCTCAAAACCACGTAGAGACTTTAGATTATGCGGGAATCTAAAGTACTCAATACCCTTCTCTCTCTTTACTGCGTATACGTTAAGATCATCAAAATGAGCCCACGCGATAATCTTGCCTGACACCTTATGATGTTTCTTCATGTTGTAGAGCTTGGTGTAGACATTCGGTTTAGGAGCAGCACGTTGTGCTCGGATCTCCTCAAAACATGCAGCCCATTCAGCCTTTCTGATATCAACATCGGCGTTTGAGGCTTGGGCTTGTTCTTCAATCTTCTCAGATTCTTGCTCCATCTGATCCAATATCTCGAATGTATCACTGACTAGGGAATCACCCAGATTGGGGACCATATTTCCCTCTTTGTCAGCGTACTCGGGATAATGTTCTGCTGTGACGTCCTCGATCTCTATCTCATCAATGTCATTCAGCTCATCGTCACTGTCCTTTTCAAAGGTTGGAGCGTCTTTTACAATCTCATCGGGATTAAGCTTGAACATTTCAGCAATTTGTTCGTCAATGAGGTTGTGAATTATTTTCCCATCTTCAGGGGTGTAACTCACTGATCTCCTGACAATCCCTTGCAGATCAAGAATCATGGTTAGTTGAGTCTTGACCTGCTGAAGGGGTTCAACATCGTATTTGTCCCTTTGAAACTATGGATCTACTTGATTTAAACATTTAACACATCAAACATTAGTTGATAATCAAGACATAACCATAATAATCAGAAACATAACTATTTATATTACATATAAACATGTATTTCATTAATTTCATACATGATCCAAATACAAAAGATTTTAAATAATAATAAAACATCTAAGCATTACTCTTGTCCTGGATCATGTGTTCTTCTGTTGTCGGAGCTGATGTCGAGGCACCCGGATCTTGAGTCTTTTTGGTCCGCCTCTTACTGGCTTCCTGTGCACCCGAAGCAGAAGAGTCGTCATCATCATCATCATCATCAGCAACATCTGTATCACCATCTTCTTGTTGTGTTGCTCCTGGAGCTGAGACATCTGATGAGCCTGCTCATCGATCAATCGAGCCTGATGCGACAACTGTTGAGATTGGGCAGTGGTCAGGTCTATAAGCTGTTGTATCTGAGTGCTCTTCTCCTCATCTGCAACTAACAGCCTCAGCACCATACGGTTGAGTGCTGAGAGCTGTTCCTCTACCCCACTGGGAGGCAGAGGTGATCCTGATGAATATGGGGTGAAAGAAGATGGCGCTGCAGGATGGCTAGTGGTGGTGGTGACAGTGGTGAAGATTGGGGGTAGTATAGGTGAAGGTGATGGTGGTGTGGGTGTGGAAGATATGGTGAAGATTGGGGGTAATATAGGTGAAGGTGGTGGTGGTGTAGGTGTGGCAGATGTGGTGACTGATGGTGTGGCTGTAGAGGTGGTAGTGGTTGTGGCTGTGGTGGTGGCTGTGGTGGTGGTTGTGGTGGTGGCTGTGGTGGTAGCTGTGGTGGTGATGAAGGTGAGTCTACGCTTCTTCTTCTTCATTCTGTAGGGCTGAGCATCCTCTTGTTCCTTGATCCTGTCGAGGAGGATGCTCCCCCTAGAACACTACGTGGCGGATCGGGAGCATATGTAGGGTCAGCAGCTGTCTCTCCCGATCCACCGGGGTGTTCACCAACCGCCCGAAGCCCTCGTTCTGTGGGAATGACTTTACTTCCCACAGTCCGAGTCATAGGCTCCTCATCTGACTCCTCCTCTTCCTCACCAGGTATGAATTCCTGGTGGAACCCAGCAGACTCTGTTATATCTCTAGTGGGGGCAGATACCAGAGATGTACTATCAGTAGTGGGGCCCCTTGGTCGAGTGGGCAATGTATCTCCAGCATCCCCACTATCGTCATCATCAGAGTCGTGCTCTGGGAGCTGTAGCTGCTCATCATCGGAGTCGCTGTCTTCGTGACGCCACTAACGTCTTCCTAGCGCCACGTAACTCTCATTGGCCAGATGGCCTATCAGTCTCTTTACCTGGGGCTTTACCTGCTTACCCCGGTAAACTCTCATACGACCCAGGGTCGTATCGTCCATGATCTCTAAAGCCACTGCATCGTGGCGCTCCTTTGGAAGTGATGGCAGCTTCTCATTGAAAATCAACTGCAAGAATCTGGGGTACATGCAAAAACCCTCCTTACCCTTTGCCTCCAGATTCTCCACAAGGTAAGAGAAGATCATGCTCAAGAAGCTGAAGGGGTAGTTCAGCACCAGTGCCACATAGGCATTCTGAATCTGGTCTGAAAGATCATCAAACCCACCCCTTCTGGAAGCAATTGACTTCTGAATGACATGGGCTAAGTACTTGTACTGGGGACACAGGTTGCTCTTGTTGAGCATACCTGAGTTGATGTCCCCAGCATACTTGATCCTCAAAAAACATCCTCTCACCATAAGTGGGTGAAGTCTGGTGGGGTGATCAGTATCGTCCCACAGCTCAAGTATTCTCTAAATATCGGTAGCATAAATCTCAATAGCCATGCCACAGATAGAGCTTCGTATGCTATACGGTTCATGTGATTGATCAACAGGCGCATTCTCCCAAAAGGCCTGGTGTAAAGACTTGTAGGGAGTGCATGGAGTAGAGATGGCCTTGTGGATCCTTGATCGCCTGAGAAAAGCGATGATCTATGCAAACTCGGCACCAATCCTAGTAGTATGGTCTAGATGAGCACATATATTTTGCTTAGGGTTGATAGACCATCTATCAGCCATCAATCTGAAACACAAGACACATAAACATTAGATAATCACATACCACAAATCAGTTCTAAGTATCTTGTTTGAATTCATTCTAATTCATTCATGCGAATGAATCATGCGACTATGGTCAGTCAGTTGTCCTATCATGCGAATGGACTCATTCGGGTGAATGAACATGCGACTGAGTTCAATCTATTGGCTGAGCCTGTGATTGGTTCAGTCGGCCGACTGAGCTCATTCGCATAATCCATTCGGCCGATTGACCCATTCGGCCGGCTCAATCGTGCGATTGGGGTTCATCCAGACGACCAGTCGCATGACCTACTGTTCGGTCGACTGAGGTTCGAATCTTGACCAATTCATGTCATTAAATGTGATTTAATGGTTCTTTAGACGCGCAATCTCATAACTAATAACCTATTAAACTTATTTTTAACATTTTACTTAGTTTCAGTAGATTATTGGGTCATTTAAAGGTTCGGTTCTTGTTTCAATCAAACATCACAAGTTAGGGCACCATTTCTTCTAATTTCTGTGAGATTTCATCTTATTATACCTGTATAAATGCAAACACACGTCAGAAGATCAAGAAAGATGTACAATCAAGGTCCAAAGAAATTTGGGCAGCGTAACGGTACAATGTGCGATATAAGGGTGATTGGGAGTGGTGAGGAGAATGCGATCGACTATGGCCCTTTATAAATTGAATCTGAGTTCAATCGGCGGACTGGCCTCATTCGCTCAGTTCATTCAGGCGAATGAAACTCAGTCGGGCGATTGGCTCAGTCGATCACATTCAGTTGGCCGACTGAAGTTCAGTCGGTCGACTGACTCATTCGCACACTCTCATTCGGTCAAATGGGTCAGTCTGATAAGCCATTCGGGTGAATGGTTTATACTCATGTCCATTCGGCTGTTTAATGCATGAGTATGGTCCATTCGCATGATTGGTCCATACTCATGGTCTAGTCGTGCGAATGGGTCATACACTTGACATTTTTCTGAGTTTATGACCATTTGACATCTAATCCCTTTTAAACTGTTAATTTAACATTATCAACATTTGATCATCTCAGACATGACCATTTTAGACTCAAAAACTTTTGATCACCTCAGACGTGATCCTTTTAAGACATTTTGTCACCTCAGACGTGACCCAATTCTTATTGAAAGCACGTGTGGTCACCTCAGACGTGACCTTTCAGATGATAAGGTCCCTTATCAACTTCCATGACATAGTCCAATACTACACACAACTGAAATAGACTAAATTTGTATTTACGTAAAAGAAATAACAATGAAAATTACACTAAGATATATTTTGTGTTTTGTGAGGGTTAATTCCTAAGATGTAACTCTAAGGAATAATTTTTCTGAGAGGGCAGCTTCAATCTTTTAAACCATACATGGACCAATTCAAGCTGGTATCATACAAGATATTCAAATCATTTGGGACAAGTTAGCTAAAACTTTGATGCTCTTTTCTTGTTTTTCATCTAGAGTCATTTAACAAATTTAGAAAATCATACTAGTACTATTAAGTCCCCACACTGATTTGAACTTTCAAGAATTGTAGCCACAGTGATTGTCGGTATACTTGTCCTCTTAAATCCATACACAGACTTTCAACACAGTTTGGTGATCGTTTTAAGGTTTGTTTATTTCAACAAGCATTTGTGGATCCCACACTTATATGGTAATCAACATTCCTCAAGAGATTTTTAAGCGGTCTTAGGGTAGAATTCAAGAAGAGACTATTCTTAGAATTTTCAAAGAGAAGCCAATCCTCAGGTCAGTGCCATCGCATAGCAGAGAGGCGGCAAACAAAAATGAGTTCTAGAATATATAGGTTATGCTTATCCTCAGGTCAGTGCCACCGCACAGCAGAGAGGCACATAACCTATCTTCTTGTTTGAGCAAATTTTCTTCTTTTTGCACAGATCTCAATAACAACGAGGTTATCAGTTTGATTGTATTTGCATTTTTCATGTGCTTTTGCTCATGCTTTGGTCTTACGCACACTTTTGTGGCGTTTATTTTGCTCTTCACCCCTTATTGGAATCTTGTTGATTGTGTTAGCCAGGGATAAGGCGTTACCCATAGCTAATAAAATATTTTAGTTTAATCTTGAGATCACCAAAAGGTCTAGTCATCTATTGTGTTGAATCTACCGACATATCATCTGTGGTCTAGCAACCTCTACCTCTACTTTCTTTGTGTTACCTTAGTAGTAGCTAGCTTATCTATCATATTTCCTTTTATATTGCTTAGACTACATACACTTATACTTGAACTTTGCATCTTTATCAATTTTGAATTTTAAAGTCCCAAATGGTTTGTACCTGTGTACTATCATATTCTAAACATTGAATCGACATCACACATACGATCTTATTTATTTTCAGCTTGCCTCTCCTTTTCCCTTGTTTTTTTAAATTTTATTTCCTAGACCTATTCTCCCCCGAAAATTATAAAACCACTATGGATTTACGTTTTAGGATTTCAATGGGCAAGGAAAGACACTAATTGTAATTAAACTAATTAAACAAACACAAAAGAACAAACTAAAATAACACTAATATTTAAAATTAAAAGAACTAGACACGACGCATCGGACTTTACATGGTCATCTTCAGGAATAACCTCACTTTTCTTTTTAACGCCATTGACCTCTAACAGATATAGAAAACGTGGTTTGTCCAAAGCCTTTGTATAGAGGTTAGCGCGTTGAAAATTAATATTTATTTTTATCACATCGATTAAATTCTTTTCAAAACAGTCACGTATGAAGTGATATTTGATTTTGATGTGTTTGGTCTTAGGATGTTGGACCGGGTTTTTAGTGACTGCAATCGCAGCAGAGTTATCAACAAAGATAGGAGTGGAAGTGAAATGCAAACCGTAATCCCGCATTTGCTATTGAATCCATATGATTTGAGAATAGCAGCTTGCAGTAGTAACGTATTCGGCTTCACAGGTTGACAATGCAACCGAGGTCTGCTTCTTACACTTCTAGGTTACTAATCTTCTCCCACAGAACTGACACCCTGCTGATGTAGACTTGTAGTTCATCTTGCAGCCGCCGTAATCCGAGTCACTATACACTGTAAGTTCAAAGTCATCATCATGAGGATACCACAACCCAAGTATGGGTGTGCCCTTCAGATAACGAAATATCCTTTTGACCCTAATTAGATGGTTCACTTTAGGCTTTGCCTGATATCGTGAGCATAAACATGTAGCATACATGATATCAGGTCTTGAGGCAGTGAGATACATGAGAGATCCAATCATCCCTCGGTACATTGTGGCATCTACCAGGTCACCATTCTCATCGGGTGCTACATCATGGTTTGTAGCCAGTGGAGTGCCAGCTGTGGAAGCATTCTCCATGTCAAATCGACTGAGAATATCCCCTACATACTTGGTCTGATGTAAGAAGATCCCATTTGGTGTTTGATCCACCTATATCCCGAGAAAAAACTTCATCTCCCCCATGACACTCATCTCAAACTCCGTCTTCATTACCGCTTCAAATTCTTTGCATAATTCTTCGTTCTTTGAACCGAAGATTATGTCATCTACATAGATCTGTACTAGTAGTAAGTCTCCATCGTTTTCTTTGATAAACAGTATGCAGTCAATGACTACCTTACGAAAGCCATGTTTCACAAGATGAGTCGAGAATTTCTCATACCAAGCCCGTGGAGCTTGATGAAGCCCGTATAGAGCCTTGTCGAGTTTGTAAACTCTATCCAGATGATATGGATCCTCAAATCCATCGGGTTGACTGACATACACTGTTTCTCTGATCTCACCATGAAGGAATGCACTCTTAACATCTAGTTGATAAACTTTGATTTTCATATAAGATGCATAGGCAAGGAAGATGCGGATGGCTTCCATCTTTGCCACTGACGCAAATACTTCATTGTAGTCGATACCTTCAACTTGCCAAAAACCCTGAACAACAAGCTGAGCCTTGTTTCCGATGATCACTCCCTGATCATCTTTCTTACATTTCAAGACCCATTTGGTGGCAATGACTTTAGCACCTTTAGGTCTATCCACTAGTGTCCATACACCTAACTTCTTAAACTGAAGGAGTTTCTCCTGCATGGCACTAACCCAAGCCTCATAATTTAGTGCTTCACTCACATACTTTGGCTCAAACTAAGACACAAAGCAGCGGTAGGCACCATCATGAAGGTATCCTTTTTCCAGCACAGAGGCATAATCAGCTGAGTACAGCTGATTTCTAGTCTGAACCCCTGATCTCACATCTCCTATAATATTATCCAAAGGATGATATACATTTAGACGTGAGCTAGGAGTTGTCGGAACAACCACCTCAGAGTCAAGATTACGAACATTTGGTTCTGGATCTGAGGCAATAGGAGTTTGAGGTTCTGAAGGTTTAGAAACATCACTAGCCGATGTTTGTGAACTTGTGGTAGTCGGAACCAGTACATCCTGGTTGATCTGATCATTTTCTTCATTTTCTTCATCAGAGGAGGATTCACTCACATCAACTGCTCCCCCTGAGTTGGTAGGATCATGACTTGTTGAATCTTGAGACAGTGTGTTCAAGACATCGTACATCATCTTGTTTGTCAACTCATCTTCTGAAGAGGAAATAGGTATGTTGAAGGACTTGAAGAATCCATCATAGTCGAAGAAGTAAGCATGCCCTTTTCCAGCAGGCAGTGTGATATATCTTTGAACATCAACATTACACCACACATCTACTTGACCCGTTGAGTTGTTGTAAACTCTCTTATTCGGTATGTTGTATCCTAGAAAGATCCCTTCATCAACCTTCTTACTGAATTTTCCCTTTTGAGTCTTCTTCAGTAGGGTGCACGGAGCACCAAACGGCTCGAGATATTCCAAGTTAGGTTAACGTCGCTGTAATAACTCGTAACACGTTTTTCCATGGCTTTTACTACCAGAACTCGATTAAGAGTATAACATGCATTTGCCACTGCTTCATTCCAAAATTGGATAGGTAGTTTCGAGTCTGCCAGCATAGTCCGTGCCGTCTTTATTAAGCTGCGGTTCTTCCGTTCAGCAATGCTGTTCATCTGAGGGGTATAAGCCGAGGTAAATTGATGCACAATTCCCTTTTCCTTGCAATAGTCCTCCATCCTCTGATTCTTGAACTCGGTTCCATTGTCTAAGCACACCTGTCGTACCTTCAGCTTGTATAGGGATTCTAGTGTAGTTACCAATTCCTTGAAGGATTCAAATGTTTCTGATTTGGATTTCAGAAACATTACCCAAGAGAACCTTGAGTAGTCATCAGTAACTACATATCAATACAAGTCGCCAGCGATGCTTCTTGTACTGACTGGACCAAACAGATCCATGTGAAGAAGCTCAAGAGGAAGTTCTATAGAATGAACTTTCTTTTCCTTATGAGACTTCTTCGTTTGTTTGCCCTTTTTGCATGCAACACAGAAATCCGGGAGTTGGAAGTTTTTGACATTTACTCCTCTCACAAGATCATTCTGGATCAAGTGATTCATTTTCCTCGGATTTATTTGTCCCATTATCCTATGCCAGGAGATGGAGTCCTTCTCAGTAGCTTTGGACAAGAAGCATTGGACTTCACGATCCATTGTGGAGGCCTTTGAGAGATCCAAGACATAAACATCATTATATCTTGAAGCTGACATTAGGATCTGGTCCTCCGGGATCACGTAGTCCTTCTTTAGAACGTAACACTTCTTGTTGTCAAAAACTACCTTGAATCCTTTATCATAGATTTGAGAAACTGAAAGCAAGTTATTTTGTAATTGTTAGACATAGTTTACCTTATCAAACTTAACTTTCTCATTTCCCACTTCTCCTTGGGCTGTGATGTACCCGCCTTTGTTTCCAGCAAATGAAACATGCCCTCCTTAATTTGTCTGACATTTGATAAGAGAGCTCTATTCCCTGTGATGTGCCTGGATGCTCTGCTATCTACAATCCACGTGTTAGTCTCAGCACTATAGCGAACACCCTGCACAATCAATGAAAACATTAGTTCATGTTAGGAACCCAAGCCTTAATTGGCTTGGGTTTCCCTGAGGCATCACACATCATAAACTCAACCCATTGACCCTTTGAGGTTGAGGGAAGCTCAGATTTATGTTTTTTCTCATTTTCAGACACTGAGGAGGTTTTTTCTTTCCATAATCCAGATTTGTGTAAGGCCTGTTTGTGATAAACAGACGACTGGCTGATGGATTGAACTTTAGGTTCACTAGCCCTTTTTGGAGGCGTCACAGAGTTCCTCCTAGAAGAGCTAGTTGTAGTTGCAGAAAGGTCAACTTTCCTCCTTGGTGTGTGGGAATAAGGATAGTGAGACGCTATGTGACCATACTCTTCACAGTTATAGCAGGATCTGTTTTTAACTTGATGGTTTCTATTTTTTGGTGGAGATGCAAATGTCACACAGTTGACCTTATTATGTTTGGATTGAGACACTTCTTTGTTAGATGTATGAGTTGGTTTTACAAACTTAATTGCTTTACCTGGTTTTACATATTTGATCTCTTGTTTTCCTGGACTGTGACATGATGCACGTGATTGGTTAGGTTTTATAGTCTTTTTAGATTCTTGTTTGACTTTGTTTGATCCTGATTTTAAACTAAACTTTTCAAATTCTTTTTCCAGGTTAACACAAGGCATCTTTCCAATTGCCTTTGAAGTGGCCTCCTTCTGTTTAGAGTCAAATTCACTTGATTTACCTATGGAATCTAGATCATTAACCAGAGGAGTGGACACCATGTGATCCTTGATGGGGTTATTGTTAATCGGTTTACTTTTTGTGTTCATCAAGGTCTCAGGTGGTGGTGGAACCATTTTGTATCCCAGCCCCTCCCCATTATTTCTCTCTCTTACTAAGTGTTGGACAATGTGTGATGTGCTTGTCCAACTATGCAGTTTTTGTTTTAACGAGTTGACTTCTACTTTTAAAACTGCTTTTTGCTTCTTAGTGTCCTCTAAGGAGTTTAGATAGTACCTAATGTCATTCGCTTGGTTAAAAGCAACTACCTTAGTTTCCCTAAGTTGTTTATTCAATAGGTCTATCTTTTCCTTGTAATTGTGCTCGTTTTGTTTTAACACTCTATTTACCTCTGTGCACAGTTCCAAGTCCTTTACTAAGCTATCATTATGATCTAATAACCTAGAAAATTTTGAATCTATACTTTCTCTGAATTTATTACATTCTAAGCAAGCATGATTATTAAACAGCTGGTCAGTAGTACTTACCTGAGATGTTGAAGGGGAATCAGCCATGAGAGCAGACTCGGTTGTCTCTGGTTCTGGTGATTCAGATGATGATGCAGATTTTTCTTCTTCAGGCAGGTGGTTGACCACATTTGCAGTGTCTTCAGAATTTGACATCGCGAGCTCTACTTGTTAGGATCTCAGCCCTTGGTTTAATCGATTGAACAAATATAGCAGTGGAATAGCTCAGAGTTAGACAAATTCAAGCAAGAACATTCGATATAAAACGATAAAAGAATTTTGTTATAGAGAGAGAAATATCCGATAAAAGGAATATTGCATTAAGATTGTCGGCCTCAATGGCACGATTACAGGTGAGTCATCCTTCCTTATAAAGGAAAGAGTGACGTAGGCTGATGTCACTTGAAAGTGACATGTAACCGTTTTATAACTACTGATGTTTAACAACTACTAAAGATGTCAACAACTGACATCTTCTTACAAATGTTCCTAAGTGTTAAACATCTTATTTACAACTACTGAAAAACATAAAACTACTGATACTACAACAACTGAAGAACAACCTCTTCAGTTGTTTACAGTACTGAAAAGGAAACAAAACTACTGAAAAGTAAACAAACTACTGAAAGGAAAAGAAAACTACTGATGAAGAAAAACCATCACAACAACTGAAGAAGCCCTCTTCAGCTGTTGTCATCAGCTGTTAGCATCAGCTGATGTCTTCAGTACTTGAACATCAGACTTTGTCTTTCAGCTGTTGATCTTCAGTCTTTGTCTTCAGTACTTGTTGAAGTCTTCAGACTTTAGATCTTCAGCTGTTGTCTCAGTCTTTGTCTTCAGTACTTCAGAAATACTTCAGCAGTTGTATTCTTCAGACTTTGTAGAACAGCTGATCAGGTCTTCTTCAGCTGTTGTGATGTCCTGTGGGACTTAGAGGTTTCTCTGATCAGGCTCATTGGTTCTTTTGGTCCAACAAACTCCCCCTGAACCAATGCAGCCAAAACCTCTAAGTTATTGACGAGTCCCACTTATTTTGGCAGATAGATTGGTCTTTTTATCCTTTTGATCAGATGAGAAGTGACCCTTTTTCAGCACCGGCCTGGGAAGAAGTCTTTGATGATCTGTTTTGCATGATATGGTTGGGAGCTCTGTATTGGGGACTTGGACATTGAGCTGTTACCCCAACCATGAGATACTTCCCGTGTATCAGCCTATATGATTCCCTGGTGTAAGCCTTAGAAATATGATCTGCTCATCCATTGTCAGCACCTCGGGCACACCATCAAACAATCCTTCTCGGCCATACACTTCAGAGATGTACTTGGCCTGTTTTCCATTCTTGAGCTCAACCGTGGTTATTTGTCTGTAAGCAAACTCATCTGGATGAGTCCCTTCTAAGAGCAGGTTGAGCTCATCTTGTTTGAAGTTTTCAAGTCTTTTGTAACCAATCCCTTCTTTATGATTTTATTCTCCAACATCTTTTGGGGTGGTTGTTTGGCTTCATAGGCTTTCTTGAACTCTTCTACAATTTCCCAGGGGGACACTACAAGAACCACAGTGATGTCTTCGTCGACAACCCTCTTCACTCGCCCTTGTATTTTGAAGGAATTTCTTTCTTGACAATCCTGTGTGCCACCCTAGGATCAGGCCATATCCTTACTTTTTCCCTTTGGTATTGAAAGGTATTAGCGGGTGTACAATCTTAAGACTTCTTTCTTCATGCTAATCATTGAAGAGGATGTGGCATATGCTTTGTCAATGCTTTTCAGCATTTCCTCATCATGTCTTTGCATCTGTTCCTCTTCAATCTTTATCATCACATCATGCATTTGAGAAGCAGGAGTGATGGACATTGGATTAGCCTTAGGCAAAGTGATAACTGCAGAGAGTGGCAGTCTGTCTTCATCCTCCTCTTCTTCTTCATCAGCCCTCAGTACCTTTCTTTTCTTTTGTCTAGGTACATCACTGGCAGTGGGTTTTGGGGGTAAAGGATTTGGTTTTGTGGGTTGGATGGTTGGTTTAGAGGGTAAAGGGTTGTTTTAGTGGGTTGTGGAGGTAGTGATTTTGAGGATAGAGGCTTTTCAGACTGTTTTAGCATTTTGGCTGTAAGGGAGGCTTTAGTAAATTTTGTTAGTTCTTTTCGGTTCCCAACCCCAGCTTCATTTAATGCCTCAATCACTAAACCTTTGGAGTATGCTTCAGACGAACAAATCTTGGTGGTTATTGCCAAGATATGTCCCTGGTCCAGGCCCTTATTTCTATCAGAGATCTTCCCAAGTATTTGGCTATAAATCTAATCATTATCTCCAGCCTTTCTCTTTCTAAGGCATCATAACTAGCCCATCTTGAGTTGATCTCCTCTGTCTCCAACCTTCTGATCTGGAGTCTAGTTTTGGATGTCAAAACCCTGCCTATATAACTGATCAATGATTTTATCCATTGAACGGTTATGGTTGGCATCAGCTTCTTTCACCATATCATTCAGCTCCTTCTCCTTCTCAGACTCCTTCTTTCCTCTTTTGATATGTGACATGAAAGTCTTTTTGACTTTCATTCACTTCAGCTCTCTTCTCACTCTCCTCCTTCTCATGATCAAACTCAGTCTCCTCCACACTTATAACAGCCAACTCCTTCTCATTCACCTTCTCTGATTCTTTCTCCTTCTCCCCATCTGTCCTCTTCCTTTTTCCTTTAACTGACTGACTCTCCCCCTTTTTGGTTGCATTGGGTGCAAGGGTTTGAGTAGTAGAAAGTGATTTGGTCACCAACTCCTCCACCAGGGTTGTATTATTGTAGGAAGCCTCTCATCAATAGCTTTGATCACTATATCTGTGATCATGGGAGTGATGAGAGGTAGGGATTTTTGAAGGTTAGCAACTGATTGATCAGGATGGTTCTGTTCCTGAGAATCAGTGCCAAAAGCAGAGGCTGGTGGCTTGGAAGTATGTATTGGCTCAGTGTTTAGGGGACCTTCAGAAGAAGGTGCCATCTGAGGGTGTATTGTGGTGGCAGATGGACTTGCATCCTGAGACATCTTGGCCAGCAGCTCTTTGAGTCTGCTAACCTCATCCTCTAGGATGGTGTTTTGAGCAACTACATCATAAAAGAAGCTCAGGTCATCATCAGTTGATACTGAATCACCTGACCTCCTGACAGAGTCAGGATTAACATGCCTTGAGTGTAGATCAATTATAGCATGTGCCCCTTGTTCTTGGTTCTGGGGACGTCCAGCCTCAGGACTATGTCCTTCATCAGCTGTTGCCGCTGGTGAGGTCTTAGAGACGTTACCAACTGCATCCTGGTCATTTGCTGAGTCAGGGGCAGTGGCAGCCTCACCAGAAGGTCGCACCTCCTTGTCTACACCAGGAGATGGAACATGATACCCCTGTGCTGTGGGTTGACAGTAGCATTATGATCCTCCCCCTCAGGTGTTGAGGTTATCCCAGTAGTGATTGGTGTCTGGGTGGGGGGTGAGGAATGCAACTGCGTCAGCACTTTTGCAACAATATTGTAGGGCTTTGAGGGGCGGTTTGCATCAGGAGAGGGTGTGGAAGCAGTGTGCACCCGGGACGAGTGGTGCTCTTCAATGGTAATCCCCTCAAGTGAGGAGGATCCCAGCAGTGTGGCTTCCCTTTGAGTGGTTGCATCAGGTTCCTTTTGAGAGGAAACCTGAGCGGCTTCGGTTGGTGGAGTCATAGTCTCTACTGGGGGTTTATTTCCAGTAAATAACCTGCTTTGGTGCAGTAGGAGCATCCTCAGGGGACTCAACTCCCTGAGTAGCCTTCTTAGGCTTCTTCTTTGTGGGTTTGGAGGGGACTTTGGATGTGGAAGTGGAGGCTGTGGGTTCCAGCTGCGTGGGTTTGCGCAGCTTGGCAGCCTGTTTAAGAGTTTGGTCAGTGTTGTGTCGGGAGTATACCTCCGGCAATACAGCCAAAGCAGGGACTCCCCAGACCAACTAGTCCCTCAGCATGAAGCTGATTCTCTATTATGGCCATTATAAACCGAGGATATAGTATCCAACGGTTAGAAAGTGGTTTTGTGGCCATATCCTTGATTTCAAGAAAAATTTCAGAAAAGTTTAGTGGTTCTTGTTCAAGGATAGAGAACAGTACCTGTTGCCATCTGGAAGACAGTTGATCCCAAGAAGAAGTCTTCGGGGCCAGGCAAACATTTACCATATGAAAGATCAATCGTTCAGCATCTGGAAAATGTTTCTTCAGGATGGTCGAAGCACTAAGATCGCCTTGATATCCATGTTGTCCAAAAGAAAGATCAATTTGGCGCTTAGGATATCCAACAGGTAGGCAGCATCATCTAATAGTAATATCTGGCGGATGGTAGCATAGAGATGACCACCTTATGAGAGTTGATGGACGAATGGATAGATTCTCCATTAACATTTGCATTCGTCCAAAACTGATGTAGCGAATCGGCATAAATAATTGGATTGAGGAGGAAGGCCGTTTTCAGTGGTGATTGGACCATAAGATCTATAGCGTTATCGAATTTGGTCCAGAAGGGCGATTTAGTGAGGTACGCGACACAGTTGTGTCGAGGCTTGAGTTGCATGGTCGCCATTAATGAAGGTGAAAGGTTTTCAGAGCTTTTGAAATTTTAGGTCGTGAAAGAATGAAAAACTCTGAAAGAGGGATCAGATATATATAGGGTACGGGTTATGAAACTACTGAAGGTTTTGGTGTTAGTCATCAGAATTTGAAACAACTGATGACGTGGTATAACTTTCAGAGGTTTGAAACGACTGATGGTATTGGTGTGGTCAGCAGTTATAAACAACTGAAGACATGGTGTTTACATCAGACGTTGAAACAACTGAAGTCTCTGATTTAGGCATCAGTAGTTTTAAAAACTACTGAAGACAAGTTGGACTTCAGATGTTGAAACAACTGAGGACTTGGTATTAGTCAGCAGTAGTTGTGAAACTACTGAAGACCCTGGTTGTGCCATCATTTGTTGTAAACACAACTGAAGACTTGGTGTTAGTCATCATAGTTGTGAAACTACTGAACAAGGTATTGCTTCAGTTGTTTATGAAGAAACAGCAGTTTGTGAACTACTGAAGAGAGAGTACTCATCAGTAGTTGTCGTCAATTCATAGCCTTTCAGCTGTTTCATACTGTCCTCAACACTTACTCATCAGCCTTTTTGCTGTTTTCAGTTGTTTCATAGGACATCAGTACTTATCTGTTTCTACTGATTTCAGTAGTTGTAACTACATCAGTAGTTTAACAGATAAAGTATAGTACTGAAAGCATTTAGCCTTCAGTAGTTATAAAAACTACTGAGGGTAAAATAACTCATCAGTACTTATATGTGACATGGTTACCAATGATCATCAGTAATTACTGAGATCATCAGTAGTTGTCACTTATTCTAGCTGCAGCATACCAAGCCTTAACACCAGGTTGTGGAAAGTTGAACTATCCAAAGGCTTAGTAAAATGTCTGCAAGCTCATCAGCACTAGGCACAAACATAGAATTAATTAGACCCTTTTCAAAACAATCTCTTATAAAATGATGTCTAATTTCTATATGTTTGGTCCTAGAGTGCTGGACTGGATTTTTGACAATGCAAAGAGCTGAAGCACTATCCATTAATAATGGAGTCTTAGTCTCTGTAATGCCATAATCCAAAAGTTGATTCTGAAGCCAGAGTACTTGGGATGTACAACTTGCAGCAGCAATGTACTCGGCTTCAGCAGTGGATGTAGCAACAGATGTTTGTTTCTTACTCTGCCAAGAAATCAAACAGTTGCCTAGGAATTGACATCCACCAGAAGTTGATTTCCTGGTCAACTTACACCCTGCATAGTCACTATCAGAGAAAGCAACTAATTTGCAAGAATGTCCAGTGGAATACCATAAGCCTAGAGATTGTGTATCTTGCAGATATCTAAAGATCCTCTTGACTGCAATCAGATGAGACTCCTTAGGTGCAGCCTGAAATCTAGCACAAACACATGTAGCAAACATAATATCTGGTCTAGAAGCTGTTAAATACATCAAGGAACCAATCATACATCTGTAAAGCGTTTCATCAACAACTTTACCTTTCTGATCAACATCCAATTGTGTGGTGTTGCACATGGGAGTAGAACAGGGTTTACAGTTTTGTAAATCAAACTTATTCAAAAGATCTTTTGTGTATTTAGACTGATGAATGAAAATTCCATCAGCTTTTTGTTTGATTTGCAAACCTAGAAAGAACTGTAATTCTCCCATTGCACTCATTTCAAACTTCTGTTGCATTAAGTTTTGGAATTCCACACACAATTGAGGATCAGAGGATGCAAATATAATATCATCAACATAAATTTGAACAAGTAGCTTATGCTGATCCACCTTCTTAATAAATAAAGTTTTATCTATGGAGCCTCTAGTGAATTATTTTGTAGAAGAAAGTTTGATAAGGTCTCATACCAGGCTCTAGGTGCTTGTTTCAACCCATAAAGAGCTTTATCAAGCTTATATACCCATTCTGGGTGCTTATTATCCTCAAAGCCTGGTGGTTGACACACATAAACTTCTTCTTTTATGTTACCATATAGAAAGCACTTTTGACATCCATTGAAAAACTTTAAGATTGTGGAGTGCAGCATAGGCTAAAAACAATCTAATTGCCTCCAGTCTGGCTACAGGGGCAAAGGTTTCATCATAATCAATACCTTCTTCTTGTGCAACCCCTGCACAACCAGTCTGGCCTTGTTCTTAACAATTAGCCCATTTTCATCATTTTATTCCTAAACACCCATTTAGTGCCTATTGCACACTTACCTGGGGTAGAGGAACAAGCTCCCACACTTGCTGTTTCTTGAACTGAAGAAGCTCAAGCTGCATGGCTTCAACCCATCCATTGTCTCTCAAAGCTACATGATAGTTCTTTGGCTCTAGCTGACTGTGAAGAGAGCATAGAAGCAGAAATTGGACAACTGGCTTCTGGTTGAAACACCAGCAGTGATATCACCAAGGATTTGAGACATTGGGTGATTTTTCAGCTCTTGGTAAACAATCAAATCTGTGCAAGTGTTTGTAGGACCTTCAGCAGCAGCAGATGTTGATGCAGATTCTTGAAACCATGAAGATGGTGGCAACTCAAATGAAGTTGAGGATGCAGAAATCTCATCAGCATTTGTTGTGGATGGTGCGGCTGGAGCTACAGGAGCATCAGGTTTAGAGACTCAGGCAGTTGGTCACTAAACCTGAAGAGGTAATTACTACTATCATCATCATCTTCACAGTAACACCAGTGTTGAACTGTTGACAGGAGCACAGCAGGAGATTGATAAGGAACATATTGCAGTATGTCCAAATCAAAGAGCTCCACAGGGCTTTGTGGAATCTTGTCCTTTGGAGATTCATTGAACTTGACATGTAGAGTCTCTTCAACCATCTTTGTTCTGCAGTTGAAGACTCTGTATGCCTTGCAAGTTGATGAATAACCAACAAGTACCCTGCATCCACCTTAGGATCAAATTTCTGGAGCTGATCCTTTGTGTTGAGAATGAAACAGGGACACCCAAATGCTCTAAAGAATGAAATGAAGGGGCCAAATGATGCAGAACTTCATATGGAGTCTTCATCAACCTTTGATTTATTAGCACTCTATCTGCACATAGCATGCTGTGTTGACAGCTTCAGCCCAAAAGGTCAATGGCAGTCCAGAATCAGCCAACATAGACCTTGCAGCTTCAATGAGGGTCCTGTTCTTTCTCTCCACAACTCCATTCTGTTCAGGAGTTCTTGGAATACTAAACTGCCTCTTTATTCCCTTGGAAAGGTAGAACTCATCAAGTGTATTGTTCCTGAATTCTGTTCCATTGTCACTTCTAATACACTTGACTGAGAGGGAATACTGCTTCTCAGCATACAACACAAAGTTTATGATCTTCTGTGCAGCTTCATCCTTTGAATGTAGAAAGAAAGTCCATACAAATCTGGAGTAATCATCCACAATTACCAGACAGTATTTCTTCTTTGCCATGCTCATCACTCTCACAGGACCAAAGAGATCCATGTGAAGAAGTTGTAAGCAGGAGTGCACTTTGGTTCTTCAATAGGTGGGAATGAAACCTTGTGCTGTTTTCCTTTCAAACAAGCAGTGCAGTTGTTTTCACACACTTGAACTCCTTCATAGGCATTCCCCTTACTAAACTATGGTGTATCAGCTGATTCATGTTCTTGAAGTTAACATGTCCCAGCCTTCTATGCCATAGATTAGATTCTTGAGGAGAGGCCTTGGAAAATAGGCAAGGATGGCCTTTGAGATCTATTTTCTTGGAAAGATCTAAGGCATACACTCTTCCTGTCCTGTTGGCCTTCAGGAGAGTGTGAACATCCAATACCTTGTCAATCAAACTCAGAACTTTGGATGACAGAATCCTGCAGTTCTGGCTTGTGAAAAGGGCAACATGGCCTTTGTCCACATTTGACTGACACTCAAGAGGTTATACTTGAGATTTTCCATATGGTTGACATCATCAAACCTTATTTCCCCATTGGAAACAAAGCCCTTCCCGATGATGTAACCTCTTGCATCATTGCCAAAGGAAACAAAACCCTTCCTTCCTGGAGAGTAGTCATTAAGAAGTGAGTTGTTCCCAGTCATATGCATAGATCCCCCACTGTCTACATACCAGATGCTACTTTGGCATGTTGAAGAAACCTGCATTAATAAACAATCAGTTAGTTTTTGAGACCCAAACCTTTTTGGTTTTGGGCCTGGTCTCATCAATAGATGGTAAACTAACAGGTTTATTGGGCACAATAGCTTGAGGTGAAGAGATGGTGTAGAAGAGGAATCCTTTGGCTTGGATCTCCTTTTCTGGGGTTTCAACACAGGGCCATCAAGTTGGTTAACTCTTCCCAACAGATGTTGAACCATCATTACCAGCTGTGTCTGATTCTGGGAAAGAGCTTTCAGCTCTTCAGACACATTGGTATTGGTGTTTGATGATGAGTTCTTGTGTGTGCACCATCTTCTTTTGAGCAACCTCAGCTGTTGCCTGTTGCACTCCTTCCCTTTAGATTTCTTTTGGACATAGGAGTAACAGGATTTGATGCTGCTGGTACAAACTTGGACTCAAACTCACTTTTCATTTTAGCCAAGTTTTCTTTAATTTTCTCCTTTTGTTTGAGTTTGGATCCCTTTTTGTACCAACAATCATCTGTGAGATGATTGAATAGACCACATATTTCACATGGTTTCTTCTTCATCTTCTGTTGATCATCAACTGAAGAAGATGAAACCTGAAGACTTGCTCTTCAACAGTTTAGAAGCACTTTTTGCCTTCTTGTCACCTCCCTTAGTAGGCTTCAAATCCTTCCTACTGACAGTTTTCTTCTCTTAGTGCTGTCAGTTATTGGGATTTGAACTCCAGATGTTATCCCCTGCTCTCCAGTACCCTCAGTACTTCTAGGGATAACACTTGGGTTGATCAACTCATTGATCATGTGAGTGTCAGCAGTTGAACCATCAATGTCAGCTGATAGGTTCACAGAGGGATTACTACTGACTTCAACTACTGATGGTGCTTTATCAAGTAGTGAATCACATGATGAGGTGGATTGGTCATTACTTTCTCCATCAGATTCTACTCCTGCTCTTGAAGCAAAATCTGTAGGAGGAGCAGTGTGATTATAACCATTCCAAACTTCACATTGGAAGCTTTTGCTTACTAAGAAGCATTTCAAAGCCCTTGCAAGATTGTACCCATCGATCACACTCTACTTGGGTGACAGCAAGAGTATCTTTGAGGTCTTTGTACTTCTCTAAGAGTACATCCTCCCTAGCCTTATCATCAGAGATTTGGCATTTTAATTTATAAATCTCATCAGTTTTCTCTTTCAGCACAGACTCAAACTCAGCTTATTTTTGGAAATTATTTGTTCTAGCTCTACATTTTTATTGATTAAAGCCACATTTGCTTCTCTAATAGAGGCAAATGCTGCTATGCAAGTTTCAGAACATAATTTGGCCTTAGCCTCAGAGGATACCTGTGATACCTGTGTTGAAGAGGTACTTGAGGATGATCCATCAGAGGATTCCAAAGCCATGAGAGCTAGATTTCCAAAAGGATGCTCGCCACCATGTTGACCAGCACCTGAGAACAGTTGTTCATTACCAGACACATCATCTGGTAAGCTGCTCCAGTCAACAACTCCTGGTGTGAAGAAGCTGTGTTTTTGAAGTTGATTAGGTTGATGAGATTGGGATGGTTGAGGCTCAGGGAGTGCATGTGGTTGCTGAGCAGTGGGTGCTTGAACCTGGCCTGGTTGTGGCATGTAATAGCAGGGGTATGGATATGGCATTGGCCCCTGTGGAACAAAATATGCAGGAGATTGTGGTTGATGATGATAACCAGAATTGACAGTTGTTGCCCTCTGTTTTGTTGACTATTGCCAGGGAAAGTCACAAAAGGTGCAGGAGAGTTAGATCCAGATGATCTACATTCTCTAGCAAAGTGTCCAAGCCTGTGGCATTTATGGCACTTCAACTTACTCTTGTCAAAACCAACTTTGGTTTTGCCAGAGAGTCCTGGGAATTTCCTTCCAATTCTTTTGTAGAACTTCTGAGATCTGATATTTATCAAGGCCATTTGGCTCAAAATATCCATCTCTTCTAAGTCATCATCAGCAATCCCCTTGAGATCATCCATGATGAAACATAGATTGTCACTATTACTACCAGCAGAATAACTATCAACACTCACAAAGGCAGGCTCAGAAGTGTTTGTAGAGAAATCAATATGCTCATCATACTGGCTTTCAGATGACGCATATTCTGACTCTTGATGTCCAATCAGGGCAGTGTTCCCTTGGACAAAATCCTCAGTAAGCTTGCCAGATGAAACCATTTCCTTTTCTGCTCTATCTCTCTCTCGAATGTAAGCAGTTTCCCATGAAGTTGGGTGAGAGATAGGCGATCAACATCACAGCATTTGAGCGTAGAACAATGGTATATGTGTTCCATCTCTCAGGCAGTGATCTTAGGAATCTATGGTTCATCTGACTCCTGGTATATTCATGTTTAACCATTTTCAATTCAGAGATTAAACATGAAAACCGCTCAAATTGTTGAGTCGGAGTCTCACCCTTTCTATGAGAGAAAGTCTCATATTGTTGGGCGAGGATTTCCTGTGTTGTTTGCTAAAACCTCATCAGTACCACCAAATTGTTCTTTGATGGCTTTCCAGAGGTCATGAGCAGACTCACAATGCAGAAGCCCAGAGTAAATCTCATTAGGAATAGCCATAGCCAAAATTCCATGGGCTTTTGCATCGATTTCAAACAACTTCTTGTCCTCATCGGAGTATTGCTCCTTCTTCTTAACCAACTGGAATGGTTTGTTTCCGGATCATTCACCATTGGCTTATGTGGTCCATGTACCACAGATGTCCAACAACCTGAGCTATTGACAGATAGGTGATGGAGCAATCTTCTCTGCCAAATGTTATACTCATTCCTCACCAAGATCGGAGGCTTGGTAGAGGATCCAGTATTGAAAGGATCATTCGAAGAAGTAGTCATTGTGGAAATTCAGACAGATTCAAGTAAAATCACAATAAATTTAGCTCAGAACCACACAGAACCTCAAATAAAACGGCCAGAAGCGATACACTCTCAATCTCTATAACAGATCCTTGCGAATTTGCTAATTCGATCAAACTTAGAGCGATTGAACAGTTTCAATGATCAATTGTTAGATCGATCAATGATTAACCTGCTCTGATACCATTTGTTAGGATCTCAGCCCTTGGTTTAATCGATTGAACAATATAGCAGCGGAATAGCTCAGAGTTAGACAAATTCAAGCAAGAACATTCGATATAAAGCGATAAAAGAATTTTGTTATAGAGAGAGAAATATCCGACAAAAGGAATATTGCATTAAGATTGTCGGCCTCAATGGCACGATTACAGGTGAGTCATCCTTCCTTATAAAGGAAAGAGTGACGTAGGCTGATGTCACTTGAAAGTGACATGTAACCATTTTATAACTACTGATGTTTCAACTACTGAAGATGTCAACAACTGACATCTTCTTACAAATGTTCCTAAGTGTTAAACATCTTATTTACAACTACTGAAAACATAAAACTACTGATACTACAACAACTGAAGAACAACCTCTTCAGTTGTTTACAAGTACTGAAAAGGAAACAAAACTACTGAAAAGTAAACAAACTACTGAAAGGAAAAGAAAACTACTGATGAAGAAAAACCATCACAACAACTGAAGAAGCCCTCTTCAGCTGTTGTCATCAGCTGTTAGCATCAGCTGATGTCTTCAGTACTTGAACATCAGACTTTGTCTTTCAGCTGTTGATCTTCAGTCTTTGTCTTCAGTACTTGTTGAAGTCTTCAGACTTTAGATCTTCAGCTGTTGTCTCAGTCTTTGTCTTCAGTACTTCAGAAATACTTCAGCAGTTGTATTCTTCAGACTTTGTAGAACAGCTGATCAGGTCTTCTTCAGCTGTTGTGATGTCCTGTGGGACTTAGAGGTTTCTCTGATCAGGCTCATTGGTTCTTTTGGTCCAACACTACTGCTATTTCTCCCTCACTAGCAGAATCATCATCAATATCCTCCACACTAGCTATGTTGGACTCTCCCGGTGAGACGAACCGAAAGCTCCAGTCCTGTCCTTCATCCTCGTTCGTAGTTAAGGCTTTTGGGTCCTTACTGGATGAGGTAGAACTACTAGATGTGGCCTTTTCCTGACGATTAAATGACGAGAAGGGATTGCCATTACCCGTCTTGTTTGGTTTTACACACTCCCTCTTGAAGTGTCCCTTCTCACTGCAGTTGAAACAAGTAACCTTTGACTTGTCGAATTCAAAGGTTGTGTCTTTTGTGGCAACCAAGTTCTGTCCGGTCTTTTTGACAACTTTTTAGCTCGTTGGACAACGCTTGACAAAGTCCACATTATGTCCATTTGTTCCAACTCCATCTCATCTACCTGCTCATAATCATCATCTGCCAGGTGGCAGTTTCCTATCTTTCCAAAAACTAATCCATCGTAGGATTGAACCACCGCAGCTAAGAGGTCCATATGTTCTTTGGCCACCTCCACAGTCACATTCCCGAAGTTGTCGGTTTTTAGTTTTGCTGCGTTAGCTTCAGGTATCATATATTGGGTGCTGGACGACCCTGACGTTTCGGATCCTGAAGTTGAGGGTTGTGCTGGAACTGTTGCGCTTGAGATGAAGGCGGTATGCAGTGGTGCTCCAGATGTCTTGACCAAAGGAGTAGCATTGTAGAGTGCAGGATTCTGATCGTAGTTAGCCTTTTGGGCTCGATACTTCATCCTAAGCTCCTCTTCTCTCAGTTTCAGATGGATGTCATTTATATCTAACTTCGAGAGCATTCCATTCTGTCTGAGATTTGAAACAAACGAAGCCCATTTTTCTGGTAATCCATCAGCAAAGTTGGATACCTTATCCTCCATCGAAGTAACCACTCCATGAGTGTGCATCTCACTCATCAAGTGGTAGAATCTATCGATCACATCATCAAGGCCTTCTTTTCCCATAGAAGAGAAGTTGTCAAACTCCTTCTTCAAGGCTTTTGCCTTGATGGCCTTCAGAGAGGCATTTCCGTCATACCTCTTCTCCAACGCATCCCAAAGTTTCTTTGCTTGAGTATACTCCGAATACTGATGGAAAATATCCTTCGGAATAGACTGAGTAAGCAAAGCATAGACTTTCTTCTTAGCGTTGTGTTTTACCTTCTGTGCATCCGACATGCCACTTAGAGTAATTTTACTCCGTCAGCTCCTACTGGCATGCTATACCCCGACTCTATTGCCTCCCATAAATTTGTATCTACTCCATTTAAGTAGATTTCGAAACGTTGCTTCCATTGTAGGTAGTCGTCTAACGTGATAAGCTTCAGGGGTTTATTGTGAATTCCCACTTCGTTCTCCAACAACAGTAGATTCTGGATACGAGTATCTCTACTAGCTGTGTATGCTGAAAACTGATCCTCCATTTCACTAAACTTTACTGTTTAACAAACTGCTGATGAATGCGAATGAAGGTATGCGAATGGGCTTATTCGGGCGATTGAACAAATGTGGATGGTTCAATCGTGTGACTAAACAAATGCGGATGAGTCAGTCGTCCGAATGAACTAATGCGCTTGAACAGTCCGAATGAACATCTCAGTCGTACGAATGAAGGTACAAATAAGTCCAATCGTGCGGTTGGAGAGTGCAAATGAACTCAGTCGTGCGATTGGTCTGATCGTACGACTGAACTTGCTGAAGTTTGATAATTCGAAGGTTTAACTTGTTTTGTCCGTAATAACTCGAATTTGATCAAACCCTAATAGCCGTATGCCGGAAAACTCAACTTTTCGATCAGGAAATGTCTAAGACTCCGTTAGACACAAAAAGATTGCGTTTTTTATGCAAAAACACAATTTTTGTATTAAAACTATTGAATCAACACGTAATCAAGAGCCAAGGCTCTGATACCACTTGTTAGGACCTGGTATTTGAACGAAACACCAACTGATTAACGTGTTAAACCAACCAAATAGTGCGGAATCCTATTTGATTGGCGATCTAATCAGTGAGAATGCACGTAGAAACAATAACGTATTGAATCTAACGTCAAGAATCGATTAGGAATCGATCTACAGCGTTCTATGAACTTGGAGTATGAACTTAGAGGCTTTTGGACGGCTAGGGTACGTCTGGATTCGAAGTGGATTGAATGCTTCCGTTTTTCCACGAATTAGGTGGTATTTATAGGTTAGGGTTGCTTATTCGGGCGACTGAACCATTAGCATGGTTCATTCGTGCGATGGAGCCATGCGGTTGATCCATTCGCACAACTGAGTATTCAATTGTGCGACTGAGCCAATCTCATGTTATAGTCATACGACTGATCCAGTCTCCTGGTTCAGTCGTGCGACTGAGTCATCGTATGAAGTTGTTCATGCGTATGGTCCATTAGCATGGGCCATTCGCATGATGACTTCATGTTATTAAGTTTGAATGTATTAATTGTCATAACATTATTTATATTAATTCAAACAACCACAAACCTATATAATCAAGTCAATATGCGTTGAACCACCCATTAATGAAATATTAAACATTATAAACACAACCAAATATTTGTATTTCATTAAGTACCCAACGATTACATAAGTGTAAGACAATAAAGACATATTACATTCAGATCAGAATCTAGGTACATATGTATCAACACCCCTTTAAACCTTAAAATAATAAGGTTTTGTACTTTGTACACTTTATCCCCCTCCACTTTTGCTCATTATCTATTCTTTTGTATTTACTTTTCTTTTCCTTTCGTTTAAATAAAAGTTCGGGGTGTTACAATTTGTGAGTTTTTTTTAAAAATAATAATATATAAAAAGTTTATAATCATTTAAAATCGTAGAGGAAATTTATTTAAAGAAAGTTGGATTTTTATAATCCAAACTATTGATTATTGACCAATATTATCTCAACTAACAATTTGACCAATATTAATCCCAGACTTTTAAATTGTTACCAACAATAATCTCAGTCAAACTGTTTGTTAACTCTTTTAGTTTTTTATGACGTATCATGTGACATCACTCGTGACGTGGCTTGTGACGTGTCGTATAATATAGTTATAATTAAAAATATAAAAGAGTAAATTACTATTTTGGCCCCAGGGTTAGGGTCATTTAACTCTATTAGACCATAAAGAAATATTTTGACAGACCCTGATGTTACATCTTATAATAATTTTGACCCCTAACCACTAACTCTGCCAGTTTTGTCAGTTAAGTGCAAGGGTATTTTGGTCTTTCTTACTATAGGGGCTGTTTTGAAAGTTAAAACTTTTTAAAGGGCTATTTATGTAATTGTTTAAATTAACAAAAACCTACTCCAAGTTAAATAAGTTTTTAATTATATAATCTAAAAAATATACAATTAAAAGTGTGTTTTTTAAAAAAAGATACGATTTTTTAAATCTTTTGTTTTTTCATATACGTCTTCTTCAAAATCATTAGTTTTTCAAAAAAAAATAATATTTCAACCATTTTAATGTATTTTGTTTCATTATATGATACAACTTAGAAAATTTATTATATTTTGGATTTCTATTATTTTTTATAAACTTATATTTTAAAATCATTCGTTAGAAATCTTTCATTAAATTATACAATACAAGTTATAATATGTTTAAAGCTTTAATCCTTTTAAAACCTTTCATTGAATTATACAATCGTTCTTAACTTCATTCTTTTTTAGAATCGTTCATTTCTTAACTTATTTTCTTAAAGAATTTGTTTTTATAAACATATCTTTTAAAAATTGTTCTTTTCTAAAATCATTCATTTGCTTAAAATTGTTTGTTTTTCAATTACCACGTATTTCTAAAATCATTTATTTTTTGAACATTTTATTGCTAACGACTATAAATAAGTAATACAATATAATATATATGGAACTACTTTATTTTTAATGGTTATTTTTATAACGGCTATGTTTTTAAGTTGTTTAAATTCTTAACTTTTTTATCAAGTTATAATTTCTATCTTGTATTGTATAATAGAATGAAATATTTAAAAGGGACAAACAATATGAAACAAGCTTAAAAAACGAATGAGTTTGGAAAACACGTGTATAAAAAATATTTAAATAAGACATATTTATTTTTATATTTATAATACTTTTTACTAAATAATAATCATAATAATAATAATAATAATGATATCACAAAAAGAGTATTTCTACCTTGTATTGTTTAAAGAAATGGTATATTTTAAACGCAAAGTTTGAAAAACAAATTGGAAATTTGTTTATAAAAATTCAAAAGCTTTAACTAAGACATAATTATTTTTATATTATAACGTGTTTTATTAGATAATAAACATAAGAATAACAAAAAAAAAACAAAAAAAATAACAATTTCTGTTTTGTATTGAAGCGAAAGATTTATACTTTTTTTAAAAACAAATTATTATAGAATGTCATTTATAAAAAAAACAAAAGCTATATAAACAACGTATTTATTTTTATATTTACATGGTGGTTAATTAAATAATAATTATTGAAATAAAAAAGAATACTCAAGTAACAAAAAAAACAAAGTACAAATAAAAAATTTACGAAAATGATATTATAAAAAATTTTAAATATACAAATAAAAATCTCATAAATAATAGAAGAAAAGAATATGATGGATGTTGTTTTTGTGAATTTGAGTAATTACATAAGTAGTGTAAGGCCCCGTTCCCGGGACGCTCACAGTTGGATTCTCGTCGCACATAAAACATATAATTACATTTACCTTATGAAATATTGCAGCGGAAACATAAAAAAATAACTTTTTATATCATTACATATGCTTTTGCAAGTTAATACAAACGTTCATTTCAAAACATCATTCGTTCGCATTCAATCCGAATGAAAAGTGATGTGAAGGGGAGGGTGGACGCCATGCCCACCTTTACACCAACTTTTGAAAGATTTTGTCCTTTTGGACACTTTTAGACCCTCCACTTGAACTTTATTGCTTTTTTTTCTTTTATTCTTCACTTCTTGTCCTTTTTAAAATAACCGGGTGTTACAAGTCCACCCCCTTATATGGGTTTCGTCCCCGAAACCTGTTATTCCTCAAACAGACGAGGATAATGCTGCCTCATCTCCTCCTCAATTTCCCATGTAGATTCGGATCCCTTCCTGTGCTTTCACTGTACACGCACAAGAGGAACCACTTTATTCCTCAGTCTCTTTTCTTTACGATCGATGATTGCCACCGGTTGCTCTACATAATTGAGCCTTTCATCTACTTCGACGTCTTCTAGTGGAACAATCATGTCTTCATCAGCTAAGCATTTTCTCAAATGAGATACATGGAATGTCGGGTGAATTCAACTTAACTCATCTGGTAACTCCAATCTATAGGTCACCTCTCCTACTTGAGCAATGATTCGGAAATGGCCTATATATCTTGGGCTCAACTTGCCCCGCTTCCTGAATCGGATAATACCCTTCCAAGGGGAGACCTTCAACATAACCCGGTCACCCACCTGGAACTCGATCGGTCTGTGTCGTTTATCGGTGTACGACTTCTGCCTATCTTTAGCTGCCTTCATGAAGGCTTTAATCTTCTCAAGCTTCTCGGTCGTAGCCTCAATGACCTCGACGCCTCCCAATTCTTTCTGCCCAATGTCTCCCCAACATACGGGTGTCCTACATCTTCTACCGTATAACATCTCGTATGGTGGCATGCCAATACTGGAATGATAACTGTTGCTGTATGAGAATTCAGCTAACGGTAAGTGGTCATCCCAACTTCCCCCAAAATCAATCACACATGCCCAAAGCATGTCCTCTAGTGTCTGAACGGTCCTTTCTGACCGACCATCAGTTTGGGGATGATAAGCCGTGCTAATATGTAACCTCGTCCCTATGGCATCGTGGAATTTCTTCCAGAATTTAGAGGTAAACCGGGTGTCATGATCGGATACAATGGACACCGACACACCATGACGAGTTATAATCTCCTTGAGGAACAGGTCAGCCAACCTCTCGGATGAATATGTCTCGCGGATCGGTAGGAAGTGGGCACTCTTTGTCAAACGGTCAACAATCACCCATATGGCATCGTACCCCTTCGGAGTACGTGGCAACTTCGTAATGAAATCCATGGTGATATGCTCCCACTTCCATTCCGGTATATCCAAAGGTTGGATCTTCCCATACGGCTTTTGATGTTCGGCCTTCACTTGCAAACAAGTAAGGCACTTACTCACATACCCCACCACATTACGCTTCATACCCGGCCACCAATAATCCTTCTTCATATCTTGAAACATTTGTGGCACCAGGGTGGATGGAGTATCGAGTTTTGTGGGCTTCATCCATTATCTTCACCTGTAGATCCCCAAAACGGGGAATCCACACTCGCCCAAATCGGGTTTTAACACCGAGTGTGTTTTCACCCAATTCCCCAACCAGACCTCCATTCTTTCAGAGTTTAGATGATCTTCTTTCAATGCCTCATCTTGAACCTCTTTGACTTGCTTCATCACATCAGAGGTCATAATTAGTTGATAAGCTTTCACCCGAATCGGTTCGGGCCTCTTCTTTCGGCTAAGGGCATCCACCACCACGTTAGCTTTGCCTGGATGGTAATGGATCTCACAATCGTAATCCTTTATAAGCTCCAACCAGCGTCTCTGCCTCATATTCAGGTCCTTCTGCTCAAAGAAGTACTTTAAGCTCTTGTGGTCGGTGAAGATGGTGCACTTCGTTCCATACAGATAGTGCCTCCAAATCTTTAGTGCAAAAACCACGGCTGCTAGCTCCAAGTCATGAGTAGGGTAGTTGACCTCATGAACCTTCAGTTGTCGGGATGCATAGGCTATAACTTTTCCCCTTTGCATTAACACACAACCCAACCCCGAGTAAGAAGCATCTGAATACACCACCAAATCTTCACTTCCATCGGGTAACGACAAGACAGGAGCTTGAGTCAACCTCACTTTTAACTCCTCGAACGCCTGTTCTTGAGCTTGACCCCATATAAATTTACATCCTTTCGAGTCAACTTGGTCAGTGGAGAGGCGATCTTGGAAAAGTCCTGAATGAACCTTTGATAATACCCCGCCAACCCCAAGAAACTACGAATCTCGGATGGCGTCTTTGGAGACTTCCATTGCATCACCGCCTACACCTTTGCTGGATCCACCATAATCCCCTCGGGATTCACTACATGACCCAAGAACTGAACTTTATGCAACCAAGTTGCGCACATGGAGAACTTGGCGTACATCTTCTCCCTTCTCAACGTCTCCAAAACCTCCCGAATGTGACCGGCATGCTCATTATCGCTCTTCGATTAGATCAGGATATCATCAATAAACACAATCACTGATTTATCGAGCATCGGCCGACACACACGATTCATCAAATCCATAAAAGCAGCTGGTGCATTGGTCAAACCGAAAGACATGACAAGAAACTCGTAGTGACCATATCATGTGCGAAAAGCTGTCATAGGAACATCTTGCTCCTTTACTTTCAACTGATGGTAGCCAGATCGAAGGTCTATCCTTAAAAACCAACTGACACCCTAGAGTTGATCAAACAGATCATCAATTCTTGGGAAGGGGTACCGATTCTTCACTGTCAGCTTATTCAACTCACGGTAGTCTATACACATCCTCATGCTACCGTCTTTCTTCTTCACAAATAAGACCGGAGCACCCTAAGGAGAGATACTCGGTCTAATGAACCCCTTATCCAGTAGCTCTTGCAACTGCTCCATCAGCTCTTTCATTTCTGTCGGAGCTAACCGATACGGTGCTTTGGCAACGGGTTGAGCACCGGGTATCAAATCAATTTGAAACTCAATCTCACGGTTCGGTGGCACACCTGGTAAATCTTCTGGAAACACATCCGGAAAGTCACACACAACTGGTACATCAGATAGTTATGGTGTTGGCGCGTCCATATCCTTTACGTAGGCCAAGTAGGCACTACATCCACGCCTCATGCGCTTTCCCGCCACCGCCATCGAAATCATTTTCGGGATCGTCGTCACCTTATTCCCGTCAGGCGCTGTCAATCGGATCATCTTCTTGCTACACACAATATTCGCTTTGTAGTCCGCCAACCAATCCATTCCTAGGACTACATCGAAACCGCCTAAGGTCATCACGAATGGTCTAACAAAAAACTTATGACCGTCTAGTTCTATGTCACAACCTTCTATTACCTCAGAAATCCTCGTAGACTTACCTATGGCAGTTTCTACCTCGAAGGGCTCATCAATACCTCTACTCTTAATGGGAAACTTAGCACAAAAGGCAGCAGAAATGAAACTCCTACTAGCACCAGAATCAAACAATACAGATGCAAGAGTTTGGTTTACTAGAAACATACCTGACACCATGTCAGGGTCTGTCCTAGCCTCTTCCCAAGTCATCGTGAAAGCTCAGGCGCTTGCCTTCTGCCCTTTTTCTCCAGCCTTCTTCGCTCCCGAACTATCCGCCCTTGGCCTCTTACAATCTCTGCTCAGACGACCACTCTCCCCATAGTTGTAACACCTACCAACCCCATAATCTCTAGCCATATGGCCAGGCTTCCCATACTTGAAGCAGTTTTGATCCCCATTTGCATTCTCCTGACTGCTCCTTCCCGCATTTACCACACTTCTTCAACCCTGCACCAGATGTGACCACACGCCGGTCACCCACCTTCGCCACCTTATTGTTTGAAGCGGTTCCACCACGCCCAAACCCTTTCTCATTCCAGTTCTAGTCACCACCACCCTTCTTGTTCACCTCAGCCACCATCACCTCACACTCATCATATAATCTACCAGCCAAATCAACTGCCGACCTAAAAGTGCTCGGCCGGGCAGCGATCATATGCCTACGGATATCCGTAGGCAACCCCTGGATGTATCTCTTAATCTTTTGTGACATTGGTGTCACTTGATCCGGCACCAGCCCATGCCATTTCATTAAATTTTGTGGTGTACTGCTGGTGTGTCATCGTTCCCGCCTCCAGCTGCACGAACTCTCTTTCTACCTTGTTCATCTCTCTATGAGGACATAATTCCTCAATCACTAACTTCTTCAGTTCAGGCCATCTCATTCTCCCAATGGCTTTGCTACCCTCGGCTTGGACAATGTTGTCCCACCAGCACAAAGCCGAGTCCACGAAAGAGTGGGTAGCAAACTTCACCATTTGGTCTTCACAGCACTCACTGATGTCGAGAATAGCCTCCATTTCCCTCACCCACCGGTGAGCAGCTGCAGTAGTGCCGTTTCCATCGAAAGTAGGGGGCTTGCATCTCATAAACACCCCGTAGTTATAGCCTCGGGCCGCCTCCGGTGCAGGCTCCTCTTCTTCCTCCTCCTTATCATCAGAGAGAACCGTTTCCGGCTCTAGTTGCTCCCGTCCTCCTGAGGACCTGTTTCTCTCCTTTCTTTCCCCTTCCCTTACTGCTTTGATCATTTTGGTCACCACAGACAGTAGAATCGTCTGCATGACCTGATGAACTTCCTCCACCACAGCCTCCTTTACTCAGGCCCTCAGATTGGCGCTCTCGTCGCCACCCTCCGGATGAGGGGTCTCTGGTTCTTCATGAACCACCTTCTCAACTCTGGGTCTCCCTCTCTTGGTGGCGGTTCAGCACCGTGACCTCCACCTCGTGAAGCTTTTGAAGATCTACCACCGACCATTCACATGCACACTGAAAGATTCAAACACCAACACGGTCATTCAAGGGAACAACTCAGTTTATGTCAAGTATAGTAAGTTCCTAATTACAATGGCCAGTTGTGATTAGCCACTTACTTTACTCTTCATACCCCAAGCATTACCTGTCCTGACTACATCAGTATTTAAATCTACATACAACACATAACCACATACCATGCGCACATAAACCGGTTAACATTATGAAAATACCTAATGACACATAGCTACTCAGATTGGCATCTCATTCCCATTCCGTCCCATTCTCATTTTAAGTTAAGGTTTATTTTAAAATTTTACCCATTTCACTTAAACTTTGGCTTTGATACCAACTTGTAAGGCCCCGTTCCCGGGACACTCACAGTTGGATCCTCATTGCACATAAAACATATAATTACATTTACCTTATGAAAATATTGCAGCAGAAACATAAAAAAATAACTTTTTATATCATTACATATGCTTTTGCAAGTTAATACAAGCGTTCATTTCAAAACATTATTCGTTCGCATTACAATGCAAAAACATTAACAAAAGAATGCCATCCAAAAGAGCTGAGTAGGCGCCTCGTGTCATCCTCAGCAACGTTTACCTGCCAACTGAAAACATATAAAAGTCAGCGTCGCTGAGTGAGTTATAGTTTTATAATAAAACATACATTTCAATCGTTAAAACCATTCTTTACTTTCTTTCAGAATCAAATTGTACTTTTCATTCGTTCGTGTTCATACGTCATACATACATACAGATAATATCATTATTATCTTCCATTACATTCGTTGACTTCGTCCATTTTATACGTTCGTCCTTTCGAGTCTGTTGTGACAACAGAGTCGCTCACCTCATTAACAATCCCACTATTTGCACGCTATTCGAGTCTGTTTCAACCATAGGATTGCTCACCCCAATTGCCACTTTCAATGATAGCACGCTATCTGAGTCTGTTGCAACCATAGGGTCACTCACCTCATGGCAACTTTACGATAGCTCGATATCCGAGTTTGTTGCAACAACTGGGTTGCTCACCTCAAATGTGTGCTTGCAAGCCTTTCCTTCGTTCATCCGTCATTCAATAATGCATGCATTCTTACTTCGTGTTCCTCTTTCATTATCTTTCACTTTACGTTACATAATACTTTATTCGTTCATTCATTAACATGATACATAAAGCCACAAGAAAGATAAACATACATCATCATAAGGAACCTATCATACAATCATACATAACCACCAATCACACATCACATCATACATCACATCATCACAATATAAATGACTTCAAAAGTCAACTTACATAGCCCCCGGGAACCTCCCAAGTCAAAGAGTACATCACACTTTTTCCCAAAAGTCAGAAAATATTCTAAGTCCTTAGGCACATGGGCACTATGCAGGCGCATGGGCACTATGCAGGCGCATGGGCACTATGCAGGCGCATGGGGAACACTTAGGCGCATGGGCAACTTTCAGGCGCATGGGCACTATGCAGGCGCATGGGAATCCTGGACGTCTGGACACTTAGTCAATTCCAGCCCAATTCTAGGCGCATGGGTACTATTCAGGCGTATGAACTTAGGGGTATGGGCTAATCAGTCACATGGACACTTAGACGCATGGGCCACTTGGGCGCATGGGTACTATTGGGGCGTATGGCCCTACACTTAGTCAACCGACTAATATTTCTAGGTGCATGGACCACTGTTCAGGCGCATGGGCTATACTTAAACATTTCTAAGGCAAATTCAGGCGCATGAACCTTATCTAGGCGCATGAACTCCCTGTAAAACATGTTTCTAGGATGTTTTCGAACCCAATCATCAAACCCATCTGTTCTAAGCTTACCAAGGCTATTCTAATCATGAAAAAACCTATAATCATCTAAGATTCATCATTCAACATGCATAATATGTACATGCATACATACACAAACATTGTAAAAATCATTTTAATACATTTTCAGCCCCAAAGAGTTTAAAACAAGTAGAAATCGGGGTCTAGAACTCACCTGGTGCAACTTGGGTGTATCTTCCTTCTAACCCTTTTGCAAACGAGTTTAAACACCTGAAAACCCCACCAAACACACACACCCGAACATACGCAAACATATAAGCATAAATCCGAGACCAAAACCCAACACAAACACTTAAAAACCACGAATTCATACCTTAAATTCAACCTTCTTCTTCTTCCAAGAGTTTCTGCTCTCTCTTTCTCTCAATCCGAATGAAAAGTGATGTGAAGGGTAGGGTGGATGGCCATACCCACCTTTACACCAACTTTTGAAAGATTTTGTCATTTTGAACACTTTTAGACCTCCACTTGACTTTGTTACTTTTCTTTCTTATTCTTCATTTCTTGTCCTTTTTACAATAACCGGGTGTTACAAGTAGTCACTATGTAATTTACACATCTAACTTCTGAGATGTAAATGGATGAAAATACCCTTAGACTTAATAAAATAAACTAACAGAGTTAATATTAAGGGCCATAATTGTTACAACATACAACCCCAAGGTCTGAAATGTCAAAAGATTTTTTTGAGGCTAATCGGGTTAAATGACCCTAACCCCAGGGGCCAAAATAGTAATTTACTCAATATAAATATTAGTCAATTCCTTTTATAGAAGATCATTTTTTAAGGCATTAACGTAACGTTTTTGTCGTTGGTTGAGTAGCTTAAAGACAAATAGACGCATTGATATATTTATATTTTTTTATTTGATATACCAGCGTTATGTGCCATATCATAAAAAAACTAAAGAAGTTCACGAAAAGTTAGACTGAGACTGTTGTTGGTAACAAAACCGAAAATTGGGATAAATTGTGACAACCCTGTTTTTTTGGGCCGGGAAAAAGTTTTAGAAACTCACACGGCCCACACACTATAATGGGCTTTGACCTATCAAACTGAAATGGGCCTTGGGCCCAATACTTTAATAGGCTTAAAATTCACTTGTAACACCCGGTTATTTTAAAAAGACAAGAAAAGAAGAATGAAAGAAAGAAAAACAATAAAGTCCAAGTGGAGGGACTAAAAGTGTCCAAAAAAAAACAAATCTTTCAAAAGTTGGTGTAAAGGTGGGCATGGCCGCCCACCCTCACTTCGCATCACCATTTTCTTCGATTTTAGAGAGAGAGAGAGCGGAGGAACTCTCGGTTGAAGATAAGAGGAAGAATAGAAATTGAATTCAAGGTAAGAATTCATGGTTTTTAAGTGTTTATGACGGGTTTTATCCCGATTACATGCTTATGTGCTTATGTGTTTGTGTATGTGCTCGGGTGTGTGTGTTTGGTGTTGTTTTTAGGCGTTTGAACTCAATTTCAAGTGGGTTAGAAAGGAAAAACACCCAAGTTGCATCAGGTGAGTTCTAGACCCCGGTTTTTACTTGTTTTAAACTATCTTTGGGGCTGAAAATGTATTAAAACAATTTTCAAAGCTTATGTATGTTTACCCGTATGTAATGTGCATGATTGGATGTTGATTCTCGAATGCTTATAGGTTGTTCATGTTTAGAATAGCCCTATTAAGCTTAGAACAGATGGGTTTGATGATTGGGTTTGAAAACATACTAGAAACATGTTACACAGGAGGTCCATGTGCCTAGATAAGGCTCATGCGCCTGAAAATGCCTTAGAAGGATTTAAGTGTAATCCATGCGCCTAAACAGTAGCCCATGCGCCTAAGATTACCTTAGAAATGTTCAAGTATAGCCCGTGCGCCTGAACAGTGGTCCATGCGCCTAGAAATATTAGTCGGATGACTAAGTATAGGGCCATGCACCCCAATAGTGCCCATGCGCCCAAGTGGCTCATGCGCGTAAGTGTGCATGCGTTCGAATAATCTATACACCTAAGTGTTCATTCACACAAATAGTGCCCATGCGCCTGAATAGTTCATGCACCTAAGGGATAAAATGATTAAGTGTTGGCTGATGCGCCTACATAGTGATGAAACGCCCAAACATAGCTCATGCGCCCAAATAGTGCCAAAGCGCCTAAGCACTTAGAAATTTTTACAGAATTTGCTGGGAGTCTGTGCTTTTAGGGTTTTGACCGAGGGTTGACTGGGGCTTATTTATGATGATGTTTCATGCATGGTTATGATTGTTCCTTAATATTGTTATTGCTATTATTATTATTACTTATAGTAGGTGACTTTACGTGGTATGTTTATTATCGTAACGTAAAGTATATCATAATAATAAAGAGAAAGAGCAATAAAGAAAAGAAAAGGAACATTAATAAAAATGTTAACAAGTCTCTGCAAGCTTACAGGAGGTACACGACCATATTGTTGTTAGCTCAACTATGCTGCGGGTTAGCTACCCTATTATGCACACAGGGCCAATCAATTGATATTGGCAGGACCTTTGTAGCGTGTCCTGGGTGATTGGGTTGGCCTTGTACACAGTACACAAAACCCTTTCAAGGGATATAGTTGACCCTTTTGAGGGATACAGTTGACCCTTTCGAGGGATATAATTGACCATTTCGAGGGATATAGATGGCCCATGTTGATACATGTATGTCCCTATATCATGATATGAAATGTAATAGATCTTGTTTATCTGATTCGGATGTAATTTGATATGATTAATGAAATGATATTGATTGTTTGTGATTTGTAATGTCTAATATTTCATTAATGAGTCGATATTGAATTGGTTAATTAGGTTAGTGATTGTTTGAATGGTTACACATAATGTTTATTAAATAATACATTCAAACTTAACATAATGAAGTTCTCATGCGAATGGCCCATGCGAATGGACCACACGCATGAATAACTTCATACGATTGACTCAGTCGCATGACTGAACCAGGAGACTGGATCAGTCGTATGATTGACACATAAGATTGGCTCAGTCGCACGACTGAACACTCAATCGTGCGGATGGATCAACCGCATGGTTCAATCGCATGACTGAACCATACTTATGGTCCAGTCGCCCGAATGAACAATACTAACCTATAAATACAATCCAATTCGTGAAAGAAAAGAGAATTCATTCTATTACGACTCCAGACGTACCCTAGCCGTCCAGAAGCCTCCCAATTCGTTCTCCAAGTTCATAGAACACATTAGATCGATTCCCAATCGATTTCTAACGTTAGTTTCAATTCTTTATTGATTCTTCGTGTGTTCTCACTGATTGGATCGCCAATCAAATAGGATTCCGCACTATTTGATCTGGTTTACACGCTAATCACTAGGTATTTCGTTCAAATACCAGGTCCTAACAATTGGTATCAGAGCCTTGGCTCTTGATTACGTGTGATTCAATCAAGATTGATAAAAAGTTTGTGTTTTTGCACTAAAAACGCAATCTTTTGTGTCAAAAGTGATCTTGGACGTTCCCTGCTCATCAAAGTTTGGTTTCTACGGACTTAGGCGATTAGACCTTGCGAAATTTCAAAATTTTACGGCTAAAACACGTTTAACCTAGAAATTTTCGCAAAACAGCAGCTTTAGTCGCACGAGTGAGCCATTCGCACGACTGGACCTCATTCGCTTTGCTCAGACGCACGATTGGACCTAGTCACACCTCCATTCGTACGATTGAACCATTCGTTCGCAGTGTTCATACGCATCAGCTTCATTCGCACGACTGAACCGATCGCTTAGTTCAGCCGCACGATTGAACCATTCGCATAGTTCATTCGCACGGATAGCCCAATCGCATCCTTCAGTCACACCAGTTGACAGTTTGTTTTAGTAGACTTAAAGTTATTCGCCATGGAAGATCAAATGTCAGCATTTACTGCTGGGAAGGACTCTAGGATCCAGAACGTGCTGTTACTTGAGAGTGAGGTGGGTAATCATAATAAACCACCAAAGCTCTTAACGTTAGATGAGTTTCCACACTGGAAACAACGTTTTGAGATCTACCTCAATGGAGTGGATCCGAATCTGTGGGAAGCTATCGAGATTGGGTATAGTACGCCGGTGGGAGCCAATGGAGTAAAGCTAACCTTAGGAGGGATGACAGACGCGCATAAAGTTAAATATAATGCAGAGAAGAGGGTTTATGCATTGATTACACAGTCTATCCCTACAGACATTTTCCACCAGTACTCAGAGAATAAGCAGTCCAAGAAACTATGGGATGAGCTGGAAAAGAGGTACGACGGGAATGCTTCGTTGAAGGCAATCAAGGCTAAGGAGTTAAAGAAGGAATTCGATAACTTCTCATCGATGGGAAACGAGAGTTTGGACGATGTTATAGATAGATTCTACCATCTGATGAGTGAACTACATACACATGGGGTGGCTACTACATGGAAGAGAAAGTTACTAACTTTGCAGACGGATTGCCGGAAAAGTGGGCTTCATTCGTGTCTAACCTGAGACAAAATGGAATGCTGGCAAAGCTGGATATAAATGACTTCATTCTAAAGCTGCGAGAAGAAGCTCTTAGGATGAAGTACAGAGCTCAGAAGTCTTCGTATACTCAGAATCCAGCTTTGTACAATGCCACGCCTCAAGCTAAGACATCTGGAGCACCTCTCCAGACTGCATTTGTGTCTAGCTCATCGGGTCCTTCACATGCTTCTCCTTCAGGATCAGACACATCGGGGTCTTCTTGTACCCATCATATTGGATCTGAAACAAATGCTACTAGACTGAAGACCGAGAACCTCGGTAATGTGACTGTAGAAGTAGCTCGAGAACACATGGATCTTTTGGCTGCAGTGGTTCATTCTTATGATGGACTTGTTGCTGGGAAGATTGGAAACTGCCATCTGGCAGACAAGGACTATGAGCAGGTGGATGAAATGGAGCTTGAGAGAATGGACATAATGTGGGCCTTAGCTAGTGCTGTCCGGAGGGCGAAGAAGTTTGTGAAAAAGACCGGACAGAACTTGGTAGCTACTAAGGATACCACATTTGGCTTTGACAAGAGCAAAGTGACCTGCTTTAACTGTGGAGGGAAGGGGCACTTCAAGAGAGAATGTTTTAAGCCAAAGAAGAGGGTAACGGGAACCCATTCTCGTCCTTCACTCATCAAGACAAGCAAGCTACTAGTTCTACTTCATCAAGCAAGGATCCAAAAGCCTTGACTGCTCATGATGATGAAGAACAGGACTGGAGCTTTAGGTTTGTCTCTCCAGGGGAATCAAACATTGCAAGTGTAGAAGACATTGACGATGATTCCGCGAGTGAAGGAGATCTAGCAGTTGAGATAGCGATGACAAATATTGAAGAGACAACTGCAACTGAGGTCGGCTACAAGCCTAAAGAGGAGACTACCACAACAAAGACAGAAAAGACAGAATCACCAGAACCGGAGACATCTGATGCTGCGTTGATGGCTAACTCTTCTGAACCAACTCAGGTAAGTACCACTGACCAAATGTTTGATAATCATGCTTGTTCTGATTGTAATACGTTTAGAAATAGCATAGATGAGAAATTTGCTAGGTTATTAGATCATAATAATAACTTAGTAAAAGATTTGCAACTGTGCACTGAGGCTAATAGAGTATTAAAACAAAATGAGCATAGTTACAAAGAAAAGATAGACCTTTTGACTAAACAGCTTAGGGAAATCGAAGTAGTTGCATTTAACCAAGCTAATGACATTAGGTACTATCTAAACTCCCTAGAAGACACTAAGAAGCAAAAGGCAGTTCTAGAAGTAGAAGTAAACTCATTAAAACAGAAACTGCACAGTTGGACAAGTTCATCACACACAGTCCAACACTTAGTGAGAGAAAGAAACAACGGGGAGGGTTTGGGTTACAAGTGGTTCCACCACCACCTGAGACCTTGATGAACACTAAGAGTAGACCAGTAAATAATAACCCCATCAAGGATCATGTGGTGTCTACTCCTCTTGTTAGTGATCCAGATTCCTCATGTTCATCTATTGAATCTGGAAACAAACAAAAGGAGGCCACTTCAAAGGCAAAGGTAATTGCCTTGTGTTAATCTGGAAAAAGAATTTGAAAAGGTTAACTTAAAGTCAGGGTCAAACCGAGTCAAATCAGAACCTAAAAAGACTTCTAATGTTAATCTTTCACATGTTTTAAGTCAAAAACCAGTTAACCAAAAGGAAAAGATGTTAAACATGTTAAAAAGGTTAATTTTGTTAAATAAGAGAAAACATCAAAAGAACTAGAGTCAAAACCTTAAGTGAGTGATGTTACTAGAGTGTCACACACGTCTCCACAAAGAAAGTTTAATCATAAAGTTGATAGCAGGTCGTGCTACAACTGTGGAGAATGTGGACACATTGCTTCCTATTGTCCTTATTACCAGACACCTAGGAAGAAGATTGAACTTCAGGACTCAAAACCTAGGTCTTCTAAGAGGAGTTCTTTAACTCCACCTAGAAGAACTAGTGAACATAAAGTTCAACCCGTTAGCCAGTCGACTGTTTATCACAAACAGGCATTGCACAAATCTGGCTTATAGAAAGAGAAGTCAACCTCTGTGTCTGATAATGATGACAAGAAGGAACCTGAGCTACCCTCAACTTCTAAGGGTCAATGGGTTGAATTTCTGATGTGTGATGCCTCTGGGTAACCCAAGCCAGTAAAGGCTTGGGTTCCTAACCTAAAATAACGGTTTTACTTGGTATGTGCAGGGTGTTCACTACAGTGCTGAAACCAACACGTGGATTGTAGACAACGGAGCATCCATGCACATGACAGGAAACAAGGCTCTTTTATCAAACGTAAAGCAAATAAAAGGAGCGCATGTTTCGTTTGCGGGAAACAAGGGAGGCTATATCACAGCTCAGGGAGAAGTTGGAAATCAGAAAGTTAAGTTTGATAGGGTGAACTACGTCCAGCAACTTCAAAACAACTTACTTTCTGTTTCCCAAATTTGTGATAAAGGTTTTAAAGTCATATTCGACAAAAAGAAGTGTTACGTCCTAAAGAAAGATTACGTGATTCTGGAGGACCAAGTGCTGATGACTGCTTCAAGATATAAAGACCTTTATGTTTTGGATCTGTCAACAACTGCTACAACGGATCATGAGGTTCAGTGTTTTCTATCTAAAGCTACTGAGAAGGATTCCATCTCCTAGCATAGGAGAATGGGACACATTAGTCAAGGAAGATGAATCACTTGATTCAGAAGGATCTGGTGAGAGGAGTTAATGTCAAGAATTTCCAACTTCCTGATTTTTGCGTAGCTTGCAAGAAAGGCAAACAGACGAAGAAGTCTCATAGGAAAAGAAAGTTCATTCATAGAACTTCCTCTTGACCTTCTTCACATGGATCTGATGACTTTGAGCTCACGGCATATAGTGACTCGGATTACAGGGCTGCAAGATGAATTACAAGTCTACATCAGCAGGGTGTCAATTCTTTAGGAGAATATTAGTTACCTGCCAGTGTAAGAAGCAGACATCGGTTGCATTGTCAACCTGTGAAGCCAAATATGTTGCTGCTGCAAGTTGCTGTTCACAAATCATCTGGATTCAACAGCAAATGCGGGATTACGGTTTAAAGTTTTCTTCTACTCCTATTTCTGTTGATAACTCTGCTGCAATTGCAGTAACTAAAAATCCGGTCCAACATCCAAAGACCAAACATATCGGTATTAAATACCACTTCATAAGAGATTGTCTTGAAAAGAACTTAATTGATGTGGTAAAAATTAATACTGCTTTTCAACGTGCTGACCTCTATACTAAAGCCTTTGATAAACCACGTTTTCAATATTTGCTAGAGGTCAACGACGTTAAAAAGAAAAGTGATGTTATTCCTGATGATGATCATGTGTAGTCCGATGTAGTTTAGTTAATTTTTCTTTTTTATTTTATTTTATTTGTTTATTTTAGTCTGTTTAAATTAAACTCATGTTATTTTGCTGTTTATTAAAATCCTAAAATAATTAAACCAGTTTTGATTTTAGTATTTTAGGGGGAGAATAAGTCAGCAAGTAACATTAAAAAAAAGCAAAAAACAAAAAACAAAAAAGAAGAAAAAAACGAGGGAGAAGGAGTGGAAAGCTGATATAAGGTAGATCGTATCTGTGATACCGATTCAAACCCTTTGGAATATGATAGTACACAGGAACAAATCAAGAGGGACTTTAAAAAATTTAATTTAGAAAAGATGCAAAAATTCAAAGTATAAGTCTGTGTAGTCTAAGCAATATAAAAGGGAAGATGATAGAAAAACTGGTAACTCCTAAGGTAACACAACGAGAGTAGACCTAGAGGTTGCTAGACCACAATTGATATGTCAGTAGATTCAACACAATAGATGATTAGACCTAACTGGTGATCTCAAGATCAAACTAAGTTGTTCAACTGATTGTGGGCTGCCATCTTATCATTGGTTAACACAATCAACAATATTCCAATAAGGGGTAATGAGCATATAAACGCCACAAATGTGTGCGGATGATCATAAATAGAGCAAAGCACGAAAAAAATGAAAGACAAATGCTATCAAGCTAATGACATATGTTGTTGGTGCATTCTGTGCAAAAAAAATTAAGCTGCTCTAACAAGGAGATAGGTTGTGTGCCTCTCTGCTGTGCGATGGCACTAACCTGAGGATAAGCATAACCTAGATATTCTAGAATTCATTGTTGTTTGCCGCCTCTTTGCTGTGCGATGGCACTGACCTGAGGATTGGCTTCTCTTTGAAAGCTCTAAGAATAGTCTCTTCTTGTAAAAATACCCGTAGACCGCTCAAAAGCTCCTGAGGAATGTTGATTACCATATAAGTGTGGGATCCACAAATGTTAGTTATAATAATTAAACCTAAATCTATCACCAGTCTGTGTCAAAAGTCTGTGTATGGATTTAAGAGGACAAACATATTGACAATCATTGTGGCTGCAATTCTTGAAAGTTCAAATCAATGTGGTAATCTAATAGTTCCAGTATGATTTCCTAAAAGTTGCTAACGACTCTGGATGAAAACCAAGAATAGAGTATCAAAAGATTTTGATAACAAATCCCAAATGATTTGACTTGCCTGTATGATTCCAAAATTGACCAGGTGTGGTCAATCTAAGTTGAAGCTGCCTATTCCGGAACCAAATCCCGTAGATTTCCATCTTAGGATTTATCTCTCACAAAAAGCCAAAAACAAGTTTTATTTTTTGTACGTTAGTTTAGTTTTTTTTCTAATTCACTTAGTCTTTTAGTTTTGTTTGTTTGCCGGACTACATCATGAAAATCGGTAAGGGATCAACTCACTAAAAGGGTCATGTTTGAGATGACCACATGTGTTTTCAAAGTTTAAAAGGGTCACGTCTGAGGTGACTAAATTGTGTAAAAGAATCACGTCTGAGGTGATCAAAAGTTTTTCAAGTTAAAATGATCATGTCTGAGATGATCAAATGCTCATAATGTTAATTTCAACAGGTAAAAAGGGTTTAAGTGCTAAATGTTCATAAGTGTAACCCATTCGCACGACTGGATCATAAGTATGGACCAACCATGCGAATGGATCCCATTCGCACGACTGGACATGAGATTGAGACATTCACCCGAATGGCTTATCAGAATGATCCATTCGACCGAATGAAAGGGTGCGAACAAGTCAGTCGTCCGACTGAAACTTAGTCGGTTAACTGAGGGTGTGAATGAAAGGGCACGAATGAGTCAGACGACCGACTGAGACTCAGTCGGCCAACTGTATGCGACTAACTGGGCCAATCGCACGACTAAGCCTCAGTCGCCCGAATGAACTGAGCGAATGAGGCCAGTCGGCCGATTGAGCTCAGTTTCAGTATTTAAAGGGCCACAGTCGATCGCATTTTACTCATCACTCCCAATCGCTCCTAAATCGCATTTCTTCCCGTTACTCTGCCAAAATTTCCCTAGACCTTGTTTTCACATTGCTGTTGATCTTCTAACGTTCGTTGACTTATAAACAGGTAGATGGCATTGATATCGCACCGAAAACAGAAGGAATGGAACCCCAATTTGGTGATATTCGAATGAAAACAAGAAATGGACTATAAATGACCTAATAACCAACCTAAACTATGAAAAATGTTAAAATTAAGTTTAATAGGTTATTAGTGACTAATGGCGAGTCTATTGAACCGGTAACCCATGTTAAATCACTTGTTTTGGTCAAGATTCGAACAGCAGGCGACTGAACAGTGGGACAGGCGACTGAACAGTGGGACAGGCGACTGGTCGTCCGGATGAACTCTAATCGCACGATTGAAACTTGCGATTGGATCAATCGGCCGAGAACCATGCGAATGAGCTCAATCGGCTGACTGAATCAATCGCAGACTCAATCAGCAGATTGAACTCAGTCGCATGTCTCATTCACCCAAACGAGCTCAGTCGCATGAAAGAACAACCGACTGACTTCAGTCGCATGATTCATTCGCACGAATGAATCAGAATGAATTTAAACATTACACTTAGAACTGAATTTTGATGTATTATGTACTAATGGTTCTGTGTCTTGTGTTTCAGGAAAATGGCTGATAGATGGTCCATTAATCCAAAGCACAACATATGTGCTCACTTGGATCATACTACTCGGAACGGGGCTGAGTTCACAGAGATTATAGCTTTCCTTAGACGTTCCCGGATACATAAGGCTATATCTACACCTTGCACGCCCTACAGGACATTACACCAGGCATTCTGGGAGAATGCCTCAGTTGATCGCTCTCGTGAGCCGTACAGTATACGGAGCTCCATTCTAGGTCATGATATCGAGGTTACTGCTGCTGATATCCAGAGAGTTCTTGAGTTTGGGGACGATACGAATCACCCCACCAGATTACATCCACTGACTGTGAGAGGCTGCTTCCTCAGGATCAAGTACGCTGGGGACATAAACTCGGGTGTGCTCAACAAGAGCAACCTGTGCCCCCAGTACAAGTACTTGGTGCATGTGATCCTAAAGTGCATTGCTTCGAGGAGGGGTGGGTTCGATGATCTATCAGACCAGATTCAGAATGCCTACGTGGCACTGGTGCTGAACCACCCTTTCAGCTTTTCGAGTATGATCTTCTCTTATTTGGTGGAGAACCTGGAGGCAAAGGGGAAGGAAGGATTTTGTATGTACCCCAGGTTTCTACAGCTGATCTTCAACGAGAAGCTGCCACTTCTTCCCAAGGAGAGTCATGATGCAGTTGCTTTGGAGATTATCGATGACACGACCTTGGCTCGGATGAGGGTGTATAGGGGCAAGCAAGTGAAGCCCTAGGTGAAGAGGTTGATTGGCCATTTGGCCAACGAGAGATATGTGGTGCCGGGGAGACGCAAATGGCGTCATGATGACAGTGATTCTGATGACGAGAGGCTACTGCTCCCAGAGCATGACTCTGATGATGACGACAGTGGGGCCGTTGGGGATGATATGCCTACTCCACCGAGAGGCTCAGTTTCTGATGTTATACCTCCAGTGTCCGCCCCAGCGGGAGACATAGCCGAGTCTGCTAGTTTCCATAAGGATTTTGTTCCTGGTGAGGAGGAAGAGGAGTCGGAAGAGGAGCCCTTGACACGTACTGTGGGAAGCAAGGTTGTTCCCACAAAACATGGGCTAAGGGCGGTTGGTGAACGCCCAAGAGACTCAGGAGAGACAGCCACTAATCCGAGTTATGCACCGGAGTTAGCTAGCAGGGTTGTAGGGGGAGCATCCACCTCAACTGGAACGAGGAGGAAAAGGATGGCTCAGCCCCATGGTCAGAAGAAGAAGAAAAGACGACTCACCTTCATTACCATCACAACCACCACATCTGCCACCACCACTACCACTTCCACAGCCACACCATCCACCACCACAGCCACCATAGCTACTACTACCACCACCACACCACCCACCACTATACAGATTCCATCTACCACCATATCTTTCACTCCCACATCACCTCCACTATTTCACAGACCCATCTTCACTACAGCCACCACCACCACCACTACCCACCAAGCTGGATCCTCAGCCCATCTATCTCATACTTATGGATCACCTCTACCTCTAATTGGGGTAGAGGAACAGTTGTCTGCGCTCAACAAGATGGTGATGCGCCTATTAGCTGCAGATGAGGAAAAGGCGGCTCAGATCCGCCAGCTTGCTGATCTTACTGCTGCTCAGTCTCACTAGATAGAAGAGCAGGCTCGAGTGATAGAGGAGCAGGCCCAACAGATGGCTGCTCAGAGCCATGAGATAGCCTAACTCCAAGCACATAGTGTCACATCAAACAAGAAGATAGAGGATTTGGAGGAGGCGAAGAAAACGATCATGTTATAGCTAAAGGGATCTAAGGAGGAGCCCTTGAAGATAAAAGAGGGAGACGGAGATGATGAAGATGATGATGAGGATGATGAGGATGAGACAGAGGAGGAGAAGGGGACAGAAGAAGAAAGGACAGAGGAGAAGGATGATGATGATGATACAGCAGGAGGAGATGCAGCTGCATCGGCCTCTGCTTCAGGTCAAGAGAGGATGTCCAAGAACAGACAATACCAACCAGCTTCTTCCTCTGCTCCACCAAGTGAGGAGACGATGATACAGGACAAAAGTAAAGATTAGATGTTTATGTATTTAATTACTTTTGTATTTGAATCATGTATTGATACCTATGTATTCAATGTTTAAATTAAGTTTAATGCATTTCTGTTTTGATTAATACTAATGGTTGATATGTTGAATGTGTAAATCAACAGATCCAAATTACCAAAGGGATGAGTTTGATGTTGCTCCCCTTCAGCAGGTCAAGACTCAGCTAACAATGATTCTTGATCTGCAAGGGATCGTAAGGAGGTCGGTGAGTTATACCCCTGAAGAAGGGGAAATAATTCACGACCTATCAAAAGAGCAACTCGCAGAGATCTTCAAGCTCAATCCAGATGAGATAGTGAAGGATGCTCCGACATGCGACTCGACCAGTGACGAAGAGCTCAAGGATGTTGATGAAATCGAGTTTGAAGATGTCACTGCCGAGCACTACCCTCAGTACGCTGACAATGAGGGAAATGTGGTCCCCAATCTGGGTGAATCCTCCTCAGTGATACTTTTGAGGTGTTAGACAAGATGGAGAAAGAGTCGGAGAAAGTAGAGGAAACGGCCCAAGCCTCACATGATGATGTCGATATCCGAAAGGCTGAGTGGGCTGCGTGTTTTGAAGAAGTTAGAGCCCAACGCGCTGCACTGAAACAGGATGCCTACACCAAACTCTACAGAGTCAAGAAACATCATAAGGTGACTGGCAGGATCATAACGTGGGCGTATTTTGAGGATCTTAACGTATATGTAGTTAAGAGGGAAAAGGGCATAGAGTACTTCAGATTCCCACATGATCTGAAGACTCTACCAGGTTTTGAGCTCAACCAGCTGGCCAAACTAAAGTTTTTGTATGCTAACCCGAGGAAGATGTCAGGCTGGTTCGAGGCTACCCTAAAGAAGGAGTACCACACCAGGTGGGTTAACTCAGACCCCAACAGCCTATAAGGTATATCAGAAGGTCTGAGGTTGATGCCATTACTGGAAAGCCAAAGATAGTGTTGAAGTGGAGTCCTCCGCGCACGATGTCAAGAATCCCACTCAGGGAAATGCCACAGGACTTCACTCCACACTTTAAGTGGTGGTACTATGATTGGAGAACAGTTGAAGCAGTCATAGTCCTAAACAAGAGGGCCAAATGGATACGATCAGGGTATTCGACCCAATGTGGCTTACCAACTTGTCAGCAAATGATGTCTACATGCTATACAAGTGGCCACTATTCTATGATACGCAAGATATTACAAGCCCTCCAGTTCAAAATGTCATAAGACTCTGCTTCGCGTTTGAGATTCATGCAGGAGTCATAAAAGAGGACAAGTACAAGAAATATGAGGAGGTGATGCAGAAAACAAGACATAGAGAGATCTAGGTCCAAGGGAGAGTTTGGTGATACATGTATGTCCCTAGATCATGATATGAAATGTAATAGATCTTGTTTATCTGATTCAGATGTAATTTGATATGATTAATGAAATGATATTGATTGTTTGTGATTTGTAATGTCTAATATTTCATTAATGAGTCGATATTGAATTGGTTAATTAGGTTAGTGATTATTTGAATGGTTACACATAATTTTATTAATTAATACATTCAAACTTAACATAATGAAGTTCTCATGCGAATGACCCATGCGAATGGATCACACGCATGAAAAACTTCATACAATTGACTCAGTTGCACGACTGAACCAGGAGACTGGATCAGTCGTATGATTGACACATAAGATTGGCTCAGTCGTACGACTGAACACTCAGTCGTGCAGATGGATCAACCGCATGGTTCAATCACACGACTGAACCATACTTATGGTCCAGTCGCCCGAATGAACAATACTAACCTATAAATACAATCCAATTCGTGAAAGAAAAGAGAATTCATTCTATTACGACTCCAGACGTACCCTATCCGTCCAGAAGCCTCCCAATTCGTTCTCCAAGTTCATAGAACACATTAGATCGATTCCCAATCGATTTCTAACGTTAGTTTCAATTCTTTATTGATTCTTCACGTGTTCTCACTGATTGGATCGCCAATCAAATAGGATTCCGCACTATTTGATCTGGTTTACATGCTAATCACTAGGTATTTCATTCAAATACCAGGTCCTAACAGCCCATCACCCGTTTTTCCATCGCGCATATAGTTGGGGTATTGCTCACTAGTCCATAAAGAAAGTGAAAGATAAAGATAAAAGTTTACCAAACAGACAAGGCATACAGTAAAGAGAACGAACATTATCTGTTCATATAGTTAATGCGTGCTCGCATATACAATACATAGTTGTATTTTACAGAAAAGAGTATTTTCTTATACAACATATAGAAAGTATTTTATTACTTTTAAAACTAGAAATCACTCAACAACACTGACTTTTATACATTTTCAGTTGACAGGTAATTATTGCTGAGGATGGCACAAGGGTGAAGCTACTCGGCAGGAAAAGACTGACATCCATTCGTATTTTATGTTGCTGTTGTTTTGTAATGCGTTAAAACAATTCTTTTGTAAACATTAGATGATGATGTATTGCTTAACAACAGTGTTTTAAATGAAATGAATGGTTTTTGATAAATCATTTTCGCTGCTTAAGTTTGTATGATTATAATGTTTAATGTTTTAACTGCTGTGATTAACCAACTGTGAGGTTTCCGGGAACGGGGCCTTACTAGTTGGTATCAGAGCCAAAGTTTAAGAGAATTGGGTTAAATAAACTTTTAAAACCTAAACTTAAATTGAAAATGGGACAAATGGAGGGATGTCAGCTCGAGTAGCTACGTGCCATCAGGTATGTCTTTTCTTAATGATTAACCGGTATTATGTGCGCATGCTATTTGATTATGTGCTCTTAGTCGATTAGATGCTTGGGGTATGAAGAGTAAAGTAAGTGGCTAATCACACTGGCCACTGTAATTAGGGACTTACTATACTTGACATAAACTGATTGTTACCTTGAATGACCACGTTAGTGTTTGAATCTTATAATGTGCGTGTTGAGGATGGCTGGCGGTAGATCGTCAAAAGCCTCTCGTGGTGGAGGTCACGGTGCTGCTCCGCAACCTAAGAGAGGGAGACCCAGAGTCGGGAAAGTGGTTCATGAAGAACCAGAGACCCCTCATCCGGAGGTTGGCGACGAGAGCGCCAATCTGAGAGCCTCAGTAAAGGAGGCTGTGGTGGAAGAGGTTCATCAGGTCATGCAGACGATTCTACCATTTGTGGTGACCGAAGTGATCAAGGCAGTAAGGGAGGGGAAAGAAAGAGAAAAAAGTCCTCGGGAGGACGAGAACAACCAGAGCTGGAAACGTTCTCTCTAATGATGAGGAGGAAGAAGAAGAGCCGCGCTGGAGGCGACTAGAGGCTGTAACTATGGGGCATTTATGAGATGCAAGCCCCTACTTTCGATGGAAACAACACAGCTGCAGCTGCTCACCGGTGGGTGAGGGAAATAGAGGCTAACCTCGATATCAGTGAATGTCGTGAAGATCAGAAGGTGAAATTTGCTACCACCTCTTTTGTGGACTCGGCTTTGTGCTGGTGGGATAACATTGTCCAAGCCGAGGGTAGCAGGGCCATTAGGAGAATGAGATGGCCTAAACTGAAGAAGTTAGTGATTGAGGATTTCTGTCCTCATAGAGAGATGGACAAGGTAGAAAGAGACTTCCTGCAACTGGAGGCGGAACAATGACACACCAACAGTACACCACCAAATTTAATGAAATGGCATGGCTGGTGCCCGATCAAGTGACACCACAGTCACGAAAGATTAAGAGATACATCCAGGGGTTGCCGGCGGATATCCATAGGCATATGACCGCTGCCCGGCCGAGCACTTTTAGGTTGGCGGTTGACTTGGCTGGCAGATTATATGATGAGCGCGAGGTGGTGGTGGCTGAGGTGAATAAGAAGGATGGTGGTAGCCGGAACTGGAATGAGAAACGGTTTGGATGTGGTAGAACCGCTCCAAACAATAAGGTGGCAAAGGTGGTGACCGACGTGTGGTCACAACTGGTGCAGGGTTGAAGAAGTGTGGCAAATATGGAAGGGAGCATACTGGTGAGTGCAGGATGGGAATGAACGTATGCTTCAGGTGTGGCCAGCCTGGCCATATCGCTAGAGACTGTAAGAAGCCAAGGGCGGAGAACTCTGGAGCAGAGAAGAAGAAGCTGGAGGAAGGAGGGCAGAGGGCAAGTGCTAGAGCTTACACTATGACCCAGGAGGAAGCTAGAGCTGATCCTGATGTTGCGTCAGGTATGTTTCTAGTAAACCAAATTTGTGCCTCTGTATTGTTTGATTCCGGTGCTAGCAGGAGTTTTATTTCCACTACTTTCTGTGCTAAGTTGCCTGTTAGTAGTAGCAAGGTCAGTGCACCATTCGATGTAGAAACTGCTATTAGTAGTCCACTAGAATTACTGATGTGATAGAGGACTGTGCCATAGAACTAGAACGTCATAGGTTTGCTGCTAGGTTACACGTGATACCCCTAGGTGGATTTGATGTAGTACTAGGGATGGACTGGTTAGCAACCTATGAAGCAAACATCGTGTGTCGCAAGAAGATGATCCAATTGATGGCGCCTGGCGGGAATAAGGTGACAGTTTATGGTGATCGAGTCACGACGATCCCGAAAGTGATTTCGATGGCGGTGACGGGAAAGTGCATGAGGCGTGGATGTAGTGCCTACCTGGCCTACGTAAAGGATGTGGACGCGCCAACACCAAACTATATGATGTACCCGTTGTGTGTGGCTTTCCGGACGTATTCCCAGAAGACTTACCCGACGTGCCACCAGATCGCAAGATTGAGTTCCAAATTGATCTGATAACCGGTGCTCAACCCGTTGCCAAAGCACCGTATCGGTTAGCTCCCACAGAAATGAAAGAACTGATAGAGCAATTGCAAGAGCTACTCGATAAGGGGTTCGTTAGGCCGAGTATCTCTCCCTGGGGTGCTCCGGTCCTGTTTGTGAAGAAGAAAGATGGTAGTATGAGGATGTGCATTGACTACCGAGCTGAACAAGTTGACGGTGAAGAACCGATACCCCCTACCGAGAACAGATGATCTGTTTGACCAGCTCCAAGGTGCCAGTTGGTTTTCAAGGATAGATCTTCGATCTGGTTACCATCAGCTGAGGTGAAGGAGCAGGATATCCCTAAAATAGCTTTTCGCACGCACTACAGTTACTATGAATTCCTTGTTATGTCATTTGGTCTGACCAATGTGCCAGCTGCTTTTATGGACTTGATGAATCGAGTGTGTCGACCAATGTTAGATAAATCAGTGATTGTGTTTATTGATGATATCCTGATTTATTCGAAGAGCGAGGCGGAGCATGCCGATCACATTCGGGAGGTGTTAGAGACCTTAAGAAGGGAGAAGTTGTACACCAAATTCTCCAAGTGCGCGTTCTGGTTACGTGAAGTTCAATTCTTAGGTCACGTGATAAATCCCGAAGGGATTATGGTAGACCCTGCTAAGGTGAGGCTGTGATGCAATGGAAGTCTCCAAAGACGCCATCCGAGATTTGTAGTTTCTTGGGGTTTGCAGGGTATTATCGAAGGTTCATTCAGGACTTTTCCAAGATCGCCTCTCCACTGACCAAGTTGACCCGAAAGGATGTAAAGTTTATATGGGGTCAAGCCCAAGAACAGGAGTTCGAGGAGTTAAAAGTGAGGTTGACTCAAGCTCCTGTCTTGTCATTACCCGAAGGAAGCGAGGACTTGGTGGTATATTCAGATGCTTCTTACTTGGGGTTGGGGTGTGTATTAATGCAGAGAGGGAAGGTTATAGCCTATGCATCCTGACAGTTGAAAGTTCATGAGGTCAACTACCCTACTCATGACTTGGAGCTAGCAGCTGTGGTCTTTGCACTAAAGATTTGGAGGCACTATCTGTACGGGACGAAGTGCACCATTTTCACTGACCATAAGAGCTTGAAGTACTTCTTCAAGCAGAAGGATCTGAACATAAGGCAGAGGTGATGGTTGGAGCTCATAAAGGATTATGATTGCGAGATCCATTACCATCCGGGCAAAGCCAACGTGGTGGCTGATGCTCTTAGCTAAAAGGAGAGGCCCGAGCCAATTCGGGTGAAAACATATCAACTGATCATGACCTCTGATGTAATGAAGCAAGTCAAGGAGTTTCAAGATGAGGCACTGAAATAAGAACGTCTAAACTCCGAAAGAATGAGAGGTCTGGTTGGGGAATTGGGTGAAAACACACTCGGTGTTAAAACACGATTTGGACGGGTGTGGATTCCTCGTTTCGAGGATCTACGTGTGAGGATTTTGGATGAAGCTTACAAACTCGATACTCCATTCATCCTAGTGCCACAAAGATGTATCATGATATGAAGAAAGATTATTGGTGGCCGGGTATGAAGCGTGACGTGGTGGAGTATGTGAGTAAGTGCCTTACTTGTTTGCAAGTGAAGGCCGAACATCAAAAGCCGTATGAGAAGATCCAACCTTTGGATATACCGGAATGGAAGTGGGAGCACATCACCATGGATTTCATTATGAAGCTACCATGTACTCCGAAGGGGTATGATGCCATATGGGTGATTGTTGACCGTTTGACAAAGAGTGCTCACTTCCTACCGATCCGCGAGACATATTCATCCGAGAGGTTGGCTGACCTATTCATCAAGGAGATTGTAACTCGTCATGGTGTGCCAGTGTCCATTGTGTCTGATCGTAACACCCGGTTTACATCTAAATTCTGGAAGAAATTCCATGATGCTATGGGGACGAGGTTACAAATTAGCACGGCTTATCATCCCCAAACTGATGGTCAGTCAGAAAGGACCATTCAGACACTGGAAGACATGCTTCAGGCATGTGTGATTGATTTTGGGGGAAATTGGGATGACGACTTACCGTTAGCTGAATTCTCGTACAACAATAGCTATCATGCCAGCATTGGCATGCCCCCATACGAGATGCTATACAGTAGGAGATGCAGAACACCCGTTTGTTGGGGTGATATTGGTCAGAAGGAATTGGGGAGCATCGAGGTCATTGAGGTTATGACTAAAAAGCTTGAGAAGATTAAAGCCTTCATGAGGGCAGCTAAAGATAGGCATAAGTCGTATGCCGATAAACGACGCAGACCGATCGAGTTCTAGGTGGGTGACCTGGTTATGTTGAAGGTCTCACCTTGGAAGGGTATTATCCGATTCAGGAAGTGGGGCAAGTTGAGCCCAAGATATATAGGCCCTTTCCGAATCATTGCTCGACTATGAGAGGTGGCCTATAGATTGGAGTTACTAGATGAGTTAAGTGGAATTCACCCGACATTTCATGTATCTCATCTGAGAAAGTGCTTAGCTGATGAAGATATGATTGTTCCACTAGAGGACATTAAAGTAGATGAAAGGCTCAATTATGTAGAGCAACCAGTGGCAATCATCGATCGTAAAGAGAAGAGGCTGAGGAGTAAAGTGGTTCCTCATGTGCGTGTAACAGTGGAAGCATAGGAAGGGATCTGAGTCTACATGGGAGACTGAGGAGGAGATGAGGCAGCATTATCCTCATCTGTTCGAGGAATAACAGGTTTTGGGGATGAAAGCTATATAAGGGGGGTGGACTTGTAACACCCGGTTATTTTAAAAAGACAAGAAAAGAAGAATGAAAGAAAGAAAGCAATAAAGTCCAAGTGGAGGGACTAAAAGTGTCCAAAAAGGACAAATCTTTCAAAAGTTGGTGTAAAGGTGGGCATGGCCGCCCACCCTCACTTCACATCACCATTTTCTTCGGTATTAGAGAGAGAGAGCGGAGGAACTCTCGGTTGAAGATAAGAGGAAGAAAATAAATCGAATTCAAGGTAAGAATTCGTAGTTTTTAAGTGTTTATGACGGGTTTTATCCCGGTTACATGCTTATATGCTTATGTGTTTGTGTATGTGCTCGGGTGTGTGTGTTTGGTGTTGTTTTTAGGCGTTTGAACTCAATTGCAAGCAGGTTAGAAAGGAAGAAACACCCAAGTTGCATCAGGTGAGTTTTAGACCCTGTTTTTACTTGTTTTAAACTATCTTTGGGGCTGAAAATGTATTAAAACGATTTTTCAAAGCTTATGTATGTTTACCCGTATCTAATGTGCATGATTGGATGTTGATTCTCGAATGCTTATAGGTTGTTCATGTTTAGATAGCTCTATTAAGCTTAGAACAGATGGGTTTGATGATTGGTTTTGAAAACATACTAGAAACATGTTACACAGGAGGTCTATGCGCCTAGATAGGCTCATGCGCCTGAAAATGCCTTAGAAGAAATTTAAGTGTAATCCATACACCTGAACAATAGCCCATGCGCCTAAGATTGCGTTAGAAATGTTTAAGTATAGCCCATGCGCCTGAACAGTGGTCCATGCGCCTAGAAATATTAGTCGGACGACTAAGTATAGGGCCATGCGCCCCAATAATGCCCATGCGCCCAAGTGGCTCATGCGCCTAAGTGTCCATGTGTCCGAATAATCCATACGCCTAAGTGTTTATACGCGCAAATAGTGCCCATGCGCATGTATAGTTCATGCGCCTAAGGGATAAAATGATTAAGTGTTGGCTAATGCGCCTACATAGTGATGAAACGCCCAAACATAGCTCATGCGCCCAAATAGTGCCAAAGCGCCTAAGCACTTAGAAATTTTTACAAAATTTTCTGAGAGTCTGTGCTTTTAGGGTTTTGACCGAGGGTTGACTGGGGCTTATTTATGATAATGTTTCATGCATGGTTATGATCGTTCCTTATATTGTTATTGCTATTATTATTATTACTTATAGTAGGTGACTTTAGGTGGTATGTTTATTATCGTAATGTAAGTATATTATCGTAATAATAAAGAGAAAGAGCAATAAAGAAAGAAGAGAAACATAATAAAAATGTTAAAAAGTCTTGCAAGCTTACAGGAGGTACACGACCATGTTGTCGTTAGCTCAATTGTGCTGCGGGTTAGCTACCCTATTATGCACACAGGGCCAATCAATTGAGATTGGCAGGACCTTTGTAGCGTGCCCCGGGTGATTGCGTTGGCCTTGTACATAGTACACAGAACTCTTTCGAGGGATATAGTTGACCCTTTCTAGGGATACATGTAAGGATTTCTTAAGTCTGATGCAACCCAAAACATCCAAAGTGTCTCAGCAACATGCACTAAGTACTGAAGTGAAGAATGCTTCGGAGTTTTTACACAATACATTAGAAAACATTCTAAGTGTAAAATCTTCCGAAGCCAAGACCAATATCTCCGAAGCCAAACATGAAGTCTTCCGAAGCTTCACCCTATGAAGACAGATTTCTTCCGAAGACTTTTAGTACACATGCTTTATCTGATGTACTGTTCCATAAAGCACCTTTTCCGCTGCATCTCTGATAAGTCACCACTTATAAGAGTTGGTGAAAAGGTCCATGCTTTTGGTAATTGTACATTGAGGTATTGAGTTTGAAACTTTCCACTTTATGTACTTTATCCTTTTTGTAATGTATAAGGATGTGAGCTATGGCATGTCATAGTCACAAGGTCAAAAGGCAGATATGCCTTTTGATTCTACAATTGATTTTGTTAGTGTCTAGTCAATTGTATCCAGCTGGCTTTCATAGTATAGCCGGCTGTAGGTTGTAGTATAAGTATTTCAAGTTTCTTGTATCTTCAATATACTTTGTAACACTTGTAAAAGAACTTGAGAAAGCAATATACTGCATCCTTGAAAACCATATTCTCCTATTCTGTCTCTTGCTTTACTTGTGTCTTTGTATCACTTTTGGTTAACCCAGTTTACTGTTTGATTAGAGTTTAGATAATCTCCTCATTGTGTTGTTGTATTGTAATTGTGTTCAAACCCTTAAACGATCCTGCAATTGGTATCAGAGCATTCAGGCTCTTGATATAAGATCTAACCATCTTAAGATCCCTCATACACACAAAAACTAAACTCTTCAAATGGCTTCCATCTCAAAGACTGATATGGAGACTGGAACCATGAACAAATCCCCACTGATCACTCTTGATGATTTTGACACCTGGTGCATGAGGATGGAAGGCTTCATCAGGTCTCTTGACTCAAGAATGTGGGAATCTATTGAAAATGGACCTTTCATACCCAGCACCCCCTCTGCTACTGGTGCTGGTATGATTCCTAAAGATATGGCCAACTACTCAGATGAAGATAGAAAAAGAGTAGAGATTGACAGGAGGCCATGACTGCTCTTCAGACTGCTCTCCCAAACTCTGTATACAGAGGTTTTAAGAAGTGCAAAACAGCTAAACAGCTGTGGGATGCACTGAAGCTGATGTATGAAGGCTCATCTGAAGCCAAGGAGAACAAGAAAGATCTTCTGAAGCAGCAGTTTGAAAATTTCACCTTTAAAGCAGGTGAAACCATGACCCAACAACTTCAGGTATGTTGAGATTGTGGATACCCTAGTGGATGGAGGAGTTCCTCTTGAGAACAGAGACATTGTAAGGAAGTTCATGTCCTCACTTCCTAGGCAATGGACACACTATTGTATGGTGATCAAGAGGACTGAGAACCTTAAAACTCTTACTCTGACAGAGTTATATGGGATTCTCAGTGGATACCAGATGGAGATGAACATACAAGGTTCATCTGGCAACTCCAACAATCAAATGGGTTCAGCCCTTCATGTGGTTGAAAGGGACAACATAGAACCCCAACATCATCTCTTATGCTACCCTGACAACTCACAAAAGGGTCCTTTCATCACCTTCCCGGAGACACCAAGGGAAAACTTTACTCAAGGAAGTCCGTTCCAAGAGACAAGTTCTTCTCAGGCCTTTGTGTCTATGATGAAAGCTGTGGGAATTATCTCTTCACTCTTGAAGACCTGGACTGCATTCATCCAGATGACCTGGAATACATGGAGATAGTTCAGCAGATGGCTCTCCTCACTCACAGAGCCAAGAAGTTCTACAAGAGAACAGGAAGAAGATTCAAGAAGATTTCCAAGCAATGCTACCAGTGGAAAGTTTGGGCTGGATAAAAGCAAAGTTAAGTGTTACAACTGTAACCTTATGGGTCACTTTGCTAGGAGTGTAAGACACCTAAAGCAAATGGGAGCCAAACACCACCCAGACCAAACTACACTGACAAAGCTCCTCAGTCTGAGAAGCCTAAGCAACATGCTGCTGTTGCTGTTGAAGAAGGAGGCTTTGACTGGAGTTTTCAGGCGGAAGATGCTTCTCCAAACCAAGCACTGATGGCTGACCATGATGAAGCCAAGGTATTGGAACATCTCTGTACTCCTGAATGCATTGCTAAAGTGAATAGATACAGGTCCTACAACTTAGAGATGAGATCCGATCTTGAGTCATTAAACATATTAAAATCTGATTTTAGAAAGTCTGAAAATGATTACAAGTTAAAATAGAAGATTTGGAGAAAACCATTTCAGTACTAAAACATGAACATACAGATTTTAGAACTCAGATCCAAGATCTCATAACTAAATTGACTGAGTGCCAGGCTGAGCTTGTGATCAGCAAAGCCAAAGCAGAGAAAAGTGTTCTTGAAGAAGAGACCTTCAAAAACATGATATCCTCATCCTTGCACAACAAAGTGTGCTATCAAAATAGACAGGGACTAGGATCAAATGAGATAGCTCCTCCACACACAATCTTGTCTGTAAGATATCCTAGGTGTGGAACTTGTGAAGATGAGCTTCCTCTCATAGATCCTATAAGTGAGGATGATGAAGAAGTGATAGTGAAGAATTCCTCTAGAAGAGTGAAGAAGAGGATTCTTCCAAGGGCCACTATCCTTCTAAGGAGAAGAAATCATCTGTGATGACCAAGTCCAAAAGAAAGAACTTGATCAGGAAGAGCAAAAGGAAAGCAAAGAAGGCTCAAAATCAAGCTACTTTTGATGCTAAGCAGAAACAAGTTTTATCTCTGCAGGTTTCAAAGTAGTAAAGACTGAAGACATCAACCAAGACTCCTCATCTAAGAGTCCTGGTTCATGTTCAAATCATCTCAGAGCAAAGAAGAAGACTGAGCTGCTGTGTACCCTGCTGCACAGCCTGGACCATCAAACTCCAAGAACAGTTCACGGCCTAAAAGAACTGTCTCAGCATCTACCAAGATGAAGGTGGAGAAGGGATGTGACCAAAGCCAGTCTTGCTCTCAAAAGGAGACTCTTTTGAAGAAGAAAATGTTATGTGTCATGTGTGAAAATACTTCTCACATTGCTAAGGATTGCCCATACAATCCTAGGAGTACCATCCACATGACCAATACAAAGACTTCAAAGAATCTCAAGAAGTCTCAAGCTTCGGAAGGAAAGTCTGTTTCCTTCGGAAGCTCCAAATCAAAGAAGAAGGTAAATGGAAAATTACCTTCGGAAGTAAAATTGGTCTCGGAAGAAAGGAGTTCTTCCGAAGCACTGAAGTCTGCTGCAGTGACTGCAGAATCTTCTGAAGGTTCAGTCATTAAAACCTGTGAAGTTCCAAAAGCTTCAAAGGTTTTGAAGGTCAAGTCCAAGAGTCCAGAGGTGGTGTGGAAGTCTAAGAAAGACCAAATGACTGAAATTTCTCCATCAACAATAGCTGAAGATCATCACAGTACAACCATAGGATCTATTACTGTTGCATTACCTTCTATTACACCTACTGAGCCCAAGACAAGTACGGCTTGGGTTTCCAAATGTAACTAATCATTTTCTTTGTGCAGGAACAGCTCAAGACAAACGGAAACGTCTGGATAATCGACAGTGGCTGTTCCAGGCACATGACAGGCAATAGGTCTCTACTCCATAATTTTGAGAGAATTGATGGAGGACCGGTTGCTTTTGGAGGAGATGAAGGTGGTTACATTTCTGGAAGGGGCAAGGTCACAAATGGTAAGCTCAACATTGAAAAGGTAAACTTTGTTAAGGAGCTTGGGTACAATCTTCTGAGTGTATCCCAATTTTGTGATCAAAGACATAACATGCTCTTTACTGAGCATGAGTGCATTGTTCTCAAGCCTGGTGTGGTCATTCCTCATGAGCACATCCTGCTCAGAGCCCCTAGGAAAGGGAACATGTACAAGATGGATTTGCAAAAAACATCTCCCTCTGGAGAAGTTTCATGCTTTCTATCTAAAGCCAATAGTAATGATTCTTTCCTATGGCATAAAAGAATGTGCCATGTAAACTTTAAAAACATGAATAAATTGATTAAGCATGATTTGGTAACTGGAATGCAAAGAAAGAGTTTACAAGTGATGATCATTGTGTTGCATGTCTGAAAGGGAAGCAACATAAGACATCCCACAAGCCTAAGGAAATGAACTCCATCACACTACCCCTACACTTGTTACATATGGATCTCTTTGCCCACCAGTGTAATGAGTTTAGGAAGGACCTTATACTGTCTAGTGATCACAGATGATTTTACAAGATTCACTTGGGTCTTCTTCCTTAGAACTAAAGATGAGACTCCTGAGATTCTAAAGAATTTCATCTTAAAGATTGAGAATCAATGTGATCACAAGGTCAAAACCATAAGATGTGATCAAGGAACTGAATTCAAGAACCAAATCCTTGATACATTTTGTGATGAAAAGGGTATTACAAGACAATACAGTGCTCCCAGGACTCCTCAGCAAAACGGAGTTGCTGAGAGGAGAAACAGGACACTTATTGAAGCTGCAAGAACTATGTTGTCTGACTCTAAACTGCCTATCACCTTCTGGGCAGAGGCAGTTAATACTGCTTGCTATGTGCAAAACAGAGTTTTAGTAGTTAAGACACATGGTAAGACTCCTTATGAACTTTGGCACAAGAGGAAACCTTTCATTGGTTTTCTCAGGTCATTTGGATGTCCCTGCACCATCTTGAATACCAAAGATCAAGTTGCCAAGTTTGCTGAGAAATCAGACGATGGACACTTCATTGGATACTCTTCCCAAGCTAAAGCTTATAGAGTATACAATCTCAGAACTAGAATTATTGAGGAGTCAGCCAATGTGAATTTCAATGAGCACACACCCAGTGTAGCTGGTTCTGGTCCGGATTGGCTATTTGATCATGATTTAGTTACCAACTGTTTTAATAAATCTTGTGAGCATGTTTCAGGATCTGCAGAAAATTTTAATACACGTGATCCTGATCCAAGATTTGAGCTAGGAAGACCTTCAACTCACACACCTTCAGCTCCAGTTGAAACTACTTCAGCAAATGAGGTTTTTATCAGCACAACAATGACAAATCCAGCTGATGCATCTGGCATGCCTTCAAATTCCAGCTCAGAGGCTTCTCAACCAGATAAAGACATCTCAATTGTAGAAGACAACAATGGTGATGGTGATAGTGATCAAGATTTCTTGATGCTAATAACCATACCATAGATGACAACATCAATGATGTCACACACTCATTGGATCAAGTTAATATTGATAAGTGTGATAATGTGGAGGATCAATCTTCAAGACCATATCTAAATTTCTCAAATTTGGATCTATCTCAGCAACTTGCTGTGATCCCTCAGCTAAGGATCCACAAGTCTCATCCTACCACAAACATCATTGGAGATGTTATCTCTGGGGTAAAGACAAGAGGGCAACCCATGAAGCAAATGTTTGTCTTCACTCTTGTTTTCTATCCCAGTTAGAGCCAAAGAAAGTTGAGGAGGCTCTAAAGGATGGAAGTTGGGTTGAAGCTATGCAACAAGAGCTGCTTCAATTCAAAAGGCAGAAAGTTTGGAACCTTTGTCCTTTTCCTCATGGGAAGACTACCATTGGAACCAAATGGGTTTTTAGGAATAAGAAGGATGATAGAGGAATCATCATCAAGAACAAGGCAAGACTAGTTGTTCAAGGATACACACAAGAAGAAGGGATTGATTACACTGATGTCTTTGCTCCTGTAGCAGACTAGAAGCTGTTAGGATATTCCTGGCATTTGCTGCATCCAAGAATTTCAAAGTCTATCAACTTGATGTAAAGTGTGCTTTCTTATATGGAGTGATTGATGAGGAGGTGTATGTCAAACAACCACCTGGTTTTGTAGATCCTGATCATCCTGATTATGTTTGCAAGCTTGACAAAGCTCTTTATGGGCTGCATTAGGCACCCAGGAAGTGGTATGAGACACTGTCTGAGTATCTCTGTAAACATGGATACAGGAGAGGTACTATAGATGGAACTCTCTTCATCAAAGGACAAGGAAAAGACTTCTGCTAGTTCAAGTATATGTGGATGACATCATCTTTGGTTCAACCAATTCAAAGCTCTGCAAAGACTTTGAAAAGCTGATGAAAGATAGATTTGAAATGAGTTCAATGGGAGAACTCAACTTCTTTCTGGGAATTCAAGTGAAACAGGTTGAAGATGGCATCTTCATAAGTCAGTCAAAGTATGTTCAAGATATACTCAAGAGATTCAACATGACTGATTGTAAGATTTCTAAGACACCCATAGCCAGAAACCACTCCCTTGGTCCAGATCTTGAGGGGGAGTGTGTAGATGAGCACTTATACAGAGCTATGATTGGGTCTCTTATGTATCTATAGCTAGCAGGCCTGATATCATGTTTGCTACATGTATTTGTGCAAGATATCAAGCAAACCCTAAGATGTCTCACTTAATTACTGTGAAAAGGATTTTAAGATACCTCAAAGGTGCTTCAACACTTGGTCTATGGTATCCAAAGAATCCTAATTTCAATCTGTATGCCTATACGGATAGTGATTATGGTGGTTGCAACATGACTGCAAAGTCTACATCTGGGGGATGTCAATTCCTTGGTGGAAGGGTTGTCTCATGGCAATGCAAGAAACAATCCTGTGTGTCTGCATCAACTGCTGAGGCTGAATACATTGCTGCTGCAAGCTGCTGTGCTCAAGTGCTTTGGATTCAAAATCAGATGCTAGACTATGGATTTAACTTCAAAGAGACTCCTATCCACATAGACAACAATAGTGCTATCTCTATCACTGAGAACCCTGTGCAGCACTCAAGGACCAAATACATCAACATCAGGTATCATTTAATAAGAGATAACTATGAAAAGGGATTAATTAAACTAGTCAAAGTTCACACAGATGAACAATATGCTGATATGTTCACAAAAGCTTTTGATGAACAGAGATTTAAGTATCTGATATCAGCTATTGGGATGATTAACTTTGAGTAGACTTTTTCTTAAAACTAATTCTAATTATTTCTTCTTAAAAATTTGTGTGTCCTAAGTTGTCTAGTTCATCACTTTCATAAGCTCATGTTTTCTTTGAATGTAAAACTCTTTTTGAAGACTTTCCTTAGATTCTTGAAAATTTTCTGATACTTCGGAAGATAACGTTTTACCTTCGGAAGAAAAATATGTCTTCAAAATAAATGACTGTCTAAGAGATTTTACCTTTGGAAGAAGTCAAAATTTATCTTCCGAAGCTTAAAATTCTTAACTTAAACACTTATTCATTTTAAGGACTTTTTCCTTCCGAAGCAAAATTACTTTCGGAAGCTTTGTTCATTCTTATACAAAGCATCCAAGAGTTTATTTCTCTTCCGAAGCATAAATCTTGTCATTACCCGAAGGAAGCGAGGACTTGGTGGTATATTCAAATGCTTCTTACTTGGGGTTGGGGTGTGTATTAATGCAGAGAGGGAAGGTTATAGCCTATGCATCCCGACAGTTGAAAGTTCATGAGGTCAACTACCCTACTCATGACTTGGAGCTAGCAGCTGTGGTCTTTGCACTAAAGATTTGGAGGCACTATCTGTACGGGACGAAGTGCACCATTTTCACTGACCATAAGAGCTTGAAGTACTTCTTCGAGCAGAAGGATCTGAACATAAGGCAGAGGTGATGGTTGGAGCTCATAAAGGATTATGATTGCGAGATCCATTACCATCCGGCAAAGCCAACGTGGTGGTTGATGCTCTTAGCTAAAAGGAGAGGCCCGAGCCAATTCGGGTGAAAACATATCAAATGATCATGACCTCTGATGTAATGAAGCAAGTCAAGGAGTTTCAAGATGAGGCACTAAAATAAGATCGTCTAAACTCTGAAGAATGAGAGGTCTGGTTGGGGAATTGGGTGACACTCGGTGTTAAAACTCGATTTGGACGGGTGTGGATTCCTCGTTTCGAGGATCTACGTGTGAGGATTTTGGATGAAGCTTACAAGACTCGATACTCCATTCATCCTAGTGCCACAAAGATGTATCATGATATGAAGAAAGATTATTGGTGGCCGGGTATGAAGCGTGACGTGGTGGAGTATGTGAGTAAGTGCCTTACTTGTTTGCAAGTGAAGGCCGAACATCAAAAGCCGTATGAGAAGATCCAACCTTTGGATATACCGGAATAGAAGTGGGAGCATATCACCATGGATTTCATTATGAAGCTACCATGTACTCCGAAGGGGTATGATGCCATATGGGTGATTGTTGACCGTTTGACGAAGAGTGCTCACTTCCTACCGATCCGCGAGACATATTCATCCGAGAGGTTGGCTGACCTATTCATCAAAAAGATTGTAACTCGTCATGGTGTGCCTGTGTCCATTGTGTCTGATCGTAACACCCGGTTTACATCTAAATTCTGGAAGAAATTCCATGATGCTATGGGGACGAGGTTACAAATTAGCACGGCTTATCATCCCCAAACTGATGGTCAGTCAGAAAGGACCATTCAGACACTGGAAGACATGCTTCAGGCATGTGTGATTGATTTTAGGGGAAATTGGATGACGACTTACCGTTAGCTGAATTCTCGTACAACAATAGCTATCATGCCAGCATTGGCATGCCCCCATACGAGATGCTATACAGTAGGAGATGCAGAACACCCGTTTGTTGGGGTGATATTGGTCAAAAGGAATTGGGGAGCAACGAGGTCATTGAGGCTACGACTAAAAAGCTTGAGAAGATTAAAGCCTTCATGAGGGCAGCTAAAGATAGGCGTAAGTCGTATGTCGATAAACGACGCAGACCGATCGAGTTCCGGGTGGGTGACCTGGTTATGTTGAAGGTCTCACCTTGGAAGGGTATTATCCGATTCAGGAAGCGGGGCAAGTTGAGCCCAAGATATATAGGCCCTTTCCGAATCATTGCTCGACTATGAGAGGTGGCCTATAGATTGGAGTTACCAGATGAGTTAAGTGGAATTCACCCGACATTTCATGTATCTCATTTGAGAAAGTGCTTAGCTGATAAAGATATGATTGTTCCACTAGAGGACATTAAAGTAGATGAAAGGCTCAATTATGTAGAGCAACCAGTGGCAATCATCGATCGTAAAGAGAAGAGGCTGAGGAGTAAAGTGGTTCCTCATGTGCGTGTACAGTGGAAGCATAGGAAGGGATCCGAGTCTACATGGGAGACTGAGGAGGAGATGAGGCAGCATTATCCTCATCTGTTCGAGGAATAACAGGTTTTGGGGATGAAAGCTATATAAGGGGGGTGGACTTGTAACACCCGGTTATTTTAAAAAGACAAGAAAAGAAGAATGAAAGAAAGAAAAGCAATAAAGTCCAAGTGGAGGGACTAAAAGTGTCCAAAAAGGACAAATCTTTCAAAAGTTGGTGTAAAGGTGGGCATGGCCGCCCACCCTCACTTCACATCACCATTTTCTTCGGTATTAGAGAGAGAGAGCGGAGGAACTCTCGGTTGAAGATAAGAGGAAGAAAATAAATCGAATTCAAGGTAAGAATTCGTAGTTTTTAAGTGTTTATGACGGGTTTTATCCCGGTTACATGCTTATATGCTTATGTGTTTATGTATGTGCTCGGGTGTGTGTGTTTGGTGTTGTTTTTAGGCGTTTGAACTCAATTGCAAGCAGGTTAGAAAGGAAGAAACACCCAAGTTGCATCAGGTGAGTTTTAGACCCTGGTTTTTACTTGTTTTAAACTATCTTTGGGGCTGAAAATGTATTAAAACGATTTTTCAAAGCTTATGTATGTTTACCCGTATCTAATGTGCATGATTGGATGTTGATTCTCGAATGCTTATAGGTTGTTCATGTTTAGAATAGCTCTATTAAGCTTAGAACAGATGAGTTTGATGATTGGGTTTGAAAACATACTAGAAACATGTTACACAGGAGGTCTATGCGCCTGAAAATACCTTAGAAGAAATTTAAGTGTAATCCATGCACCTGAACAGTAGCCATGCGCCTAAGATTGCCTTAGAAATGTTTAAGTATAGCCCATGCGCGTGAACAGTTGTCCATGCGCCTAGAAATATTAGTCGGACGACTAAGTATAGGGCCATGCGCCCTAATAATGCCCATGCGCCCAAGTGGCTCATGCGCCTAAGTGTCCATGTGTCCAAATAATCCATACGCCTAAGTGTTTATACGCACAAATAGTGCCCATGCGCCTGAATAGTTCATGCGCCTAAGGGATAAAATGATTAAGTGTTGGCTAATGCGCCTACATAGTGATGAAACGCCCAAACAGAGCTCATGCGCTCAAATAGTGCCAAAGCGCCTAAGCACTTAGAAATTTTTACAAAATTTTCTGAGAGTCTGTGCTTTTAGGGTTTTGACCAAGGGTTGACTGGGGCTTATTTATGATAATGTTTCATGCGTGGTTATGATTGTTCCTTAATATTGTTATTGCTATTATTATTATTACTTATAGTAGGTGACTTTACGTTGTATGTTTATTATCGTAACGTAAAGTATATCATAATAATAAAGAGAAAGAGCAATAAAGAAAGAAGAGGAACATTAATAAAAATGTTAAAAAGTCTTGCAAGCTTACAAGAGGTACACGACCATGTTGTCGTTAGCTCAACTGTGCTGCGGGTTAGCTACCCTATTATGCACACAGGGCCAATCAATTGAGATTGGCAGGACCTTTGTAGCGTGCCCCGGGTGATTGGGTTGGCCTTGTACACGGTACACAGAACTCTTTTGAGGGATATAGTTGACCCTTTCTAGGATACAGTTGACCCTTTCGAGGGATATAGTTGACCCTTTCGAGGGATATAGATGGCCCATCACCCGTTTTTCCATCGCGCATACAGTTGGGGTATTGCTCACTGGTCCATACAGAAAGTGAAAGATAAAGATAAAAGTTTACAGAACAGACAAGGGATACAGTAAAGAGAACGAACATTATCTATTCATATAGTTAATGCGTGCTCACATATACAGTACAGAGTTGTATTTTACAGAAAAGAGTATTTTCTTATACAACATATAGAAAGTATTTTATTACTTCTAAAACTAGAACTCACTCAGCAACGCTGACTTTTATACATTTTCAGTTGGCAGGTAATTATTTTGCTGAGGATGGCACGAGGGTGACGCTACTCGGCAGGGAAAGACTGACATCCATTCGTATTCAATGTTGCTGTTATTTTGTAATGCGTTAAAACAATTCTTTTGTAAACAATAAATGACGATGTATTGCTTAACAACAGTGTTTTAAATGAAATGAATGGTTTTTGATAAATCATTTCCGCTGCTTAAGTTTGTATAATTATAATGTTTAATGTTTTAACTGCTGTGATTAACCAACTGTGAAGTTTCCGGAAATGGGGCCTTACATCACTAAAACATGAATGGGTCTCGACCATAAACCAAAGTGAGTTTAGCTCAATTAAATAAAAATAATACATAAAAAGTCCAATATCAATAAAACCCAAAATTTATCATCGATGCCAAATAAACGTGAATCATAACTAAACGAACTCATAACGTTTAGTATAACTTAAGATTATTGGCAAAATCTTACACTCGTAACTATGTAAATTATAAAATATAAGACACTTAGATTAAAGAGTAAATTAATATTTTGGCCCTTAGGGTTAGGGCCATTGAACCCTATCAGCCCAAAAGAAATATTTTGACATATTAACCCTTAATGTTTTGTTTTTTTTTAACTCTTTTGGCCCCTGACACTAACTCTATTAACTTTTTTCTATCAAATGTAGGGGCATTTTGGTCATTTTCACCTTAAGGATTATTTATGTAAGTTTTAAAGTTTTAGGGTTATTTATGCACATCTTTAAATTACAAATACAATCACCACACACCACCACCATAACATATTTTATAACCAAACCCACCCATCCTTTACCCATCGTCTTCTTCACGCAAATCAAAGCATTGTCGGCATGTCGCCGCCGGCCTACTCCTCTCCTTATACACGTACACTATGACCTCTAGATTTGGGTAATCCACCATCACTGCCGCTGGTACCGATGGCACACACCACTACCGCTTGTGGTACCCCTCTCATGAGTTTCCATCACCACCACTATTGTAATCTCTCTCCCTCTCCCCCTAGTGCTATGGTGGTCACTCGTGGTTAGGGTGGTATGATGATGGTGGTGGTGATTGGATCTTGGTTTGATGGTGATGGTTATGTATATTTGAGTGATGACTATGGTTGGTGGTGATGGGTCAGGTTGTGGTTCCTATAACATGTGATGGTGACCGCCGGTGTTGTGATGGTTGGTGTTTGATGATGATTGTGTTAGAGGATGGTGATGATAATGAGTTAATTATTAATTATTACTAACAGAGGTAGAATGGTTATTTTAAAATTATGCATAAATATCCCTAAAGTCTTAAAATTTACATAAACCGTCCATAAGTTAAAAATGACTAAAATGCTTTTACACTTATCAGAAAAAAGCTAACAGAGTTAGTGTCAGATGCCAAGAGAGTTAAGAAACAAAACTTTAGGGGTTGATATGTGAAAAGATTCATTTCTGGGTTGATAAGGTTAAATGACCCTAACCCAAGGGCCAAAATAGTAATATACTCTAAATTCAATAATAAATAGTAAACCCATAAGTTAAAAGCTCATTAATATATAAAAGCTTGAAAGACCCAAAATTATCATAAAAATATAACAACTTGTTGCACCAACAAATTATTAAATAGTATGTTATAACTTTTAATCATTTAATTCAAAATAAGTAAAACATAAATAAATAAAATTTACATAAAATCACATCATATCTTATTAAATCTAGATGGTTAATCCTATAATATATTAATAAATCTCTCAATAAGACAAAAACTAATTATAATACTTTTATAATTTTATTAAATTCATGCACACTACCACCCATGACACACCATACATACATAAAATAAAAACCTAACACACACTCATATACATACACACACACGTGTGTGTGTATATATATATATATATATATATATATATATATATGACATACTCCATATATATATATATATATAGTGATAAAATCATACACGTGATCATGTAAATAGAAATTTGTTTTGGCAATAACGTATCATATACATACATGTAACATACATACATCACAATACACAAATATTATATATATATAATATATATATATAATATATATATATATTAGAATTCATACAAGCACATGTCCAAGTGGCCCACCTAAACAATTATAAACAAGCATTGGATTTTATAAAAACTCACTAAGAATTATATAAAAACTAACTTGATTTATTTAAACAAATGTGTAGTCATGCCATCATCCATCCACCCGATACCCATAAGCTTATCCATGAAAATTTTGGTTAACTTGTAGTCTTGATCAATATCTCACCAAATCCAAGTATAATCTTGCAACAACCAAGATTTCGGACTCACACCACCACCCTTAACACCATTCATGGCTTGAACATCCTCCCCGAACCTCCCAACACAACTCATCCTACTTATTCACTTCACTCCCTTAATCTCTCTCTAATCCTCCTTGCAACTCTCACATTAAAAAACAATCATATCCTACCATTGTAAGCATTCAACAACACTTAATAACACTTAAGTTCCAGCACTTAGAAGCTCTTCAAAATCAACCCAACTCAAGCAAAATCATCTTTCTCAAGTTAAGCTAATCCTCATCATTCCAAGATCCTACAATAGCTCTTGAACTCCCATCACCCATCTTCCACGTCAAGGATCCCTCCCGGTTGGTAGCATCCCAGATTTCCAGGTTTTATCACAAGAACAACTCATAGGTGAGTCTCATAAACCTGTTATTACTTTAAAACTTTCGGGGCGAAATGCATACTCGTTAGTTATTATTTGAGGTGCAATACAACCTGTTCTTGTCCTCGAACAGATCACAATCATCAACTCCATTAGGAGCCACATGATTTTTGGATAGTACTATTTAGAGAATCCCTCGCTCACAATGAGCCCTTTATGTAGAAAATCCCCCATTGAAACCTAACAATCTAATAGTAACAATCTAATAGTAACGGGTTAGGGATATTTTAGCAATCGGGCGGGTAAGTCCTTGATTGTGATACATTACGTATGATTATGAATTTTTTTACATGAAAACTTTAGCTCACCAACTTTATATTGACACGATTTGTGTATGTACTTCAGGTATTTGTTTGATTCTAAGGGGGAGTCTTGATTAGAATCCATAAGCATTAGATATACACCTTTAGGAACATGACTAATCTTCCCTTTGAAGGATCACTTAATCACTTTATAAGAACTGTACAATAGCCTAGACGAGCCACACAAAAAATAATTTTAAGGAACAGACAATAATGACCCTATGTCATTTGCCTATAACTTAGTTAAAATCATGTCAAGCTGTAATAGCATGTACTTAATTTATAATTGTTCGTGTAAACCAATGGCTCATTATTATTACATACATGGTTTCCATTGTGTTTGTTTATATTTAGTTGTCACGATCACCTCTTTTTTCGGGGTGTGACATTATACAGGTCAAATTATTAGATGGGATTAATATCGACCAATAGTCAATGGTTTGGATTGTAAAAATTCAAAATTTGTTTATTTAAAAGTCAATGATTATAATTACAATATTGAAATGGGTGAAAACTATATTAAAGACAATTTAATTTCATAAAAACACATATTTACACCCTTAAACTTTTAAAAAGTAATGTCAATATACAACCATGTCCTACTCAAGTATATTATAAAATATAGATAAATCACATTTGTAAAATATTTATAAATTTAATTAAAAAGAAAATGGTGAAGCAAGTGATTAATTCTATCAAATGCTTTTGATTTTTTTACGATAATAAATTTAACACATGATTCCTTCATAAATATAGACTATCTTGTATCCTAATTCATATTATTTCAGTATGAATTAGGAAATTTATAAATATAGTTACCTTTTCGTGTGTTGTTTTTGTTGTCACGCGATAATAGAATTACATCTTAAATACACAAATTTATTGTCACGTATATGCCTTTTACACATATCTTCCTTTCTTCCCATTAATGTAGACTTGAGATCATGTTATGATTGAATCTGCTATCACGTGTAAGACTCTTACTCACATACCATAAGCAAACATTCATTTGTCTGTAGTTAAAGAGCAATTAAATCAGTCTTTTAAAACGAATAACAAACTTTACATATGCCCCACCGATATGGGAAATATGGAGTGCATATTCATGTGTAAATTAAATTTTATCAGCAAATACATTTGATTAACATTGTTATGAGCTTTAATGAGCTATAGGTAGTAGGAAATGCTTTTGAAGTTTTTCGGATTGACCCTTGAAACCTTGAAATCAAGTTATGATTAAAGTAATATTGGTGGTACTTCAAAATATTTCATTGGGTAAAACGGAAGGCATTAAGAGCAAATATGTAATCTATTATGAATTTTGTACTAGAAGTTGAATGAAACGATAACTTCAAATGGCCAGATGAATCCATAATATATAAGGGTCGACACACTAAATTGATTAACTGAGTAATTGTATATGTTTAATTAGTGATTAAACAGTTTGACAATTATAACTGTTTGTAACTACTTTATTAGAAACTATAATTGACTATGACTGAGCTACTACCAAAGTTCACTTTGTATTGAACACAAAGTTTCTACCAAACTTTCATTCACTGCATGTTGAAACTAAAGTTGACACTTACGACCAATGTTACTATAAAAGTTTAGTTGCTACCAAACTTCATTGTGAATCCACCCACGGGCTTGGTCCATTGGATCCACTTGGGGTTGTCGCCCCTTAAACCCAACTACAAGGGCCATCGCCCATGGAACCAGCGTGGCCTAGTGGTAATTAAACCTTAAAGTTATAATATTCTCAAAACAAGTATGTACCCGCACTTCTAACTTATATGATGTTTGACTTCAATCTCATATTTATAATCTATAATATAGAATAAATAAGATTTTTGGGGGACACATGTAATCATTCTAGCGCATCAAAATAATTGATTTCTCGCATTTCTATCATTATAAATACAAAAATCATAGAAATAATCAATTTGAATACTCCTTTTTACTAAAAATTTAAAACATACAAATTTTAAATATATATATTTTGCTTTAGTTATAATTATCTATTGTTTTAGTTTTTTTAGATTTAATAATTTTAATTTTATATGAATGTTTTAATTTTATTTTGTTATGTTTTGTATTTTAACACTTAATTTATTTATATTTTTATTGAGAAAGTAATAAGTTGGGTTGACCCCTTTACTAGACACGGACTTTTACTAGTGTTTGAAATAAAAATGGTTGAATAAACTAAATTTTGTGTTCGTAACGCACGAATGTTATCTTTAATCTAATAAAAGCTACACATACAAACAAGGGACGGTTCGAATGTTAACCTACCTTTAGTATAATAATCCGTTAACTCAATTCTGGCTATTGATTATTCACCGGAAGTTTATTATCATACCATGTGTCAACTTATTTTCTATAGAAAATGGCAATTTGGACAATTAACATATAGTACAAAAATAAAATTGAATCTCTATCACCATTTAACTTCAAATATTTATATCTTATTCTTCTTATATTTTTAAAATGTTTACCCCTAAATTTTTATACATTCGTAATTTATTATACGTTCTTATATTATAAAAAAATTACACCATTAAAGTTATCACATGTTTCTCTTTAATTTCATCACAGTCTTGCCCGAAAAAATAAATTTCACTCACTATAAGAAACACTTACATCATGTGATAGAATATTTATGTTGTTATACCGGTGAACAAACACTTACATAGTAACTATACCATTAGTGTAACAAACATTTGCATTGATTTAATAAATTTTCCCTCTCTTCAAAACCTCCCTCATTTTTAAATAAAAATTTTACCCTTCTTAAAACCTTGTTTTTGACTTTTTGTATATTGTTATTTTTTATACAAATTACACAAATAAATAGACTGTTTTTACGTCTTTAATTCGACCATAGTCTTAGCTACATAAATTTATAATTTTTTAAATGGTGTTGTTATATTAGTGTAACGCTAAATAACTGTTAATAATTGTTAGGTATCTTACACAACAGAAACACACACAATTACATGCACGCACACGAAAGCAACAAGAACACGAAAATTATAGTGGTTCGGTCAAAATGACCTATGTCAACTCTTTGCAACTAGGTATTTTTATTAGGCTCAAGGGAAAATATTCTAATATAATGACATGATCTATATATAAAGATAACTAGGGTTTCAAGAAGCTTCAATAGGTCATGTCCTTAACTCCATCTAATTGCCTAAGGCCTTCACACCTTAACAATCTCCCACTTAAAGGCCTTGCTAATACTCCAACTAGCCATCTAAGTATAAAGCAACCCTGTCATATGGTATTATTAGTAATCTTCAAATAATAAAAATCCTCCAAGCCTCCAATTCCAAAGAACAAGCTAAGATTTCAATCTAAATCATTTAGTTGTAGTGTCCTATATTCATCAATTACTTGAAAGGGTTCGTTGAAGCTCCCTCGTGCTCCAACTCAGTTGCGGCAAATTCCACCAATGACCCATCCTGTGTCTCAACTGGTTTACACAATCAACCAGATTTAGAGATACACCGAGAATCACTAACACTCTCCAAATTCAACAAACAATCACCAGGAGAGAATTTTTCGGTCGTAGACTACAAAACCCAATGATTATTCTTGATTGTACCCGGAACATGCCCTATGCTCTAGCCTCCCACTGTCACAAAATCCTTTGACTGATTTAGACTTATGACCCCATTCAACTATAATCTTTGCCCCAGACTGAATCTTTGCATATTGAACTCTCTTAGCAAACCCGACTTTGACTTGCTTAATGATACACGTAGATAGTATATATATTTGATTAAGGTTTTTGCATAGATTCAGTTTTAATTGGTTATTACTAATACTAAACCACGCACACAAAAGGCAAGTGTACCTATCATGTGGTAATATAGTGTTATGAAGAACCGAGTATCAATCCGTGAACACACTAAGCCTACTCAACAACCCTCATAATTGACTATCAGTTTTATGTTTTAGAATATAATAAGTGAAACAAAATAACGATAAATAAAGATAGATTGAGACCTTTGGTGATTCTTTTAGTGAAGTAAGGTTGTTATCCTAATTTAGATTACACTTATGTACCTGTGATGAATTTGTGGTGTGATTAAAGATATTGATTAATGTAATTATGTTAATGTTTATAGAGGTGAGGTAGCATGATTTCTCGTCTATCCGCTTTGTAGTGACTAGGATCATGTTAGGTTGAGTTTTACAGCTTAGATGAAAGCCCTAGTAATGTAGGTAAATCTTTTATGACTTTTTTAACATATGATTTCTAAAAACGTAACTTAATGTTAAAAAGAGAGTTGATCACGAGCCTTTCTAATATACCATTAATTTTAGAAAACCATAACAATTAATGTATATTTCTCAGACTAATAAAAGGGAACCCGCAAATGATCAGAAAGTTAAGGTGATATGATTTCTAATAATCATCTCTAGTTAATTAGCCATGGATTTATTATGAAGACCAATTTCACGAATAAAAGTTGATCATATATTTTTCAACCATATATGACAATCACAATTACAAATCATAAAACTATAACTTCTCGTTCAAATGTAGATACTACCCATCAAAAAATTTCCTAAGACCACCATAACATTAACATAATATAAATCACACCATTATTTTATCACAAATTACATAAGTTTTATTAAATTAGGATAATACATGAAGTTTAGCTCATAATGAGCTTGAACATAACAACAAAGATAAAAGATAGTAATGAAATCATCGGTAAATTAGAACAATCAAACCGGTGATCCATTATGGATGATGTTAAATGATCTCAAGCTTCTTCTAAGTGTTGAATGAACCTCCAAAACATTCTAAGGACCTCCAAAGGCTGGTTCCCGAGAGGGAACACCAACACTTCACCTCCTAAAATCTCCTCTTCAAGTTGCAAATAAAGTCCCATTTATAGGCTTTCTTGAGTGTTTAAGCACAACCACCCCTTGCCAGTACAATGTATGTAAAAGTTGGTCAGCTCGTACACTCAGATGTTGTCGGGCATGGCCCCATGTTCAATAGGGCACGATCCCATGTTTGTGGTGAGTATGGCCCCATGCCTCCTGGGACACGCCCCCGTGCCTCGGGTCAGGGAACAATACTTTTTGTCTTGTCGGACTAACAAACACGGGGGTGTGTTGATTTTAGCACAGGGTGTGTTTCAGGCTGGGCATGGGGGCGTGCCTCATGAAGCACGACCCCATTCTTGAATTCCAAAGCTTGGTTTTCTTCATTTTCTTCTTAGTAAAACTCCTTTTGTTCATCTTGGTCTTTTCCAAGCCAGAATATGAACGATTTAAGTATCAAATCATTATTTTTACTAAGAGTTTCTTTTGGAGTATGGCAAAAGTCCTTGCTCCAGCCTTCTCATTATTCCATATTTAATATTATAAATATTTACACTATACTACCTTACTAATTACAATAATTGAAGTAAGGATAAATAAGTCCTAGACTAATATACCCCGTCAGTCTAAGGAGGAGGGTCACATATGCTTAGACTAGTATGGAAATCATGAAAAATAACACTTGGTAATCCCTTTGTAAAAATATCAACAAAGTTGAATCTGGAAGGTACGTGTAATATCAAACTTGACCCCGTTGAACATTTTCACGAACAAATTGGATATCGATCTCTATAGGTTTAGTTCGTTGATGCTTGACCGGATTACCAGAAAGGTAAACGACACTTACGTTATCCGTGTAGACCAAAGATGTGCAACTCAGAGGAAATCCCAATTCAAGAAGTAAATTACATAGCCAACAAATTTCTGCTACGACACTGGCTACCGCATGGTATTCCGCATCGCCACTAGATCGAGAGATCGTGGTTGTCGCTTAGAAGACCAAGGTCGTCACTGAAATAGATGCAATAACTAGAGGTAGACCTGCACGTATCTGGGCAGCCAGCTCAATCGACATCAATGTATAAGAAATAAGAGTGGTTACCAAATCCGGGCGCATACGAAGACCCATATGGATAATGCCCTTGACATACCGAATAATGTGTTTCAAGGCTGAAAAATGGCTGGTCCGTGGGGTGTTCATATGCATACAAACCTATTGAACAACATAAGAAATATCAGGTCCGGTAAAAGTTAGATACTGAAGTGCACTCGCTAGACTCCGGTAGGTGGTGGGATCATTGAAAACCTCACCGTCATGGGCACTCAGCTTACCAGATGTGTCAACTGGTGTGTGAATTGGGTTACAAGAACCCATTTTAGCCCGAGTGATAATGTCTTGAGCATAAGTACTTTGAGATAAGAAGAGGCCCTCAGCGTGTCATTTAACCGATATACCCAAAAAGTAGCTTAATGGGCCAAGATCTTTTATTGCAAACTCCTTAGACAGTCGAGACATTAATGGTTTCTTGAGAACATGTAAGGCCCCGTTCACGGGACGCTTATAGTTGGATTCTCATCGCACATAAAACATATATTTACATTCGTATTTCATAATCATCGCAGCGGAACATTTAAAATAATCTTTCATTCCCCTGTAAATGCTTTTGCAAGTTAATACAACTCATTACAAAACGCAGTTTGTTCGTATTAGAATGAAAAAACATTAATCAAAAGAATGCCATCCCAAAAGAGCCGAGTAGCCGCCCGTGCCATCCTCAGCAATCATTACCTACCAACTGGAAACACATAAAAGTCAGCGTTGCTGAGTGAGTTCTAGTTTTATAATAAAACATACTTTTCTATTGTTAAAACCGTTCTTTACTTTCTTTCAAATCATACATCGCTTTACATTCATTCGTGACCATGCAATATACATACACATTGATAATATAATTATTATCTTCCATTACATTCGTTAACTTTCGTTCATTCTATACGTTCGTTCTCCCGAGTCTGTTGCGACAACAGGGTCGCTCACCTCATTAGCAATCCCAATGATTGCACACTATCCGAGTCTGTTGCAACCATAGGGTTACTCACCTCATTGCCAATCTCAACGATAGCACGCTATCCGAGTATCTTGCAACAACGGGGTTGCTCACCTCATGGCAACTTCCCGATAGCACGCTATTCGAATCTGTTGCAACCATAGGGTTGCTCACCTCATAGGAAATCTCAATGATTGCACGCTATCCGAGTCTGTTGCAACAACAGGTTGCTCACCTCATATATGTGCTTGCAAGCCTTTCCTTCATTCATTTATCATTCAATAATGCATGCATTCTTACTTCATGTTCCACTTTCGTTAACTTTCACTTTAGGTTACATAATACTTCATTCATTCATTAACATGACACGTAAAGCCACAAGAAAGATAAACATACATCATAATAAGGAACATATCATACACAGTCATCATCATCATACAGGGCAACATCATACATGCATAACATGCAACATCATCATCATACCTAACATGCACTCTAAGGCCTCAATCGTCATCTTACATGCTCTTATGGGAACCTTTACATCAAAACTTACATCTGCACTTTTCCCCCAAAGTCAGAAGCCAAACTACACTTTCCTCGGGTGCAACAACCCTATTCAGGCGTATGGACACCCTTTAGTCGCATGGCCTCCATGTGATGGAACATCATGCGAATGAACCAATGCGGATAAACACTCATGCGAATGAACACCCAATCGTGCGAATGGATTAATGCGGATGGTCCTCATGCGAATGGGACTAATGCGGATGAGCACTTATGCGACTGGACCTTCAATCGCATGACCTCCATGCGACTGGCCTTTCAATCGCACCCTATTCGGCCGTATGGCCTCCATTCGGTCTCTAGTCGGTCGCCTAGCCCTAGCTGATGCAGAATGCAGTTCCAGTCGAACGCAAACTGCCCTTTTCGACTTCCAAACTCATCTAAACCCATTCTAAGCCCAAATAGATCATCCTAAACCTTAGGGATGCATACCACAACACCATTCAAGCACACACAAGCCCGGAAGCAACCTCCAAACGCATCACATGCAACACACCCAAATGGGTTAAACGCACATACATACAAAAACGGGTTTTCTATGCTTTCCAGCCCCAAAATCGTTTGAAAACAAGTAAAAGTGGGGTCTTAGAACTCACACAAACGACACCGAGAAGTAGAGCTTCGGTTTGAATCGCTTCTCGATGATTTCGGCTCACTCGAACCAACCCGAACCAACTTTTTCTCTCTTTTTCTCTTCTTTCTCTCTTCTCCTCTTTCTTTTGGCTGAAATATTGGTGTGGGGAGAGGGTAAGGGCTGCCCTCTCCCTTTATATACCCCCATTCACCGTCTTTCTTTTGTTGGCGAGTTTTTTCCCTCGACTTAAGACTTTATTTCTTTTTTTCTTTCGTCGGCTTCAAAATAAATAAATAACCGGGTGTTACAAGTCCACCCCCTTAAATAGGTTTCGTCCCCGAAACCTGTTATTCCTCGAACAAACGTGGATAATGCTGTCTCATTTCTTCCTCAGTCTCCCACGTTGACTCGGATCCCTTCCTGTGCTTCCAATGTACACGCATAAGAGGAACCACTTTATTTCTCAGCCTCTTCTCTTTTCTATTGATGATTGCCACTGGTTGCTCCATATAATTGAGCCTTTCGTCCATTTCAATATCTTCCAGTGGAACAATCATATCTTCATCAGCTATGCACTTTCTCAGATGAGGTACATGGAATGTTGGGTGGATTCCACTTAACTCATCCGGTAACTCCAATCTATAGGCCACCTCTCCTACTCGAGCGATGATTCGGAAAGGGCCTACATACCTTGAGATCAACTTGCCCCGCTTTCTGAATCGGATAATACCTTTCCAAGGTGAGACCTTCAACATAACCCGGTCACCCACCTGGAACTCAATCGGTCTGCGTCGTTTATCGGCATACGACTTCTGTTTATCTTTGGCTGCCTTCATGAAGGCCTTGATCTTCTCAAGCTTCTCAGTCGTAGCCTCGATTACCTCAACGCTCCCCAATTCCTTCTGACAAATGTCACCCCAACAAACGGGTGTTCTGCATCTCCTACCGTATAGCATCTCATATGGTGGCATACCAATGCTGGCATGAAAGCTGTTGTTGTATGAGAATTCTGCTAACGGTAAGTGGTCATCCCAACTTCCCCCAAAATCAATCACACATGCCCGAAGCACGTCTTCTAATGTCTGAATGGTCCTTTCTGACTGACCATCAGTTTGGGGATGATATGTCGTGCTAATATGTAACTTCGTTCCCATGGCGTCGTGGAATTCTTCCAGAATTTGGATGTAAACCGGGTGTCACGATCACACACAATAGACACCGGCACACCATGAGAGTTACAACTTCCTTGATGAACGGATCAGCCAACCTTTCAGATGAATATGTCTCGCGGATAGGTAGGAAGTGAGCACTCATCGTCAAGCGGTCAACAATCACCCATATGGCATCATACCCTTTCGGGGTACGTGGCAGCTTCGTGATGAAATCCATGGTGATGTGCTCCCACTTCCATTCTGGTATATCCAAAGGTTGGATCTTCCCATACGGCTTTTGATGTTCGGCCTTCACCTGTAACAAGTAAGCACTTACTCACGTACTCCACCACGTCACGTTTCATACCAGGCCACCAATAATATTTCTTCATGTCTTGATACATATTTGTGGCACCTGGATGAATAGAGTACCGAGTCTTGTGAGCTTCATCCATAATCTTCACCCGTAGATCCCCAAAACGAGGAATCCACACCCGTTCAAATCGGGTTTTAACACCAAGTGTGTTTTCACCTAATTCTCCAACCAAACCTCTCAATATTTTAGAGTTAAGATGATCTTTTTTCAATGCCTTATCTTGGAACTCTTTAACTTGCTTCATCACATCAGAGGTCATGATTAGTTGATAAGCTTTAACCCGAATCAGCTCGGGTCTCTCTTTTTGGCTAAGGGCATCAGCAGCCACATTGGCCTTGCCTGGATGGTAGTGGATCTCACAATCATAATCCTTTATAAGTTCTAACCATTGTCTCTGTCTCATGTTCAGATCCTTCTGCGCGAAGAAGTACTTCAAGATCTTGTGGTCAGTGAAAATGGTGCACTTCGTCCTGTAAAGATAGTGCCTCCAAATTTTTAGTGCAAATACCACGGCTGCTAGCTCCAAGTCATGAGTAGGATAATTGATCTCATGAACCTTCAACTATGGGGATGCATAGGCTATAACCTTTCCTTTTTACATTAACACACACCCCAACCCCGAGTAGGAAGCATCAGAATAAACCACCAGATCTTCGCTTCCATCGGGTAATGACATAACAGGAGCTTGAGTTAATCTCGCCTTCAATTCTTCAAACGCCTTCTCTTGAGCCTGACCCCATACAAACTTTACATCTTTCCGGGTCAACTTAGTCAGTGGAGAAGCGATCTTGGAAAAGTCTTGAATGAATCTTCTATAGTAGCCAGCCAAACCCAAGAAGCTACGAATCTCGGATGGCGTCTTCGGTGACTTCCATTGCATAACCGCCTCCACCTTTGCCGGGTCCACCATGATCCCATCAGGATTCACCACATGACCCAAGAACTGAACTTCACGCGCAACCAAAATGCACACTTGGAGAATTTTGTATACAACTTCTCCCTCCTCAACGTCTCCAGAACCTCTCGAATGTGACCGGCATGCTCAATCTCACTCTTCGAATAAATCAGGATATCATCGATAAACACAATCACTTATTTATCCAACATAGGCCAACACACACACGTTCATCAGATCCATAAAAGTAGCTGGCGCATTGGTCAAACCAAAAGACATGACAAGAAACTTGTAGTGACCATAGCGCGTGCGAAAAGCTATTTTAGGGATGTCCTGCTCCTTCACCTTCAACTGATGGTAACCAGATCGAAGATCTATTCTTGAGAACCAACTGGCACCTTGAAGTTGATCAAACAAATCGTCTATCTTCGGTAAGGGGTAGTGGTTCTTCACTGTCAACTTATTCAGCTCATAGTAGTCAATACACATCCTCATACTATCGTCATTCTTCTTTACAAACAGGACCGGAGCACCCCAAGGAGAGATACTCGGTCTAACGAACCACTTATCAAGCAGCTCTTGCAACTACTCCAGCAACTCTTTCATCTCCGTCGGAGCCAATCGATACGGTGCTCTGGCAACAGGTTGGGCACCCGGTATCAAGTCAATCTGGAACTCAATTTCTCTGTCAGGTGGCACTCTTGATAAGTCTTCTGGGAACACGTCTGGAAAATCACACACAACGGTACATCGGCTAGTTGTGGTGTTGGCGTATCAACATCCTTTACATAGGCCAAGTAGGCACTACATCCACGCCTCATACACTATCCCGCCACCGCCACCGAAATACTTTCGGAATTGTTATGACCCGATCACCATAAACCGTCACCGAACTCCCGTCAAGCGTAATAGCTGAATCATCTTCTTGAGACACACAATGTTCGCCTCGTAGTGCGCTAACCAATCTATCCCAAGAACCAAATCGAAACCACCTAAGGTCATCACAAACGGTCTAACAGAAAACTTATGACCCTCGAGTTCCACGTCATAGTTCTCTATCATTTCAGAAATCCTGGTAGACTTACCTATGGCAGTTTCTACATCAAAGGGCGCATCAACACGTCTACTACTAACAGGTAGCTTAGCACAGAAGGCAGCAGAAATAAAACTTTTACCGGCACCCGAATCAAATAACACAGAAGCTAAAGTTTGGTTCACTAGAAACGCACGGACACGACATCAGGGTCCGTCCTAGCTTCCTCCTGTGTCATTGTGAATGCCCTGGCGCTCGCCCTCGGACCTTCACTCCCGGCTTCTTCGCCCCGGAACCCTCGGCCCTTGGTTTCTTGCAATCCCTACTCATGTGACTCTCTTCACCACAGTTAAAGCATCGGAGCGCACATCAGTCCTTGGCTATATGCCCCGGCTTCCCATATTTGAAGCACACATTCGATCCCAGCCTACAATTCCCGTTGTATTCCCTCCCACACCTACCACACATCTTTATATCAGCACCCGATGTGACCAAACGGCGGTCATCCACCCGTGCCTTCTTGTTACACGTCAAGGCATCACCCCGACCAAACCTCTTCCCTGCCAATTTCAATCACCACCGCTCTTCTTTCCACCTTCAGTCACCACCATCATCCTCTCATCATACAGTCTCCCTGCCAAATCCACCACCGACCTAAACGTACTCGGCCGAGCAACGATCATATGCCTGCGAATATCCGCTGGCAAACCCTGCACGTATCTTTTAATCTTTTATGACAAAGGTGTCACCCGATCCGGCACAGACGTGCCATCTCGTTGAACTTTGTGGTGTACAGTTGGTGTGTCATCATTCCCGCCTCCAGCTTTAGGAACTCTCTCTCCACCTTATCCATCTCCCGGTAAGGACAGAACTTCTCAATCACCAACTTCTTCAGTTCAGGCAATCTCATTCTCCCAATGGCTCTGCTACCCTCAGCTTGGACAATGTTGTCCCACCAGCACAGCGCCGAATCCACAAAAGAGTGGGTAGCGAACTTCACCTTTTGATCTTCACGACACTCACTGATATCAAGAACAACCTCCATTTCCCTCACCCACCGGTGAGCAGCAGCAGCAGTGCCATTTCCATCAAAAGTTGGGAGCTTGCATCTCATAAACGCCCTGTAGTTACAGTCTCGTTCCGTCTCCTACACAGGCTCTTCTTCTTCCTCCTCTTCTTCATCATCCAAGAGAACCGTTTCAGGCTCTAGTTGCTCTCGTCCTCCTTAGGACTTCTTCCTCTCCTTTCTTTCCCCTTCTCGTACAGCTTGATCACTTCGGTCACCACAGACGGTAGGATCGTCTGCATGACCTGATGAACTTCTTCCACCACAGCCTCCTTTACTGAGGTTCTCATATTGGTGCTCTCGTCGCCACCCTCCGGATGAGGGGTCTTTGGTTCTTCATGAACCACCTTCTCAACTCTGGGTCTCCCTCTCTTGGGCGGCGGTTCAGCACCGTGACCTCCACCTCGTGAAGCTTTCGAAGATCTACCACCGGCCATTCACATGCACACTGAAAGATTCAAACACTAACACGGTCATTCAAGTGAACAGCTCAGTTTATGTCAACTATAGTAAGTTCCTAATTACAATGGCCAGTTGTGATTAGCCACTTACTTTACTCTTCATACCCCAAGCATTACCTGTCCTGACTACATCAGTATTTAAATCTACATACATCACATAACCACATACCATGCACACATAAAACCGGTTAACTTTACGAAAATACCCGATGGCACACAGCTACTCAGATTGGCATCCCATTCCCTTTCCGTCCCATTCTCAGTTTAAGTTAAGGTTTATTTTGAAAATTTACCCTTTTCACTTAAACTTTGGCTCTGATACCAACTTGTAAGGCCCCATTCCCAGGACACTTACAGTTGGATTCTCATCGCACATAAAACATATGTTTACATTCGTATTTCATAATTATCGCAGTGGAACATTTAAAATAATCTTTCATTCCCATGTAAATGCTTTTGCAAGTTAAGACAACATTATTACAAAATGTAGTTTGTTCACATTACAATGCAAAAATATTAATCAAAAGAATTCCATCCCAAAAGAACCGAGTAGCCGCCCGTGCCATCCGCAGCAATCATTACCTGCCAACTAGAAACACATAAAAGTCAGCGTTGCTGAGTGACTTCTAGTTTTATAATAAAACATACTTTTCTATCGTTAAAACCATTCTTTACTTTCTTTCAAATCATACAGCGCTTTACATTCATTCGTGACCATGCATATACATACACATTGATAATATAATTATTATCTTCCATTACATTCGTTAACTTTCATTTATTCTATACGTTTGTTCTCCCGAGTCTGTTGCGACAACAAGGTCGCTCACCTCATTAGCAATCCCAACGATTACACGCTATCCAAGTCTGTTGCAACCATAGGGTTGCTCACCTCATAGCCAATCTCAACGATAGCATGCTATCTGAGTCTCTTGCAACAACGGGATTGCTCACCTCATGGAAACTTCACAATAGCATGCTATCCGAGTCTGTTGCAACCATAGGGTTGCTCACCTTATAGGCAATCTCAACGATTGCACACTATCCAAGTCTGTTGCAACAACAGGGTTGCTCACCTCATATATGTGCTTGCAAGCCTTTCCTTCGCTCATTTATCATTCAATAATGCATGCATTCTTACTTCATGTTCCACTTTCGTTATCTTTCACTTTACATTACATAATACTTCATTCATTCATTAACATGACACGTAAAGCCACAAGAAAGATAAACATACATCATAATAAGGAACATATCATACACAGTCATCATCATCATACAGGGCAACATCATACATGCATAACATGCATATACATGCAACATCATCATCATACCTAACATGCACTCTAAGGCCTCAATCGTCATCTTACATGCTCTTACGGGAACCTTTACGTCAAAACTTACATCTGCACTTTTCCCCCAAAGTCTGAAGCCAAACTACACTTTCCTCGGGTGCAACAGCCCTATTCAGGCGTATGGACACCCTTCAGTCGCATGGCCTCCATCGACTAAACATCATGCGAATGAACCAATGCAGATGAACACTCATGCAAATGAAAACCCAATCGTGCGAATGGACTAATGCGGATGGACCTCATGCGAATGGGACTAATGCGGATGAGCACTTATGCGACTGGACCTTCAATCGCATGACCTCCATGCAACTGGCCTTTCAATCGTGAGAATGGACCTCAATGATGCGAATGGACCCCAATCGCACCCTATTCGGCCGTATGGCCTCCATTCGGTCTCTAGTCGGTCGCCTAGCCCTAGCTGATGCAGAATGTAGTTCCAGCCGAACGCAAACTGCCCTTTTTGACTTTCAAACTCATCTAAACCCATTCTAAGCCCAAATCGATCATCCTAAACCTTAGGGATGCATACCACAACACCATTCAAGCACACAAGCCCAGAAACAACCTCCAAACGCATCACACGCAACACACCCAAAGGGGTCAAACACACATACATACAAAAATGGGTTTTCTATGCTTTCCAGCCCTAAAATCATTTGAAAACAAGTAAAATTAGGGTCTTAGAACTCACACAAACGACATCGAGAAGTAGAGCTTCGGTTTGACTCGCTTCTCGACGATTTCGGCTCACTCGAACCAACCTGAACCAACTTTTTCTCTCTTTTTCTCTTCTTTCTCTCTTCTCCTCTTTCTTTTGGCTGAAATATTGGTATGGGGAGAGGGTAAGGGCTTCCCTCTCCCTTTATATACCCCCACTCACCGTCTTTCTTTCGTTGGCCAGTTTGGTCCCTCGACTTAGGACTTTATTTCTTTTCTTCTTTCGTCGGCTTCAAAATAAATAAATAACTGGGTGTTACAGGATGATAGGGTTACAAGGTAAAGGATGAATGGAGGTGGGGAAAGTTATCACATTGAGATAGTAGGGTTGGCAAGATTTAGAGTGACCAGTCATACTTCGAGTGGTCATAATGCGGGAAGGGGAGGGGTGGGAGAGGGGTGGTTGTAACATCTGGCATTTTTCCAAGTTAAAACCCAAACCCGGACCCGTTTTGAGCTTCATTATTAATTTACTTAATAAATGGATCAAATACATTATAAGGCCCCGTTCCCGGAGACCTCACAGTTGGTCAACCACAGCATTTAATACATTATATATTATAAATATACAAACTCAAGTAGCGGAATTATTATAGAAAAAGCCATTCATTTCTTTTCAAAACACTATTGTTGTGCAATACACTATTGTTTGACTGATTACAAAAGAATCGTTTAATTGTATTACAAAACAACAACAATAAGAAATACGAATGGATGTCAGTCTTTCCTTGCCGAGTAGCTTCACCCTCATGCCATCCTCAACAATAATTACCTTCCAACTAAAAATGTATAAAAGTCAGAGTTGCTGAGTGAGTTCTAGTTTTAAAAGTAATAAAATACTTTTTGTATGTTGTATATGAAAATACTAATTCTGTGAAATACAACTCTTTACTTTGTATGCGAGCACGCATTAACTATATGAACATATACTGTTTGTTCTCTTTGTTGTATGTCTTGTTTACTATGTGTTCTGTTATCTTTATCTTTCACTATCTGTATGGACCAATGAGCAATACCCTAAACTGTATGCACAGTGAAAACTGGTGATGGGCCATCTATATCCCTCAAGAGGGTTTTGTTTACTGTATACAAGGCCGACCCAATCACGTAGGGTACGCTACAGAGGTCCTGCCAATCTCAATGACTAGCCCTGTGTGCATAATAGGGTAGCTAACCCTCAGCACAGTTGAGCTAACGACAACACGGTCGTGTACCTCCTATAAGCTTGCAAGACTTGTTAACATTTTATTAATGTTTCTCTTCTCTTCTTTATTCCTCTTTCTCTTTATTATTACAATATACTTTACGTTACGATAATAAACATACCACGTAAAGTCACACACTATAAGTAATAATAATAATAGCAATAATAATAAGGAACAATCATAAGGCAATCATAATCATGCATGAAACCCATCATTAATAAGCCCTAGTCAAACCTCGGTCAAAACCCTAAGAGCACAAACTCCCAAGAATTCTGTAATAAATTCTAAGTGTTGGGCGCTTAGACACTATTTTGGCGCATGAGCCCTGTTTGGGTGTTTCATTACTATGCAGGCACATCAGTCAACACTTAACTGCTTTAACTCTTAGGCGCATGAACAATTCAGGCACATGGACACTATTCGGGGGTATGAACACTTAGGCACATGGGTCATTCGGACGCATGGACACTTAGGTGCAGGGCCTACACTTAGTCGTCCGACTAATATTTCTAGGCGCATGGACTACTATTCAGGCGCATGAGATACACTTATCATTTCTAAGGCAAATTTCAGGCGCATGGGTTACACTTAAATTCTTCTAAGGCATTCCTAGGCGCATGAGCCTTATCTAGCCTTATCTAAACATGAACAACCTATAAGCATCCAAGAATCATCATCCAACATGCATAATACATATGGGTATACATACATAAACATTGTAAAATAAACTTAATACATTTTCAGCCCCAAAGAGAGTTTAAAACAAGTAAAAACCGGGGTCTAGAACTCACCAGGTGCAACTTGGGTGTTTCTTCCTTCTAACCCGCTTGCAAATGAGTTCAAACACCTTGAATTCAATCTCTTCTTTTTCTTCTTCTTCAACCGAGAGTGTTTCTCTGCTCTTTCTCTCTAAGCCGAAGGAAAGTAGAGATGTGAAGTGATGGTGGGTGGCCATGCCCACCTTTACACCAACTTTGTACTTTTGTTCCTTTTTACACTTTTAACCCTCCACTTGGGCTTTATTGCTTTTCTTTCTTTTATTCTTCATTTCTTGTCTTTGTATTCAAAATAACCAGGTGTTACATATATTAAATGTGTAATTTATTTTATTCGAGCTATCCATTTATTAATAATCTAAAACAACTAGTAATAAATTATGGAATTATAAATAATTCCTTTCATAAAGTTATATAGATTAATAATCATTTTACAATAATAACTAAATGGAAAACACTTATTAAAATTTATAAAGTTATAAAGTGAATTTTAGTAAATCTACAAAATTTTATTAGTAATTATGAAGTTTAATCAAATTATAAAGTTACAAGTTTTATAAGAGTTTAAAAAAATTAATAATTAATTAACTTGATTTATTATTTAAATTAGTGTTACAAGCCAAGAGTTTAATTGTAAATTATAGAAACTTAATATAAAAGTTCTACATGAAATAATAAACACCCTAAACATCATCGACCAAAGGTGTAACTTCAATTTAAATCAACCCAAACCCCCACCTCGGACCCGTCGCCGGCCACCAACTCTGGCCACGCCTCCGACGACCACTAAACCTCAACAAAACATCAAATTAAATGCAATAAACCGTTTTAACCCTTCGCGACCGTGATTCGAATGTGCTACCATGTTTTAATTCGATTTTAAGTGATATTAAGAACATTCAAACTAGAAACTAAACATCACATTCAACTTTCGAGCGGTTATGCCTCAGTCACTAACACATTTAACCGAATTAATTGAACAAAAACTCTCATGGGATGATTAAGAATTCAGGCATATCAACCATTGTAGTTAACATCGTGAAACTGTAATCTATTATACTCAAAGCACTCGAAACCAACTCATAACTCGAACACCACTCTCCGGACCTCAAGACCTGAAATTGATAGAGGGCTTTTACTCACCAAGATCCTTGGAAGCGTTTGCAACACGTATTTGATTATTGTTAGCGTTTGCAACTTGAAACCAGCCTTAACGTAGCCGCAACATTCTTCGATTGTTCAAACATCAATCTATTATCAATTCGGGTAATTAAACCTACTTACATGCTCTATTTCATCTATGGAATGAAAGCCCTCACCTAAATTCTATTAACAATATCGATTTGGTGTTTAATTTGGATTCGATTGAATCTAGGGTTTTAAGGATTTGGGGAAATGTTTTAACTTGGGTTTATAATAATTTGGAAACCAATATAAACCGTGGCTGAGACCTTGGTTTACAGGTTCCTTGCACACATTCCATCCTAGAGGTCCCGGGTTCGAACCCGACGACCTCCATTATTTTTTTCAAGGTATATGCAGTTTTAAAAATATATAAAAATTTTCTAAAAATTATATTATACACTTTTTTTATTTTTAAAACCATTTAATCATTTTTTTGTAGTTATTTATAAAGGAATATCCTTATTTTTTTATTCATTTAATATTTTTAAAGCTAATGATATAGTTAGTGAATTTTGTAAAATTTAGTCTTTAAATACTAGTTTAATTTATACAAACTATTATTTCAAACATTGCCTTTAAATTATTGTTTAAATCGTGTTTATTTTATTTAGTTATAACATTTATTTAAACTTTATAAATATTACAAAATTATTATAAATGTTATTCTTATATCTTATCTTTATATAAATATAAATAAGATCGTTCCAAAGGAAATATAATTGATTTTCATTTGTTAAATATAATTGACAAAACCCCAAACATCAAATTGAACTCTAGTCCACGATAATTCGTTAAACTTATTATTAAACTTTAACCTTGTGAATATATATATTTAGGTGCCTTGTGATGATTCATCTTGAAACGGGGTTAATTATTCTTATTAATCTTCATTACATATTTATTTGACATGTGAGTTCTCCATGCCCCTTTTTACTTTATTTTCACACCTTTTGGGGTGAAACATGTTAACTTTATCAACTTACACTTGTAAACATCTTGATACTTGTAAATGCACATGCAATTCATCTTTACCTTTTTGTCATGGTTATTTGTGTTATTATAAGTCTTATATGAGATACATATTTGTTTACAATCATTAGCTATTACTAGCCTAGCAATGTCTTAGATCTTTGGTTCTAACAAGCCTATTTGGTGCTAAAACCGATGTATTGTCGGTTCCTGATGACGTATGACTTGTTCATCATGGGAACCAAGTACACTTAGCCAATCTTATAAACTTGTAATCAAGTCGTGGTTTTGTTGTAACTATATGTGTTCTATAAACTTGCTAACTCATAACTATTGACATGAATTGCTACTTGTAAATCTTTTATACATATGTATGTTCAACCCATGGAAACTCACCAACTTTCAAAGTTGACCCTTTATTTTTAACATTTTTCAGGTTTGATACTTGAGGACCTCTTCATGCTCATATAGGACTCGAACTTAGTTTAATTGAAAATATTATATTGTTGTTTATACCTTGTTTGTAATGTAATGATTTAATTGTCTTGTATTGTTTAATAAAAATGATATTTAATATTATTTCAATTTATTAGTTCCATGTGCTATGAACAATCGTTTCACATTCGTTCGCCCCGATGATTCCGTTGTCGGTCGGGGTGTGACAGAATGGTATCAGAGCCATGGTTATAGGAAATTGGGTTATTAGAAATGGAATGACCTAGACTATAACTAAGTACCCTTACACATGAGTCCTCTCATGTATTTTATATGCTTAGATAGAATTTTATGTGCCTTATATGTTATATTTGATTATTTGATTATATGTCTTATGTGATTCTTCTTATACTTTGATTCTTATCAATGCACACACAATATTAAATCATATTCTAAGGCATTATAAGCCTAAATCAAATGGTTCTCAAAATAAGCTTTGAATCTTTATTCGTGGTTTTCAAGTCTCGTAAAAGTCTATGTCCTATAACTTGAAACATGTAATGCTGGAAGAGTGGATGCCTGTATCTCGAGGTGTCCTGTCTAGATAAGGTATTCATATAAATCCAAATAAACCAATGGATCCATTTACCTTACCTGGGAACCCTTGGGGTGAGTGTCCGCTTATAGGTACGCATGTATTCATTAAGGTTGTAGTTGACCTAATACTTTGATAAGTCAATGTAATGTTTTGGCTTGTAAACCGAACGTTACACTCGAATCATCTTGTTATTTTGAATTGTTTCATCATTGATTTGTATCCCTAAAACTTAAAACTCATTATCCCATTTTTCTTAATGACCCTTAAAAATCTTTCTAAACACCTTCCCCTCAAAATTACACTTATCTTGAAAACCTATTACAATGATTCTCTCATTCTAAATTGAATCCTTAATCATAAAAAACACGATTCTCATATCAACTTTAAGCCAATAAAACTTTGAAATCTCAAAGACATAAGTAAACAAGAATCGATCATCTAAAAAACCCCGTAAAAGTTATTTGCTTGAGAAGCACCTACAAATTACATCTCATCCAAAAGTGTCTTAAAAATATTTCTTCTGTTTGTTAAGTCGAGTCTCGTATCAAACTAATACCTGTTGTTTCTCATGACAAAACCATCTTAATCGTCTTGAACTATCTAAAATACAAAAGTTTATTAACTAAAATTCTAAGTTAATGATCTTGCTCACTTTGTCAAGAAATACCTGAAATTATGAATTATGAAATTAAACAAATGTTAGCGAAGCAAAATGTAACACCGGTTATTTTAAAAAGACAAGAAATGAAGAACAAAAGCAAGAAAAGCAATAAAGTCCAAGTGGAGGGACTAAAAGTGTCCAAAAGGACAAATCTTTGAAAAGTTGGTGTAAAGGTGGGCATGGCCGCCCACCCTCACTTCACATCACCATTTTCTTTCGGTTTTAGAGAGAGAGAGAGAGCAGAGGAACTCTCGGCTGAAGAAAAAAAGAAGAAGAGAAGTCGAATTCAAGGTAAGAATTCGTGGTTTTTAAGTGTTTATGACGGGTTTTATCCTGGTTACATGCTTACATGCTTATGTGCTTGTGTGTGTGTCCGTGTGTGTGTGTGTTTTTAGGTGTTTGAACTCATTTGCAAAAGGGTTTGAAGGAAGAAACACCCAAGTTGCACCAGGTGAGTTCTAGACCCCAGTTTTTACTTGATTTAAACTATCTTTGAGGCTGAAAATGTATTAAAACGATTTTCAAAGTTTATGTATGTTTACCCGTATGTATTCTCCATGTTGGATGTTAATTCTTGAATGCTTATAGGTTGTTCATGTTTAGAATAGCCATATTAAGCTTAGAACATATGGGTTTGATGATTGGGTTTAAAAACATACTAGAAACATGTTATTCAGAAGGTTCATGCGCCTAGATAAGGCTCATGTGCCTGAAAATGCCTCAGAAGGATTTAAGTGTAATCCATGCGCCTAAACAGTAGCCCATGCGCCTAAGATTACCTTAGAAATGTTCAAGTATAGCCCATACGCCTGAACAGTGGTCCATGCGCTTAGAAATATTAGTCAGACGACTAAGTATAGGCCATGCGCCCCAATAGTGCCCATGCGCCCAAGAGGCCCATGCGCCCAAGAGGCCCATGCGCCTAAGTGTCCATGCGTCTGAATAACCCATGCGCCTAAGTGTTCATACGCCCGAATAGTGCCCATGCGCCTGAATAGTTCATGCGCCTAAGTGATAAAATGATTAAGTGTTGGCTGATGCGCCTACATAGTAATGAAGCGCCCAAACACGGCTCATGCGCCCAAATAGTGTCAAAGCGCCCAGACACTTAGAATTTATTAGAGAATTTTTGGGAGTCTGTGTTGTTAGGATTTTGACCGAGGTTGACTAGGCCTCATTTATGATGACGTTCCATGCATGATTATGATTGTTCCTTATTATTATTATTGCTATTATTATTATTACTTATAGTACGTGACTTTACGTGGTATGTTTATTATTGTAACGTAAAGTATTTTGTAATAATAAAGAGAAAGAGCAATAAAGAAAAGAAGAGGAACATTAATAAAATGTTAGCAAGTCTTGCAAGCTTACAGGAGGTACACGACCATGTTGTCGTTAGCTCAACTGTGTTGCGGGTTAGCTACCCTATTATGCACACAGGGCCAATCAATTAAGATTGGCAGGACATTTGCAGTGTGTCCTGGGTGATTGGGTTGGCCTTGTATACAGTACACAGTTGACCCTTTCGAGGGATATAGTTTACCCTTTCGAGGGATATAGATGGCCCATCACCCGTTTTCCATTGCGCATACAGTTGGGGCATTGCTCATTGGTCCATACAGAAAGTGAAAGATAAAGATAAAAGTTTATAGAACAGACAAGACATACAGTAAAGAGAATGAACAGTATCTGTTCATATAGTTAATGCGTGCTCGCATATACAGTACAGAATTGTATTTTACAGAAAAAAGTATTTTCATATACAACATACATAAAGTATTTTATTACTTTTAAAACTAGAACTCACTCAGCAACACTGACTTTTATACATTTTCAGTTGGCAGGTAATTATTGCTGAGGATGGCACGAGAGTGAAGCTACTCGGCAGGGAAAGACTGACATCCATTCGTATTCTATGTTGTTGTTGTTTTTTAATGCAGTAAAACAATTCTTTTGTAAACAGTAAATGATGATGTATTGCTTAACAATAGTGTTGTAAATGAAATGAATGGTTTTTGATAAATTATTTCCGCAGCTTAAGTTTGTATAATTCTAATGTTTAATGTTTTAACTATTGTGATTGACCAACTGTGAGGTTTTCGGGAACAGGGCCTTACAAGTTGGTATCAGAGCCAAAGTTTAAGATAATTGGGTTAAATAAACTTTTAAGACCTAAACCTAAACTGAAAATGGGACAAATGGAGGGATGTTAGCCCGAGTAGCTACGTGCCATCAGGTATGTCTTTTCTTAATGTTAACCGGTATTATGTGTGCATGTTATGTGACTTATGTGCTCTTAGTTGATTTAGATACTGATTAAGTCAGGATAGGAGATGCTTGGGGTATGAAGAGTAAAGTAAGTGGCTAATCACAACTGACCACTGTAATTAGGGACTTACTATACTTGACATAAACTGAGTGTTACCTTGAATGACCGCGTTAGTGTTTGAATCTTATAGTGTGCTTTTAGAGGGTGGCTGGCAATAGATCTTCGAAAGCCTCTCGTGGTGGAGGTCACGATGTTGCTCCGCGACCCAAGAGAGGGAGACCCAGAGTTGAGAAAGTGGTTCACGAAGAACCAGAGACCCCTCATCCGGAGGGTGGCGACGAGAGCGCCAATCTGAGAGCCTCAGTAAAGGAGGCTGTGGTGGAAGAGGTTCATCAGGTCATGTAGACGATTCTACAGTCTGTGGTGACTGAAGTAATCAAGGTAGTAAGGGAAGGGGAAAGAAACAGGTCTTCGGGAGGACGGGAACAACTAGATCCAGAAACGGTTCTCTCTGATGATGAGGAGGAGGAAGAAGAAGAGCCTACACCGGAGGCGACTCAAGGTTGTAACTATGGGGCGTTTATGAGATGCAAGCCCCCTATTTTCGATGGAAATGGAACTGCTGCAGCTGCTCACGGTGGGTGAGGGAAATGGAGGTTGTCCTCGATATCAGTGAGTGCCGTGAAGATCAGAAGGTGAAGTTCGCTACCCACTCTTTTGTGGACTCGGATTTGTGTTGGTGGGACAACATTGTCCAAGCCGAGGGTAGCAGGGCCATTGGCAGAATGAGATGGCCTGAACTGAAGAAGTTAGTGATTGAGGAATTCTGTCCTCACAGAGAGATGGACAAGGTAGAAAGAGATTTCTTGCAGCTGGAGGCGGGAACGATGACACACCAGCAGTACACCACTAAATTAATGAAATGGCATGGCTGGTGCCCGATCAAGTGACACCACTGTCACGAAAGATTAAAAGATACATCCAGGGGCTGCTGGCGGATATCCGTAGGCATATGATCGCCACTCGACCGAGCACTTTTAGGTCGGCGGTTGATTTGACTGGTAGATTATATGATAAGCGTGAGGTGGTGGTGGCTGAGTTGAAGAAGACGAGTGGGGATGGAAGGAACAGGAATGGGAAGAGATTTTGGACGTGGTGGTTTTACTTCAAGCAACAAGAAGGTGAAGGTGAACGACCGTGGAGTGTCGTCAAGATCAGGGCTAAGGAGGTGTGACAAATATGGAAGGGAGCATACTGGTGAGTGCAGGATGGGGATGAACGTATGCTTCAGGTGTGGCTAGCCTGGCCACATCGCTAGAGACTGTAAGAAGCGAGGGCGGAGAGCTCTGGAGCAGAGAAGAAGCCGGAGGAAGGAGGGCAGAGGGCAAGCACTAGAGCTTACACTATGACCCGGGAGGAAGCCAGAGTTGATCCCAATGTTGTGTGAGGTATGTTTCTAGTAAACCAAACTTGTGCCTCTGTATTGTTTGATTCGGTGCTAGCAGGAGTTTTATTTCCACTAATTTCTGTGCTAAGTTGCCTGTTAGTAGTAGAAAGGTCGGTACACCATTCAATGTAGAAACTGCTATTGGTAAGTCCACTAGAATTACTGATGTGATAGAGGACTATGCCATAGAACTAGAAGGTCATAGGTTTGCTGCTAGGTTACACGTGATACCCCTAGGTGGATTTGATGTAGTACTATGGATGGACTGGTTAGCAACCTACGAAGCAAACATCGTGTGTCGCAAGAAGATGATTCGATTAGTTGCGTCCGATGGGAGTTTGGTTACGATTTATGGAGACCATGTTACTATGATCCCGAAGATGATTTCGATGGCGGTGGCGGGGAAGTGCATAAGACATGGATGTAGTGCCTACTTGGCCTACGTAAAAGATATGGATGCGTCGGTACCATAATTATCCGATTACCAGCGGTGTGCGACTTTCCAGACGTATTCCCGGAAGACTTACCCGGTGTGCCACCGGATCGTGAGACTGAGTTCCAAATTGATTTGATACCCGGTGCTCAACCCGTTGCCAAGGCACCATATCGGTTAGCTCCGACAGAAATGAAAGAACTAATGGAGCAGTTGCAAGAGCTACTCGATAAGGGGTTCATTAGACCGAGTATCTCTCCCTGGGGTGCTCCGGTCTTGTTTGTGAACAAGAAAGACGGTAGTATGAGGATGTGCATCGACTACCGTGAGCTGAACAAGCTGACAGTGAAGAACCGATACCCCTTACCGAGGATTGATGATTGTTTGATCAGCTCCAAGGTGCCAGTTGGTTTTCAAGGATAGATCTTCGATTGGTTACCATCAGCTGAAGGTGAAGGAGCAGGATATCCCTAAGACAGCTTTTTGCACGCGCTACAGTCACTACGAATTCCTTGTTATGTCATTTGGTCTGACCAATGCGCCAGCTGCTTTTATGGACTTGATGAATAGAGTGTGTGGGCTGATGTTGGATAGATCAGTGATTGTGTTCATTGATGATATCGTGGTCTACTCGAAGAGCAAAGAAGAGCATGCTGGACATATTTGGGAGGTGTTAGAGACCTTAAGAAGGGGAAGTTGTATGCCAAATTCTCCAAGTGCGCGTTCTGGTTGCATGAAGTTCAATTCTTAGGTCACGTGGTAAGTCCGAGGGGATTATGGTAGACCCTGCTAAGGTGTAGGCTGTAATGCAATGGAAATCTCCAATGACGCCATCAGAGATTCGTAGTTTCTTGAGGTTAGTGGGATATTATCGAAGGTTCATTCAGGACTTCTCCAAGATAGCCTCCCCGTTGACTAAGCTGGCCCGTAAGGATGTAAAGTTCGTGTGGGGTGAAGAGCAAGAAAGGGCTTTTGAGGAGTTGAAGACCCGACTGACCCAAGCCCCTGTCTTGTCATTACCCGAAGGAAGCAAGGATTTGGTGGTATATTCAGATGCTTCTTACTCGGGGTTGGGTTGTGTGTTGATGCAGAGAGGGAATGTTATAGCCTATGCATCCCGACAACTAAAAGTGCATGAGGTTATCTATCCTACTCATGATCTGGAATTAGCCGCGGTGGTCTTTGCACTAAAGATTTGGAGGCACTATCTGTACGGGACGAAGTGCACTATTTTCACTGACCACAAGAGCTTGAAGTACTTCTTCGAGCATAAGGATCTGAACATGAGGTAGAGACGATGGTTGGAGCTTATAAAGGATTATGATTGCGAGATCCATTACCATCCGCGCAAAGCCAACGTGGTGGCTGATGTTCTTAGCCGAAAGGAGAGGCCCGAGCCAATCCAGGTGAAAGCATATCAACTGATCATGACCTCTGATGTAATGAAGCAAGTCAAGGAGTTTCAAGATGAGGCATTAAAAGAAGATCATCTAAACTCTGAAAGAATGAGAGGTCTAGTTAAGAAATTGGGTGAAAACACACTCGGTGTTAAAACCCGATTTGGACGAGTGTGGATTCCTCGTTTCGGGGATCTACGTGTGAGGATTTTGGATGAAGCTCACAAGACTCAATACTCCATTAATCCTGGTGCCACAAAGACGTATCAAGATATGAAGAAGATTATCGGTGGCGGGTATGAAGCGTGATGTGGTGGAGTATGTGAGTGAGTGCCTTACTTGTTTGCAAGTGAATGCCGAACATCAGAAGCCGTATGGGAAGATCCAACCTTTTGATATATTGGAATGGAAGTGGGAGCACATCACCATGGATTTCATTACGAAGCTGCCACGTACTCCGAAATGGTACGATGCCATATGGGTGATTGTTGACTGTTTGATGAAGAGTGCCCACTTCCTACCGATACGCGAGACATATTCATCTGAGAGGTTGGCTAACCTGTTCATCAAGGAGATTGTAACTCGTCATGGTATGCCAGTGTCCATTGTCTTTGATGGTGACACCCGGTTTACATCTAAATTCTGGAAGAAATTCCACGATGTCATGGGGACGAGGTTACATATTAGCATGACTTATCATCCCCAAACTTATGGTCAGTTAGAAAGGACCATTCAGACACCGGAAAACATGCTTCGGGCATGTGTGATTGATTTTGGGGGAAGTTGGGATGACTACGTACCGTTAGCTGAATTCTCGTACAACAATAGCTATCATACCAGCATTGGCATGCCACCATACGAGATGCTATACGGTAGGAGATGCAGAACACCCGTTTTTTGGGGTGATATTGGTCTGAATGAATTGGGGAGCGTCGAGGTCATTGAGGCTACGACTGAGAAGCTTGAGAAGATTAAAGTCTTCATGAAGGCAGCTAAAGATAGGCAGAAGTCGTATGCCGATAGACAACGCAGGCCGATCGAGTTCCAGGTGGGTGACCGGGTTATGTTGAAGGTCTCACCTTGTAAGGGTATTATCCGATTCAGGAAGTGGGGCAAGTTGAGCCCAAGATATATAGGCCCTTTCCGAATCATTGATCGAGTAGGAGAGGTGGCCTATAGGTTGGAGTTACCAGATGAGTTAAGTGGGATTCACCCGACATTCCATGTATCTCATTTGAGGAAGTGTTTAGCTGATGAAGACATGATTATTCCACTAGAGGATATCAAAGTAGACAAAAGGCTCAATTGTAACACCCGGTTATTTTAAAGTCAAGGAAGGAATGAATAAAATAAAAGAAAAGAAGGGAAAAGAAATAAAACCCAAGTCTAGGGGTAAAAAGTGTCCAAAAGGACAAAATATTTGAAAAGTGGGTGTAAAAGGTGGTATGGCCACCCATATGTCACATACACCACTGATTTTCGGGTTTTAGAGAGAGAGAGTAGCTGGGAGCAGTAAATTCTTAGCTTTGAAGTAAGAACTTGAAGGAATTCGAATTCAAGGTAAGAATTCATGATTTGATGATGTTCTTGACTGGTCATATCCTCGGGTTTATGCTTATGTGTGTTTGTATGTGTTCGGGTATGTTTTTAGTGGGTCTCTAGGATGTTGAATTCAATTTGCAAACGAGTTTGGAAGAAGCCATACTCAAGAGCTGCAAACGTGAGTTCTAGGACCCCTCTTTTATTGGTTTTTAACTGATTTTGGGGCTGGAAATGTATGAATGTATGTTTTTATTAAACTGGGTTTCGGACCCGTATGCTTGAATGTATGTATGATGATGTTATGATGCGATGTGTGACTATGTTCATGCTTGATGATGTATGATTATGTTTCTAAGGCTTAGAGGGTAAGATTTAAGCTTAGAACATGATGAATGGTGCATGGAAATCGAATATGATGTGTTAGGCTCACATGTTAAGTTTTTAAATCTGCCTAAGTGTTTGGAAGTCAATGCGGATGGGAAGGGGTTAATGCGAATGAACATTAACTAAGTGCATGAAATGCGGATGAGCATTTGACTGAGTCTGGGAAATGCGGGTGAAGTCGATGCGGATGAACATTGACTAAGTGCATGAAATGCGGATGAGCATTTGACTAAGTCTGGGAAATGTGGATGAAGTATGTCAATGCGGATGAGCATTTGACTAAGTCTGGGAAATGTGGATGAAGTATGTCAATGCGGATGAGCATTGACTAAGTCTGGGAAATGCGGATGAAGTATGTCAATGTGGATGAGCATTTGACTAAGTACATGAAATGCGGATGAGTAAGTCAAACACGGATCACAAATGCGGATGAGCAAGTCAGATGCGGATGACAAATGCGGATGAAGTATGTAAATGCGGATGAGCATTTGACTAAGTCTAGGAAATATGGATGAAGTATGTCAATGCGGATGAGCATTTGACTAAGTCTGGGAAATATGGATGAAGTATGTCAATGCGGATGAGCATTTGACTAAGTACATGAAATGCGGATAAGCAAGTCAGATGTGGATGACAAATGCGGATGGAGTATGTCAATGCGGATGAGCATTTGACTAAGTATATGAAATGCGGATGAGTAAGTCAAATGTAGATGACAAATGCGGATGAAGTAAGACCAATGCAGATGAACTATAGCAAATGCGGATGAACTATAGGAAATGCGGATGAACTATATGAAATGCGGATGAACACTTAGAATAATTCGGACTTTTTGGGAAAAAGAGGTAATGTAGGCTTTGACCTAGGAGATACCCGGGGCCTATGAAAGTTGACTTTTGAGGTCATAGATGGTATGTTGGGCATGTAATGATATATGCTTTATGCTTATGCATGATGATGATGATGATGATGATGATGTTGCATGGTTATACATGATGTATGTTATGTATGTATGATGCCCTGCATGATGATGTATGTTTATCTTTCCCGTGGCTTTACGTGTTATGTTAATGAATGAACCGAAGGTATTATGTAACGTAAAGTGAAAGATAATGAAAGAGGAACATGAAGTAAGAATGCATGCATTAACAAGTAATGAAAGTAGTGATAGTCTTGTAAGCATGGCATGCATATTGGGGTCTTTCCTTGTGATTGACCATTTGCATAGAACTATTGATGCATACCTTAGGTATTGTGACCACGAGGTGCGATACACCGTTATAGAAGGTCTATGAGAGGCCTACGTCCAGAACCATGAACAGAAAGGTATTGCTTATGGCAATGGTACATTTACATTCATACCTTAGGTACTATGACCACGAGGTACGATGCACCATTATAGAAGGTCTATGAGAGGCCTAGGTCCAGAACCATGAACAGAAAGGTATTGCTTATGGCAATGGTACATTTACATTCATACCTTAGGTACTGTGACCATGAGGTGCGATGCACCGTTATAGAAGGTCTATGAGAGGCCTAGGTCCAGAACCATGAACAGAAAGGTATTGCATAGTAAACCTAAACTTTACCCTAGGTACTGTGACCACGAGGTGCGATGCACCCTTATAGAAGGTCTATGATGGGCCTAGGTTCAGTACCATGAACAGAAGGGAAGGGTTTATGGTTGACAGAAAGGAAAAGTAAAGAATAAGGCATGAAAGATTAAAGAAGATAATAATTATATTATCTCTATGTACGTACGATGTATGATGATGAACGAATGTAAAGCATAATATGATTTTGAGAGAAAGAATGGTTTTACGAATGAAAAGTATGTTTTATTATAAAACTAGAACTCACTCAGCAACACTGACTTTTATGTGTTTCCAGTTGGTAGATAATGTTGCTGAGGATGGCACGAGGCAGCTGCTCAGCTCTTTTAAATGGCATCCATTTATATAAAGCTTTTGTGATGTAATACAACAGTGAAATTTTGTAACCGACAAACGATGCATTATTTTGCAAAAGTTTTTATGATGAAACGAAATGCCATTTTTGAATGTCTCCACTGCAAATGTTTATTTAAAATAACTGTAAATGTATGTTTTATGTGCAATGGTTTACCAGCTGTAAGCATCCTGGAAACGGGGCCTTACAAGTTGGTATCAGAGCGAAAAACTTAAACTGAGAATGTGACGGAAGGGAAAGCGATGCCAATTTGAGTAGTTGCGTGCCATCAGGTATTTTCATAAAGATAACTGGTTTTATATGCGCATGGTATATGGTTATGTGTTGTATGTAGATTTAAATACTGATGTAGTCATGACGGGTAAGGCTTGGGGTATGAAGAGTAAAGTAAGTGGCTAATCATAACTGGGCGCTGTAATTAGGGACTTACTATACTTGCCATAAACTAAGCCGTTTCCTTGAATGACCGTATTAGTGTTTAAATCTTTCTGTGTGAGTTAGAGGATGGCCGATGGTAGATCATCTAAAGCTTCGCGTGGTGGCGGACGTGGTGCTGAACCACGGGTTACGAGAGGAAGGCCTAGGGCTGAAAAGGTGGTTCATGAGGAACCAGAAACCCCTCATCTGAAGAGTGGAGATGAGAGTGCTAACCTGAGAGCCTCAGTGAAGGAGGCGGTTGTGGAGGAAATGCATCAAGTCATGCAGACGATCCTACCGTCTGTGGTGACCAAAGTGATAAAGGCAGTTAGAGAGGGGGAGAGAAGGGAAAGGAGTAGACCTATGGGCGAGAGAAGACAGCTCGAGACTGAGACAGTTCCATCTGATGACGAAGAAGAAGAGGAAGAAGTAGAGCATGCGCCGGAGGCGGCACGAGGCTGTAACTATGGGGTGTTTATGAGATGCAAGCCCCCAACTTTCGATGGAAACGACACTGCAGCTGCTGCTCACCGGTGGGTGAGGGAAATGGAGATTGTTCTTGATATCAGCGAGTGCCGTGAAGATCAAAAGGTGAAGTTCGCTACCCACTCTTTTGTGGATTCGGCTCTGTGCTGGTGGGACAACATTGTCCAAGCCGAGGGTAGCAGGGCCATCAGGAGGATGAGATGGTCTGAGCTGAAAAAGTTGGTGATTGAGGAGTTTTGTCCTCATCGAGAAATGGACAAGGTCGAAAGGGAGTTCCTGCAACTGGAGGCGGGAACTATGACGCACCAGCAGTACACCACGAAATTCAACGAGATGGAAAGTTTGGTGCCAGATCAGGTGACACCTCTGTCTCGAAAAATCAAGAGGTACATTCAGGTTTTGCCAGCGGATATTCGTATGCACTTGATCACTGCCCGGCTGAGCACGTTTAGGTCGGCAGTGGATTTGGCAGGGAGACTGTATGACGAGAGGACGGTGGTGGTGAATGAAGGTGGAAAGAAGAATGGTGGTGAGCGAAACTGGCAGGGGAAGAGGTTTGGTCGGGGTAATGCTTCGACGGGTAACAAGAAGGCATGGGTGGATGACCGCCGTGGTCGCATCGGGTGCGGGTATAAAGAAGTGTGATAGGTGTGGGAGAGAACAAAGCGGGGAATGCAGGCTGGGGTTGAATGCATGCTTCAAATGTGGGAAGCCGGGGCATATAGCCAAGGACTTTCGTATGATCCGGTGTTTTAACTGTGGCATGGAGGGCCACGTGAACAAGGATTGTAAGAAGCCCAGGGCTGAGAGTTCTGGGGTGAAGAGAACTAGAGGTGAAGGACCAAGGGCGAGCGCCAGGGCATTCACAATGACACAGGAGGAGGCTAGGACGGACCCTGATGTTGTGTCCAGTACGTTTCTAGTGAACCAAACTTTAGCTTCCGTGTTATTTGATTCGGGTGCCGGTAAAACTTTTATTTCTGCTGCTTTCTGTGCTAAACTTCCTGTTAGTAGTAGACGTGTTGATGCACCCTTCGATGTAGATACTGCCATAGGTAAGTCTACCAGAATCTCTGAGATGATAGAGGGTTGTGACGTGGAACTAGATGGTCATAAATTTCCGGTTAGACCCTTCATAATGACCTTAGGTGGTTTCGATTTGGTTCTTGGGATGGATTGGTTAGTAGACTTCGAGGCGAACATTGTGTGCCGCAAGAAGATGATTTTTTTGACAGCGCCCGGTAGGATTTTGGTAACAGTCTATGGAGATCGGGTCATGACGATCCCGAAGGTGATTTCGATGGCGGTGGCGGGAAAGTGTATGAGGCATGGATGTAGTGCCTACTTGGCCTATGTAAAGGATGTGGATATGCCAACAACACAACTATCCGATGTACCGGTTGTGTGTGACTTTCCAGACGTATTCCCAGAAGATTTAACAGGAGTGCCACCTGACAGAGAAATCGAGTTCCAGATTGATCTGATACTAGGTGCCCAACCTGTTTCCAAGGCACCGTATCGGTTGGCTCCAACGTAGATGAAAGAGTTGATGGAGCAGTTGCAAGAGCTGCTAGATAAGGGGTTCATCAGACCAAGTATCTCTCCTTGGGGTGCTCCGGTCTTGTTTGTGAAGAAGAAAGACGGTAGTATGAGGATGTGTATCGACAACCATGAGTTGAATAAGTTGACGGTGAAGAACCGATACCCCTTACCAAGAATAGATGATTTGTCCGATCAGCTTCAAGGTGCTAGTTGCTTTTCAAGGATCGATCTTTGATCGGGCTATCATCAGCTTAAAGTGAAGGAGCAGGATATCCCTAAAACAACTTTCCGTACGCGCTATGGTCTCTACGAGTTTCTTGTCATGTCCTTTGGTTTGACCAACGCGCCAGTTGCCTTTATGGATTTGATGAACTGTGTGTGTCGGACGATGCTGGATAAATTAGTGATTGTGTTTATTGATGATATCCTGATTTATTCGAGGAGCGAGATTGAGCATGCCGGTCACATTCGGGAGGTTCTGGAGACGCTGAGGAGGGAGAAGTTGTATGCTAAATTCTCCAAGTGCGTGTTCTGGTTGCGCAAAGTTCAGTTCTTGGGTCATGTGGTGAATCCCGAGGGGATTATGGTGGACCGGGCTAAGGTGGAGGCGGTTATGCAATGGAAGTCCCTAAAGACGCCATCTGAGATTCGCAGTTTCTTGGGTTTGGCGGGTTACTACAGGAGATTCATTCAAGACTTCTCCAAGATCGCTTCTCCACTAACTAAGTTGACCCAAAAAGATGTGAAGTTCGTATGGAGTCAAGCTCAAGAGAAGGCGTTTGAAGAATTGAAGGCGAGATTGACTCAAGCTCATGTTCTATCATTACCCGATGGGAGTGAAGATCTGGTAGTTTATTCTGATGCTTCCTACTCGGGTTTGGGGTGCGTGTTAATGCAGAGAGGGAAGTTTATAGCATATGTGTCCCGATAGTTGAAGGTTCATGAGGTCAACTACCCTACTCATGACTTGGAGCTAGCAGCCGTGGTCTTTGCACTAAAGATTTGAAGGCACTATCTTTACGGTACGAAGTGCACCATCTTCACTAACCACAAGAGCTTGAAGTACTTCTTCGAGCAAAAAGATCTGAACATGAGGCAGAGGAGGTGGTTGGAGCTTATAAAGGATTATGATTGTGAGATCCATTACCATCCGGGCAAGGCCAACATGGTGGCGGATGCCCTTAGCCGAAAGGAGAGACCCGAACCGATTCGGGTGAAAGCATATCAGCTGATCATGACTTCTGATGTGATGAAGCATGTCAAAGAGTTTCAAGATGAGGCACTGAAGGAAGACAATCTTAACTCTGAGAGAATGAGAGGTCTGGTGGCAGAATTGGGTGAAAACACGTTTGGTGTTAGAACTCGGTTCGGGAGAACGTGGATTCCTCGTTTTGGGGATCTACGGGTGAAGATAATGGATGAGGCACACAAGACTTGATACTCCATTCAACCTGGTGCCACAAAGATGTATCAAGATATGAAGAAATATTATTGGTGGCCGGGTATGAAGCGTGATGTGGTGGGGTATATGAGTAAGTGCCTTACTTCCTTGCAAGTGAAGGCCGAGCATCAAAACCCGTATGGGAAGATCCAGCCTTTGGATATACCGGAAAAGAAGTGGGAGCACATCACCATAGATTTCATTACGAAGCTGCCACATACTTTGAAAGGGTACGATGCCATATGGGTGATTGTGGACCGTCTGACGAAGAGTGCTCACTTCCTACCGATTCGTGAGACATATTCATTCGAGAGGTTGGCTGATCTGTTCATCAAGGAGATTGTAACTCGTCATGGTGTGCCGGTGTCCATTGTGTCTGATCGTGACACTCGGTTTACATCTAAATTCTGGAAGAAATTCCACGATGCCATGGGAATGAGGTTACATATTAGCACGGCTTATCATCCCTAAACTGATGGTCAGTCAGAAAGGACCATTCAGATGTTGGAAGACATGCTTTGGGCATGTGTGATTGATTTTTGTGGAAGTTGGGATGACCACCGACCGTTAGCCGAATTCTCATACAACAACAGCTATCATGCCAGCATTGTTATGCCACCATATGAGATGCTATACGGTAGGAGATGCAGAACACCCGTTTGTTGGGGTGATATTGGTCAGAAGGAATTAGGGAGCGTCGAGGTAATCCAGGCTACGACCGAGAAGCTTGAAAAGATCAAGGCCTTCATGAAGGTAGCCAAAGATAGACAGAAGTCATATGCTGAAGTCGTGCCGATAAACGACGTAGACCGATTGAGTTCCAAGTGGGTGACCGGGTTATGTTGAAGGTCTCACCTTGTAAGGGTATCATTCGTTTTCAAAAGCGGGGCAAGTTGAGCCCGAGATACATAGGCCCTTTCCGAATCATTGCTCGAGTAGGAGAGGTAGCCTATAGATTAGAGTTACCCGATGAGTTAAGTGGAATCCTCCCGACATTCCATGTATCTCATCTGAGAAAGTGCTTAGCTGATAAAGACATGATTGTTCCATTGGAGGATATCGAAGTAGACGAACGGCTCAATTATGTGGAGCAACCAGTGGCAATCATTGATCGGAAGGAAAATAGGCTAAGGAATAAAGTGGTTCCCCTTGTGCGTGTACAGTGGAAGCACAGGAAGGGATCCGAGTCTACGTGGGAGACTGAAGAAGAAATGAAGCAACATTACCCACAATTCTTTGAGGAATAACAGGTTTCGAGGACGAAACCTATTTAAGGGGGTGGACTTCTAACACCCGGTTATTTTAAAGTCAAGGAAGGAATAAATAAAATAAAAGAAAAGAAGGGGAAAGAAATAAACCCAAGTCTAGGGGTAAAAAGTGTCCAAAAGGACAAAATGTTTGAAAAGTGTGTGTAAAATGTGGTATGGCCGCCCATATGTCACATACACCACTGATTTTCGGATTTTAGAGAGAGAGAGAGTAGTTAGGAGTAGCAAATTCTAGGCTTTGAAGGAAGAACTTGAAGGAATTCAAATTCAAGGTAAGAATTCATGATTTGATGATGTTCTTGACTCGTCATATCCTCGGGTTTATGCTTATGTGTGTTTGTATGTGTTTGGGTATGTTTTTAGTGCGTTTCTAGGAGGTTGAATTCAATTTGCAAATGAGTTTGGAAGAAGCCATACTCAAGAGCTGCAAAGGTGAGTTCTAGGACCCCTCTTTTACTGGTCTTTAACTGATTTTGGGGCTGGAAATGCATGAATGTATGTTTTATTAAACTGGGTTTCGGACCCGTATGCTTGAATATGTGTATGATGATGTTATGATGTGATGTGTGACTATGTTCATGCTTGATGATGTATGATTATGTTTCTAAGGCTTAGAGGGTAAGATTTAAGCTTAGAACATGATGAATGGTGCATGGAAATCGAATATGATGTGTTAGGCTCACATGTTAAGTTTATAAATCTGCCTAAGTGTTTAGAAGTCAATGCAGATGGAAAGGGGTTAATGTGGATGAACATTAACTAAGTGCATGAAATGCGGATGAGCATTTGACTAAGTCTAGGAAATGCGGGTGAAGTCAATGTGGATGAACATTGACTAAGTGCATGAAATGCGGATGAGCATTTGACTAAGTTTGGGAAATGCGGATGAAGTATGTCAATGCGGATGAGCATTTGACTAAGTCTGGGAAATACGGATGAAGTATGTCAATGCGGATGAGCATTTGACTAAGTCTGGGAAATGCGGATGAAGTATGTCAATGCCGATGAGCATTTGAATAAGTACATGAAATGCGGATGAGTAAGTCAAATGCGGATGACAAATGCGGATGAGCAAGTCAGATGCGGATGACAAATGTGGATGAAGTATGTCAATACGGATAAGCATTTGACTAAGTCTGGGAAATGTGGATGAAGTATGTCAATACGGATGAGCATTTGACTAAGTCTAGGAAATGTGGATGAAGTATGTCAATGCGGATGAGCATTTGACTAAGTACATGAAATGCGGAAGAGTAAGTCAAATGCGGATGACAAATGCGGATGAGCAAGTCAGATTCGGATGACAAATGCAGATGGAGTATGTCAATGCGGATGAGCATTTGACTAAGTATATGAAATGCGGATGAGTAAGTCAAATGCGGATGACAAATGCGGATGAAGTAAGACCAATGCGGATGAACAATAGCAAATGTGGATGAACTATAGGAAATGTGGATGAACACTTAGAATAATTCTGACTTTTTGGGAAAAAGAGGTCATGTAGGCCTTGACCTAGGAGATTCCCAAGGGCTATGAAAGTTGAATTTTAAGGTCATAGATGGTATGTTGGGCATGTAATGATATGTTGCATGGTTATACATGATGTATGTTATGTATGTATGATGCCCTGCATGATGATGTATGTTTATCTTTCCCGTGGCTTTACGTGTTATGTTAATGAATGAATCGAAAGTATTATGTAATGTAAAGTGAAAGATAACGAAAGAGGAACATGAAGTAAGAATGCATGCATTAACAAGTAATGAAAGTAATGATAGTCTTGTAAGCATGGCATGCACATCGGGGCCTTTCCTTGTGATTGACCATTTGCATAGAACTATTGTTGCATACCTTAGGTACTGTGACCACGAGGTGCGATGCACCGTTATAGAAGGTCTATGATAGGCCTAGGTCCAGAACCATGAACAGAAAGGTATTGCTTATAGCAATGGTACATTTACATTCATACCTTAGGTACTGTGACCACGAGGTGTGATGCACCATTATAGAAGGTCTATGAGAGGCCTAGGTCCAGAACCATGAACAGAAAGGTATTGTTTATGGCTATGGTACATTTACATTCATACCTTAGGTATTGTGACCACGAGGTGCGATGCACCGTTATAGAAGGTCTATGAGAGGCCTAGGTCCAGAACCATGAACAGAAAGGTATTGCATAGTAAACCTAAACTTTACCCTAGGTACTGTGACCACGAGGTGCGATGCACCGTTATAGAAGGTCTATGATGGGCAAGGTTCAGTACCATGAACAGAAGGCAAGGGTTTATGGTTGACAGAAAGAAAAAGTAAAGAATGAGGCATGAAAGATTAAAGAAGATAATAATTATATTATCTGTATGTATGTACGATGTATGATCATGAAAAAATATAAAGCATAATATGATTTTGAGAGAAAGAATGGTTTTACGAATGAAAAGTATGTTTTATTATAAAACTAGAACTCACTCAGCAACGCTGATTTTTATGTGTTTCTAGTTGGCAGGTAATGTTGTTGAGGATGGCACGAGACAGCTGCTCAGCTCTTTTGGATGGCATCCATTTATATAAAGCTTTTGTGATGTAATACAACAATGAAATTTTGTAACCGACAAACAATGCATTATTTTGCAAAAGTTTTTATGATGAAATGAAATGCCATTTTTGAATGTTTCCGCTGCAAATGTTTATTTAAAATAACTATAATTGTATGTTTTATGTGCAATGATTGACCAGCTGTAAGCGTCCCGGAAACGCGGCCTTACATCAATTATGTGGAGCAACCAGTGGCAATCATCGATCATAAAGAGAAGAGGCTGAGAAATAAAGTGTTTTCTCTTGTGCGTGTAAAGTGGAAGCACAGAAAGGGATCCGAGTCTACATGGGAGACAGAGGAGGAGATGAGGCAGCATTATCCTCATCTGTTCGAGGAATAACAGGTTTCAGGGACGAAACCTATATAAGGGGGTGGACTTGTAACACCCGGTTATTTTAAAAAGACAAGAAATGAAGAATAAAAGAAAGAAAAGCAATAAAGTCCAAGTGGAGGGACTAAAAGTGTCCAAAAAGACAAATCTTTGAAAAGTTGGTGTAAAGGTGGGCATGGCCGCCCACCCTCACTTCACATCACCATTTTCTTTCGGTTTTAGAGAGAGAGAGCAGAGGAACTCTCGGCTGAAGAATAGAAGAAGAAGAGAAGTCGAATTCAAGGTAAGAATTCGTGGTTTTTAAGTGTTTATAACGGGTTTTATCCTGGTTACATGCTTACATGCTTATGTGCTTGTGTGTGTGTCCGTGTGTGTGTGTTTTTAGGTGTTTGAACTCATTTGCAAAAGGGTTTGAAGGAAGAAACACCCAAGTTGCACTAGGTGAGTTCTAGACCCCGGTTTTACTTAATTTAAACTATCTTTGGGGCTGAAAATGTACTAAAACGATTTTTAAAGTTTATGTATGTTTACCCATATGTATTCTGCATGTTGGATGTTAATTCTTGAATGCTTATAGGTTGTTCATATTTAGAATAGCCATATTAAGCTTAGAACAGATGGGTTTGAAAACATACTAGAAACATGTAATACAGAAGGTTCATGCGCCTAGATAAGGCTCATGCGCTTGAAAATGCCTTACAAGGATTTAAATGTAATCCATGCGCCTAAACAATAGACCATGCGCCTAAGATTACCTTAGAAATGTTCAAGTATAGCCCATGCACCTGAATAGTGGTCCATGCGCCTAGAAATATTAGTCAGATGACTAAGTATAGGGCCATGCGACCCAATAGTGCCCATGCGCCCAAGAGGCCCATGCGCCTAAGTGTCCATGCGTCCGAATAACCCATGCGCCTAAGTGTTCATACGCCCGAATAGTGCCCATGCGCCTGAATAGTTCATGCGCCTAAGTGATAAAATGATTAAGTGTTGGCTGATGCGCCTACATAGTAATGAAGTGCCCAAACAGGGCTCATGTTAGCTACCCTGTTGTCGTTAACTTAACTGTGCTGCAGGTTAGCTACCCTATTATAAAGAGAAAGAGCAATAAAGAAAAGAAGAGGAACATTAATAAAATGTTAACAAGTCTTGCAAGCTTACAGGAGGTACACGACCATGTTGTCGTTAACTTAAATGTGCTGCAGGTTAGCTACCCTATTATGCACACAGGGCCAATCAATTGAGATTGGCAGGACCTTTGCAGCGTGTCCTGGGTGATTGGGTTGGCCTTGTATACAGTGCACAGTTGACCCTTTCGAGGAATATAGTTGACCCTTTCGAGGGATATAGATGGCCCATCACCCGTTTTCCATCACGCATACAGTTGGGGCATTGCTCATTGGTTCATACAGAAAGTGAAAGATAAAGATAAAAGTTTACAGAACAGAAAAGGCATACGGTAAAGAGAACGAACAGTATATGTTCATATAGTTAATGCGTGCTCGCATATATAGTACAGAGTTGTATTTTACAGAAAAGAGTATTTTCATATACAATATACAGAAAGTATTTTATTACTTTTAATACTAGAACTCACTCAGCAACGCTGACTTTTATACATTTTCAGTTGGCAGGTAATTATTGCTGAGGATGGCACGAGGGTGAAGCTACTCGGCAGGGAAAGACTGACATCCATTCATATTCTATGTTGCTGTTGCTTTGTAATGCAGTAAAACAATTCTTTTGTAAACAGTAAATGATAATGTATTGCTTAACAACAGTGTTTTAAATGAAATGAATGGTTTTTGATAAATTATTTCCGCTGCTTAAGTTTGTATAATTATAATGTTTAATGTTTTAACTGCTGTGATTGACCAACTGTGAGGTTTTCGGGAACGGGGCCTTACACAAAACACCATAATCAAACTTATTGAATTTAAATGTTCCCAATTTTTCATTAAAGTACACGAAATGAAAATCCAAGTCTCCTCATAACCTTGAAATTAGTCCCCTCGTGATTAAATTTCAGGAAGAAATTTCTTAAAGTGGGTGAGACTGTAACATCTGTCATTTTTCGAAGTTAAAACCCAAACCTGAACCCATTTTGAGCTTCCTTTATTAATTTACTTAATAAATGGATCAAATACATTAAATGTGTAATTTATTTTTTTCGAGCTATCCATTTATTAATAATCTAAAACAACTTGTAATAAATTATGGAATTATAAATAATTCTTTTCATAAAGTTATAAAGATTAATAATCATTTTACAATAATAACTAAATGAAAAACACTTATTAAAATTTATAAAGTTATAAGTGAATTTTAATAAACCTATAAAGTTTTATTAGTAATTATGAAATTTAATCAAATTATAAAGTTACAAGTTTTTTAAAAGTTAAAAAATTAATAAATAAATAACTTGATTTATTACTAAAATTAGTGTTACAAGTGTAAGGCCCCGTTCCCGGGACGCTTACAGCTGGTGATTCATCGCACGTAAAACACATACTTTACATTTATTCATCAAAGCATTGCAGCGGAAAACATAAAACACATGGCATTTCATTTCATCCTAAAAACTTTTGCAAAATAATGCATCATTTGTCGGTTACAAAATTATATCGTTGTATTACATCACAAAAGCCTTAATTAAATGGATGCCATCCAAAAGAGCTGAGTAACCGCCTCGTGCCATCCTCAGCAACGTTTACCTGCCAACTGAAAACGTATAAAAGTCAGCGTCGCTGAGTGAGTTCTAGTTTTATAATAAAACATACATAAAATCGTTATTTATTTCTTTACAGAGACCATACTATACGTTTCGTTTGTTCGTGATCGTACATCATACGTACATACAAATAAGATCGTTATTATCTTTCATTACGTTCATTAACCTTTGTTCATTCATTACATCTTGTGACATGTACAATACCCCGAACATTATGCACGAAGCTGGTTACTGGGCTTGAGGTCTATCATAGACCTCGAACATTGTGCACGAAGCTGACTCCAGTACCTGAGGCAAGTACATTCACCGTTCATCTTTTCTTTTCATTCCGGATCAATGCCATATGCTATACCTCGAACATTGTGCACGAAGCTGGTTACTGGGCCTGAGGTCTTTCATAGACCCCGAACATTGTGCACGAAGCTGACTCCAATACCTGGGGCAAGCGGCAAGGATCCCATACATGTGGTCAATCTCAAGGATTAGACCCCAGTGTGCATCCTTCTGGGGTAGCTAACCCGCACACAGTTGAGCTAACACCCTTCATTAGGTGTGAACCTCCATACATTTGCTTGCAAGACTTTTTACATTCATTCATTCATTAATGCATGCATTCATTCATCATGTTCCTCTTTCATTATCTTTCACTTTACGTTACATAATACTTTCGGTTCATTCATTAACATAACACGTAAAGCCATGGAAAGATGAACATTTATCATCATAAGGAACATAACATAACATACCATACATACATCATCACAGGGCATCATACATACATAACATACATCATGCGTATTCATGCAACATCATCATCATCATCATCCATAACATGCCCATCATACCATCTATGACCCCAAAAGTCAACTTATAGTCCCCCGGGAATTTTCCAAGTCAAAGCCTACTTTACACATTTTCCCCAAAAATCAAAAAAATATTCTAAGTCCTAGGCGCATGGGCACTATGCAGGCGCATGGACACTATTCAGGCGAATGGGGAACACTTAGGCGCATGGGCCACTTTCAGGCGCATGGGGACTTCTGGACGTCTGAACACTTAGTAAATTCCAGCCCAATCTAGGCGCATGGGTACTATTCAGACGCATGAACACTTAGGCGTATGGGTACTATTCAGACACATGAACACTTAGGCGCATGGGCCACTTGGGCGCATGGGCACTATTGGGGCGCATGGCCCTACCCTTAGTCATCCTACTAACATTTCTAGGCGCATGGGCCACTGTTCAGGCGCATGAGCAGAACTTAAACATTTCTAAGGTAAATTTTAGGTGCATGAGCTATTGTTTAGGCGCTTGACTTACACTTAATTCTTTCTAAGGCAATTTCAGACGTATGAACACTTATCTAGGCGCATGAGCATTCTGTAAATATGTTTCTAGGATATTTTCGATCCTAATCATCAAACCCATCTGCTCTAAGCATAATGCAGCTATTCTAAACATGAATAACCTATAAACATTCAAGAACAAACATCCAACATACACAATACATACGGGTACTCACACATAAACTTTGTAAAATCATTTAATATGTTTTCAGCCCCAAAGATAGTTTAAAACGTGTAAAAACCAGGGTCTAGAACTCACCTGGTGCAACTTGGGTGTTCTTCCTTTTAACCCGCTTGCAAAGAGTTCAAAACACCTAGAAATAACACCAAAAACACACACACCCGAGCACAAACACAACCCATAAGCATGCAAACACATAACCGGGATAAAACCCGACATAAAAGCATAAAAACCTTGAATTCGACTTCTCTTCTTCTTCTTATCTTCAACCGAGAGTTTTTCTCTGCTCTCTCTCTAAAACCGAAGAAGATGATGATGTGAAATGAGGGTGGGCGGCCATGCCCACCTTTACACCAACTTTTCAAAGATTTTTGTCCTTTTTGGACATTTTTAGTCCCTCCACTTGGACATTATTGCCTTTCTTGCTTTTATTCTTAATTTTCTTGTCTTTTAGAAAAATAACCGGGTGTTACAACAAGCCTAGGGTTTAACTTGTAAATTGTAGAAACTTAATATAAAAGTTTCTACATGAAATAATAAACACCCTAAACATTAGTGACAAAAGGTGTAACTTCAATTAAATCAACCTAAACCCCCACCTCGGACCCGTCGCCGACCACCAACTCTGGCCACGCCTCCGGCGACCACCAAACCTCAACAAAACATCGAATTAAATGCAATTAAACTGTTCTAACCCTTCACGACCTTGATTCGAACCTGCTACCATGTTTTAATTCGATTTTAAGTGATATTAAGAACATTCAAACTAGAAACCGAACATCACATTCAACTTTCGAGCGGTTATGCCTCAATCACTAACACATTTAACCGAATTAATTGAACAAAAACGCTCATAGGATGATTAAGAATTCAGGCATATCAACCATTGTTGTTAACAACATGAAACTGTAATCTATTATGCTCGAAGCACCTGAAACAACTCATAACTCAAACACCACTCTCCGGACCTCAAGACCTGAAATTGATAGAGGGCTTTTACTCACCAAGATCCTTGGAAGCGTTCTGCAACACGAATTTGATTATTGTTAGCATTTGCAACTTGAAACCAGCCTCAACGTAGCCACAACGTTCTTCGATTGTTCAAACATCAATCATTATCAATTCGGGTAATTAAACCTACTTACATGCTCTATTTCATCTAGGGAATGAAAGCCCTCACCTAAATTCTATTAACAATATCGATTTGGTGTTTAATTTGGATTCGATTGAATCTAGGGTTTTAAGGATTTGAGGAAATCTCTTAACTTGGGTTTATAATAATTTGGAAACCAATATAAACCGCGGCTGAGGCCTTGGTTTACAGGTTCGCACACATTCCATCCTAGAGGTCCCGAGTTCGAACCCGACGACCTCCATTATTTTTTTCAAGGTTTTTGCAGTTTTAAAAATATATAAAAATTTTCTAAAAATTATAATTATGAACTTTTTTTATTTTTAAAACCATTTAATTATTTTTTGTAGTTATTTATAAAGGAATATCCTTATTTTTTATTTATTTAATATTTTTAAGCTAATGATATAGTTAGTGAATTTTTGTAAAATTTAGTCTTTAAATACTAGTTTAATTTACACAAACTATTATTTCAAACATTGCCTTTAAATTATTGTTTAAATCGTGTTCATTTTATTTAGTTAAAACATTTTATTTAAACTTTATAAATATTATAAAATTATTATAAATGTTATTCTTATATCTTATCTTTATATAAAATATAAATAAGATCGTTCCCAAGGAAATATAATTGATTTTCATTTGTTAAATATATTTGACAAAATCCCAAACATCAAATTGAACTCTAGTCCACGATAATTCGTTAAACTTATTATTAAACTTTAACCTTGTGAATATATATATTTAGGTGTCTTGTGATGATTCAGCTTTAAACGGGGTTAATTATTCTTATTAATCTTCATTACATACTTATTTGACATGTGAGTTCTCCATGCCCCTTTTTACTTTATTTTCATACCTTTTAAGGTGAAACATGTTAACTTTATCAACTTACACTTGTAAACATCTTGATACTTGTAAATGCACATGCAATTCATCTTTACCTTTTTGTCATAATTATTTGTGTTATTGTAAGTCTTATATGAGATACATATTTTGCTAGCCTGGCAATGTCTTAGATCTTTGGGTCTGACAAGCCTATTTGGTACTAAAGACGATGTATTGTCGGCTCCTCATAACGTATGACTTGTTCATCATGGGAACCAAGTACACTTAGCCAATCTTATAAACTTATAATCAAGTTGAGGTTTGGTTGTAACTATATGTGTTCTATAAACTTGCTAACTCATAACCATTTACATGAATTGCTACTTGTAAATCTTTTTATATATATGTATGTTCAACCCATAGAAACTCACCAACTTTCAAAGTTGACCCTTTATTTTTAACATGTTTCAAGTTTGATACTTAAGGACCTCTTCGTGCTCATATAGAACTCGGACATAGTTTAATCGAAAATATTATATTGTTGTTTATACCTTGTTTGTAATGTAATGATTTAATTGTCTTGTTTTGTTCAATAAAAATGATATTTAATATTATTTTAACTTATTATTTCCATGTGCTATGAACAATCGTTTCACATTCGTCCGCCCCGATGATTCCGCCTTCGTTAGGGTGTGACAGTGGTGGATAGGTGATGATTGTTATTGAGGCGAGGATGATGGAGACAATGATGATGGTTGTTAAGGTGAGGATGATATGGACGGTGATGATGGTTGTTGAGGTAAGAATGATGGGGCGGTGTAGGTGGTTGATGTTTGTTATTAGATGAGGATGGTGTAGACACACACTAGGGGAGGTGTTTAGGGTGATTGCTTGGGTGAGGTTGGTAGGGTTAGTGGGTTGTGGTGTTAGTTTAGTCTACGAGAGCACGTCTTGATAGGTGGTGCGGATTGGGTTGGTGGAGGTGTTTGTGACGGAGAGGTTATGGAGGCAGCGGTGTGAAGATGGTGCCAAATAGAGGGGTGAATGTCAGTAGAGAGGGTACTATGAAGGAAATCATAGGAGGGGATTGTATGATTACTTTTAGAAAAAGAAATACGGATTCATTGTTACATCTGCCCATTTTGAAACTAAAAATCCAAATCCGAATCCATTTGAGTGAATCTTATAAATCAAATTTATTATTTAGTCATTTTATTTATTTTTGTGTTCCAAAAATAATAAACGTGTCACTTAGTCAATTTAACTCAAATTCTATAATTTATAAAATAAATTTTAAAAGGTTACTAATATTTGTAAGATTTTAATATTAAATTAAAATAAATAAAAAATTGCATAGTTTTTGTGAGTTTATAAAGTCTATAAAAATTTTATAAAAAATAAGATGATTAAATTAAAATTGGGTTTTAATATATTTAGAGTTTAAATTGTAATTATTCTATTATTCATTTATTTTATTTAAGTTTATATTTATTTCAAATTCTAATCATAACCTCTTTTGAAAGACTTGTAACTCACCATTAATATCATTCATAACCTTCTCCTAACCTCAACTATAAAAACAAACTTTAGGCCTCATTTTTCATTTGTTCATTCTCTAAAAATCTCACTCACATATCTTTCTTTCATCCATTATTTTGATCAATTTCAAAAAAATTTATTACAAGTAATTTCAAAAATTTTATAATATGAAGGTAATCTTATATTATTTTATATTATGTATTTCTATATTATTTTAATCATCCTAACATACAATTGTTCTCATGACTTTATGTTTGTATTTTTATTATTTCTTCTACTAATTCTCTTTTAATTTTAATCATTATCATTGATCATTAATCTTCTAAGATTTACTAACCTTATAACAATCACTAAAATTTCTAAATCAAGCTAACAACATGCTAACATAAACAAAGAATTCCGTTTGCATATGAACAACTATGCTCGCGCATTTGGTTATTCCACATGATTATTTCTCTAAATGATGGCTATGTCAAAGTCTTGGAATATTTTTATAACTCAAATGAAGTGTAACATAGCATATATCGATATAATAAATTTGTTCTAACCCGTATCATGTTTTAACAATTTTAAAAGTGCACATAGGTGCTTTGCTATAGCTGGGCAAAAAAATCCTTTACTATAATTTTGGCAGAATATATTCTGATTTCAACTAACCATAACTTGTTCATTAAAAACTAAATTCGAGTAAACTTAGACTCCAATATTAATATCATTGAATTATCTTTTTAAAGATAGTTTATACATATTCAAACTCAATCGGACGACTCAACAATAACATTCACAAGATAAGTGCGCATTTCAGTACCTTCTATCTTATGATGTTGTTTTGACCTATTTACAGGTCTTTTAATAAAAATATTTCTAAACGAGAGCTGTCAGGAAGACTCTAAACTAGTTAAGTGTAAATTTTCATAATTTTATAAATTTTGTTTCTATTTTTAAAATCTAATCAAACACGTACCAAACATTCTGTCTAGAATCTAAAGTTGGTGCAATAATACTTTTTCAATCTACCTTTCGTTTTTTGACATTCTTTAAATGTCTTAACTTCTGGTAATGAATTCCGACCTCAAGTTATTGTTTGCTTTTATCGTTTAGCATATCACCTTTGACTCTAGGACATCCAAGCTTTCTTATGTACTCTACAACCATCATTATACAATATGAGTATTTATTGTCATTTTTTATGTGTTTTATATTTTGGAGAAATCATGTGATTATATATTCAATCATTATTATTCATTGTTATTTTATTTCATTTTAAATTCAATTCAAGACATGCTATGTTATTAATTGCAAATATGTGTTCATAGTTAGATAAATTAGATGATACAATCATTAATTCATGCAACCACGGTAACAATGATAGATCTATTGGTTTAACAAACTCACCCCGTTTGTTTAGTCGCGTGGTGATTGGAACCGGAATCATTCATTCTATAAGGATTCGTCTGCGGACCGAGTCAAGTCAATCATTAGGGTTGATTGTTGGTTTGTATTTTATGTTACACTATTGCATTATAAGTCTTGACATTGTCATATGAATTGATTTTTTTTCAATCTATTTAATCAATACATATATGTGTGTATTTAAACCTGTGATTACTCACCAGCTAATTTGTTAGCTGACTCGTTACTTTTTCACATAATTTCAGGAATAAATATTAGTGGACTTCTAAATGCACACTTAGGAATTGGACTTAGTCAAAGTTAAAGACAAATTTCATTATGTTATTAATTGATTGTATTGTATTGTATTGATTGATTAGTATTATTAAATCAAAACGTTATTTAATATTATTTCAACTTATTTAATTTCATGAGCTATGAACAATCGATTCACATTCGTCCGCCCCGATGATTTTGCCGTCGGTCGAGGTGTGACATTCATCAAATATGACATGTTTGGATATGATTATTTTGTGGGTGGTTAAATCATAGCATTTGTACCCCCTATGGTTGGAGGGGTAACCAAGAAAAACACACGGGGTAGAATGGGGTTGGAGTTTGTCAATGGTTGTGGAAGGTATTAAAGGATAACAAAGGCAACCGAAAATTCTAAGATGATCATATGTAGGCTTCTTGTGATAAAGAAGAAGAGTGGGGGTGTGATTGTTTTTAGTTATAGAAGGAAGAATATTGAGCAAATAAGTGGCCATTTCAAGTGCATGGTGCCAAAAATTAAGGGGAAGAAAAGCATGAGTCACAAGAGTATGAATAATATTGTTGATGGAACGAATCTTCCGTTCAGCTTTGCCATTTTGAGATGATGTGTGAGGGCACGAGAAGCGAAATTACATGCCATTTTGTTTGGAAAATTTTTGAAAAGAATGATTGTTATATTCGGTGTCTTGTCGCATTGAAATGTTTTTATGTTTCTTTTAAACTGTGTGTTAATAAATTTGTAGAAATCGAGAAAGATGGAGAAGATGTGTGATTTATTTGCAAGAGGAAACATCCACAGATAATTGGTATAATCATCCAAAAATAAAATATAATAACGATGACCCCCGAACTAAGAGTGGGGGAGGTCCACAAATCACTATGCATAATGCCAAAAAGAAAATAAGTAGTAGAAACATAAGCAAAAATCAAAAGTTTAACATGTTTGCCAAGCACACATGCTTAACAGACTTTATCATGTGAAAACTGGCTAAGAGAAATGGAATTGTTTTTATTTAAATTACAAAGTAAAGCAGATCCAGGGTGTCCAAGACATTGATGCCAAAGGTCTTGAGTGAGAGTAGCAAAAGTAAACGGTTTGGTGAGATGAGTGATGGTGAGGAGAGCGGGTAAAGGTCCGTAGTGCTTTTACATCGAAGGATAGGTATCTGACTTTGGTAATCTTTCACATCAAAACCAAAGGGGTCAAATTCAATTGAAACATTAATTTCATTTGTAAGACGACGTGCCAAAAGTAAATTTTTAACAAGTTGGGGTGCATAAAGGAGATAATGAAGATTTAAGGGTGGGTATGGTGAAGGTAATGTTGTGTGGCCCGTTCCAACAACCGGAATTTGATACCTATTACCCACAACAATATGGTATAAAATACCATTATTAACATACTGTTAGAGATTACCTGTAGTATTCGTCATGTGGTTTGTGGCACCGGTGTCAATATACCGGTCCTGATCTGGGTATAAAGTCATTGTGTGCAATGTCTGCTCAATATTGGTTGGAGTTTAGTAGTCAGAAGCATATGCATGTGCTCGAGATGAACCAAGAATTCCTGGTGCAGGAGATGGAGGCCTAGCAGTAGGAACTGTCGGATACGGGCAAGGTGAAACATGCCATGATGAAGGTGACCAAGTCCATGGTTGTGAAGGTGGTTGCCAATTCTGCTTTGTATATTGCCCCAAATTAGGAAAAACAAAACGATTGCCATAATTATGAAAATTACCTCGAAACTGACCGCGATCCCGACCTCGGCCCCCACTACTGCGTCCACACTAAGATGAAAAATCAGCACTGTGTGGGCGAGAACAAAGTTGGGTTGAGTAATACAGGGTGGCAGAAGGCTGTTGCGGTGATGAGTGATGGCTAGTAACAGGTGGTAGTGGTGGTTGGCCGACGGTAGGGGCTCTAACTGTCGTATACAAGGGTGTTTTAGGGGTTGTTCGCTCTATTTTTTTGGTTTCTTCCAACGGTAACTTAGAATGGGCCTCGTAGAAGTATAGGAGCGGATCAAATTGTTGTAGCATCATTGCCACTCCATCGTACTGATCCTTTAGACCTGCGATAAGTTGCAAAACTAAGCGTTTATTATCGACCGGGGCACCCACATTGGTCAATTGGTCGGCAATGGATTTAAGTTCTTCACAATAAGCAGCAACATAAGAGAAGGATGAATGTTTGATATTGGAGAACTTCTTTTGCAAGTAAATGGCCCTGTAATTCCAATTTATCACGAAAAATGTTGGACAGAGAGGTCCATGCTTGAGTAGTGGTGATATCGGGCTGGAATATGGTATTACGTAAGTCATTAGAGACTGCTCCATAAAGCCACTATAGAACAATAGCATAAAGACGATCTCACTGCTCTTTATCTGCATCCATGGAAGAAGAAGAAGAAGAAGTGTTTGCAAGGATGATGTGATCGAGTATAAGATATGCTCTACAATGAATGATGAATAACTCTCTCCACGTTGTGTATTGACCACTATCCATCTCAAGCTTGATAGGAATGCTATTGCGAATATTGGTGATCGTAGTGGCAGGGTGAATTGGACTGGGCTTGCAGGTGGGATATTGACTTTTGTTTCTTTTGCCATGGTACAAGATAGTAAGAAGAAGATGAAAGGTTGGGGATTCTATGCGGGGAAGTCGACTGGAATTGTGCAGCAGAAGGTACGAACAAGGTGAAAGGGTTTAATAAGATATATTATGCTATGATCCCATTTTGGAGTATGGCAAAAGTCCTTGCCCCAGTCTTCACATTCTTCCATACTTAATATTACAAATATTTGCAGTTTACTACCTTACTAATTACAATAATTGAAGTAAGGATAAATAAGTCCTAGACTAATAGTTTATGAGATAAGTGATGTGCAATTGATGTATTTTATATGTATAATTTGGATCACATCACTTAACCCGGTTGATCAATCCCTTAGTAGGTACCTCCACCATGTATAACGGCCCATGCTTATCACCACGAGCGATCATCCGGTTCCAATTGATTACCCTCAATTTATCACCACCAAACCTGTCTTCTAGTCCTTGTTCATCTAGTTTACTAACATAAATTAATTTCTTCTTCAAACCTGGAATCACCTTGACATTCTTTAGGTCCCATGTAGTTCCCAATGGAGTCACCAAATCAATGCACCCATGCCCATTACATCAAGCATTCTGCCATTCGCGAGACATACCTTCCCACATTTATCTATTTTTATATTTACCATCATTTCATAAACAAGTCTTCCAAGCCATCGATTCCCAAAGAACAAGCTAAGACTTCATCATATCTCCTATGTTTAATTTTCTTGTTCATTAAGTTGCTAACCATAACTAGTCTCTATATATACCATGTCATGTGTTTGTAATGTAAGGCCTTGTTCCCGGGACGCTTACAGCTAGTCGATCATTACACATAAAACATATATTTCCATTTATCTTAAATAATCACTGCAGTGGAAACATTCAAAAATAACATTTCATTTCATTATAAAGGCTTTTGCAAAACAATACATCGTTATCCAGTTACAAAATATATATTGCATTACATCACAAAAGCATTATAAAAATGGATGTCATCCAAAAGAGCTAAGTAGCCGCCCCATACCATCCTCAGCAATCATAACCTGCCAACTAGAAACACATATACGTCAGCGTTGCTGAGTGAGTTCTAGTTTAATAATAACGCATACTTTTCTTTCGTTAAAACCGTTCTTTACTTTCATGTGATCATACATCATACGTACACATAGATAACATCATTATTATCTTCATCATTCATTCATACTTTTATTCTTTTATTCGTACGTTCATTACTTCCGATGACATGTACATTACCCCAAACATTGTGCACGAAGCGGGTAACTGGGCCTGAGGTCTTTCATAGACCTCGAACATTGGGCATGGAGTTGACTCCAGTACCTAGGGTAAGTACATTCACCACGTATCTTTTCTCTTTCATTCCAGACCAATGCCATATGTTATACCCCAAGCATTGTGCACGAAGCTGGTAACTGAGCCTGAGGTCTTTCATAGACCTCGAACATTGTGCACGAAGCTAACTCCATCACCTAGGGCAAGCGGAAAGGATCCCATACATATGGTCAATCACAAAGATTAGACCCCAGTGTGCATCCTTTCGGGTAGCTAACCCGCACACCGTTGAGCTAACACCCTTCATCGGGTGTGCACCTCCATACATTTGTTGGCAAGCCTTTCTTACATTCATTCGTTCATTAATGCATGCATTCATTCATCATGTTCCTCTTTTCATTATCTTTCACTTTACGTTACATAATAAGGATGCATACATTTTCGTTCATTCATTAACATTCAATGTAAAGCCACGGGAAGATAAGCATACAATATAATAAGGAACATCAACATACACGGTCAATAACATCATACAAGGCATCATCATACATTCATAGCATACATCATGCACAAACATGCAACATCATACATCATCATCATCATCATGCCCAACATAGCGTCTATGACCTCAAAAGTCAACTTATATTAACTTTTGGGAACCTTCTACGTCAAAATTTACATCTGCACTTTCCCCCGAAAGTCAGTAAATAAACTACGTCTTCCTCGGGTACACCAGCCCTATTGGGGCGTATGGGCACCTTTCAGTCGCATGGCCTCTCATGCGACCGAACACCATGCGAATGGATAATATGCGATTGAACACCTATGTGAATGAACCAATGCAGATGAATACTTGTGCGAATGGACCTAATGAGGATGGAACTAGGCGTATGGGCCTCAGTCGCATAACTCCCCATGCGAATGACCCTCAGTCGCACGACTAGCAGGCGTATGGGATCCAGTCGCACGACTCACATGCGATTGAACCTTAATCACACGAATGGCATGCGTGTGGACTTCAGTCGCACGACTGGCATGCCATTCGGTCGCATAGCCCTAACTGTGCAGAATACAGCTCACTCCCGAACCCAATCTGCCATTTTTGACCTTCAAGCTCTTCCAAACCTCTTCTAAGCCCAAATCAACCATCCTAAGCCTTAGGAATGCATACCACAACACCATACAAGCACACACAAGCCCGAAATCATACATCACTCACAACATACACAAACACATACACACGGGTCAAACACACACACACTTCAAAACGATTTTCAGATGTGTTCCAGCCCCAAAAACATTTAAAAACGTGTAAAAGAGGGGTCCTAGAACTCACACAAATGACCACAACAAGAAGAGCTTCGATTAGACCCGCTACACTTCAACTTTCACGCCCGAATCCACACGAACCAAGCTTGAGACCACTTTTTCTTCCTCTTTTCTCTCTAACCCGAAAATGAATGAGTGTGGGGGAGGGTGTGGGCTGCCTTCCCCTTCTTATACCCCCACTCATTCGAGGGTTTTTTCCCGTTTTAGCAAGTTTGGTCCCTCGACTTTGGACTTTATTTTTTTTTCTTCTTTCGTCGGCTTCAAAGAAAATATCCGGGCGTTACAAGTCCACCCCCCTTAAATAGATTTCGTCCCTGAAACCTGTTATTCCTCGAACAAACATGGGTAATGCTGCCTCATTTCTTCTTCAGTCTCCCACGTTGACTCGGATCCCTTCCTATGCTTCCACTACACGCACAAGAGGAACCGCTTTATTTCTCAGCCTTTTCTCTTTTCGATCAATGATTGCCATCGGTTGCTCCACATAATTGAGTCATTCGTCTACTTTGATATCCTCCAGCGGAACAATCATATCTTCATCTACCAAGCACTTTCTCAGATGAGATACATAGAATGTCCGGTGAATTCCACTTAACTCATCCGGTAACTCCAGTCTATAGGCCACCTCTCCTACTCGAGCGATGATTCGGAAAGGCCCTATATACCTTGGGCTCAACTTGCCCCGCTTCCTGAATCGGATGATCCCCTTCCAAGGTGAGATCTTCAACATAACCCGGTCACCCACCTGGAACTCAATCGGTCTATGTTGTTTATCGCATACAACTTCTGTCTATCTTTAGTTGCCTTCATGAAGGCCTTGATCTTTTCAAGCTTCTCATTCGTAGCCTCAATTACCTCGACGCTTCCTAACTCTTTCTGACCAATATCACCCCAACAGACGGGTGTTCTGCATCTCCTACCATATAGCATCTCAGCTGTTGTTGTATGAGAATTCAGCTAACGGTAAGTGGTCATCCCAGCTTCCCCCAAAGTCAATAACACATGCCCGAAGCATGTCCTCCAATGTCTGAATGGTCCTCTCTGACTGACCATCAGTCTGGGGATGATAAGCTGTGCTGATGTGTAACCCCGTCCCCATAGCAACGTGAAATTTCTTCCAAAACTCGGATGTAAACTGGGTGTCACGATCAGACACAATAGACACCGGCACACCATGATGAGTTACAATCTCCTTAATAAAAAGATCAGCCAACCTCTCGGATGAATATGTCTCGCGGATCGGTAGGAAGTGAGCACTATTCATCAGACGATCTACAACCACCCATATAGCATCATACCCTTTTGGGGTACGCGGCAGCTTCATAATGAAATCCATGGTGATGTGCTCCCACTTCCATTCCGGTATATCCAAAGTTTGGATCTTCCCATACGGCTTCTGATGCTCAGCCTTCACAGGTAGACAAGTAAGGCATTTACTCACATACTCCACCACGTCACGTTTCATACCCAGCCACCAATAATCCTTCTTCATGTCTTGATACATCTTTGTGGCACCTAGATGAATGGAGTATCGAGTCTTGTGAGATTCATCCATGATCCTCATGCGTAGATCCCCAAAATAAAGAATCCACACTCGTCTAAATCGGGTTTTAACACCAAGTGTGTTTTCACCTAATTCCGCAACCAGACATCTCATTCTTTTTGAGTTAAGATGATCTTCCTTCAATGCCTCATCTTGAAACTCTTTAACTTGCTTCATCACGTCAGAGGTCATGATTAGCTCATACGCTTTCACCCGAATCGGTTCGGGTCTCTCCTTTCGACTAAGGGCATCTGCCACCATGTTGGTTTTGCTCGGATGGTAATGGATCTCGCAGTCATAATCCTTTATGAGCTCCAACATCGTCTTTGTCTCATGTTCAGGTCCTTTTGCTCAAAGAAGTACTTCAAGCTCTTGTGGTCAGTGAATATGGTGCACTTCGTCCCGTAAATATAGTGCCTCCAAATCTTTAGCGCAAAGACCACGGCTGCTAGCTCCAAGTCATGAGTAGGGTAGTTGACCTCATGAACCTTCAACTGTCAGGATGCATAGGCTATAACCTTCCCCCTCTGCATTGACACGCACCCCAACCCCGAGTAGGAAGCATCAGAATAAACCACTAGATCTTCACTTCCATCGGGTAATAACAAAATAGGAGCTTGAGTCAACCTCGCCTTCAATTCTTCGAACGCCTTCTCTTGAGCTTGACCCCATACAAACTTCACATCTTTTCGAGTCAATTTGGTTAGTGGAGAGGCGATCCTTAGAAAAGTCTTGAATCAATCTTCTGTAGTAGCCCGCCAAACCCAAGAAACTACGAATCTCGGATGGCGTCTTTGGGGACTTCCATTGCATCACCGCCTTCACCTTTGCCGGCCCACCATGATCCCCTCGGGATTCACCACGTGACCCAAGAATTGAACCTCGCGCAACCAAACGCACACTTGGAGAACTTAGCGTACAACTTCTCCTTTCTCAACGTCTCCAAGACCTCCCAAATGTGGCCGGCATCTCAATCTCGCTCTTCGAATAAATCAGGATATCATCCATAAACACAATCACTGATTTATCTGACATTGGCCAACACACTTGATTCATCATATCCATTAAAGCAGTTGGCGTATTGGTCAAACCAAAGGACATGACAAGAAACTCGTAGTGACCATAACGCGTACGAAAATTGTTTTAGGAATATCCTGCTCCTTCACCTTTAGCTGATGGTAGCCAGATCGAAGGTCTATTCTTGAAAACCAACTGGCACCTTGGAGTTGATCGAACAAATCATCTATCCTCGGTAAGGGGTATCAGTTCTTGACCGTCAACTTGTTTAGCTCACGGTAGTCAATACACATCCTCATACTATCGTCTTTCTTCTTCACGAATAGGACCGGAGCACCCCAAGGAGAGATACTCGGCCTAATGAACCCCTTATCAAGCAGCTCCTGCAACTACTCCATCAAATCTTTCATCTCCATCGGAGCCAACCGATACAGTGCCTTGGCAACAGGTTGGCACCCGGCATCAGATCAATCTGAAACTCGATCTCTCTATCAGGTGGCACTCCTGATAAGTCTTCTGGGAACACATCTGGAAAGTCACACACAACTGGTACCTCAGACAATTGTGGTGTTAGCATATCCACATCCTTTACATAAGCCAAATAGGCGCTACATCCATGCCTCATACACTTTCCCACCACCGCCATTGAGATTACTTTCGGGATTGTCGTGACCCGATCCCCATAAACAGTTACCGAACTCCCGTCAGGCGCTGTCAAACGAATCCTCTTCTTGCAACACACAATGTTCGCCTTGAAGTCTGCTAACCAATCCATACCAAGAACTAAATCGAACCCACCTAAGGTCATCACGAACGGTCTAACAGGAAACTTATGACCTTCCAGTTCACAACCTTCTATCACCTCTGAAATTCTGGTAGGCTTACCTATGGCAGTTTCTACATCAAAGGGCGCATCAACAGGTCTACTACTAACAAGCAGCTTAGCATAGAAAGTAGTAGAAATAAAACTTTTACTGCCACCTGAATCAAATAACACAGAAGCTAAAGTTTGGTTCACTAGAAACGTACCGGACACAATGCCAGGGTCTGTCCTAGCTTCCTCCTGTGTCATAGTGAATGCCCTGGCGCTCACCCTTGGTCCTTCACTTCCCGTCTTCTTCACCCCGGAACCCTCAGCCCTCTGCTTCTTACAGTCTTTACTCATATGACCACTTTCCCTACAGTTGAAACACCTTATACCCCTGCAGTCCCTAGCCATATGACCAGGCTTCCCACACTTGAAACAGACGTTCAACCCCCATCTACACTCGCCATTGTGCTCCTTCCCACATTTGCCACACTTCTTCGATCCCGTACCCGGTTTGACTACACGGCGATCGTCCACTCGTGCCTTCTTGTTACTCGATGAGGCATCACCCCGACCCAAACTCTTCCCATTCCAGTTCCGATCACCACCGCCCTTCTTGCTACCTTCAGCCACCATCACTACAGCCCTCTCATCATACAATCTCCCTGCCAAGTCAACCGCCAACCTAAACGTGCTCGGCCAGGCGGCGATCATGTGCCTGCGAATATCCGCTGGCAAACCTTGAATATACCTCTTGATCTTTCAAGACAGAGGTGTCACCTGATCCGGCACCAGATGTGCCATTTTGTTGAACTTGGTGGTGTACTGCTGATGTGCCATGGTTCCCGCCTCCAGTTGTAGGAACTCTCTCTCAACTTTATCCATTTCTCTATGAGGACAGAACTCCTTAATCACCAACTTCTTCAGCTCTGACCATCTCATTCTCCCAATCGCCCTGCTACCCTCGGCATAGGCTCTTCTTCTTCCTCTTCTTCTTCCTCTTCTTCATCATCAGAGAGAATCGTTTCCGGCTCTGGTTGCTCCCGTCCTCCTGAGGACCTGTTTCTCTCCTTTCTTTCCTCTTCTCGTACAGCCTTGATAACTTCAGTCACTACAGACGGTAAGATCGTCTGCATGACCTGATGGACTTCTTCTACCATAACCACCTTTACTGAGGCTCTCAGATTGGCGCTCTCATTGCCACCCTCCGGATAAGGAGCCTCTGGTTCTTCGTGAACCACCTTTTCCATTATGGGTCTTCCTCTCTTGGGTCGCAGCTCAGCACCAAGCCCATCATGACCACCTCCATGAGAGGCTTTTAAAGATCTCCTACCGGCCATTCACACGCACACTGGAAGATTAAAACACCAACACGGTCATTCAAGGGAACAGCTCAGTTTATGTCAAGTATAGTAAGTCCCTAATTACAGTGGCCAGTTGTGATTAGCCACTTACTTTACTCTTCATACCCCAAGCATTACCTATCCTGACTACATCAGTATTTAAATCTACAAACAACACATAACCACATACCATGCGCCCAGGTTAACATTATGAAAATACCTGATGGCACGCAGCTACTCAGATTGGCATCCCTTCCCTTTCCGTCCCATTCTCAGTTTAAGTTAAGATTTATTTTGAAATTTTAACCATTTCACTTAAACTTTGGCTCTGATACCAACTTGTAAGGCCCCATTCCCGGGACGCTTACAGCCGGTCGATCATTACACTTAAAACATATATTTCCATTATCTTAAATAATCACTGCAGTGGAAACATTCAAAAATGACATTTCATTTCATTATAAAGGCTTTTTCAAACAACTACATCATTATCTAGTTACAAAAATATATGTTGCATTACATCACAAAAGCATTATAAAAATAGATGTCATCCAAAAGAGCTGAGTAGCCGCCCCGTACCATCCTCAGCAATCATAACCTGCCAACTAGAAACACATATAAGTCAGCGTTGCTGAGTGAGTTCTAGTTTTATAATAAAGCATACTTTTCTTTCGTTAAAACCGTTCTTTACTTTCATGTGATCATACATCATACGTACACATAGATAACATCATTATTATCTTCATCATTCATTCATACTTTCATTCTTTCATTCGTATGTTCATTACTTCCGATGACATGTACATTACCCTGAACATTGTGCACGAAGCGGGTAATTGGGCCTGAGGTCTTTCATAGACCCCGAACATTGGGCACGAAGCTCACTCCAGTATCTAGGGTAAGTACATTCACCACTATCTTTTCTCTTTCATTCCTGATCAATGCCATATGCTATACCCCGAACATTATGCACGAAGCTGGTAACTGGGCCTGAGGTCTTTCATAGACCTCGAACATTATGCACGAAGCTGACTCCAGCACCTAAGGCAAGCGGCAAGGATCCCATAGATATGGTCAATCACAAAGATTGGACCCCAGTGTGCATCCTTTCGGGGTAGCTAACCCGCACACCATTGAGCTAACACCCTTCATTGGGTGTGCCTCCATACATTTTCTTGCAAGCCTTTCTTACATTCATTCGTGTAACATCTCGTATTTTTCGTAAAATTAAATGTTAACTTTGTTTAATTCTTGTATGGGCTAAATATGACATTCGTGGAACTTATGGGTTGTTTATGCATATTACTTTAATTGGCCTTTTTAATCCTTTATTTGTAAGGTATAATAATAATTATATATAATAATAATAATAGTAGTAGTAGTAGTAGTAGTAGTAATGATAATAACTTATCAACAAATTATAAACATAAAAATGTTTAAAATCTATTTAAGTTGAGGGGGTTGTTTTTTCCATTTTATAAACTTGAAATGAATGTTTTAAATGAAATAATAAAACTTAAACTACAGGATCAAAAGTGTAATTTTCATTTAAAGCCAACCCAAACCTCCCCATTCCCGTCGACACCTTACTCCGGTCGCGACTACCGGCGGCCCCTTTACACCAAAAAACAACTGATTTAATCCCAACTAAACACCATCGAATCATTTACTTGACTGTTTTGAACCAAGCTAATAAACCAATTCAGTTATAACCGTGGTATTAAGAGGATTCGACTGAAACCGAAACCCGTTTCAAAATAACGATACTTCAATCGATCAATTGTACAAACGGAAGCGAATTAAGAGATGCTAAACATTTCATTTGTTTGCCCTAACTCCTCTGAGCTCTTAATTTCATTCCCAAGACACACAAACAACCATTCAATCATAATCTTCATCGCGAACCTACACCACTATCAACACCCACCTCCCAATCGATCTAACCCGAATTAGTAGAGGGCTTTGAGTCTTGAACATTCCCTGAAGCTTCACACGAAGCTGATTTGATTATTGTCAACATTTGCTCATCAATTGAACTCACGTTTGGCCGCGGCTTGTTCTTCATTTGTTTTTGTGGATTCAAACAATCCCCTGGGTAATTAAGCTCATCCTTACACTCGGTTTTACATGGGCAATCAAAGCCCTGAGATTGATTCCATTATCGTTATCGAATTGATACTCAATTGGATTCACTTTTGTTAAAATTTGTTTTGTATTTGATACCAAGACTTGGGCTTTGGCCCAACATTTACCACATTACCACCATGTGCAGGAGGACCGGGTTCGAACGGGCCTCTGCCATTTTTGTTTTAATTAGTTTTTAATTGGTTTTGTTAATATTTTATTCATTCAGAAAACTAATATTATATTAATAAATCAAAATAAAAATTATTTTGTTAACTAAAACATTTTAGAAATTATTAAATTAATTTTAAATGTATTAAAAACTTATGATTTTAAATTTAATTATTATTTTAGAAAAAAAGACAAAGGTTATAAAAACATCATTAATATTTTTTTTATGTAATTCAAATGCTATAGATTTATTATAGCCTGAATTTGGATTATTTTAAAAAATTTTTTACCCCATATTTATAAAAACTTTAGAAAGTTAATTATATAAATGATTATATAAGTAATTAATTAAATAATTAATTATTCAATAATATATTTAACCATGTAAATCATAAATAGTTAATAATTTATTCGTTAACTTTTATTTAAATTCTTGAAATTTGTAAAACAATGTAGTTTGCTTTATTCTTATATTTTTAGGTTTTGTATTATAAACCTTTATGATAAATCATTTTAAAAGCTTAAAACTTTGTTTTAATGGTTTTAACATCATTTAAATAAATATTTAATTAATTCTCTTTATCAAATAGTTAATTATTAAAATTAATTATCTCTTTTCACACATTATATTTGATCTTTATTAAATCAATAAACGATTCATTATTATTATTATTTTTTCCTTAATTAATTAACCCCCAAATTTCCAATTGAAACTCTAGTTCACGTTTATTTATTAATCTTACCTTTAAATTAACCTTGGAATATATATATATACGTTAGGTATCTTGTAAAAAGAAATCGTTGGAGCCTCGTTTATTTTTCTTATATCATCTTATTTATTTCAAGTGAGTATTTCTGTACCCCTTTTATATTTTTACATTTTGGGGTGAAACATGTTATTTTATAACTTTGCACTTGTAAAACCGTTTGATTCTTGTAAACTTATGTTAGTTGAACTTTGTGGCTACCATGTAATGTCGAATATATGTACCATCATTAACTATTGCTAGCCTAGCGAAGTCATAGATTTATGGGCCATACAAGCCTGCTTGGTTGATCCAAGTACACTTAGCTAATCGTATATACTTTTAAACGTTTGAGACTTGTAAAACTTTGTCGAGGTTTGATTGTGCATTCTGTCTTACATCCCTAGTTACTTTGTTCTCTAACTTACAACATGAATTGCCATCTTTTATATACTTATGTATCGAAAACTAAGGAAATCTCACCAACATTATGTTGATATTTTATTTTTAACATGTTTCAGGAAATACTCAAGCTTGATCATCATTTTTGAAGTTGTTCACACCTAGGAATGGACCTAGTTAAATAAATGAACAAGCTTGTTATTTGAAAATTATGAATAATATTTTTGGATTTAATAATAGCGTTATGTGGCTGTGAACGATCTTAACTCTCACTCCTTGACGTTTCCGTCGTCAAGGTTGGGGTGTGACAATTCGTTCATTAATGCATGCATTCATTCATCATGTTCCTTTTTTCATTATCTTTCACTTTACATTACATAATACTTTTCGTTCATTCCTTAACATTCAACGTAAAGCCACGGGAAAGATAAGCATACATCATAATAAGGAACATCAACATACATGGCCAATAACATCATACAGGACATCATCATACATACATAGCATACATCATGCACAAACATGCAACATCATACATCATCATCATCATGCCCAAAATAGTGTCTATGACCTCAAAAGTCAACTTATATGAACTCCCGGGAACCTTCCACGTCAAAACTTACATCTGCACTTTCCCCCCGAAAGTCAGTAAATAAACTACGTCTTCCTCGGGTACACCAGCCCTATTTGGGCGTATGGGCACCTTTCAGTCACATGGCCACTCATGTGACTGAACACCATGCGAATGGATAATATACGATTGAACATCTATGCGAATGAACCAATGCGGATGAATACTTGTGCGAATGGACCTAATGCAGATGGAACTAGGCGTATGGGCCTCAATCGCATGACTCCCCATGCGAATGACCCTCAGTCGCACAACTGGCAGGCGTATGGGCTCCAGTCGCACGACTCACATGCGATTGAACCTTAATCACATGACTGGCATGCGTGTGGACTTCAGTCGCACGACTGGCATGCCATTCGGTCGCATAGCCCTAACTGTGCAGAATATAGCTCACTCCCGAACCCAATCTGCCATTTTCGACCTTCAAGCTCTTCTAAACCTCTTCTAAGCCCAAATCACCATCTTAAACCTTGGGAATGCATACCACAACACCATACAAGCACACACAAGCCCGAAATCATACATCACTCGCAACATACACAAACACATACACACGGGTCAAACACACACACACTTCAAAACGATTTTCAGATTTGTTCCAACCCCAAAATCATTCAAAAACGTGTAAAAGAGGGGTCATAGAACTCACACAAACGAACACAACAAGAAGAGCTTCGATTAGACCCGCTACACTTCAACTTCCACGCCCGAATCCACACGAACCAAGCTTGAGACCACCTTTTCTTCCTCTTTTCTCTCTAACCCGAAAATGAGTGAGTGTGGGGGAGGGTGTGGGCTGCCTTCCCCCTCTATACCCCCACTAATTCGATGGTTTTTCCCGTTTTGGCAAGTTTGGTCCCTTGACTTTGGACTTTATTTCTTTTTCTTCTTTCGTCGGTTTCAAAGAAAATATCCAGGCGTTACATGTAATCTTTGTACTGAGCAAATAAAGAAAAACCCTAGTTGTAGCGTGTGGAAGTAGGTCACACCGACCAAAGCACGTGAAACCCAGTCCGTTAGTAACTTCAGTAATCTTTAAACAAGTTTTCCAAGCCTCCGGTTCCCAAAGAACATGCTAAGACTCCATCACATCTCCTATGTTTAGTTTTCTTATTTATTAGGTTGTTAACCCTAACTAGTCTCTATATATATCCTATCATGTATTTGTAATATTTGTACTGAGCGAATAAAAAAACACTAGTTGCAGCCTATGGACATTGGTCACACCGACCAAACCACATTAATCCTTATGTCATTTATTTCATGTTTTCTGTGTGGTAATTGTTTGTGACATTTAGTGTGTTGTTCCACTATGCCGCTTGAATCCTAAAAATTACTTGGTCTTATATTATTGTAAGAAGATGTTACATTAAATTAAGTAGTTGTTACATTAACATATTAACAAAGTTTTAAATCGTTTTTTTTTTTTTTTGTATACCGCTTATACTATGTAACTAGAATCGTTTGTTTATCTACATATACAATGTTATGAATTTAGAGTAGACAATCTTGAGCAAGAACAACAATTTGATTATGAGAATTGACTTAAAATACAACAAAGACAAACTTAAATCAACCCAACCTTCCAAAGCATCCAAATGCCACGAAGAACTAGAGTACTTTTTTTTGGAATGAAAACACTTTCTAAACCACACCTAGCAAGATACTAGGCGGGGAATCAAAATTACATGACTAATAGAGGATTTTTAAACCACTCTATCCAATTAGTTTTACATTTTTGGGTTCTACTATTGTACTAATAGAAAAAATTGCTTATCATCATCATGTAGTGTCTCCTTTTTATGATGATTCTCAGAGAAAATTATATCATTTCTATATCTCCAAATAGTCAACCATCCGACAAACATAATAATGCCCACCACATGTCTTTTTCTCTGATTTATTTGTAAATATACGACCCAATTTGCCAATTGAGTTGGCTCCTTCTCGATTACTAACGTCAAATCCAATCATACCCCAATCGTCCTCCAAAGGCTATTCGCTAGAAAACATGAATCAAACAAATGATTAGTTGTCTCTAGCTTAATATTACATATAGGATGTAAAATACACGGAATGTCCAGCTATTTGTTATCCATGTTTACTTGTGTTGGAAATTTGTCAAAAACCAAGCAAATAATTCAGTTTTCTTGGAATACCTCCATACTAAATTGTTGGTTGAGATGTTGTAGAAGCAAAAACACGTCAATAATCTCCCGAATCCTTTTAACAAAAAAATCCTCCATCTTCTCTAGCCTCCACACCCATGTATGAGGATGGTTTAAAAGCTCCACCTGGCCTAGAGTTGCCAATAAGTCTTAAAGTTGACAATTTTCGATTACTCCTTGATCTTTTTCTAACAATTCCAACTACTCGCATCCATCCTATAAGAAACCATGCAATCCTTGTCAATTTTCATGGAAAATACTGTAAGGCCTCGTTCCCGGGACGCTTACAGCTGGTAAATCATCGCACATAAAACATAAAATATATATTTACATCTATGAAAAACATCGCAGTGGAATAATTTAAAACCATTTCATATATTAATGACAGCTTTTGCAAAATGATACAATGTAGTTAACTGTTACAACATGCCATGATTTGCATTACATCACAAAAACATCATTGTTATACAAATGGATGACATCCAAAAATGTCAAGTAGTTGCCCCGTGTCATCCTCAGCAATGCTCACCTGCCAACTAGAAAATGCAGAAAAGTTAGTGTTGCTAAGTGAGTTCTGGTTTTATAATAAAACAATACTTTACTTTAATGCGATCATACATCATATGTATACACAGATAATATCATTATTATCTTCATCATTCATTCATTAACTTCATTCTTTCATACGTTCTTACTTTCATTCGTTCATTCATTACTTCCAGTGACATGTACATTACCCCGAACATTATGCACGAAGCGGGTAACTGGGCCTGAGGTCTTTCATATACCTCGAACATTGTGCACGAAGCTGACTCCAGTACCTAGGGCAAATACATTCACCATTTATCTTTTCTCTTTCATTCCGGATCATTGCCATATGCTATACCCCGAACATTGTGCACGAAGCGGGTAACTGGGCCTGAGATCTTTCATAGACCTCGAACATTATGCACGAAGCTGACTCCAGTACCTAGGGCAAGCGGCAAGGATCCCATTCATACGGTCAATCACAAAGATTGGACCCCAATGTGCATCCTTAGGGGTAGCTAACCCGCGTACCGTTGAGCTAACACCTTCATTGGGTGTGCACCTCCATACATTTGCTTGCAAGCCTTCTTACATTCATTCGTTCATTAATGCATGCATTCATTCGTCATGTTCCTCTTTCATTATCTTCACTGTACGTTACATAATACTTTCGGTTCATTCATTAACATAATACGTAAAGCCACGGAAAGATAAACATACATCACAAAGAACATAATATTCAGTCATCATCATCATACAGGGCATCGTCATACATTCATAACATACATCATGTATAATCGTACAACATCATACATCATCATTATGCATATGCATCAATCACACATCATTACATGTCCATCTTAACATCTATGACCTCAAAAGTCAACTTACATGAATCCCCGGGAACATCTCAAGTCAAAGCCTACATTTGTCTTTTTCTCAGAAAGTCAGAAAAGTCTAAGTGTTCATCCGCATTTCCTATAGTTTATCCGCATTTGCTATAGTTCATCCGCATTGATCTTACTTCATCCGCATTTGTTCATCCACATTGGCCTTACTCATCCGCATTTCCCCTTAGTCAATATCCATCGGCATTTCTCAGACTTAATCAATGTTCATCCGCGTTGATTTTCATCCGCATTGACTTACCCAATCCGCATTGACTTACTTCATCCGGATTGACTTACTTCGTCCGCATTGACTTACTTCATCCGCACTTCCATACCTAGTCAATGCTCATCCGCATTAACTTTCATCCGTATTTACTTACTTAGCAGTTAATACTCATCTGCATTAAATGTTCATCCGCATTTCTTCCCATTACTCATCCGCATTAACTTTCAACACTTATGCAGATTCTAAAACTTAACATATGAGCCTTAAACATCAGATTTTAATTTCAACTCACCATTCATCATGTTCTAAGCTTAAAACATACATCCTAAGTCTTAAAAACATCATCAAGCATGAACATAGTCACACATCATAACATAGCGTCCTCATACACACATTCAAATATACGGGTCCGAAACCCAGTTTAATAAAAACATACATTCATGCATTTCCAGCCCCAAATCAGTTAAAACAGGTAAAAGAGGGGTACTAGAACTCACCTTTGTAGCTTTTGAGTATGGCTTCTTCCAAACTCGTTTGCAAATTGAATCCAACCGCCTAGAAACCCACTAAAAACATACCCGAACACATATAATCACACATAAGCATAACCCGAGGACATAACCGGTTAAGAACACCATAAAAACATGAATTCTTACCTTGAGTTCGAATTCTTTCTTGTTCTTCCTTCAAAACCGAGAATTTGATGCTCCCAGCTACTCTCTCTCTCTCTCTCTAAACCCAAAGATCAGTGGTGTATGTGACATACAGGCGGTCATACCACCTTTTACACCCACTTTTCAAACATTTTGTCCTTTTAGACACTTTTTACCCCTAGACTTGGGTTTTATTTTTTTTCTTTCTTTTTCTTCACTTTATTCTTCTTTCTTGTCTAAAAAAATAACCGGGTGTTACAAATACAAACAAGGGAAAAGAATCGACGGTATCTTATCACTCAACCAACATTTCTTTCAAAATCTAGTATTCTATAATATACATTTTACAACTTCATGAACAGTAAATTATAAAGATTGATCCACATACACATGACGTCATTGTGCAAAGCATTTCTTTCCTTTTTATTTTCTATGTGTATGGTAGCAGAGGAATGAGATTATTCTAACCAAAAATAGTGTTTTTCAACTTTATTTACATTTCATAGAAAGTAGCAAAGGTGTATTTATATAACTAGGTTAGTATCTCGTGTATTACACGGGTTGAATAAATAAAATACTAAATAATTAGTAATAAAAATTAGGGCCTCGTCGAAATCATTGGCTTTCTGCCCAACACCACGACCATGACCCTATTATTTAAAAATCTTAAATTTATGAATTATAAAACCATGATTGAAGATAAATTATAATTACGTATAAGTGGCTACTTTAAGTAAATAAACAATACTTTATTTTTATTAAACTTTTGTTTTATAAGAAAAGTATGGTTTTTAAATATTTTGTTTTAAAAAATGATTTTTTATAAAAAAAGTTTGTTGTATTCTGTATTTTATAAAACTTTAATTATAAGGGTTATTGAATTTTATTAATCCCAACTTTTATTTATTGGCCGGGATTAATTCCAACTCAAAAAATGTTCACAGACACATCTAACTTTGATTTATTTTCCTTCAATGATCACTTACTAACTGAGAGTTAACAGTCGTTAGTTTTTTTGATGAAATAAAACCAACTTTGAGCCATTATCAACTCTAACACTGTCTAGTCTCAATTATGTCCGTTTTCATTGTCTAGCCTCCATGATCACCTAAAATCTACCTCCAATAAGTTCGGTGGTTCAAATCAGAAGTTGGAGATTGAAGGGTTTTTGGGTGTGGAAGTTTCAAATTGACATACCTGATGATAGATTTCAACTTTCTGTTTAGTGATTTGACTACAAAAACAATCCACGTTATCAAAAAAACTGACGGGGTTATCTCTCAGTTAGTAAAAGATTGTTGGAGGAAAATAAAATCAAAGTTTGGAGTATTTATAAACATTCACCGAATTGGAATTAATCCCGGCCAATAAATAACACTTGAGATTATTAAAATCCAATAACCCTAATTATAAAATGTGTGTTTTACATAAAAAATAAATTTTCAATGTATTAATTATATATTTTTTAATTTAAAAAAAGAATAAGTAATTTTATTGGTATTTAATATTATTAATAATACTGAGTAATATTATGTATAAATTTCTTGTTATTGTAGTTACCCAACTTTTTTTCAATGAAGTTAGGGGAACAACTTCCAAATCATCCATTTTGATAAATAATTACATAGAAGACCATATGAAGTATCCCTTGCTATTCCTCACCACGGACAATGAATCTACAATCGAACCATACACAGAAGTAAGCTCATTGTTACAATCGACAATGAAAAACTAGTGTAATTAAGCATGTTGTTACACCATAACCTGCAAAAAGATATCTAGGACTCTACATAATACAACTCAAGAGATATGTAGGAGATAACTTAAAGAACAAAATAACCAAAAGCTTCATTTGCACTTCATCTTTACTCCTCCAATACCTAACAAAATACCATCTTGTTAAACTGAAGGCAAATAATTGTATGATGCCAGGAAACAAAATTCCACACACATGCAAACACAATCGAAGCTGACACATATCGACACCACATAACACATAACCGTGACCATCATCATGCCATACCGTCTCAGATCGAGTTATCCCCATCCTCACCGACGTAAGATCTCAGATGAAACGTTAATACCCTAGAGCATCAACTTAGGGTTTTGAACTGAAACAAACATCCATTCGCGGCGATGGATGTGACCACGTACAATATGATTCCACCTACCACAGGTTTTGAACTTACAATCAACACCGCTCTGAATCTGTAGCCTTCCTCCTCAACGAGTAACGCCTATTGACTGCAACCTTCGTTTGGTGGGTTCCAACCCACTTCAACTTCGAAGTGGGTAAGGTGAAAATGCGTTTTAAGGGTTAAGATGGTTAAAGCGAGGTTTGAAGTGATGAATAAATTAAGGTGATTTCAGGGTGGGATCTAGGTTAAGAAAATGAAGCTGGAGTGGAAGAGATGGGTTTGATTCAATCTAAAAACTCAAATTATGGAATTAGTTTTTAGAAGAAAAAATAAAATTATGAGGTCTAACATATATCAAAAGTAATAATATATTTAGGGTTGTAATTGGTTTAATGGGTTAACACACAAAAGAGTAGGTAAAACCATTAATTAATTAAGCATGTGTTTTCAATAGTTAAAATAATAAAGTGACAGGTAATTTAATATAATGAAGTTTTATTCGTATAACAATAAAATATGACAGATAATATGACAGGTAAACGAGCAACAAGTTACGTTAAAACTCATTTTTAGAAAATACGTTTATAAAGTAATTAGGTTTATATTTTAGTAGTAATGAGTAAACAAATCATATCTATGGTGTTATGAAATATCTAGTCCCACAACCCATATTATTCTATTTTATTTGTTTTAGTATTTTGTTATTTATTTCTTCTAATAAAATTCACTCTTTTAGTGTCACTTACTTAAAGCTTTATTTTCCATATTAAATATTATTGTTTTATTATTTAAAAACATTTGTCTACACATAATTTCAATCATGTATTATCTTACAGAATTGTTTTAATTATTAACTATATTTTAAATATTTTATTTATTAAACTTTTGTGATACTAAATTTCCAACCTAGTTTAGTTATAAAGCAAATCCAATAACCCAAAACAATTTGATGTCACTAAATCACCAATATAGGTTTAGGTTTGCTCTCCATACCAAATAAATTTTTTTTTACATATTTACCATTTGTAATCTAATGGTTGAATTTGAGAATCATAAACAAAGCGTCAAGTTTCATTTCTTGTGTTCCTATCTTTTAATGATTCTTCAAATAACTCTTCCCTATATACATATGCTTGTGTGGGCGTATAAGTGTATCTTATGCAATGAAAGTCATATATAGATTTAAATGGGCAATGATATTTACTGCACAGACATAAAGAAAATGCCATACACTCACATGAACACTGCATACACAAGAACATTGATCACCCTAATCACCCTTCAGTAGCACATTCATATCATAAAATCCCTAGAGGGAAACAAGCCATTCTTAGGTAGCAAAATCCATAGCAAATTTAACATTACCATAACTTGACAACTCGCCAAATCGCGATCCATAGCATTCATTTTCCGGTCATATACGTCAACCTGCTATTGGGTTAGAGGCACACATTCAATCTCTATTTGCAATTCACCACTTTCAACATTTTGCAGTTGTAGAGCAATGTCTTGCTTCGCTTTTCCTTCCACCACTGTGATCGTATCATTATTCACAAGGGTATATTTGTCTTTTCCTTCTGTCACCTTTTCAGAGTGTTTTGATGACTCGTTGGCATTACCATTCTCGAAAGCTTTAGCAGCAGAAACCAAGGGCTCAATATCAATCTCAGCCTCACCCATAGGATCATCCGTTGAAAACTTATCCTTGTCAAAAACGTTCTGCATCGGATAAAAATGTTATTGACAAATAATATTACAATCATACAATGACAAATGTGGCTGTGGCAGGTAGTAAATAATCAAAACCCAAAACTAGAGGGAGAAATATTAACCTTTTAAGTGAAAGATGGACTTTCATTTCAGAACCAATAATATGTTGAGAAATGCAAAATATGTCTTAACACAACCTGATCCAAACGCTTTTGTTTTGTTACTCAACCCACCCATATTGCCATCGCTAAATATAACTTCTTTCTGGTCTATTTATCCTTGAATAACGTATTTGTTGCATGAAACTCTCATAAACATAATTTCGACTTACCACTCTCAAAGGGGGGACATCCCCAGGAATCGATAACATCAACTTCTCATTCCACACAGGATTAAGGTTGTTCTTTATAACACGGGTCTTCACTGACTGCAGCCAAATATCGATCTTCTTATTTTCATACCAACCTCAATTCCTACTATTTACAACTAATATGCATCACAACAAAAAATATATTCATATTAAAATGTAGGCTTACTTGGTTTCCTAATGAGAGCATAACATAAGGATCACTACTCCTCACATCTCTAATAACAAGGTTTGTGCCTCGGACCACTTTGACTTTTATCAAACCAACAATTCCACCATACCTGCCTACAAACGAGATATCAGACATCAGAAAAGTAAGTTGAATATAAAGTTTCTAATACAGGATGCAATAGTATATAAAAACTATGACTTTTGTTTGATCTAAATTGTTGACTTTAGGTGCCACAATAGAGAATTGATTTTACAGCATGGTAACGTCCTCGTTCCGTTAATAAACATCTCAATGACTATTTGATCAAGGTTTTATTTTGAATTCGAATTTCAAAGACTATATTTAACAGATGTGGAAAATTCTCAACCCATTTACTAATTGGTGATTACTAATGAACAGGTTGATCCGGTTATGTTTCATGTCTAACGGGTCAAGCAAGTATGGCAAAGAAAATTAGCTAAAAGGAAAATGAGTCAAATGGTTCAGATAGTTAAAAGACTTCTGAAATGTATTTTTAAATCATTTTATTCATAAAATTGAATTATTATTGAAATAATATAACTCTTGCAATCATATTTTACACAATAAATATTTATTATAAATTAAATTTGTTGATAAAAAGTGTTTCAGGTAAACTCAACCCATTGTTACCCAGATAAACAATAGGCCTTTTAGGCCCGTACAGAGTTTTACCCGTTACCCAACCGGTCCATTGCTCTACCTCTAAAGTTAAGACAATTTAAGTAATCACCGTTGAGTTACTTTTCTTTCCAGGCTTCTGTTCAGCAAGATTTCTTTTTCTGTTGTTGAGAAATGTTTGACCAATATTATGTATACGCATACTATTTATATATTTCTTATCCACTACAGAATTTATGCCTGTTGAACTGCAGTGGAAGGCTGCTGGATTGAAAGGGCAAGATAATTGTTCCTCTGTGTTTAAAAATTGTTGCATTACATACTTTCTCCTGAGTATTATTAATAAAGTTCAGAAAAATGTACACGTTGTATTACAAGCTTAATTGTGACAATCATTGTTACAGGTGGCAATTTTGACCGATTTTCTTATGAGTGGGTCAATTTGAGACATGTTATATCTCTATATGTCACAAGGGTCGAAACTTGAATAAGGTGCATTATTTATGCATACAATCTCCTAAATTGCTTGGTTTTATAGCTTGTTTTATGTGTATAAAGAAAATTAGATGACATAGTGTTTTGGGTCAGCCTGACACGTACTAAAAAATACCAATTTCGACCCATTACATGCCCATTGCCACCTCTAACACTTGTAGTTCTTGGATTACTTGATAAAATCAGTCCGCTCGTCTGTAGATGAATCTGGTTGTGGTTTTTTACAGTTGTTCGGAATGCTGTCTTCATATTTCGCATTTACTGCAGTATTTCCTCCAAGTTTTATCACATTATCAACATCTTCCTCCGTCCACTCATCCAGATTTACTGATAATATCTGCAACAAGTTGAAAATTGGTTGATAACACTACAGGTAAATTATATACATTAGCATAAAAGAGCAGTCAAACAGGCAATGGTTCGAAAGTCACCAAAGTGTATTTCTAGGGTACAACCTCCAAGTTCTTTTTTTTTTAATTTAAAAGTAGATTATTATTAAAATAAGACAGTCTTCCTAATAATTCTTGACACATTATATATGAAGAACTTGATTTTATGAAGAATAAGAAGTGTTTTGGATCAGTCAAACCCATGCAAGGTTGTAAATGAGGCAAGCAGAGATTATACACCTTTGATATGTGCACTCCAAGGCTTCTATGCACTCCAGAACACTTGATGCATACAAATGCTCCAAGATTTGCAGATCTAGTCACACCCACAAGGTGAAATTTAATTAATCGCGCAAACTACAAATAGATTATGCCAAGTAACGCATAATTAGGATATATGAATGCACTTACACCCATTTCGGACTTGGAGATCCGCAATCTGCACATAACTCGTTACCAGGTTCAGATAAAAATTTTGCCAGCCTCAGCTTTGCACCTGATGAGGAATATCAAATTGCAACCAAGCACAAAATTTGATTATATCTGACAAGTAGAGTTTGTCTTAAACCAGAAGATACAAACTTTTACTAAAAACAAGTATAAATATGATATGTTATGGACTTCATTAATAATTTACATAAATTTATATTTTAGAAGCAGGGGTCATTATTTTTGCAGGTGATCATATGTGTTAGAGGTGGCAAGATGAACAGGTGGGTAATGACTCAAAACAGGTATGGGTCGGGGTTGTGTACCCAGAAAATCTTTTCATGTCAATTTTTTGGTAGATAGTTAATTGTTTACTTACATTACAATAATAATCCAGATATTTGAATAAAAGAATTTTGGAGTTTGTGTGCATTAATAAACTAAGCTTAACAAACCTAACATATTGATGTGTCTATGTTATTGTTAGCTTTTACATATTCAACTGGTTGTATATTACTATATTGTAATCATATATATTTGGACTAACCGGCACAAGGTGTCTCTTGATCGGACTCGTTGTTACAGTTTTCTTCATCGTCAATGTTTAAGAGGTCAAAGAGAGAAGCTCCTGCAATGATATGTGCATTAATCAGGTATCACATCCAGAATTAGACAAATTTTGGAAGTAAATGAAGCTAGACATGCAGCAATAACTTGCAACCAACATAAAAAAGGTACATGTCAAATTATTCATCATTTGGATCTGTCAATAGTCAAAACATGGAATAAGATATTCAATAACTTTTTCCTTATTTGACATATTTCAGTTATGTTAATAGTTTGTGTAACATTTGGCTTCTCGTACAAATCACGACTGTTTGTGTTGTCCATAAGAAGGTCAGGGCTTTGTTTCTGGTTGCATGAACGGAGACTTCCTGGGAGGTCATCCATCTTGCGATTACTCGCACTCAAGCACACCTAGCTATGGAGTTCTCTCATCCACAACCAATGTACCCAAAACTCGTTGATTGTATTAATGGCAAGAAATTCCTTACGTGCCAATGACAGTGACACAATTAATATACTTGACTCAGATTCAGGAGTTCCAAAATCATTCAACATTTTAAAATAAATTCTCAGGCTGTGTATATCACTATACATTTTACTGGTTTACAACTAACACGCTAATGCGTACATTGTGATTCTCAATAACACAACTATCAATCAAGCATTGTATCACTAACACGCTAATGCATACATTGTGATTCTCAATAACCCTAAAAATGGTATTACCCTTTGCCCCAAAAACCCACTTGATCATATCTTGAACACACCCCTAACATCATACTCAGCATATATTTCAAATCAGAAGATAATAATTCGACAGTATCATCATCAATACCTGATGAATCACCGCCATTCGTCCTTCTATTCGTCGCAGACATTCTTCCTCAACAATCAATATGCAGAAACATATGCGTAAACATACAATCTATCTGCATTTTCATCTGCAATTTATATGAACATTAACCACAAAACTCTTACGAAGATCGAAATCAAACTCAATTTGTATTTACCATTCAGAATAACAGCACATCAGCAATATTTAACAACAATGTGATAGATTTTGCTTCATGGAACGAAAAATGAGATCATAAATAAGAAACCGACGATCAACGAATCAATTATCAAGAAATCTTCGAGAAATTCTTAAGAAATTAAGGAGTTTTTTTGTGATTTGTATCAAGATTTTGAATCTTTATGATACTTGTGAAACAAGTGTCTGCAAATTTGAAGCAATAGGGGTAAAATGTGGATTAACAAACCCTAATTTTGATGGATTTTTTGAAAAGATGATGATTTTTTGGGTGTTGATCATCGCATGTTGATGGAACGGGAGATTTCGTGGTGTTTCAGCCGTTGGCTATTACAAACGTTGTCTTCAAGACTTGTCTATGTTACAAATACACCCTTGTTTCATTTTTACAACTATTTGTGCACGATTTGGGATTTGTTTATTTACGAGTAAATTACACGGATAGTCCCTGGGGTATGCACCTATTGTAACTTTAGTCGTCACTTTCAATAAATTACAGATACGGGTCTGAACCATACCAAAAGTGCACAATCATAGTTACTAACACTAACAAAACTTTACTTGATCAGTTAAGTCTATGTAAAAAAACCAAAATACCCTTACTTTTAAAATAAAATTACTCAAATCTACACCGTTATCTTCTACAATTTTAACCTACTCCTCACACCTTTTCATCCTCTTCTTCATCTTCATCACTCACCCTACACCACCGCCAACCACAACCAGCCTCCAACTCTACCAATCTCCATCTTCCATCACCTCTTCCACCATAAAACTGTTGGCCCTTTACATCTTATTCATCACCATGGTTGTCTCCACCCTATCATTAACACACCACCATAACAACCTGCACTTTTAACCCACCACCACCCACCCACTCCACACCATTGTAGCAACGGCCATCGTGTGTCACCATCTTCCCAAAATAAAACATTCTCCATTATCATTGATGTATAATCATAGAACCATCCATTTTATCAATGTGCACAATGGTGACCTGCGACCTATTCGAATCAGATCTATGAATCAGTGGTGTTCTGTTTCACGTTTACCTTGTGGTGTAACCAAGAGGGCGGGGGTGAGTTATCGTTTAAGGTGGTGATTGGGGGCTGGTGGTTGGATGTAGTGGTGGGTTAGGGTGAGTGATAAGTTGAAGAAGATGATGAAAGGGAGTAGTGGGTTGAGAATGTGGGTCGCAGGCAGTGACAATGGGTTAGGGTAGAGGGGGCGTTGGTGGTGGTTTGAGGGTAGAGGGTAAAGGCGACGACGGTGGTGGGTCGAAGGTAGAGGTGGCGGTCGTGGTGGGTTGAGGGTAGAGGCGGTGGTGGGTGTTAAATGTGGAGAAGAAGATAAAAGGGGTATTTTGGTCTTTTTATAAAACTAACATAAAAACTTAACCTTTATTAGTGTTGGGGACTGGCATTATGCACTTTTGGCATAGTTTAGGCCTGCATATGTAATTTATTGAAAGTGATGACTAAAGTTGTAATATGTGCATACCCCAAGGACTATCCGTGTAATTTACACTTTATTTACACTTAACTTTTGACATATTATCCTATATATGAAATTAGAAACTCCATGAATAGTAAAACAAGGGTGTTTTGGAATTAACTTTTAAGATGTTAATAAGTAAAAAAATATTTAACAAACCTAAAAGTAATTTTTAAACTAACTTTTCATATATGATAAAAATAGGTTTTGAAAAGTAATGAGTGAGTTACTTATTGGTTTTTGAAAACTTCTTTTGATCAAATTTTCTATTATATCCCTATATTACTTCCTATTAACTCTATTTGTTTTTAAAAATATATATTTTTATATCATTTTATAACATTTTAGTTTATAAGCTAACCTAAACACTTTTTAACAACTCCTTTTAAAAAGTCAAAAGTTAATAAGTTATTTTTGTCAAAAGTACTTTTCAATCTATATAACGCTCCCAAACATGGTCTTATTACTCACACCTAAATGTTCTATAAAGGTTGAAACTAAACGAGGCTACAAGAAGTATTTTTCATTGCGTGACAAGTAAATCAAGCTTCGCGATCAACACACTTAAATGTTGGTTTCAATCCATAGCACATAAGAATTTTCTAATAAATCAGATTTCCTTGTTTACAACAATGAAGATTGGACTAGTGTTATTAATTAAATAAGTTAAAAGAGTACATTACACTTTTCATTTACAATAATGAAGATTGGAACCATGGTTGTGTTTTAGATGGAGATGGTAGTGTGTGGTGGAGTGGTGGTGGTTGTTGAAAGACGGGTGAGTGGGGGTATATAAAGGGAGAGGGCAGCCCTTACCCTCTCCTCACACCCACCAAAATCAGCCAAAGAAGAGAGAAGAGAAAAAGAGGAAGAAAAGTTGGTTTGGGTTGGTTCGAGTGAGCCAAAATCGTTGAGAAGCGAGTCAAATCGAAGCTCTTCTCGTTGTGGTCATTTGTGTGAGTTCTAGGACCCCTCCTTTAAACATTTTGGAATGATTTAGGGCTGAAAAACATTTGAAAATCGGGTTTTTGAGTGTGTGCATGTTTGACCCGTTTGTGTGTGTGTGTATGGGTGTGTATGATTCGTTTGAGCATGTTTGTGAGCTTGTGTGTGCTTGAATGGTGTTGTGGTATGCATCTCTAAGGTTTAGGATGGTTGATTTGGGCTTAGAGTGGGTTTAGATGAGCTTGGAGGTCGAAAATGACAAATTGGGTTCGGGATGAATTACATTTTGCATCAGCTAGGGCTAGGCGACCGAATGGAGGCCATACGGCCGAATGGGGTGCGATTGAGGTTCATTCGCACGATTGAGAGTCTATTCGCACGATTGGGGCCAGTCGCATGGGGAGTCATGCGATTGAAGGTCCAGTTATAACGTTCCACATTTTACATTTATTTTTTTAAATGTAATATTACTCCTTGTTCAATCCTTGTAATCTTAAGATTTGATCATAGTGAAAATATTTTTTATGTAATTCTTGTTGACTATATGTTTGTGCAACGCTTAAACAATTACAAATGCGCATATCAACACAAAACTAAACAACTTATCAGGACTTATATATTTCAGAAAATTAATTACAAGTTTATTATTATGATTCATATATTAAAATACTCATTTTTAGTTACTAGTTATGGTGCAAATTAATAAATTAAAAAGTTAAGGGGTTAAAATTAAAAATTTACATTTCCCTCTACTCATCTCCCAAACTACTTACATTTATGGCCAACTATAATTTTCACCTATAAATACTAACTCAAATCCTCCTATAATCATTTTCATCACTCTAAACTCTCTGTAAACTCTCTCAATCTATCCAAGAACTTCATATTTTAGCAAGAAATATTCAAAAACAATTTGTGAGTTTCAATTTATTTATTTATTTATTTATATATTTATACTTTCTTTCTTACTTTCTTCTTCATTTTCTCTACCACTTAGAATAACCTCTAGGACATAACCACTTAGTCATCAAAGTGACACAAGTATGGTAACCCCCATTTTGAGGTCCAAGTTGGAAATATTATACTTGATTCTTTCATACATGTTTTCTTGTTTTATTTTTAAACATTTTACATACTAAACCAAGTTACCAACAACTTCAATGTTGGAAGGCTTATGTTAAAGTTATATTTCTGAAATTTTAAGTCTTTTACACTTTATTATTTCATCTTTACAAAACACTAAGTGATCTACAAATCAAGAAGTGGATGAAACCAAACCGTGCTCCAACCAATGTTGAAAGGCTTGTGTTATGGTATGAAATGGTGATCTTGAATCTTGGTTCTACAACTAATTTATCCACCATACCCCACTTAAACACTTAGTCAAACTAGTCATTTACTTTAGTATTTTCATTTATATACTCATGACCATCCGAATCACCCTTATGAGAATATTTTGTGCAATGGTGACAATCTTGAGGTTTGTGGATATCCCTACCTCTAATACATGACCTATATGAATATAACACTTGAGGTTTGTGGATTACCCTACCTCTAATGCATGACTTATATTTATATCTACATAATACTTAGTCAAAACCAAACCATAATATCAATCAACCATGGTTGAATGTTTTGTGTTAATGTAGACATTATACTAATCTTATGATTCCTTATTTTGGACTTCCAATGAGTGACTAAAACTCATAAAGAACACACACAATACATGGTGTCCAAATAAGTGTCTAAGTAGTATATACTTTCATTTACTCTTGTATTTGTAATTTTTGCTAAAATCTCAAACTTTGAATCCTAAACTTACACACTTTTATTTACCTTTTAGGGTGACTTTGGTGAATCATTTAAACTCAATCATCTATTCTTGTGGATTCTAATCGCCAAACCGTGAGTCATACTTCACCCATTTTGTTTTAACACTATTTGGGTTGCAACATGTATCAATTATCAAATTCACTCAGTTATTCATTCAATCAAAATCATTATAAAACTCAATTCATACAAACATGCTTACTTATTATACTATTTGTGAATACATTCTAGAATACATTATCTTGCAAGCAATCTAAACCTCCCTTAACATGTATAGCGCTATAGGACTAGCACATCCGCCCTATTATGATGGGTCTAAGCTATTCAATATTTATGGTCTTGGTCATTTTTAATGCTAAGATTATGCTAGTGGACACTTTGGTTTGATTATTTGCATGCTAGCAATGTACAAACTTTAGTATACTTTACTCATGTTAATTGAGATTTATTCACTATGATACTATGTATTCAAACTTGTATGCTCACCAACATATTCATATGTTGACCTATATTTTATACATGTTGCAGAAAATGTTTGAAGCTTTATCAAGAAACTCAATTAGGTGGACTTAGAAACACACCAAATCTACTATTTTGTTATGCTTGTTTTAGACTTGTATTTCTCAAAATTTTTGTATGTTCATTTGAAGCATTGTAATGTTATGTTGATTATTGGAAATGAAATTTAATCTTAATTTATTGTCACTTTAGTTTTATGATGTCTTTGAACAATTTATCACTTCTCGCGCCCCGATGTTTCCGCCATCGGTTGGGGTGTGACAGGTTGGTATCAGAGCCATAGTTATAAGGAATTAGGAAAACTTCCATGTTTTAACCTAGACTATGACTAAGGACTCCCATTAGTAATTATTATGATTTGTTTGATTATCTTATGTTTATGCCAAAATAAAAAAGAAAAGAAACCCTCAAATCTACCTAATCTTGCTCCTCATCTTATTCTCGGCCAAAAAGAAATACACCTTTCCTAAGGTGTAATCATGCAATGACGATACGAAGACACTCGTATTTTACAAATGAAACGACTTCACCAAAATAGGAGTGAATCCCTTACTTTGGTGATGTCTTTCAATCCACCATTCTTGTTTTTATGAAATTAAACCATTAAGATAGGAGTGATTTCCTTACCTTGATGGCAATTTCACTTATCTCACTCTTGTGGAAACTTGCCAACGAGTTAGGATTAAACTCCTTACTTTGATGGATAAGTACCAACCACGTTTAGGGAACGACACCACCAAGTTAGGAGTGATATCCATATCTTGGTGATTAGTTCCATTCTTTGATTTTCAATCTCACCAAAGTCTTGAGATTTTGATTGACAAGGGACATGTAGTAAATGGAAGGGCGAATACCGTTACCCGACTTGTCGGCGAGAGTATTCCAACCCATTAAGCCAAATCATGATTCCCGAACTCAAAAGAAGTCTTGAACACTTTGGATTAGTCTTAGTTCCAAAACCGAAACATTCCAAGCCTTAATCGAATTTCTTTTATGTTTGTATTTATTTTATACATTTATGTTTTATCCTTTTTCCTCTTGTCAAGATCGAATCATTCGACTCGCATTAATCTCTCGACCTCAGATGCTAATAATCAAGAACCAACAAAAACTTAAAAGCTTTCATTATTGTTTAGCTAATTCTTTTGAGTGGTTATATGATTATTATGAGAACCGATTTGAAACCTACTTGCTTAGGTGTTATGTTATAATGCTCTAAATATGCAAAAATCATTTTAAACACTATTGATCAAGTCTCATCATTCTCTTTAACCTATATTGTAGATGTCTTCCAAATCCCATAGAAGCTCCAAGCAAAGTTCCAATAAGAAAATGGTCGCTTTCATGGCTAAGCAAATGGCTCGAGTTATTCCTGATATTGTTAAGCAAATCAATGCCACCCCTAGCCTAAACACTTCATTTGAATCCCGAAAGCCTAGTCCCAAAACCTCAGCCTTTTCCTATAAGCACTTCAAGTCATGTGGCCCCGAACCTTTCACGGGTGAAGAGGGTGCCTCCAAGATGTTGGAATGGTTCGATAGCATCAAAGTCACTTTCATCAACAGTGAATGTCTCGACGAGCTTCGGACTCGTAGTGCCACCGGTGTCTTCACATCGAGAGCACTTGAATGGTGGAAAAGTGAAAGGAGTACTCGTGGAAATGAGGTCGCCTTCGCCTTACCATGGGAAGAAGTGAAGCAACTCATGATAAATGAGTTTTGTCCTTCTCATGAAATGCAAAGTCTTGAAGAGGAATTCTGGAACCTCAAACAAGTTGGAGGTGACAATTTGACTTACACCATTCGCTTTAAACAACTTAGTATCCTTGTCCCTCACTTGGTTAACACCACTGACCGAGCCATAGCCAAGTACATAAAAGGCCTTCCCCCTATTATCCGTGACTCCGTCACCATAGCCAAACCATTCTCAGTTGAGCGAGTCATCCGGTTGGCGGCTACCTTATCCAACAACCAAGTGAAAGATGGACTTTGTCTCTTAAAGGCTCATTTAAAACCGCCCATCAAGCCATCTCCGAAACACTTGAGGAAACCAAAGACATAAAAACACCATCCAAAAACACCCGTCATGGCAAGAAACGGAAATTTCAAAGCCGCAACTATGCCATGACAGCACCAACAACCCAATCTCCTATCAATTTGAACCAAGAACCACCTAAAAAGCCTACACCGGTACGTTTCCCAAATGTGCCAATTGCCAATACCACCACCCACCTACCTCCCAGTGCCGTCAATGCACAACGTGTAACCGTTATGGCCATTTTGCCTCAGCATGTCGAAGTGGTCCTAACCCACACGTTAACCCACCTTCAGCTCACACTGGTACCCAAAGACCCCTGACTAATGCAAACGGTCGTGCTTGCTTCAAATGTGGTGATCCAAACCATCTTGCTCCTCAATGCCCTTGCAACAATCAAGTTCAAGTGCAAGTGCCACGTGGACGCGCATTTAACATAAATGCGTTTCAAGCTCAAAACAGCAATGACGTCGTAAACGGTACGTTTCTTATAAATGGAATTTATGCTTCTGTGTTATTTGATACTGGTGCGGATAAAAGTTTTGTTTCCATGAAATTTGAACCAATGCTAAAATGTTCACGTTCTAAATTGCCAAAATCATTCACCGTTGAAGTCCTTAATGGAAAATCTGTCACCGTCGATTCCATTCTCCTTGATTGTGTTTTAAGTCTTAATGAACATGAATTTCCTATCAAACTCATACCCATGCAATTGGGTAGTTTTGATGTCATAGTAGGCATGGATTGGCTTGCCATGGTTCGTGCCGAAGTCATTTGCTTTGAAAAATACATCCGTATTCCGCTTCCTTCGGCGACACCTTACAAATCTATGGCGAGAAACCCTCAAACGGACTCAAACTTATCTCTTGTACGGAGGCATGAAAGTGCTTACGTCAAGAATGTATTGTCTTTTTAGCTCATGTCATGACAGAAAAAGAAAAGGGAAAGGATGTGAAAGACATTCCAATCATTTGTGACTTTCCCGACGTGTTCCCTGAAGATCTACCCGGTCTTCCTCCGGCTCGTTCCATTGACTTTCGGATTGATCTCATACCCGGTGCTACACCTGTTGCTAAATCTCCCTATAGAATCGCACCCTCAGAAATGAAAGAGCTAGTTAGTCAACTTCAAGAGTTGGTTAACAAAGGATTCATACGTCCTAGCTCATCCCCTTGGGGTGCTCCAATCCTTTTTGTAAAGAAGAAGGACGGTTCGTTCCGCATGTGCATTGATTATCGTGAGCTCAATAAACTTACTGTCAAAAACTGTTATCCTCTTCCTCGTATCGATGACCTCTTTGACCAACTCCAAGGAGCAACTTGTTTCTCAAAAATCGACTTATGATATGGTTATCATCAACTTCGAATCCGTGAAGAAGATATTCCAAAAACCACTTTCCACACAAGGTATGGTCATTACGAGTTCATGGTTATGCCTTTTGGTTTGACCAATGCACCCGTAGCCTTTATGGACTTGATGAACCGTGTGTGTAGACCTTACTTGGATCATTTTGTAATTGTGTTCATTGACGATATTTTAATCTATTCTAAGACCGAATCCGAACATGAACGACACTTACGTTTGATCTTGGAACTTCTTCGAGCCGAACGACTTTACGCCAAATTCTCCAAATGTGAATTTTGGTTGAAAGAAGTTCAATTCCTTGGTCACATCGTAAGCAAAGAAGGCATTCATGTTGATCCTGCCAAAATAGATGCTATCAAAGGGTGGATTGCTCTAAAATCCCCTACCGAAGTACGTTCTTTTCTTGGATTGGCGGGTTACTACCGTCGATTCATCTCCAACTTTTCAAAAATCGCCATACCTCTCACCTCTTTGACCCAAAATGATAAACCTTTTGTTTGGGGTCCCAAACAAGAGGAATCCTTTCAAACCCTCAAGCGCATGCTCTGTAACGCACCCATCTTAACCCTTCCCGATGGAAATGATGATTTCGTGGTTTATTGTGATGCTTCTAATCAAGGTCTTGGTTGTGTCCTTATGCAACGAGGCAAGGTTATCGCTTATGTGTCAAGACAACTCAAAACCCACAAGAAGAACTACACTACCCATGACCTTGAAATCGGAGCTGTTGTTTTCGCTTTAAATATTTGGAGGCACTACCTTTATGGTACTCAATGTGGTCTTCACCGATCATAAGAGTCTCCAACATATCTTTAATCAAAAGGATCTCAACATGCGTCAACGACGATGGGTTGAATTGTTGAACGACTATGATTGTGAAATATGTTACCACCCCGGAAAAGCAAATGTCGTGGCCGATGCTCTTAGCCGAAAGAGTCATGTCAATGCTCATAGCATTTGTGTAACCAATTGTCTTCGTTGTTTGCAAATCCAAAGCGACATTCAAACCCGTATTCGTGAAGCCCAACACTCATCGGTCGTCGAAAACAATTTGTATAATGAGATGCAATGTGGTGTTGAAGACCAACTTGAGTCTAAATCTAATGGAATTCTCCATTACCTCGATCGTATTTGGGTTCCGAACCATGACAACCTTTGTACTCTTTTAATGAATGAAGCACATAAATCATGATATTCCATTCACCCTGGTGCAGACAAGATGTATCAAGATCTTCGTCGTACTTATTGGTGGCCGGGCATGAAAAAGGATATCTCTCTTTTTGTGGCTAGATGCCTCACTTGTTCAAAAGTAAAGGTCGAACACCAACGATCCTCTGGTTACTTAAGCAACCTGAAATCCCGAGGTGGAAGTAGGAAAGTATGGCAATGGATTTTATCACCAAACTTCCCCGAACATCTTCCGAGTATGACAGTATTTGGGTAATTATCGATCGATTAACCAAATCAGCTCATTTCCTTCCCATTCATGAAGACTACTCCATTGAAAAGCTAGCTCGTATCTACACTTCTGAAACCATTAGCCATCATGGTATCCCTCTCGATATCATCTTTGATTGTGATGGTCGATTCACTTCCCGTTTTTAGAGAACTTTTCACTTAGCTGTGGGCACTCAACTCAATCTTAGTACGGCTTTTCATCCTCAAACTGATGGACAAACTGAACGTACTATCCAAACTCTCGAAGATATGCTTGGATCTTGTGTTATCAATTTTGGTGGCAACTGGGATGTACACCTACCATTGGTCGAATTTTCGTACAATAACAATTATCACTCTAGTATCAAAATGGCACCATTTGAAGCTCTTTATGGTCGCAAATGCCGTTCACCTATTTTTTGGCATGAGATCGGGAAGGCACAAGTCACTGGTCCTGAAATTATTCAAGAGACAACGGATAAAATCTTGCAAGTTCGCGACAACTTACTTGCTGCAAGAAACCGACAAAAGAGTTACGCCGATAAACGGCGTAAGCCCTTGGAATTCAATGTTGGTGATCTCATACTTCTCAAGGTATCTCCTTGGAAAGGAGTAGTACGCTTTGGTAAGAAAGGAAAACTTGCTCCACGATATGTAGGTCCTTTCAAGATTCTCGAAAGAATTGGTAAGGTGGCATACCGACTTGATCTACCACAAGAACTAAGCAATGTTCACCCAACTTTCCATGTCTCTAATCTCAAAAAGTGCCCAGCCGATGAAGGACTTCAAATTTCGCTTGATGACATACGTGTCGACGATACCATGCACTTTGCTGAGAAAACTGTTGAAATCATGGATCGTGGAATGAAGCAACTCAAACAAAGTCGTATTCCAATTATTAAGGTGCGTTGGGAAGGAACACGTGGTCCAAAATTTACTTGGGAACGTGAAGATCAATTAAAGATCAAGTACCCTCATCTTTTCCCAGAACCTTCTTCTAAATGAATTTCGGGTCGAAATTCCCTAAAGTAGGGGAGACTATAACGTTCCGCATTTTACATTATTTTTTTTTAATGTAATATTACTCCTTGTTCAATCCTTGTAATCTTAAGATTTGATCATAGTGAAAATATTTTTATGTAATTCTTGTTGATTATATGTTTGTGCGACGCTTAAACAATTACAAATGCGCATTCAACACAAAACCGAACAACTTATCAAGACTTATATATTTCAGAAAATTAATTACAAGTTTTATTTTTTATGATTCATATATTAAAATACTCATTTTTAGTTACTAGTTATGGTACAAATTAATAAATTAAATAAGTTAAGGGGTTAAAATTGAAAATTTACATTTTCCCTCTACTCATCTCCCCAACTACTTACATTTATGGCCAACCATAATTTTCACCTATAAATACTAACTCAAATCCCCCTCTAATCACTTTCATCACTCTAAACTCTCTCTAAATTCTCTCAATCCATCCAAGAACTTCATTTTTTAGCAAGAAATATTCAAGAACAACTTGTGAGTTTAAATTTATTTATTTATTTATATATTTAGAATTTCTTTCTTACTTTCTTCTTCATTTTCTCTACCACTTGGAATAACTTCTAGGACATAACCACTTAGTCACCAAGGTGACACAAGTATGGTAACCTCCATTTTGAGGTCCAAGTTTGAAATATTATACTTGATTCTTTCATACATGTTTTCTTGTTTTATTTTTAAACTTTTTACATACTAAACCAAGTTACCAACAACTTCAATGTTGGAAGGCTTGTGTTAAAGTTATATTTCTGAAATTTTAAGTCTTTTACAGTCTATTCTTTCATCTTTACAAAACACTAAATGATCTACAAATCAAGAAGTGGATGAAACCAACCGTGCTTCCAACCAATGTTGAAAGGCTTATGTTATGGTATAAATGGTGATGTTGAACCTTGGTTCTACAACTAATTTATCCACCATACCACACTTGAACACTTAGTCAAACTAGTCAATTTACTTTAGTATTTTCATTTATATACTCATGACCATCCGAATCACCCTTATAAGGAGATTTTATGCAATGGTGACAATCTTGAGGTTTGTGAGGTTTGTGTATTACCCTCCCTCTAATGCATGACTTTATTTATATCTACATAATACTTAGTCAAAACCAAACCATAATATCAATCAACCATGGTTGAATGTTATGTGTTAAGGTAGACATTATACTAATCTTATGATTCCTTATTTTGGACTTCCAATGAGTGACTAAAACTCATAAAAAATACACATAATACATGGTGTCCAAATAAGTGTCTAAGTAGTATATACTTTCATTTACTCTTGTATTTGTAATTTTTGCTAAAATCTCAAACTTTGAATCCTAAACTAACACATTTTCCTTTACCTTTTAGGGTGACTTTGGTGAATCGTTTAAACTCAATCATCTATTCTTGTGGATTCTAATCGCCAAACCGTGAGTCATACTTCACCCATTTTGTTTTAAAACTATTTGGGTTGCAACTTGTATCAATTATCAAATTCACTCAGTTATTCATTCAATCAAAATCATTATAAACTCATTTCATACAAACATGCTTACTTGTTATACTATTTGTGAATACATTCTAGAATACATTATCTTACAAGCAATCTAAACCTCCCTTAACATGTATAGCGCTATAGGACTAGTACATCCGCCCTATTATGATGGGTCTATGTTAAGTTATTCAATATTTATGGTCTTGGTCATTTTTAATGCTAAGATTACGCTAGTGGACACTTTGGTTTGATTATCGGCTTTGCATGCTAGCAATGTACAAACTTTAGTATACCTTACTCATGTTGAATTGAGATTTATTCACTATGATACTATGTATTCAAACTTGTATGCTCACCAACATATTCATATGTTGACCTATATTTTATACATGTTGCAGGAAATGTTTGAAGCTTTATCAAGAAACTCAATTAGGTGGACTTAGAAACACACCAAATCTACTATTTTGTTATGCTTGTTTTAGACTTGTATTTCTCAAAAATTTTGTATGTTCATTTGAAGCATTGTAATGTTATGTTGATTAATGGAAATGAAATTTAATCTTAATTTATTGTCACTTTAGTTCTATGATGTCTTTGAACAATCTATCACTTCTTGCGCCCCAATGTTTCCGTCATCGGTTGGGGTGTGACACTAATCGCATATGTGCTCATCCGCATTAGTTCCATTCACATGAGGTACATCTGTATTAGTCCATTCGCACGATTGGATGAACATTCGTATAAGTGTTCATCCGTATTGGTTCAATCTCCATACGCCTGAATGGGGTTGTTGCACCCGAGGAGAAGCGTATTTTAACTTCTGACTTTCGGGGGAAAGTGCAGATGTAATTTTTGACGTAAAGGTTTCCGTAAGTTCATGTAGTATGACTGTTGAGGCCTTAGAGAGCATGTTGGGAATGATGTTGATGTTTCATGTTTATGCATGATGCATGTTATGTTCGATGTTGCCCTGTATGATGTGATGCATGTGTATGTTATGTTCCTTATTATGGTGTATGTTTATCTTTCCTGTGGCTTTATGTGTCATGCTAATGAATGAATGAAGTATTATGTAACTTAAAGTGAAAGATAATGAAAGAGGAACATGAAGTAAGAATGCATGTATTAATGAATGATGAAAGTAATGAAAGTCTTGCAAGCATTGGATATCGGGACATGCCATTAAAGGGTGGTAGCCCAACGGTGTGCGGGTTCGCTACCCCGGGAGGATGCACATCGGGGTCTTTCTTTGTGATCGACCATTTGTATAGAACCTCTACCGCTTACCCCTGGTACTGCGGCACCATGTTTAGCTGTGTATTTATAGACTTTGGACCAGTAGCCAAATAGTTCGGGGTATAGCACATGGTATTGGTACGGAAAATATCTGATGCGCAAGAAAAGATGTAAAGATGAACGAACGAATGCAGAAGATAATAATGAAATTATCTATGTGTACGTATGATGTATGATCACATGAAAGAAAAGAATGGTTTTAACGAAAGAAAAGTATGTCTCATTTTATAAAACTAGAACTCACTAAGCAACGCTGACTTTGATGTGTTTCCAGTTGGCAGGTAATGATTGTTGAGGATGGCAGGAGGTGGCTACTCAGCTCTTTTGGGATGACATCCATTTATTTAATGCTTTTGTGATATAATGCAATAATGTATTTGTAACTGATTGACGATGTATTATTTGGCAAAAGTTTTTATAATGGAATGAGATGTCATTTTTGAATGTTTTTGCTGCAATATTTTCATGAGACAAGTGAAATTTTATGTTTTATGTGCGATGAGGATCCAACTATAAGCGTCCCGAGAACGGGGCCTTACAAGTAGGTATCAAAGTCAAAGTTTAAGTGAAACGGGTAAATTTTCAAAATAAACCTTAACTTAAACTGAAAATGGGACGGAAAGGGAATGGGATGCCAATCTGAGTAGCTACGTGCCATTAGGTATTTTCGTAATGTTAACCGGTTTTATGTGCGCATGGTATGTGGTTATGTGTTGTTTGTAGATTTAAATACTGATGTAGTCAGGACAGGTAATGCTTGGGGTATGAAGAGTAAAGTAAGTGGCTAATCACAACTGGTCATTATAATTAGGGACTTACTATACTTGACATAAACTGAGCTATTCCCTTGAATGACCGTGTTGGTGTTTAAATCTTTCAGTGTGCGTGTGATGGCCGGTGGTAGATCTTCAAAAGCCTCTCGTGGTGGAGGTCATGGTGCTGAACCGCGACCCAAGAGAGGGAGACCCAGAGTTGAGAAGGTGGTTCGTGAAGAACCAAAGACCCCTCATCCAGAAGGTGGTGACGAGAGCGCCAATCTGAGAGCCTCAGTAAAGGAGGCTGTCGTGGAAGAAGTTCATCGGGTCATGCAGACAATCTTACCGTCTTTGGTGACCGAAGTGATTAAGGCAGTACGGGAAGGGGAAAGAAAGGAGAGGAACATGTCCTCGGGAGGACGGGAGCAACCGGAGCCAGAAATGATTCTAACTAATTATGAGGAGGAAGAAGAAGAGCCTGTGCAGGAGGCGGCACAAGGCTGTAACTATGGGGCATTTATGAGATGCAAGCCCCCTACTTTTGACGGTAACGGCACTACTGCTGCTGCTCACCGGTGGGTGAGAGAAATGGAGGTTGTTCTTGATATCAGCAAGTGCCAGGAGGACCAAAAAATGAAGTTCGCTACCCACTCTTTTGTGGACTCGGCTTTGTGCTGGTGGGACAACATAGTCCAAGCCGAGGGTAGTTGGGCGATAGGAAGGATGTGATGGGAGGAGTTGAAGAAGATGGTGATTGAGGAGTTCTACCCTCATAGGGAGATGGACAAGATAGAGAGAGAGTTCCAGTAGCTGGAGGTGGGAACCATGACAACCAGCAGTACACCACCAAATTCAATGAAATGGCATGGCTCATGCCAGATCAGGTGACGCCTCTGTCTCGGAAGATCAAGAGGTACATTTAGGGCTTACCGGTGGATGTTCGCAGGCATATGATCACCACCCGGCCGAGCACGTTTAGGTCGGCGGTCGATTTGGCAGGTAGGCTATATGATGAGCGGGAGCTAGTGGTGACTGAAGCGAACAAGAAGGGTGGTGGTGATCGGAACTGGAACAGGAAAATGGTGGGTCGGGGTGATGCCTATACGGGTAACAAAAAGGCACGGGTGGATGACCGCCGTGGGGCCACATCCAGTGCGGGGTCAAGGAGGTGTGGCAAGTGTAGAAGGGAGCATGCGGGGGAATGTAGGATGGGATTGAACGTGTGCTTCAAATGTGAGAAGACGGGGCACATCGCAAAGGATTGCCTTGCGGGCAAATGTTTTAACTGTGGGGAAGTGGTCATATGAGTAAAGATTGTAAGAAGCCGAGGGCTGAGGGTTCCGGGGCGAAGAAGACGGGAGGTGAAGGGCTGAGGGCGAGCGCCAGGGCATTCACTATGTTACAGGAAGAAGCTAAGACTAACCCCGATGTTGTGTCCGATATGTTTCTAGTGAACCAAACTTTAGCTTCTATGTTGTTCCATTCTGGTGCTAGTAAAAGTGTTATTTCTGCTGCTTTTTGTACTAAACTGTCTGTTAGTAGTAGACGTGTTGAGGCGCCCTTTGATGTAGAAACTGCCATAGGTAAGTTTACCAGGATTTCGGAGATGATAGAGAACTATGATGTGGAACTAGAAGGTCATAAGTTTCCTGTTAGACCGTTCGTGATGACCTTGGGTGGTTTTGATTTGGTTCTTGGGATGGATTGGTTAGTGGAGTTCGAGGTGAACATTGTGTGTCGCAAGAAGATGATTCGCTTGACAGCGCCTGACAGTAGTTCAGTGACGGTTTATGGTGATCGGGTTACTACGATTCCAAAGGTGATTTCGATGGCGGTGGCGGGAAAGTGTATGAGGAGTGGGTGTAGTGCCTACTTGGCCTATGTAAAGGATGTGGATATGCCAACACCACAACTATCTGATGTACCAGTTATGTATGACTTTCTAGAGGTGTTCCCAGAAGTCTTATCAAGAGTGTCACCTGACCGAGAGATCAAGTTTTAGATTGATCTGATACCGGGTGCCCAACCTGTTGCCAAGGCACTGTATCGGTTGGCTTCGACGGAGATGAAAGAGTTGATTGAGTAGCTGCAAGAGTTTCTTGATAAGGGGTTCATTCGATCGAGTATCTCTCCTTGGGGTGCTCCGGTCTTATTTGTGAAGAAGAAAGACGGTAGTGTGATGATGTGCGTCGACTACCGTGAGCTGAATAAGTTGACAGTGAAGAACCGATACCCCTTATCGAGAATAGATGATTTGTTCGATCAGCTTCAGGGTGCCAGTTGGTTTTCAAGGATAGATCTTTGATCTGGTTACCATCAGTTGAAAGTGAAGGAGCAGATATCCCTAAAACAGCTTCTCATACGCACTATGGTTACTAAGAGTTTCTTGTCATGTCTTTTGGTTTGACCAATGCGCCAGCTGCTTTTATGGACTTGATAAATTGAGTGTGTCGGCCGATGTTGGATAAATCAATGATCGTGTTTATTGATGATATCTTATTTATTCGAAGAGTGAGATTGAGCATGCCGGTCACATCGGGAGGTTTTGGAGACGTTGAGGAGGGAGAAGTTATATGCTAAATTCTCCAAGTGCGCGTTCTGGTTGCATGAAGTTCAATTCTTGGGTCATGTGGTGAATCCCGATGGGATTATGGTGGACCCGACAAAGGTGGAGGCAGTTATGCAATGGAGGTCACCGAAGACGTCATTCGAGATTCGTAGCTTCTTGGGTTTCGCGGGCTACTACAGAAGATTCATCCAAGATTTTTCCAAGATCGCTTCTCCACTAACCAAGTTGACCCGGAAAGATGTAAAGTTTATATGGGGTCAAGCTCAAGAGAAGGCGTTCGATGAACTGATGGCAAGGTTGACTCAAGCTCATGTTTTCTCATTACCCAATGGAAATGAAGATCTGGTGGTTTATTCTGATGCTTCCTATTCGGGGTTGGGGTGTGTGTTAATGCAGAGAGGAAAGGTTATAGCCTATGCACACCGACAGTTGAAGGTTCATCAGGTCAATTATCCTACTCACGACTTGGAGCTAGCAGCCGTGGTCTTTGTGCTAAAGATTTGGAGGCACTACCTCTACGGGACGAAGTGCACCATATTCACCGACCACAAAAGCGTGAAGTACTTGTTTGAGTAGAAGGACCTGAACATGAGGCAGAGAAGATGGTTGGAGCTTATAAAGGATTATGATTGTGAGATCCACTATCATCCGGGCAAAGCCATGTGGTGGCAGACGCCCTTAGCCGAAAAGAAAGGCCCGAGCCGATTCGGGTGAAAGCCTATCAGTTGATCATGACCTCAGACGTGATGAAGCAAGTTAAATAGTTACAAGATGAGGCATTGAAAGAATATCATCTTAACTATGAAAGAATGAGAGGTCAGGTCGCAGAATTGGGAGAAAACACCCGTGGTGTTAAAACCCGATTTGGACGGGTGTGGATTCCTTGTTTTGGGGACCTACGGGTGAAGATCATGGATAAAGCTCATAAGACTCGATACTCCATTCATCCAGGTGCCACAAAAATGTACCAAGACATGAAGAAGGATTACTCGTGGCCGGGTATGAAGCGCGACGTAGTGGAGTATGTGAGTAAATGCCTTACTTGTCTACAGGTGAAGGCGGGCATCAGAAGCCGTATGGAAAGATTCAACCTTTGGATATACCGGAATGGAAGTGGGAGCACATCACCATGGATTTCATTACGAAGTTTCCGCGTACTCCGAAAGGGTATGATACCATATGGGTGATTGTGGACCGTTTAACGAAGAGTGCTCACTTCCTACCGATCCGCGAGACAGATTCATCTGAGAGGTTGGTTGATCTGTTCATCAAGGAAATTGTAACTCGTCATGGTGTGCCGGTGTCTATTGTGTCTGATCATGAAACCCGGTTTACCTCTAAATTCTGAAAGAAATTTCACGACGCCATGGGGACGAGGTTACATATTAGCACGGCTTATCATCCCCAAACTGATGGTCAGTCAGAAAGGACCATTCAAACATTGTAAGACATGCTTCGAGCATGTGTGAATGATTTTGGGGGAAGTTGGGATGACCACCTACAGTTAGCCAAATTCTCATACAACAACAGCTATCATGCCAGCATTGGTATGCCACCATATGAGATACTATAAGGTATGAGATGCAGAACACCCGTTTGTTGGGGTGACATTGGTCAGAAGGAATTGGGGAGCGTTGAGGTGATCGAGGCTATGACTGAGAAGCTTGAGAAGATCAAAGCCTTCATGAAGGCAGCCAAAGATAGACAGAAGTCGTATGCCGATAAACGATGCAGACCGATTGAGTTCCAGGTGGGTGACCGAATTATCCGATTCAGGAAGCAGGGCAAGTTGAGCCCAAGGTATATAGGCCCTTTCCGAATCATTGCTCGAGTAGGAGAGATGGCCTATAGACTGGAGCTACCAGAAGAGTTAAGTGGAATTCACCTGACATTCCATGTATCTCACCTGAGAAAGTGCTTAGCTGATGAAGACATGATTGTTCCATTGGAGGATATCGAAGTAGACGAACGACTCAATTATGTGGAGCAACCAGTGGCAATTATTGATCGAAAAAAGAAAGGCTGAGAAATAAAGTGGTTCCTCTTGTGCGTGTACATTGGAAGCACATGAAGGATCCAAGTCAACGTGGGAGACTAAGGAAGAAAGTAGACATCATTAGCCACGTTTGTTTGAGGAATAACATGTTTCGGAGATGAAACCTATTTAAGGGGGGTGGACTTGTAACACCCAGTTATTTATTATTTTGAAGCCGACGAGAGAAGAAAAGAAATAAAGTCCTAAGTCGAGGTACCAAACTCGCCAACGAAAGAAAGACGGGTGAGTGGGGGTATATAAAGGGAGAGGGCAGCCCTTACCCTCTCCCCACACCCACCAAAATTAGCCAAAGAATAGAGAAGAGAAAAAGAGGAAGAAAAATTGGTTCGGGTTGGTTCGAGTGAGCCAAAATCGTTGTGGTCACTTGTGTGAGTTCTAGGATCCCTCCTTTAAACGTTTTTGAATGATTTGGGCTAGAAAACATCTGAAAATCGGGTTTTTGAGTGTGTTGTGTGTGTATGGATGTGTATGATTCGTTTGAGCCTTGTTTGTGAGCTTGTGTGTGCTTGAATGGTGTTGTGGTATGCATCCCTAAGGTTTAAGATGGTTGATTTGGGCTTAGAGTGGGTTTAGATGACCTTGGAGGTTGAAAATGGCAGATTGAGTTCAGGATGAACTGCATTCTGCATCAGCTAGGGCTAGGCGACCGAATGGGGGCCATACGGCCGAATGGGGTGCGATTGAGGTTCATTTGCACGATTGAGAGTCCATTCGCACGATTGGGGGCAGTCGCATGGGGAGTCATGCGATTGAAGGTCCAGTCACATAAGTGCTCATCCACATTAGTTCCATTCTCATGAGGTTCATCAGCATTAGTCCATTCGCACGATTGGATGAACATTCGCATGAGTGTTCATCCGTATTGGTTCAATCGCATGATGTTTAGTCGCATGGAGGCCATGCGACTAAAGGGTGTCCATACGCCCGAATGGGGCTGTTGCACCCGAGGAGAAGCATAGTTTAACTTCTGACTTTTGGGGGAAAGTGAAAATGTAAGTTTTGATGTAAAGGTTTCCGTAAGTTCATGTAGGATGACTGTTGATGCCTTAGAGAGCATGTTGGGCATGATGTTGATGTTGCATGTTTATGCATGATGCATGTTATGTTTGTTGTTGCCCTGTATGATGTGATGCATGTGTATGTTATGCTCCTTATTATGGTGTATGTTTATATTTCATGTGGCTTTACGTGTCATGCTAATGAATGAATGAAGTATTACGTGTCATGTGGCTTTACGTGTAAGAATGCATGTATTAATGAATGATGAAAGTAATGAAAGTCTTGCAAGCATTGGATATCGGGACACACCATTAAAAGGTGTTAGCCCAACGGTGTGCGGGTTCGCTACCCCAGGAGGATGCACATCGGGGTCTTTCTTTGTGATTGACCATTTGTATAGAACCTCTACCGCTTACCCCTGGTACTGCGGCACCATGTTTAGCTGTCTATTTATAGACTTCGGATCAGTAGCCAAATAGTTTAGGGTGTTGCACATGGTATTGGTACGAAAGATATCTAATGCGCAAGAAAAGATGTAAAGATGAACGAACAAATGCATGCAGAAGATAATAATGAAATTATCTATGTGTACGTATGATGTATGATTGCATGAAAGAAAAGAACGGTTTTAACGAAAGAAAAGTATGTCTCATTTTATAAAACTAGAACTCACTTAGCAACGCTAACTTTGATGTGTTTCCAGTTGGTAGGTAATGATTGCTGAGGATGGCACGAGGTGGCTACTCAGCTCTTTTGGGATGGCATCCATTTATTTAATGCTTTTGTGATATAATGCAACATTGTATTTTGTAACTGATTGACGATGTGTATTTGGCAAAAGTTTTTATAATGGAATGAGATGTCATTTTTGAATGTTTCCGCTACAATATTTTCATGACACGAGTGAAATAATATGTTTTATGTGCGATGAGGATCCAACTATAAGCGTTCTGGGAACGGGGCCTTACACCACTTAACAGAATTAATTAACGATTGTTAGGCCCACGAACAAAACATGTTATTTTCTTCAAAACCTTAGGACTAAACTTGAAAATTTTCAATCGTAGGGACGAAATGTAAAATTTAAGCAAACCTCAGAGAAGATCGATGTAGTTTACTCTAAAAGGTTTAAACTAAATTTACAATTTTTTTAAAACTGATGACCAAATTTACAATGATTACATAAAAAATTGAACTAACTTTGCAACCTTTAAAAGTCTAGGGGACCAAAATTGCAATTTGATTAAACCAAAAGGATTATTTATGCTTATATTAATTAAAATGAGGCAATAGCTAACCTAAAATACAGAAGTAGTTCTTTAGGTACAAAAAGACCATTTTACACTCACACGAGGAGCATAATGTGCACATTTTGTTAAAAGTGGATGGTCGTTAGTGGAAAAGATGAAAACTATTACAAAATATGAACATAAATTACTTTTGATATGATTCTTAGTTTAAGAACAAAATCTAAAATTTGCAACAAACCTAAACGATGAAAAATATAATTGACTTTATGTTAAATGTTCTTGTTAGGTGGGTCGAGTCGGTCCGTTTGGGAGAACGGGAAAGAAACGGGAAGATGAGGTGGAAGATGGTGATTGGTGGTGGAGATGACGAAGTGTGGTGGTGATTAGCAAAACCTGGTGAATATTTACCGTGTCGGTAGAAAATTAATAAAAAAAGAGATAGTGAGTCGAGGAATAGATCCAGGGAAAATCGGAACACCTCTTTCTAATTTCGAGAAAAATATAAAATCTCAAAAAATCTGAACCATTTTATATGCTTAAGGGTTACATAAAACAAAATAATAAGAATGATTACAAGGAGCAAGTTTTTATCAAGTAATTTGAATAAATTGTATTACATTTTATACGGTTAATAATATAAGTTATAATGATATAATGAGTGAAAGCAGTTTATATAACTTAATCATTCTTTTCTACGAGTATTTCATATCTTAATTTTTTATTAATTATTTAATTTTATGTAGTTACAAACTTCTGATGCATGTTTGGTTATTTGAACCTCAAGGTTGGTCATACTTCATTACAAGCTAGGTAATTGCTTAAGGCCATCGGGCGCTTAACGCTCATCAATCCTTTGGGTGAAGATTGTTGGTAGTGTTAGCATGTGATCAACTTTTAGGATCAATTATTGTAAGATACACATATTTTGTTAACGTTTTGTAATCTTATTATAAACTTAAATATACTCTATTTTTCACATATTGAAGGAGCGGTGAAGGGTGGTCACTTACAACACAACAACACAAATAGGAGAGTAACTTAACTTAATCAAACAGTAAGACTGGATTAACCACAATAGATGATACAAAAAACACAAGTAAGTAAGAGACCGAACAAGAGAACAAGATACACAAGGAGATGGTTTTCAAGATTGCAGTATATTGCTTTCTCAACTTCTATTACAAGTGTTACAAAGCATAAAGGAAAGTTACAAGTACTTGAGATACATATACTACATCCTACAGCTAGCCATACTTTGAAGGCCAGTTGGATACAATTGACTAGACATAAAACAAAATCAATTGTAGAGTCAAAAGGCAGATTGCCTTTTGACTTGTCACTATGACATCCTAATATATTACAAAAAGGATAAAGTACATGAAGTAGAAAGTTACAGACTCAAGATCTCAATGTATAGTTACTAAAAGCATGGACCTTTTCACCAACTCATGTAAGTTGGTGACTTTACAGAGTTGCAACGGAAAGGGGTCCAGCTTTATGGAAAAGTACATCAGATAAAGCATGTGTGTTAAAAGTCTTCGAAATAAATATGTCTTCAAGTGTTGGCTTCGGAAGACTTTGTCTCTAAAGCTTCAGAAGACTTCATCTTTGGATTCAGAAGATATTTGTCTGGCTTCGGAAGATTTCACACTTAGAATATTTTTATAGCATGTGTGAAACTTCCGAAGCATTATTCTTCAATGTACTCGTGCAGCATGCAGGAGAGACTTTGGATGCTTGGGTTGCATCAGGCTCTTCATATAATCTTTACACATATGTACTTTAATTCATATTAATGTAGCCTTGTAATTTAATTGATAATGTGAAAATTGTTTATTTTGGTTTTATTATAATTCATATTACGATAACACAACTAGACAATATAGATATACATGAACTCAAGTTGTTACAAGGTGAACATTAAGTGTTAAATACTTCATGCATTAAGGTTAAACATTCAAATAACCAAATTGTAAACCCGATAGTGATTACAAATAGTCACCCATTGTGTATTTTTAAATGGCTTAACTACTTCACCTTAAATCTACTTCAACGCCTCATGGTTGAGGTACAGGCCTCCCCTTTTGGTTGGGGATGACTCACCCCGCTGAGCCAATGGGCCTTTGGTACACAACTATGTAAATAGAATATTCAAACATAAACATCCAATTATTGCATTTGGTTTTATGTTTTCTTCTATACTTCAACCGATTGGCAAGAGAGGCATTTCAGCCCAATCCTGAATCACTTCATCTCACTTTTGAGCTCACAGGTTGTTCCAATTAGTGGCTAATAAGCCCCCAAGGCCTAAACGTGAGGGTTTTTTTAGCTATGATAGATTTGGTGAAAATTTGTTGTTTCTTTAATAAACGCCAAACATGAACAAAAAAAATATTTGATTAGTTATATGGATGAACACAAATAGAGGCGTTTAGTTTATTGCATTCGTAAACGTTCACTAATGTACTCGTTTATTGTAACACCCAGTTATTCCATTAAAGTAAATAAAAGAAGGAAACATCAATAAACCCAAGTTGAGAGGTTAAAATGTAAAAGGAGATAAAAGTACAAAAAGTTAGTGTAAAGGTGGGCATGGCCGCCAACCTCTCTTCACATCACCTTTTCATTCGGTTCTAGAGAGAGAGAGCAGAAAACTTTCGGGTGAAGAAGAAGAAGAAGGTTGAATTCAAGGTAAAAATCAAAGTTTTTAAGTGTTCATGATGGGTTTTGTCTCGGTTATATGCTTATGTGTTTGTGTGTATGTTCGTGTGTGTGTTTGGTGGGTTTCTAGGTGTTTAAACTTATTTGCATACGGGTTAGAAGGAAAATACACCTAAAGTTGCACTAGGTGAGTTTCTAGACCCCGGTTTTACTTGTTTTAAACTCTTCTTGGGGCTAAAAATGTATTAAAACGATTTTTGTTATGTTTATGTATGTATACCCATATGTATTATGCATGTTTGATGATGTTTCTTAGGTGTTATTATGTTGTTCATGCTTAGAATGACCTTGGTAAGCTTAAAACAAATAAGCTTGATGTTTGGGTTCAAAAATATCCTAGAAACATGTTGAGTAGAAGGTTCATGCGCCTAAATAAGGCTCATGCACCTGGAAATACCTTAGAAATGTTTTAAGTGTAACTCATGCGCCTGAACAGTGGTTCATGTGCCTAGAATTTGTAATCGGAGACTAAGTGTCAGGCCATACGCCCTGATAGTGTTCATGCGCCTGAATAGTCATGCGCCTTAGTGTCCATGCGTCCGAATGGACCATACACCCGAATAGTTCATGCGCCTGAATAGTTCATGCGCCTAAGTGTTAAAGCGGTTAAGTGTTGGCTGATGCGCCTACATAGTGATGAAGCGCCCAAACAGGGCTCATGCGCCCAAATAGTGTTGGTGCTCCTAAACACTTAGAAATTATTATGAAATTTTTGGGAGTCTGTGCTATTGAGTTTTGACCAAGGTTTGACTAGGGCTTATTAATGCTTCGTTTCATGCATGATTATGATTGTTTTATGATTGTTCCATATTATTATTATTACTATTAGTGTATGACTTTACGTGGTGTGTTTATTATCGTAACGTAAAATATTACTAATTATAATAAAGAGAAAGAGCAATGAAGAAGAGAAGTCTAACTTAAATAAAATGTTAAAAAGTCTTGCAAGCTTATAGGAGGTGCACGATCATGTTGTCGTTAGCTCAACTGTGATGCGGGTTAGCTACCCTATTATGCACACGGGCCAGTCAATTGAAATTGGCGGACCTTTGCAGCGTACCCTAGGTGACTGGGCCGGCCTTGTATACAGTAATCAGAGCCAATTCAAGGACTAGAGGGCCCATCACCAGTTTCCCCCGTGCATATAGTTTAGGGTATTGCTCATTGGTCCATATAGACAGTGAAAGATAAAGATAAAAGAGTACAAAAATAAACAAGGCATACAGTAAAGAGGAAAAGCATTATCTGGTTACATAGTAATGCGTGCTCACGTATAAAGAGATGAAATTTCACTGAAAAAGTATTTTCATATGTATACCTTACACAAAGTATTTTAGTACTTTTAAAACTAGAACTCACTCAACAACGCTGACTTTTATACATTTTTAGTTGGCAGGTAAACATTGCTGAGGATGGCACGAGGGTGAAGCTACTCGGCAGGAAAAGACTGACATCCATTCATACTTGTTATTGTTGTTGTTTTGTAATGCAATAAACAATTCTTTTGTATTCGGTTAAACAATAGTGTATTGCTCAACAACAGTGTTTTTAATGAAATAAATGGCTTTTGTTAAAATAATTCCGCTGCTTAAGCTTGTAAATTTATAATGTTTAATGTATTTAATGATGTGAATGACCAACTATGAGGTCTCCGGGAACGGGGCCTTACAAGTTGGTATCAGAGCCAAAGTTTAAGAGAATTGGGTTAAATCAAATTTTTAAAAACCTAAACTTAAACTGAAAATAGGACAACTGGAGGGATGTCAGCCCGAGTAGCTACGTGCCATCAGGTATGTCTTTTCTTGATGATTAACCGGTGTTATGTGCGCATGCTATTTGATTTATGTGCTCTTAGTAGATTTAGATACTTATTAAGTCAGGATAGGAAATGCTTGGGGTATGAAGAGTAAAGTAAGTGGCTAATCAAAACTGGCCACTGTAATTAGGGACTTAGTATACTTGACATAAACTGAGTTATTACTGGAATGACCGTGTTGGTGTTTGAATCTTATAGTGTGTTAGAGGATGGCTGGACAGAAATCTTCCAAGACTCCTAGAGGCAGAGGCCGTCCACGTGTGACTAGGAGTAGTGCTAAGGCTCCTGAGACGACCCATGAGAACCCTGAGGTTCATGGCGGGAGCGAAGAGATTTAGAAGGCTAGCTTGAATGCCTCAGCTAGGGAGGCGATTGCTGATGAAGTACACCAGGTCATGCAGACAGTCTTACCGTCTGTGGTGACTGAAGTCATTAGGGCTGTGAGAAGCGAGGAAAGGGAGGAGAAGGAGACTAGAAAGGGATCAACGGGCAAGGGAAGCAAAGAGGAGGAGGAACAATGTGACAACCCTAGAATAAGAAATTCTATACACTAAAGTTCATTTAAATATTTTGAGCCACACATAGGATTAATATATATTTTTATATATACATGAACATATGCATGCTTTCTTTTGTTTACATAGTATATTGTTCACTTATATATATACAAGTATACGTATGCATGGTCGCATGCATACCCTTTTACGTTGCATGTGCCATCTTTTGCTAAGAAACATATATACATGTATTTATATGTTTATGTGAATATGAGTGTTACTCATTTACATGCTTGCATGCATAAGAATTTACGTGTGCATATACTCAAAAACATATCCATTGAAATAGAATTATATGTAATCAAAATACATCAACAATACAACATCAAACCACTAAATACAACCCAACCAAAACATCATAAACACAAGTTAACATCAAGAGAAACTTGACTTCAAACCAAACCTAAACAAATCCCTTACACTTAAACCTCAAACCAAGCACCAATTAAGATCACGAACCGGTCATTAAGCCCCTTAATTACCAATTTAACAAACCAAATCATTAGATTAATCTTGTAATGATGGTGTGGTGACTCACACACTCCTCACTTGACACCTAGCTGCAAATTACACTCACCATGCTAAAATCTTGCCACCTTTCTAACCTATAACCAGTGTAATGATGGAGATCTCTCCATTTAATCCAGCCGAGACCATCGAAATTTTTGCATTCCACAACCCTCTCAAATACCACCAAGCTACCACCAAAGACCCATCTCCATTCGGTCGACCTCAATTCTCATTGCCACTTCCCTTCTCACAAACGCTATACACAACCACAATCATCCCCACTCTCGGATAACACCATCTCTCGAAAGATTGTCAAAACACCAAAACCAAGCAAGCTTAGACCATCCTCATCATCTCCTCATACTCTCCTTCTGTCAAAATCAAGGTTCTAACTCTAAAACCCTACTTGATTAAAGTTACAAAAGCTAAACATGTGTTTAAATAAACATGTGACTAACCCTTTTGATTTAACACTCAGATTTTGTTTGTAAAAACATATAAAAATCAAACTTATTTTTCAGACAAAAAGAAAGATTTTAAGAATCTGGAAAAATGAAAACAAAACTTAAAAACCAAATTTTAGCAAGAAATTATCAACAAAAGGGTTAAAAACCTAGTTATAATTTGTTAAAATAAGTTTTGCATATTAACAACTATGATTGTGGGAACAAACATTGAAAATATGTTAAGAATATTGGGAAATATAATTCTGTAAAATTTGGGTGCTATTCCCATTAGTAAATTAATTTATATAAATTATTTAAGTATTTAAAAGGAAAAATTATATCGGAAGAACCGATCCTATTAAATATATGGAAAAATTATATACTGATCATTAAGAATTATAGAATCCACTGGAAAAATCTCGTGACCTAATTCAAAGTATTATCTGAAATATGAATTTTTACATGTTCTGCAGTAGAAAAATCAAAATAAATACTTAAATAGCATAATAAAATCTGATAAAATCATGAATAAATTGATAAATCCAAACCTGCAGAATGTATAAATTTAATAATTTTTGGAGCTATATAGCTATTTTTGTGAAGAATTGGGATTATTGTAAAAATTACAAAAACTAATCTGTTATGTGATAGACTTTGATAAATTTATAAGAAGTTCTAATTCCTATGATGAACCTTCTGTAAATTTTGGGAATTTATGGACTACAGAAACTATTTTTGGCAATTTATGATGATTATAAAATTATAGAAAATAATCTGTAAATTTCTTGGAAACAAGAAATTAATGTGATATTCCAGATTATTAAACCTATTTGTTATAAAAATTTCAAAATTAATTAGGTACTGAAAATTTTGAAGAAAATAGTTATGTTTTCTAACTATAAAAATTTTTTGTTTATAGGTTACCATTTGGAGTAAAGGTGAGTTTCATGGCCCATTTTGTTTTTATAAAGTTTTGGGGGAAAAGCATACTAATTTATGAATTGGTGCATTATTACTGAAATTATGTTACAACCATTAATTCGGATGTGGAACCGTTAGATAACATTGGTAGCGCTACTTAGGGGATATCTCCTGCATTAACAGAATGACTGTTATAATGATATGTTATCTGATTTATGAGAATATGATATGACAGATATGAATGATCTGATTGCTATGTAGGTTTGGTTGTTATATAAGCATTAATATTATCTGTTTAATAAACCTGTGAAGCTCACCAACTTTATGTTGACTATTTTTGGTATGCTTTTTCAGGAATTCATCATGACTAACAACTTAACGTTCTCCTTTGATGTTTTTAATGGCTGGGGTGAAGTTGTAGGAAAAGTTTGTGTGAACCTAACAGTAAACCTGTATGACTTCAGTGTATCGATGGATGCTCACTTCCATCGTCTCTGAAGATGTAGCTGTTAAATCTTTATGATGTAATAGGATTATGTAATTTCAAATTTTGACTATTATGATTTTATGTAATCCTAACCTTAATATTATGTTATCATTATGTATGATTATGTGTTATCTGACAATGAGTTCTGAGCAATCAAGTCACTCCCTATGTATTTCACGCTTCCGCTGGGATGTGACAAACAACCGGAGCTTGAGACTGTGTTGTCCGATGAGGAGGAGGAGGATGTAGTGGGGGTAGCGAAGGAGGGTGCAGTTATGGGGTGTTCCAAAGGTGTAAGCCCCCGATTTTCGATGGCAATGGCAATGTTGCTGTCGCTCACCACTGGGTGAGGGAGATGGAGGCAGTCTTGGAGATCAGTGAGTGACGCGAGGACCAGAAGGTGAAGTTCGCAACTCACTCTTTCGTTGATTCAGCGTTGTGTTCGTGGGACAATATTGTCCAAGCTGAGGGTGTCAGAGCCATTGGGAAAATGCAATGGAAGGATTTTAAGAAGTTGGTGATCGAGGAATTCTGTCCTCACAGGGAACTCGATAAAATCAAGAGGGAGTTCTTGCAACTTAAAGCGGGAACCATGACCCACCAGCAGTATACCACTAAATTCAACGAGATGGTGAGGCTGGTGCTGGATCAGGTGACGCCGGTGTCAAGAAAGATCAAGAGGTACATCCAGGGACTGTCGGCTGACATTCGCAGGCACCTGATTATTACTCAGCCAGGTACTTTTCGATCGGTGGTGGATTTGGCGGGTAGATTGTATGATGAGCGAGAGGAGACTGTGGTGGAGGTGAAGAAAATTAGTGGGAATGGTAAGAACTGGAATGGGAAGAGGTTTGGACGTGGTGGTTTCACTCCAAACAACAAGAAGATGAAGGTGGGCGACCGTGGGGTGTCGTTAAGGTCAGGGCTGAAAAAGCATGGCAGATGTGGAAGGGAGCATACTGGTGAGTGCAGGATGGGAATGAATGTATGCTTCAGGTGTGGCAAGCCTGTCCATATCACTAGAGATGTAGGGCGCCAAAGTGCTATAACTGTGGCGGGGAGGACCACACGACAAAGACTTTAAGAAGCCGAGGGTGGAGAGCTCTGGAGCAAAGAAGAAGCCGGGGGAAGGAGGGCAGAGGGCAAGTGCTAGAGCTTACACCATTACCCGGGAGGAAGCCAGAGGGCTGGTCCGATGGCGTGTGAGGTATGTTTCTAGTAAACCAAACTTGTGGCTCTGTATTGTTTGATTCCGGTGCTAGTAGGAGTTTTATTTCCACTACTTTCTGTGCTAAGTTGCCATTTAGTAGTAAAATGTCAGTGAACCACTCAATGTAGAAACCACTATTCGTAAGTCCACTAGAATTACTGATGTGATAGAGGACTGTGCTATAGAACTAGAAGGTTATAGGTTTGTTGCTAGGTTACACGTGATGCCCCTAGGTGGATTTGATGTAGTACTAGGGATGGACTGATTAGCAACCTATGAAGCAAACGTTGTATGTCGCAAGAAGATGATTCGATTAGTTGCGCCTAATGGGAGTTGGTTACGATTTATGGGATCGCGTTACTACGATCCGAAGGTGATTTCGATGGCAGTGGCGGGGAAGTGCATGAAACGTGGATGTAGTGCCTACTTGGCATACGTAAAAGATGTGGATGCGTCGGTACCGCAGTTATCTGAGGTACCAGTGGTGTGCGACTTTTCGGACGTATTCTCGGAAGACTTACCTAGCGTGCCACCGGATCGCGAGATTAAGTTCCAAATTGATTTGATACCCGGTGCTCAACTCGTTGCCGAAGCACCATATCGATTAGCTCCGAATGAGATGAAGGAACTCATGAGCCAATTGCAGGAGTTAATGGATAAGAGATTCATTCAACCGAGTATCTCTGCGTGGGGTGCTCTGGTATTGTTTGTAAAGAAAAAGGACGGAAGTATGCGAATATGCATTGACTATCGAGAGCTGAACAAGTTGACGGTGAAGAATCGGTACCCGTTACCAAGGATTGATGACTTGTTCGACCAGCTCCAAGGTGCCAGTTGGTTCTGGAGGATAGATCTACGATATGGTAAATTTCCTGTCAATGGTTGTTTTGCCTATGTGCTATTTGATTCTGGTGTTGATAGGAGTTTCATTTCGCATAAGTTCAGTCAATTGCTAGATGTTAATTCTGTAGCCTTAGACACGAATTATACAGTAGAAATAGCAGATGGTAAGATCATCGAGTCTTCTCAGATATACAAGGGTTGTAAAATAAGTCTATCAAGGCATGATATCGATATTGACCTCCTATCTTTTACACTCGGTAGCTTTGATGTCATTGTTGGCATGGATTGGTTGTCTAAGAACCAAGCCGAAATCATTTGTCGTGAGAAACTCATTCGACTACCTTTGCCTAACGGAAAGATACTCATCGTGGAAGGCGACAAGAGTGGTGCAGTAGTTGGCATCATCTCATACATGAAGGCTCAGAAGTGTTTGAGGAAAGGGCATTCAGGGATTTTAGCCCTAGTTACCAAAAAGACTACTGAGGAGAAACGACTAGAAGACATTCCTGTTGTTAGAGATTTTCTTGAGTTATTCCCCGAGAACTTACCTGGCCTTCCTCCACACAGGCAGGTAGAATTTCAGATTGAGTTAGCACCTGGAGCAGCTCCAATCGCTCGGGCGCCATACCGTTTAGCTCCGAACGAACTACAAGAGCTGTCTAAGCATTGCAAGAATTGCTGGACAAGGGATTTATACGTCCCAGCTCTTCACCCTGGGGAGCTCTAGTGCTCTTCGTGAAAAAGAAAGATGGAACCTTCAGAATGTGTATTCACTACTGAGAACTGAACAAGGTGATGATCAAGAATAGATAGCCACTCCCGTGCATTGATGACCTGTTTGACCAGTTACAAGGGTCAAGCTACTATTCCAAGATTGATTTGAGATCAGGTTATCATCAGTTATGAGTTCGAGAGGAAGACATCCCGAAGACAGCATTTCGGACTCGGTATGGACACTATGAGTTTCCAGTAATGCCTTTTGGGATGACTAATGCCCCAGCTGTTTTCATGGATCTCATGAACCGTGTTTGCAAACCTTATTTGGATAAGTTTGTCATTGTCTTTATTGATGACATACTAATCTACTCTCAAAATAAGGAAGATCATGAGAAACATCTAAGGATCATTCTGGATTTGTTAAAGAATGAACAATTGTATGCAAAGTTCTCAAAATGTGACTTTTGGATGCGAGAATTGTAGTTTCTTGGTCATGTGGTGAACGAAAAGGGTATACATGTAGATCCTTCAAAGATTAAAGCAATCAAGGATTGGCCGGCACCAAAAACGCCTACTAAGGTGCGACAATTCCTTGGTTTGGCAGGCTATTCCAAACGATTTATCGAGGGGTTCTCAAAGTTAGCACAAGACCTAACCCACAAGGGAACCATCTACAAATAGGGCAGCCAGGAGGAATCAACATTTCAGATACTTAAATACAAACTCTACATTGCGCCGATCCTAGCTTTACCAGAAGGAACTGATGATTTCGTTGTTTATTGTGATGCATCCATCCAGGGTTTGGGATGTGTACTCATGCAACACAACAATGTCATCGCTTATGCGTCTAGACAACTCAAGGTGCATTAGAAGAACTATACAACGCATGATCTGGAACTAGGAGCTGTAGTGTTTGCCTTGAAAATCTGGAGGCACTACTTATATAGAACTAAGTGCACAATCTATACAGACCACAAGAGCCTCCAGCACATATATGATCAAAAAAAACTGAATATGCGACAATGGCGATAGCTAGAACTGCTCAACGACTACGATTGTGCCATCAAGTATCACCCGGGTAAGGCTAATGTGGTAGCCGACGCCCTCAGCCGAAAAGAAACCCCAAACCTCGTCGAGTACGCGCATTACAAATGACCATTCACTCCGATCTTCTAGTGCAAATCAAGGCTGCCCAGTCTGAGGCCTTGAAAGTTGAGAATCTAAAAGCAGAATCCATGCGAGGTATGGAGAAACAATTAGAGACCAAGACTGATGGAATTCGTTATTTCATAGAACGGATATGGATACCACATATGGAAATTTACGAGAGCTGATAATGGATGAAGCTCATAAGTCACGTAACTCAATTCATCCGGGTTCAAATAAAATGTACCATGATCTGAAGGAGTGTTATTGGTGGCCGAACATGAAAGCTGAGATTGCCACCTATGTAAGCAGATGTTTAACTTGCTCCAAATTTAAGATGGAATATCAGATACCATCTGGTTTACTTCAGCAACCCGAACTTCCAGTGTGGAAATAGGAGCAGATCTAGATGGACTTTGTCACAAAGTTGCCTAGGACTCCCAGCGGATGCGATACCATTTGGGTTATAGTAGATCGCTTAACAAAATCTGCTCACTTTCTAGCAATCCGAGAGACTGATCGAATGGATAAGTTGACACGGATTTACTTAAGAGAAATAGTCTCCCAGCATGGTGTACCGGTATCTATCATATCTCATCGTGACGTTCAGTTCACTTCTCATTTCTGGCAATCTTTACAACGATAATTGGGAACGCGGTTGGACATGATACTGCCTACCATCCACAAACCGATGGTCAGAGTGAGCGTACAATCCAGACGTTAGAAGATATGTTACGTGCATGTGTGATTCATTTTGGCAGTAATTGGAAACTCATTTACCATTGGTTGAGTTTTCTTATAATAACAGTTATCGCACCTCAATAAAAGCCGCACCCTTTGAGGCGCTATATGGGCGTAAGTGCCGATCACCTATTTGTTGGGCAGAAGTTGGAGAAAGCCAACTTACAGGTCCTGAGCTTATGCACAAGACGACTGAGAAGATTGTGCAGATACATAACTGTTGGCAGCAGCACGTGACCGACAGAAGAGTTATGCTGATAAATGTCGTAAGCCATTGGAGATTCAGATTGCTGATAAAATACTCTTAAAAGTCTCACCCTGGAAAGGAGTGATATGCTTTGGAAAGCATGGTAAACTAAACCCTAGGTACGTTGGACCGTTTGAGATTGTCAAACAAGTTGGTCTGGTAGCCTATCAACTGAACTTACCTGAAAAGCTCAGTGGAATACATAACGTGTTTCATGTGTCTAATCTGAGGAAGTGTCTATCCGATGACTCATTTGTCGTGCCATTAGAAGAATTGGAGATTGATGAACAACTTCGTTTCATTGAAGAACCGGTTGAGATTATGGATCGAGAAGTCAAAACCCTAAGGCGTAGCAAGATTCCCATTGTGCGCGTTAGGTGGAATTCAAAGCGTGGACCAGAATTTACCTGGAAATGTGAGGATCAAATGAAGAAGAAATACCCACAACTGTTCAAAGATCAGACATCTACTTCTTAAGGTATCATTCTCACGATACCTTTTCTTTCAATTTTGAGACGAAATTCCCTTCAACAAGGGGATGATGTCACAAATCTCACGAAACCTTATGTTCTTTATTTTGGGCTTGTTCTAGAAATTTCAGAAAGAGTTTACGACCTCCTATTATTGCTGGTTAATACTAGCGTTCTGACCAGAACCTAATGTTCTAATTTTGGGACCAAAATTTCTTCAACAAGGGGATGATGTGACACTCCGTACTTTCAGGTTAACACCGTTCCATTATTCAATCATTATCTCATGATTATTCGATTTCATTTACTAAATGAAGATAGTTATAATAATTATTACTAATTAACTTTAAGTTAACCCAAAAACTAACTACTAAAACTAATTAAAAAAAACCTTAAAATGTAAATGATATAAACCTTGAAGGACCAAATATGTAAATTACAAATCAAAGCCTTATTAATATACCCAACCCCCCGTAACCGACTCCCCTCATCATCTTCCCCTCAGTTTCTTATTCACAACCCTAAAACCCTAGCTAAACTTCTCCTAGTCTCGACGGCAGCCCCACCGATCAATTGTAAGCAAGCGGCTCCCCTGCATTGTCGTCGATCGTCCTCCTCTCACGGTTCCAAGCGGCGATACGTGCGCGGGGTGCGATCCGTAGGTTCGTTTACTATACGGTTTATTATTATCGTCGATGACTCGCATGTATAAGTATGGTTCGCGCGGTTTCATATTTGGTTGTCATGTTCAAATCCATATGTGTTCTTCATATGTGTATGCTATTTTGTATATGTGTTGTGTTCTTGGAGTTTTGGCAGTGTATGTACGTATGTATATGTGTGGTAATTAACTTGTTTGAGTGTTAGTTCGAATCGAGTCTCCGGCTTATTTGCCATACATATATGCATGTGAACCATATGTGTATTCTCATAATTATGTGTGAGTCTGTATGCATTGATACGTGGGGTTCTTGACCACGGGTTCGGTGTACTCTTGTGTGTATGCGCGTATGTTTCTTCGTTGGGTACTTTGGTGGTCGGGAGGTCCTTGATGGGCTGGATATCTTGGGTGTATATATATGTGTATATATGCGTGCATGGGTGATGTGTGTGTGCGATGATGCGTCTGTGTGTATGAGAATGTGTGTGTGCATGTGATAAGGTGTATGTGCGTTATGATTTCATTAGTTGGGCGCATGAAGTATGTTTCTGCATGTGAATTTGTTTGTGTGATGATGCGAATGGTGATGATACGGATGGAGATGATGTGAATGTGTGTATGTGGTATGCATGGGAAGTGTTTATGATATGTGCATGTGTGGGTTGTATATTTTTGGTGTAGATTGTATGCTTGTGTATGTAAATTTTATGTTGTGGGCATGTTAGATGCAAAGTAATAAATTATATGATAGTAGGTGGGTTATATATATATATATATATATATATATCATTTTGGGAACCGTCATCAACCGAAGCGAGTCATGAAACGCGAAACTGTACCTTTCTTATATTTATATTTAACAATTAATATTAATAGTGTAATTTAATATTAATTCAGGTTAATCGGAGACCCGAATCTTTTGTGTTGCATTACTTTATTGCTATGCATTTATGGTGAGTTCTCAACCCTGTTTTACCTATTTTCTTTGGGTGAAATAAACGTGTGTTCTAAACGTATTTTCATTTGATCAGTATTACTTTAATATCACTTGTTCACTAGTGTGACACCATACTTAAGTCATCACTTTCGAGCCGTTAATATATGTACTTTAGCAAGGTAATTCTGAGTAGATCTACTGGGTTTGACAAACCCCACCCTGGCTAGTCGCGCTAGCACAACGTTCGTCAAACGGGTGTTTAATTGACCTAATTTCTGTTGTTGTGACCGGTGTTCACAGCCGAGGCATTTCTTTACGTTGTCAGCGTCGGTTGCGAACTTCATACACTTAGTAACTTGTTAAGTAGGCATTTCTTTATGTGCCTTCAAGTGTTGGCTTCGGAAGACTTTGTCTCTGAAGCTTCGGAAGACTTCATCTTTGGATTCAGAAGATATTTGTCTTGACTTTGGAAGATTTCACACTTAGAATATTTCTGTAGCATGTGTGAAACTTCCGAAGCATTATTCTTCAATGTACTTGTGCAGCATGCAGGAGAGACTTTGGATGCTTGGGTTGCATCAGGCTCTTCATATAATCTCTACACATATGTACTCTAATTCATATTAATGTAGCCTTGTAATTTAATTGATAATGTGAAAATTGTTTATTCTGGTTTTATTATAATTCATATTACGATAACACAACTAGACAATACAGATATACATGAACTCAAGTTGTTACAAGGTGAACATTAAGTGTTAAATACTTCATGCATTAAGGTTAAACATTCAAATAACCAAATTGTAAACCCGATAGTGATTACAAATAGTCACCCATTGTGTTTTTTTAAACGGCTTAACTACTTCACCTTAAATCTACTTCAACGCCTCATGGTTGAGGTACAGGCCTCCCCTTTTGGTTGGGGATGACTCACCCTGCTGAGCCAATGGGCCTTTGGTACACAACTATGTAAATAGAATATTCAAACCTAAACATCCAATTATTGCATTTTGTTTTATGTTTTCTTTTATACTTCAACCGATTGGCAAGAGAGGCATTTCAGCCCAATCCCGAATCACTTCATCTCTCTTTTGAGCTCACAGGCTATTCCAATTAGTGGCTAATAAGCCCCCAAGGCCCAAATGTGAGGGTTTTTTTAGCTGTGATAGATTTGGTGAAAATTTGTTGTTTCTTCAATAAACGCCAAACATGAACAAAAAATTATTTGATTAGTTATATGGATGAACAGAAATAGAGGCGTTTAGTTTATTGCATTCGTAAACGTTCACTAATGTACTCGTTTATTGTAACACCCGGTTATTCCACTAAAGTAAATAAAAGAAGGAAACATCAATAAACCCAAGTTGAGGGGTTAAAAATGTAAAAGGGGACAAAAGTACAAAAAGTTAGTGTAAAGGTGGGCATGGCCGCCCACCCTCTCTTTACATCACCTTTTTATTCAGTTCTAGAGAGAGAGCAAAAAACTTTTAGGTGAAGAAGAAGAAGAAGAAGGTTGAATTCAAGGTAAGAATTCGAAGTTTTTAAGTGATCATGATGGGTTTTGTCTCGGTTATATGTTTATGTGTTTGTGTGTGTTCGTGTGTGTGTTTGTGTGTGTTCGTGTGTGTGTTTGGTGGTTTTCTAGGTGTTTGAACTCATTTGCATACGGGTTAGAAGGAAGATATGTCACACCCCAACCTTGACGGCGGAAATGTCGAGGTGTGAGGGTTAGGATTGTTCACAGCCACATAACGCTATATATAAGTGTAAATATTAAATTTATAAGTTCCAAAAGGAATTACAAACATAAATCCCAAACATGAAATAAGTTCCAAATAAAACAAAACATTACATAAACATTTTATTTAATTAACTAGATCCAAGTTCTAGTTTTATTGCAAGCTTCAAAAAACCACTTTAAACTTGAGGGTTACCTGAAACATAATAAAAATAAAAGATCAACTATAAATAGTTGGTGAGTTTTCAAGGTTTTCATACATAATATGATAAAGTTATAAGTAGCAGTTCATGTCACAGGTTATAAGTTAGTAAGGTTATACAACACATATCGTTACAACCAAACCTCGACTTGATTACAAGTATATAAGATTGGCTAAGTGTATTTGGTTCCCATGATGAACAAGCATACGTCATTTGGAGCCGGCTATACCTCGGCTTTAGCACCAAATAGGCTTGTCAGGCCAAAGATCTAAGACTTCTCCAGGCTAGCAATAGTTAATGATTGTAAACAAACTATGTATCTCATATAATCACTTACAAGACTCAAATAACCATGAAAAAATATAAAGATGAACTGCAAGTGCTTTACAAGTCTCAAACGTTTATAAGTGTATGATGTATAAGTATCATGTTTCACTCCAAAAAGTGTGAAAAATATAAAAAAAGGGCAAGAAAACTCACATGACAATAAGTATATTATGAAGATTATTAATAGGAATGGTATAGGTCGTTCCAAGATGAATCGTCACAATACACCTAAATATATATTTTACAAGATTTAGGTTAATAATAAGGTTAACAATTTAACGAGAACTAAGGTTGCAAGGGGAATTTGGGGTTTTGATAAAAAACACCTCATTTTAATTTTAAAGAAAAGAGTGATACTAATTAAATAGTTTGTCATAAAGGAATATGTTTACAAAAATCAACAAAGTTAAAAATATAAAAAGTGTAAACATCCTTTTATATACATTTGTAAAAGTTATAGTTTTAAATAATAACATTTGAACTAATAAAAATTGTAGTGATATACATCATCATTTATAGACCATTTTATAGAAATATTCTAATTATAACCTTTGTTAAAAAGTTTTTAAGTAAGTTATTTAATTATTTAAATCAAATAAAAATTTAGAAAATTATTTGGTGTCTATAAAAATATTTAAAGTTTACAAAATTTATTTTTATGTTTATTAAAAATTTTCCATAATTATTTTATTAGCTAAAAAGCCTTAAAAATACATGAGGGTGCCTGGGTTCGAACCCGGGACCTCATGTTGAGAATGCAGAGTCTTAACCAGTGAACCAAGACCTCAGTCGCGGCTTATATTGGTTTCTAATTGCTATAAACCCGTTTAAAGAAAGTTCCCCCAAACCTTAAGAACCCTAGGATCGTTAGCCCCAAACTGAACACTAATTTGATAACGATTACCAAAATTAACATGGGGCTTTGATTCCCCATGTAATTTCGAGTATATACATATGTTTAACTACCCGATTTGAAGATGGATGGATGACGAACACTACTATGAACAACCGCGACTACGTCAGAACCTAACAGGTATGAAAACGATGATGGCAATCAAATTAAACTCGTGGGTAGTTTCGTATAGTGATATGGATTAAAAGCCCTCTAAAAAGTTCACGTATTGAAGTCCCGAAAGTGGTGTTCGAGTGCGTAGCAAATCGCGATGAAAAGAGTAATCGAAGGAGATGTTTGTGTAGGTTTCAGGTGGAATTGAGAGTGTAGATAGATCAGGGATTGTTAAACGGTTCACTATGATTGATTAATTGAGTTATTATTGATTCTTTATAGCTCAACGGTTCGAGATTAATGGCTTTCGGTTACCGAACTCATAAGCCCCACATAGCCGACTTAACACCCAAATTAATGTGCATTTCGAGTTCGAAACGGTTACAAGAATGATTTGCGAACGGTTTCCGATCAAGAACGGTCGATTTTTTGGTGGTTTTGGTGCCTCGCCGGACTTGGCTGGAGTCCGTCCGATGAGGTTGCCGGAAAAACGGGGTAATGGGGGCGGGTGGTTTAGGTTTTTATATAATTTACATAATTAGCCCTCCAACTTTGACTTCTTATCATTTTATGCATAAATCTTCTATTTAAAGTTTATAAAATGACATTAAGACCCCCTAAAATTTAATCTAACTTGTTAATTATTCAAGTATCATAATAACAATAATTATTATTACTAGTATTATTATTATCAATATTATTATTATTATTATTAATATTATAATTGTTATCATTAGTATTATTTAATTAACTTAGAAAATTTAAATTAAACAAGGAGTTATACACAAATGACCCACCAAATTTCATAAATAGCACAAATAAACCTTATAAGGATTAACAAAATTAACTTTTAATTAACAGAAATACGAGATGTTACAAGATACACCCAAAGTTGCACTAGGTGAGTTTCTAGACCCCGGTTTTACTTGTTTTAAACTCTTCTTGGGGCTAAAAATGTATTAAAACGATTTTTATTATGTTTATGTATGTATACCCGTATGTACTATGCATGTTTGATGATGTTCCTTAGGTGTTATTATGTTGTTCATGCTTAGAATGACCTTGGTAAGCTTAGAACAAATAGGCTTGATGTTTGGGTTCGAAAATATCCTAGAAACATGTTGAGCATAAGGTTCATGCTCCTAGAAATGCCTTAGAAATGTTTTAAGTGTAACTCATACGCATGAACAGTGGTTCATGCGCCTAGAATTTGTAATCGGACGACTAAGTGTCGGGCCATATGCCCCGATAGTGTTCATGCACCTGAATAATTCATGCACCTAAATGTCCATGCATCCGAATGGACCATACGCCCGAATAGTTCATGCGCCTGAATAGTTCATGCACCTAAGTGTTAAAGCGGTTAAGTGTTGGCTGATGCGTCTGCATAGTGATGAAGCGCCCAAACAGGGCTCATGCGCCCAAATAGTGTTGGTGCACTTAAACACCTAGAAATTATTACGAAATTTTTGGAAGTCTGTGCTATTAGAGTTTTGACCAAGGTTTGACTAGGGCTTATTAATGCTTAGTTTCATGTATGATTATGATTGTTTTATGATTGTTCCATATTATTATTATTCCTATTAGTGTATGACTTTACGTGGTGTGTTTATTATCGTAACATAAAGTATTACTAATTATAATAAAGCGAAAGAGCAATAAAGAAGATAAGTGGAACTTAAATAACATCTTAACAAGTCTTGCAAGCTTATAGGAGGTGCACGACCATGTTGTCGTTAGCTCAACTGTAATGCGGATTAGCTACCCTATTATGCACACGGGGCCAGTCAATTGAGATTGGCGGACCTTTGCAGCGTACCCTAGGTGATTGGGATGACCTTGTATACAGTAATCAGAGCCCATTGAGGGACCAGGGGGCCCATCACCAGTTTCCCCAGCGCATATAGTTTAGGGTATTGCCCATTGGTCCATATAGACAGTAAAAGATAAAGATAAAAGAGTATAAAAATAAACAAGGCATACAGTAAAGAGAAGAAGCATTATCTGGTTGTATAGTTAATGCGTGCTCACGTATAAGATATGAAATTTCACAGAAAAAGTATTTTCATATGTATACCTTACAGAATGTATTTTATTACTTTTAAAACTAGAACTCACTCAGCAACGCTAACTTTTATACATTTTCAGTTGGCAGGTAACATTACTGAGGATGGCACGAGGGTGAAACTACTTGGTAGGAAAAAACTGACATTCATTAATACTTGTTATTGCTGTTGTTTTGTAATGTAATAAAATAATTCTTTTGTATCCGGTTAAACAATAGTGTATTGCTCAACAACAGTGTTTTTAATGAAATGAATGACTTTTGTTAAAATAATTCCACTGCTTAAGCTTGTAAATTTATAATGTTTAATGTATTTAATGCTGTGAATGACCAACTGTAAGGTCTCCGTGAACGGGACCTTACATTTATATATGTTCATTCATTTACATTGTGTTCATTGGTTTATGCTTGCTTGTTTGTTTATTTAATTATTATTATTATTATTGTTATTATTATTGTTATATTATTGTTATTATTATTGTTATTATTATTGTTATTATTATTGTTATTATTATTATTATTATTTTGCATATTTTGCATATTTTACATGTTGTATCTAACTTATGCATTAATACAATATGTGACCCCAAAATAATTATACACGAGTGACACATGAGAATATCAAGTATTAATGACCCTATTGAAAAACATTTATGATCCCACCACGGGTAGTGGTTATACTTTTTTATTCTCAAATGAATATACAATCGGTTGTATCATTAGTGGTTGTTTTCATTCGGTTGTATTCATTAGCGGTTGTTTTCATTCGGTTGTATTCATTAGTGTTTGTTTTCGTTCATTTAAACAAAAAAACACGAACAAATTTCATTTTTAACAAAGGAACATGAATACCTAATTTCATCTTGTTAGATGTATGCAAACCATTCATTTGATGTAAATCGCAAACAATGGCTCGTAGTATTTTTTTTTTTGTTTCCTTGCAACCCTAATTGGGCCTTGTTCATTTAACTTAACTTTTGGACTAACCCATTTGACAGAGGATTTGCCTTTTAGAAGGAATATATTGGGTTCAAACCCAAACAATTATCTAATTTGATGTAATGTAGGAATATAATTCATTTGACGTTAAAATAAAATCTAACTGTAGTCGCCCTCTTTTTGTTTAGCTACCATAAACTATTTCAGCATATGCCTTAATTTTCTTCGTAATGAAATTCAAAGTTTACTTTTAAAGTTGGATGTTCAAACATTTTATTCTAAACAAATTTACAATCCAATTACGAAATGTAAAATGTTAATTGCATCATATCGCTTTAGTTCCCTCACGTGTTTGCTTCTTTAAATGTAACGTTTTAATTGGCGTGTCTCTAAAAACCTATAAAATACAAAAACAATGTGAAAGTACCATATTCAATATACTAAAGATTCAATGTTGCCACCAAGAAACCCATCAAATCAACTGTAATGTTCTTTACAAATGAATTAATGACCGAGTTATTTTGTTTTTTTTACAAAGTCATGGATAAAAGTAGATGAAGTAGCAATTACGCGTCCACATCTTACTTCCTTTTTGCAATCTTCTTTACACATTCTAAAACAAAATTGTTCAATGAATCAAATTTCAAGATACTATAGTTTGAATCAAGTTCTTCAAATTGACTAAATGTTGTACTAAATTTGTAGGTTGAGTAATAATTTAAGGACAAATTTTGTAACTTACTCTTGTACTGTAAAGTTGGATGGTATAACTTGTATTTTCTAAGATTTAGTTGTTAGATGTTAGTTGTGCATTGATATGAATCACTTTTACACATCAAATATTGTGTTGTTAAAAGAGTAACGTGTGCCTTAAGTTTCATCTTACATGTCAACATAATAGTTGAAAGTTAATCGCCGATGGACAGTTCTTTAATAATAAGAGTATCCTTAACGTTATGATAGCGCTTGGTATGCAGGAATGAGTAGCGAAATGGAATGAACTATTGAGGTAAATAAATAAATACAAGTTTGGTTGGTGAAAGTAATGGAATGAACTGTTACATAATTGATTTTATTCCCTCAAATTCATTCCATCTACCCCCTGTTTTTTTTCATTCCATCCATTCTTTCATTATTAGTCACTACATTACTCACTCACCCACCACAACAACCACCATCGTCACGGATCACCACCGCCCTGGGAACACCACTGTCGGAGCCCACCGTCGTCGCCACCGCCGGAAACCACCAAAGGCCACCACCGTCATCGGGAACCACTGCTGAACCACGACCACCGTTGCCGCCGGAAACCACCGCCGGCCACCGGAAACCACCGCCGGTCACCAAAAACCACCACCGCCGACCACCAAAAACCACCACCGCCGGCTCCAGAAACCACCACTACTCACCGTCATAACCACTTTTACATTTTATTAATTCGTTTTTTCATACCTAACAAACAACACAAAGTAATGATTTATTTATTTATAAATGGTAACCAAACAGATAATGGAATGTAAAAATTCATTTCATTCTTTTATCCATACTATTCACTCATTCATTATATTCATTCGTTAATTCCATTACATTATACCAAACAGACACAGTTTGAGGGATCCGTGGGTGGGGGTGGCATGCCTGTAAGAGCTACAAGGCTAAAAGACATCACTCGTGAAAAAGTCGTCGAGGGAAAGTCGAGGGTCGGGGTCGGTGTGGGGGATTGGGTTTTGTATCTTTCTAACTTGGTTTACACACATATGTATATTTATGTTTTAAGAAAATTGAAAATATCAATGTTAATGAATTTATGCATCCCAGTGGTTTTGCTTTAAAAGGCAATTTTTAATCGGATAGTTGAATGTATATTTAAAGATAGTTGAATGTATATCTAACCCTTTTTATAATTTTAGTGATGGAGCTTGAACATTCTTATAAGGGAGCGGGGGCGAATTTAATTTCTTTTAGGGGGACGGACTCAAAATTTATATAAAAATTTACACTAACGGACTAAAATTTAACACTACAATAGAAACCCCCCCCCCCTGCGGTCTCCACAATCCTCGCCCTTGTATACTTTACACAAACAAAACGCACTCCTTATAAACAACCTCACCCCTAGATAAAAAATACAAATGTGTTAAACTATTAGGTGACTAACGCAATAAATACATACATATTGGTAAAACTGCTGCTATCTAATGTTTTACAAATGTGTCAGGGTTTAAACTACTAAAGCATCAAAAATGTCTGGTTCGCCTGAACTTACTGGAACCACAAACCCCACCCCCTGAAACCCATTTTGTTCGCCCGTACAGCTTGCTAGAGACCATCCCTCAACCCCCGTGTGTTGGCTGAAACCATAATGTTTTTTTTTTCAAACGATGACTCACACTTATTAACTCATCCTTATAAGCAATTTCTAATTTAACTTATGCTAGGTTTAGAATTCTTGTTTTCTTTGAAGGGTTTATGACTCTTATCATTAGACTACAACCAAATTGTTGGGATTATTATAGTAAGCAATGTTGTTGGAACCGGATCAGACCGGCCGGTCCAACCGGGGATCGGCTAGGTGGCCGGTCCGGTTCGCTATGATTCATTTTGGGCTGGTCGAACCGGCCAGTTCGTCTCGAACTGGTGGTCGGACCGAGAATCCGAACCAGTTCGAACTAGATTTTGATATTTATTTATTTTAATGGATAAAAATAGGATGTTAAACTATAAATTAATGTGTTGGATATACATATATAGTTAAGTTTTATATATAACTATAAAATACATATATAAATCATATGTAAAATTATTTATATATAATTAAATATACAGCTATATATATAATATACTATATATATAATTATAATGTCATTCGGTTTTTAAATCCGGTCCGACCAGTTCTATCACCAAACCAATAAAGCGTCCGGTTCAACATTCGATTCATTTCTAAAAATAGTGATAGAAAATGAGGAGCAACAAAAAAAGACCGCTTAGAAAAATAAAAAAAAATTACCAGCCGTTTTTTTCCTAATTGAATTTGTAATTAGAGCTCTTTAATCTCATTTACTCCTCCATTTAAATGGCAGAAAAGTGTGATTTATTTCCTATTTTTTAATTTTAACTTTCTGAAGTTTATTTCTCACCTCTTTCTAGTATTAAATTTACGTATTAAACCTTTTAGTTTTGTCAGAGTGTTTTTAGACCTTAGAATATAATACAATAAATAATTAAATTATTAGATAATTAACTCAAACAAGAATAGTTAACTTACAAGGTTTGCTAGCAAAAATATCTATTTGCCAAAGATACTTAACTCATAACACATACATCCATTATATATTTAGTATTATCATTAGATAAATCTATAGCATATAAATCTATTTATTTGTTTTTAAAACACATTTTACATTTTTTTAAATCTCCTAACATGTAAATTTTGAATTTCAAGTTTATTGCCGTTAGAATTATTTATATCGAATGATAGAAGAAGGAGATGAGGGATGAATAAAATTAATAATATCATAACTCATTTTATTATATTTATTATTTACCAACCAAACATGTATTTTTTATTTACCATAAGTGGTTCATTTAATTCCATCTTTAATTTCTAGTTTTTTTCCGATGTTATTTAACAAAGTCAAAATCAGGTTATCACTGTTAGTAAAACATTCATCCCATTCAAAATCGAAAATGAAACATAAACCAAAGGTCGCTAGTTGAATACCTTTCAACTCAAAGGACTCTACATGTACATCTTATTATGTGTAGTAATTTAGGGTTTCAACATACAACAATTGAACATTCACTTCAATCGACAGCTTTCAATCGATTCCCCTTCAACTCCGAACTGCTTCGCCGCCGGCGTTGACCGGAGACCACCGCAAAAGCTCGGACGGCGGAGGGTTACTGTTTGTTCTTCCGGTGCTGAACTTAAAGCATTTCTGCAATTCACTGTAATTTGAGTATGTTCTTGCTTATTTGTCCTATTATATCGATTGTAGTTCTCTTAATTCATTCATTGTTGTAAGGAATTCAACGTTTTAGCCTTTGATTGCAGCTGAAAGCTGAAGAAATGGCTAGTGGAAAGGGAGATAAGGCTGCCAAGGCCGATAAATCTACTGCTGTTGCCAAATCGAGTAGTGGGTGTCTCTTAATCTTTACTAATCTTATGTTTAATTCAGGTTCTTTCATCACACATTCAACACATGGTACAATGCGTGTGAGTTTGTTTGGTTTGGATTAATGGATTGAAAATGGAGATACATTGATGTTAAATTTGAAAGCTCATGAGAGTTCTAATATGTTTGTTAAAACTTTTGATTGATAAGTCAAAGTTATATAATATCTTTTGACTGTTTTGACTATATTTTCAGACAATGGATGTTAGCTCAATTGTTTGCATTAGTGGATGATTGGATGCATACACCAACTTCTGTTACATGTGTTGGAAAGATGCGTAAAATTATAGATTATGGTTTGACATGAAAGCATATAGAATTTTTTTCAACTTAGAGAATAGAGATTGATGTGAAGTTGCCAAAGTCTTGGGAGAAAGCTGATAGACGCAATACTTTGATAGCATATCAGTCAAATTGGTGAATTTTGTTCTAGATTAGTAATAGGATTTAGATCTCTTAAATTTTTTTTATGAGGGGGTATGTTTGAATGTTTGATCTTAAAAGCCTGACAAATATGCTTGAATTCATATAGAAGCAGATGCATTTATCTGTATTCTGTTTGTAATTATGTCATGAACATTGTGACTGCAGAGGGAAGGAAGAAGGAGACTGGTCTAGGTCTTACTAATACGAAAGATGGCAACTTCGGGGAATGGTATTCTGAGGTATATGGATTGTATTTCTTTTTCTAGTTTGCCATGCATTACTTTTGTAATTTGAACCAGGAAATGCATAAGGGGTTGAATATATTAGTTTTTCACTCACTCCTGTTTGGTTATATTCCACATCATACAGATTTCATTCATATGTTACGAAAGTTGATATCTTATATTCAAAAGCATTTGACATGATTTTTTAGTATTGTTAATGTAAAGAGTTTCTACAACACCATCTCTTTAATGATGATAGGTCTCCCACACTCCCCCAACAAATTAAGTGTCCCCTTGTAATCAGATTTCTAACACATATTTTTTTTGACAACTGTAGGTCGTTACAAATGGTGAAATGATAGAATATTATGAAATATCTGGCTGTTACATCCTTCGGCCATGGACAATGGCTATTTGGGAGATAATGCAAGTAAGCTTGGAACTATAACTTTGATCGCACACACATATATTAGTTGATACTTCTGCTGGTCTTTTGCGCATTGTTTGTTAAAAAGCTAGAAAAAAAACAAGATAAACGTTTTTTGACATCTTCATGCAGAACTTCTTTGATCCAGAAATTAAGAAGATGAAGATTAAAACTTGCTATTTCCCACTCTTTGTGTCGAATAATGTTCTACAGAAAGAGAAGGATCACATAGAGGGTTTTGCTCCCGAGGTAAAATATATAAACTGCATATCCTCTCATTGATCTGAGTGTTTATTTTGTCAATTTAATTTTAGAGATTTATATATTTTAGGTTGCTTGGGTCACAAGATCAGGTGACTCTGATTTGGAGGTTCCTATTGCCATTCGTCCAACTAGTGAAACTGTCATGTATCCATATTTTTCTAAGTGGATTAGGGGACACCGTGATTTGCCCTTAAAACTTAATCAGTGGTGCAATGTTGTTCGATGGGAGTTCAGTAATCCTACCCCATTTATCAGGTGTGATTTTGAATAACATGTTTTTGATTAGTCGAACCGTTCTCGGATCTTAATCCCTATCTGAATTTGGTTTATTCAAATTTGATGGTTGAAACGCTAAACCCTCTACTATTGTAGGAGCCGTGAGTTTCTTTGGCAAGAGGGACACACTGCCCATGCAACAAAGGAAGAGGCAGATACCGAGGTACAAATTTAAGGTTTAAAATGCATTCATAATAATTTTCACATATATAAATGGAATTAAATGTCTATAAGGTGATCCATCTGACAGTGACTATTGATGTTTTTTAGGTTCTTGAAATCCTTGAATTGTATAGACGCTTGTATGAGGAGTACTTGGCTGTCCCTGTTGTGAAAGGGAAAAAGAGTGAGTTAGAAAAGTTTGCTGGTGGGCTCTATACTACTAGTGTTGAGGTACTTATAATAAGATATTACTGTTGGCAATTTTAAATTTTTTACTTGTGAATGGGTTGATATTGGCTATGTTATACCTCTAGTCCTTAATGGACCGTACTTCAGGTTTTGTGTGTGTCGATTTATTTTGTTCAAGTTATAGTAATCTAGGGATCATAAACAAGAAAAGTTATTATAAAAATATAATATCATCTATATATGCTATTATTAAGTATCAGCTAAGGTCAGGCTATAAAGATGCAGTTTCAAAAAGCATAAAACATCAAAACAGGGACATACGTGTAATGTTAAAATTTAGGAATGGTGTCTGTAGGTTTGACCAAACTACAGCGGATGGAAAATGTTAATTACTCTAATTGAAATGATCAATTTCATGTATTCATATATGCACTTTTTTTTAAATAGCTGTTTTGGGTCAATTTGAGATGATCCACTTTGACCTGCACTTTTTTTTAAATAGTTTATTTGGGTCAATTTGAACGATCCACTTTGAGCTGTTACCTGACGAGTTCATTTTGTTATGTAAGATTTTATTAACTATGAATTGTTAAATGACATGTGTCATGATAAGTGCTTCCATTCTTGCAGGCCTTTATTCCAAATACTGGTCGGGGTGTACAAGGTGCAACTTCACATTGCTTGGGCCAGAATTTTGCTAAAATGTTTGAGATTAACTTTGAAGATGAAAAGGGAGAGAAGGCTATGGTCTGGCAGAATTCTTGGGCGTATAGTACCAGAACGGTAGTCATTCATTTTTCATAGTTTTTGTAAAAATTAGTCAAGTTATACGTAACAAGTGTTGATATATAAATGTAATGTATACAGATTGGGGTGATGGTGATGGTTCATGGTGATGATAAAGGTCTGGTGTTGCCCCCTAAAGTTGCAGCAGTGCAAGTTATTGTGATTCATGTGCCTTACAAAGATGCAGATGTTAAGGAAATAATGAATGCATGCTCTGCCACTGTTAAGAGTTTATGTGATTTAGGCATTCGGGCTGAGGCAGACCTTAGAGAGAATTATTCACCTGGTTGGAAGTATTCTCACTGGGAAATGAAAGGTGTTCCCCTGAGGATTGAAATAGGACCAAAGGATCTCGCTAATAACCAGGTAAGCGAATACTCTTTGTCTCATTCGATCTGTTTACGTAGTTACATATAAATGGTTCATCTTAACTGTTTACTTTTTTAAATCGGTCAATATCAACCAGGTGACTTATTGGGTCAATTTGCCCAAATTCTGTTTTTAATGCATGGAATTTCCTAACTTGTTCTATTTAACATTTAGATTATATGTGTAATGATATTTTTGTAGTTATAACTAATGCATCAATGATAAATAAAAGGATTAAAGAAATAGGCAAGAATATGCTTGCGGTTAACCCAAGTGGATCCAGTCTGTTACCGGCACTAAAAACTATCTGTTTGGATTTGGTTTTAACTTGTTATCTCAGCCACCTGACTTGACTGTTAGGCCATCTTTAGTTGCGAATGATTAATGCAAAGCTTGATGTGTGTTTTCAGGTGCGTGCTGTTCGTCGTGACAATGGAGAAAAAGTTGATATTCCAATGGCTGATTTGGCCGACAAAGTAAAGGGTATGCTGGATAATATCCAGCAAAACATGTTTGATGTTGCCAAGCAAAAACGAGATGCTTGTATTCAAGTTACAAAAACTTGGGATGAATTTATTGAAGCATTAGGTCAAAAGAAATTGATCTTGGCTCCATGGTGTGATGAAGAGGTAATAGTTTTAGCTCTCCAATGATACAATCAAATACTCTGTCAAAAAACTTTTTTGTTTAGGAGGTTGTAATGTTGTATACTTGCATGTGTTAGATATGACTCTGGGCAACATGTAATGAAACACAACCTGAATCCAACCCAAATGGGTTGGAATTTTCACTTGTTTGGCTCACATCTCTTTATATTAAATAATGCTTCAGGAAGTCGAGAAGGAGGTGAAAGCAAAGACAAAAGGGGAGACAGGGGCTGCTAAAACACTTTGTTCTCCATTTGACCAGCCAGAACTGCCTGAAGGTATTATTAGAGGCTAGTTATAGAAAAAAACATGAATATTATATCATCTGTCATTTGCCAATTTAACAAACAAAGATGAGCGTTAAAACACTTGGGCCGATCTGGCAAATAGTTTGATTCTATATTGACTTGAAACAATCAGTTGCAGGGTGAAATGGGTGGGTTGGGTAACCCGTGAAAACGGGGTAAAGTTCAGTCCAAGTCGGGTTGCGCTGACTTGCATACACTTCTGTTCTCTTTTTTAAATTTTTATATGTACTAAATGTGTTAATCCTAACTGGAAAAACAATATTATTGCAATATAAATGTATCATCGATTAATATTGATTTAGACTTTCTTTATGTTTGGGCTTTGTCCCATTTCCTCTTTTAGCAATAGATACTTCTTTTTCTATTTGACCCTTTAGGAATAAACACAATCCAAATCCACCGTTATTATTAATGGTTGGAAGTTTTAATTGCAAAAATAAAAACAATATATTCCACATTGTAAGAATGAACATCTTTTCACCTTTTTTGAATACTCATGTAGCGTTATTTCTGCGACAGGTACATTATGCTTTGCATCAGGGAAACCTGCAAAAAAATGGACCTACTGGGGAAGAAGCTATTAACATTATTCACGATTTCATTTTCTTGTTTTTTCATACCATATCAAATGTTTGAGAATTTTTTTGAGTTTAACCATTTGCTAAGATTGTGTTGTGTTTTGAGCCTGAAACAATGGTTCATGATGTTTGATATTTATCTCAATATTGCTAAATTATGATTTATATTATTAGAAACATACGTGTCATTTAACTAGAAAATTAGGAACGCTGGTGATGAAAACATGAGATTAAGGTAATGTTGTTTAGTTAGTGTTGTGTTGATGGTTAAAAACCAGTTCTACTTTGGTTGATTCTGTTTTAGAACTGTTTTAGACTGGTTTTGTCCACCTGTATTCATAGTCATGTTTCTGCTTAGCTTGTAAACAAATCAAATGTTCAATGAATTGTTTGGGAACTTTGGTAATGACTGTTCGTTTAAAATGTTCTGCTTAGCTTGTACAAATCGAATGTTCAATGAATTGTTTGGGAACTTTGGTAATGATTGTTCATTTAAAATGTTCAGGAACTTTGTTTTACTTGAATATTGTTGGTTATTGTAGAATCATACAACGATGGTGTTAGGTGTTAATTTGAAACCATCTTAATAAACAAACACAAACAAGAAAATTTCATTTGTCTGTGTTTGTTATTGTTTGTTTGATTAAAAATCAAATGAACAAGCAACCTTGGTTTGGTTTGTTTATATGCCTGCCAAGCTTTATGATAACCTTTTGTTAGCATTGTTTTAAAAACCGGTCCGGGCCGGAACTAGACTTCAATCCAGTCTAGTCTTGTGTTTAAAACTGTTTCGATGTTGAACATGTTGAATTGGGGGTCGGCCTGTCAAACCGGTTTTTAATTATATTTTTATATTTTTAAGTATTTTTTACATAATAATGATTATAATTTTATCATGTTTTTATGTCTGGTCCGACCATTTGACCAGTAAAACGTTCGGTTCACTAGCCAGTCCAATTATGAAAACATCACTTGTTAGGTTAGGTTTAATTCAATTTATAAGTTTTTCCAAGTCCTTATGATAAATACGTAATGAAATAAGATTTTGGAAAATGTTTTGATATTTTTAATATATTTTCCTTATAATTAATTAATATTCACAACATTATTATTAGCTTGGGTAAAATGGGTGTTCAAGTCATATAACTGTGTGAACGGATCGGTTTTAAAAGTATTAGCCTGGTTAGGGTCAAAACAGTGTCCAATCACAATAGGATCGGGTTAAAACACGTCATTTAAAAAAATTTAGTATCAAAATTTGCTCATCTTTTTTTTAAAGTTATGTTCTCATCTATCATCTTTGCAAAACCAACGACATATGTTACGTAACTCATGGATATAACAAGGTTCGTGTTAGAAAAAAATAACCCTGATGTTGCTCGTATATTCGGCCACCCATGTGCCCCTTGTTACACATCATTTTCGCCATATTCGTGTTAGGTTTCAGTTCTAAAGACAATCACACGAAAACAATGATAGTATTAGAATCGTATTAAAATAAACATATGCACATGATAACAATGGATTAGTTATAGAATCATATAATATATGTGCTTACAATAACATCTTGAATAATTGCCGTGAACTAACTTATACATATGGGGAGATTATTGGGAACACGTGTAATTATCTTTGAGTAGACTTTAATGTTTAAATAAATATTAAAAACTTGAAATAACATAACTTTATGAATGACCCCAACAATTCAGTGGAACGTAAGAAGCGTAACCACTTTCATTGTACAATTTTAGTTAATTGTTGAAAATTTTCATTAATAAAGATTGATTGCAAAATGAAAATTTCATAGTAAGCATAGGAAGTGATCTTGTTCGTGTACGTATCCTACACAAAGATTAAATACAAAATGATAATAAGACACTAAAAAGAAAACTTTTATCAACTTTCTTTCGCAAATTCCTTTAAAATTAATAACTTTTATATACTTTATATTATTAAGAAAATTATCTAATAAAAAACAAACTTTTTATATCTGTATTTTCAGTATCATTTTGCTAACCCTCCTTTAATTCAACGGACACATATACCCCAACCCTAAAATGGGTGGTACTTTTGTCTAAAATAACAGGAACCAGCAGCATGTATATATGTCCATACAGTCTCCAAGGTGGTTTCAAAACACTAAAACAATATATTTAAAGAAACATAAGTCTTTTTTGTGTGTCATGCATATCCTCTAAGTCTCAACATTGAATTTTTGTGATCATTTGCCAACACTAAACATCTTCATATTCATTAATCTTTAAACCTCAACAACCTTCTTCATGAGTCTGCTGTTTCGTTACTTCTCATTCGTGCGACGCCTTCTAATCAAAATCCTCTCTTGCTGTTTCGGCTACCAATTCGTCATTTAAGGTTACAAGATTTTTGTTATCCGTTAGACTAGTAACCCTCAGTGTTACGACGTAGATGAGTAGATGTGATCTTTAGACATTTAGCACGTCACACACTATGGTTTGGTTGTTGTAGCTACATTATGCTTAGGATTCATGAACTAAAGTTGGTTTTTGTTGTTTAGGTTGACTTAATTGGGGGCGTAGGGCGTACCCAGTGCTTGACTTAGCTTCCGTTTTACGTAGGGGCCGGAGAAGGGTTGGATCGCTTTGTGATCTAATTTTCTAATGTATGTAGTCTTACCCTACACTTTGTGCATAAGGTAGTTTCTACGGCTTGAACCTATGATCTCATGGTCAAACAACAACCTTACCAGTTACTTTAAGGTTGACCTGATTCAGTTCTAGAATATATTAGGATTTTTAGAAGAACTTTGTGTTTGGTGTTGATGTTCATATGTTAATGTTAGCTTGCTGATGCATCTATGCTGTCAAAGTCAACTAGTTGACTTACTTGAGATTGACTTTGTTTGTGTCTAATACAGAATGATCTATGAGGTTTGAAGCAGACTTTCTAGCTCCTGTAAAGTGGTGATTTTTTGGTTCATGTTTCTGCAACAAAAACTACTACGGGAAGGAAGAATTTTAGCTGTTCATCGACGTTATTTACTGTTCTTTTGGCTGTTTGTTCGCTGTTTGCAACATATAATATAGTAACAATGGTAGTTCACAGCAAACTGCTGTATTCTGGAGGGTTGTTTAATGATCCTAACTTTATGATGCCTGATAATATAAAGAGATCAAGGGGCACCAACGCGTTATTTCATGTTGCGCTGACAGCTACCGATACCCCTTACAGCAAATGGCAAAGCCGAATTATGTATTATTGGTATAAAAGAATGAAAAATGTGGCTGGATCAGAGATGGGGACATTCACCAGGATTCTGCATTCGGGCCAACCCGATAATCTGATGGACGAGATTCCAACTTTCGTAGTTGACCCGCTTCCATCTGGTTTGGATCGAGTAAGAGACCGAATCTTTCGTTAGTTTCCCATCTGTTTATCTTTGTTCTTGTTGTGTACTGCATGTTAGAAAGTTCTAGATGTTGTAAAAATGAGTGGGTCACAGGTCAAGCTTTCGTGAGGGTAAAAATATGTCTGAGGTTGGTTGACCCGAAACACTTTATTTACAATTCTTTCACTATAACTATTTAGGAGGTCTATGCATTTAACACACACTTTGGACGACTTTCGACCTGTTTTCTTTTTTTCTTTTTAACTTTTGACCTGTATTTAGCGTACTATGTTTTTAAAAAAAGATTTTGGAGGGCGGAAGCATTTTATTATAGTTTCAGAAACTTTCGACCCGTTTGACCCGTTTGACCCGTTTCTAGAATTATATCACTTTGCTTTTGTGACAAGGACTTTAACTGGTATGCAGGGGTACATAGTTTTAAATAGACCTTGGGCCTTTGTGCAATGGCTGGAGAGGGTTACTATAGAAGAGGAGTGAGTATAATTATGCTAATTACACATTCTTAATCATATTAATATCAAAAAATTGTTAAAGTTTTGCCTTTGCAGATACATATTGATGGCAGAACCTGATCACATATTTGTAAAACCTCTCCCAAATTTGGCCCGCGGAATAATCCCGGCTGGGTTCCGGTTTAATTACATATTGCCTTCTGAAAACGAAAAAATAATCCGAAAATACTTCCCCGAGGAGAACGGACCGGTAACTAATGTTGATCCAATTGGTAATTCTCCTGTTATTATAAGAAAGGTACTACTGCAATGGTTTTCTTAGACTTTTCATACATTCAAATCTACTTGAGTTAGTTAATCACGGTGGAAAAGTAGTATAGGTGGTAAAATCGGCGGGTTGCATGGGTAACAGGTCAAAATGGGTAGTTCTCGGTAGAGTCAAAACGGGTCGGGTTTGCCCAAAACACTTTTCCATTAGTGGTAAACACCCGATCTCCTCTTGAAGAGGTCTAAGGTCCAGATTTTGCCTCCACCGGCTTCCTGTCATAACCTCTTGTAGGCCACCCATCCAATAGAAGCGGCGATTTGCCTGATCCATTGGCTAGTATGGTATTGATGAGTCCCTTGAGTTTACCAGCAACAGATTCTCATGGTCAAAAGAAGATTTTTTTTATTTAAAATTAATATAATAGTTATATAATCTCAATAATAAACCTAGTTTTCTAAGCAAATTGATTTAGGATGGTTATATGTTACACTTTGGGTCACTTTTGACCCATTTGACTTTTCTTTATTATACTTTTGAATTCACCCGTTTGACCTTTTGGTGATAAAAACATACCCTATGATCTACATGCATAAGTAAATGAGTCAAACTTGCCACCTCTGTACAGATGTAAAGGAATGAAATTTATGCAGGATCTACTTAAAAAATAGCTCCCACATGGATGAATATTTCTTTAAGAATGAAAGATGATCCGGAGACTGATAAAAATTTCGGATGGGTACTAGAAATGTGAGTTGATGTTCATGAAGATATTGACGCTTTCGCGTGTTGTTTACTTGATCAAAGAGTTTGAGTTTTATATCAGGTACGGATATGCAGTGGCCTCTGCTTTGCATGGCATAAAGCACATTCTTCGCAAAGATTTTATGCTCGAGGTGTTTGAATCTACTAATCTGATAATGTTGTATTGATCCGAAGCCCGAATCAACAGTTATAGCAATGTTAAATGTTTTAAAAACTTGACTTCAATTTGCAGCCTCCATGGGACTTGGAAACCGGCAAAAGGTTCATCATTCATTATACTTATGGATGCGACTACAACATGAAGGTAATTTTTTGATATATAGACACAATGACAATTTTACCTAGTCAATTTGATTGTCTTTTATCTCAAACGGGTCAAATAAAACTGTTTTCGCTAAATGTGAAACAAGTCTTTATACAATGCATACGATACTAAGTCATTTTATTCAATGATTTAGATTATTATTCAATAATGTTGTTCGTAAATTCTAATCATGGTTAGCACATTAATTGTTTTTGAAAAAAATATAGACAAAGGAAAAAGTTTTATCGTGTTAACCCAGCCCGACCCCTCACTAAAAATGACTGTATCAATCCTGACCCATTTTGATTTATTACCCAATCGGTCAACCACAGACCCGCCCATCTTGCTAGCTCTAATTAAAAACTCGTGCTTCAAATTGTTAAAGCTTGCATTTGATATAAATCTGTTGAAACTTTTGGTTTTGCAGGGTGAGCTAACATATGGAACAATTGGAGCGTGGAGATTCGACAAGAGATCATATCTAGAGGGACCTCCACCAAGAAATCTGTCTATGCCTCCGCCCGGGGTTCCTGAAAGTGTGGTAAGTATAGCTTTGAAATCGGTTTCATGCATTTCCATACACTTTGGGTGCTTGAAAGCGTGGTAAGTGTATGGAAATGCACAAAACTGATTTAATTCAAAGTATGCTTACCACACTGAGTGCCTTTTGACTCTATTTTCTTTTATAGATGGGTTGGTTTTACCTACATGGTTTTCACCCGTTAGCCAACCCGACCCGTCTGTTTTGCTAGACTTAGTTTTACCCGAACGTAAGTTCTCATTCGATGTATGATGCAGGTGACTCTTGTAAAGATGGTGAATGAAGCTACTGCTAACATTCCAAATTGGGATGCTGAATAATAGATTTTGGTATACACAAAAGCAATATGGCCCAAAGGGAAAAGAGGAATGAAATAGATCAACTTAATAAAGTTTAATTTTTTAGAATGTATGAATGAAATGAAAGGAACTTCAATTTTTTTATAGTTCACTTATAGGGCAAAGTTTCTATTATTAATCATGATATGTTGAGGTTACAATGTGACAATGACAATGTAATTGACAATCTTAGTAATATTGTAATTAGTGATACGTATCGAATATTGTGATTTCACGTATTTAACCATTTAAGCTTATACGCGAAACTTTTCAAATTAAATCAGTTTGGTTAATTTAAGTTATACGTATATCACTCTAGTAAAATACCTACAAACTATTATATTTTATTTTACTCTTCATGTCAAAAATTTTTTTGTTGATTTGAATAAACTTCGGTTTTAGTTACGAGTTTATGATCATGATTACTGCAACATAGTTCTAACTATATAATCTGGTTAGACGTTATGATCATGATCCATTGATTAAGAAATATGTTGATTTGAATAAACTTCGGTTTTAGTTACGAGTTTATTTGGGTTTGCTTAAATTAAACATCACATAAACTTTTATATACTCAAATTATGCAATCGAGTCAACTTTTATGTACTCAAATTATGTAACAAAATTGTTCGTTCATACAAAACTTGATAACTTAGAACGAGTCCAAATGAGCCCCGCACCCGTCTGGAAAAAGTCAACTAGCAAACAATTGGTCAACATGGAAAAAGTCAACACATACCACAAACTAGATCTACGTTAGAAGGACCGGGGGTTAACCCTAAGGGCACTCTGACGCTTAAGTCAGTAATATATACAACATAAATATATATACATATATATATAAACACATGTATGATAAAGATTAAAGATACATACATAGACATGTATACATTATAGTAAGTAAGAAGGACTAGGTTATGTAAGTGAAGCTGTCTTGGGCAAGCTTGAGTAAGATGGCTTGAGTTATGCAAGTGAAGCTGCATTGGGCTAGTTTGAGTAAGAAGATTTGAGTTATGTAAGTGAAGCTGCCTTGGGCTTGTTTTTGTAGATGTCACTAGAAAGATTTAAAAGGTGGTGTTGCTCTTGGTAAGGAAAAGGGAGAAGTAAATTCTCTGGAGAAGAAGAGATGGATGAGATGTCAAGTGATGGTCCTTTATTCTAGCAAATGGGATGATCTTTAGATGAGTGACTTGCTTTTTATTTATAGAGAAGGAAACCTCACACCCTATTGGGTTTGATTAATGTGTATTAGGATAGACCCAATGAATTATTATGATTAGTCCATGTGATTGGCCCACTGGCTTAGAAATTCACTTGAGATAAACTCACCCATACATGTATTAAGGTTAGATTATGCTAGCGAGGCTATGGCATGCAACCTAAGACAATGTCAGGTTGAGTAACGTTGAGCCAAATAACTTAAGGTAAGTAAACATAGGTTAAGGCAAAGGAAAGTCATTCAAGGCCAGGCCAAGTAGCCTATGGTGTTAGAAGTCTAACAAGGTAACACAAGGTTAAGACCTAACTAATGAATCGTAAGGAGAGGCGCATCAAGTAATACTAGAGCATGCTTGGTAGCTTGTTGTGCATTTTTATAGTCGTAAACCTACTTACGTCATCAATTCCCTAGTCAGGTGCAAGCATGATTTTAAGCATGGTTGTGTCTGACTTGATTTATATTTTTCGACCTCAGTATTTCATACCTTCTTTCTATGCTATTTATGATTCATGTCGGGGGTTTTAACTTGAAATGATTGTTGAGATGACTATCATCATGCCTCATCCTTCTCCTAGCCTCATGGTAACGGAGCCAAGACGCTTGCCTAAGATAATCTCTAGCTACATGAATATTTGTTAACAAGGAGGTTGGTCAAGGAAATTCTTGCTAAAAGTATTTCACTGGTGAAGACGAATCGAAGATTCGGCCAGGAGGTTACTTGCCTAAGGGCTATTCTTGGCAAAGATGGACAAGAGATTTGACCATGTAAGTTCTTGCCAATGAGAGGTTCTTAGCAAAGGTGATGATGATAAGATAAAATGGTCAAATGTCATATGGAAAAGGTGATGTGTTATTTCCCAAGAACATCTCAAGTTAGGTAATAAAGCCTTGACATATGACTAGGAAGTTTTTTTCCTTACATACAGTCATACAATGCAAATATGGTTTTCTTGCCAAATGGCCAATGTAAGGTTTAGGATCTAGGGACGTCTTTCATTTCAAGGGTTGTAATCATAATGTTCAACATTAAGTTATAGAACCTTCTTACTAACATTGCCATCGTTTGATATTTAACTATTTGTATAGCCTAAACACGTAGTCTTGCAAATTATGCCCAAGAGCAAGGGTCGGGGAGCTTGTTTTTTCACTATGAATTGAAGATTTATGTGTATTTCGTCCAAAAAAATTTATGTTTGTCCCCACCCTTCTCGTGACTTTCCCCTTTATATGTTTGTTCAAGCTCCACCACTACTCAAGAGTCTCATATACTTTTGTAGCCTCTTAATAACAATAAAGCTTTCCTTTTTCATATCTTGCATAAAAAAGAGCAAAAACCGAATTTGAAAAGAGACATAAAAAATTTATAACATAATCAACAGTTTGGTAATTCCCTTTGTATTCTTGCCCATAATCATAATTTAAATCACAAGCACGAGAGATATTTTGAAACGATACATAATTCAAAGATTGGAAGGGCCATTAAAAACAAGTATACCAAAGAAAGATATTGCTCATACAGTAGGGTTTGGGATATACAAACAAAAAGAGGCATTATTTGAATGATTAATAACCACATTGCATGGAAAATATCATCCAAAAGGTTTTATGAACCAATGTAAATAACCAAAATTAGTGAACTTACAAACACATTGTCTAGTCCATGCTTTGACAGATGAAATATAGATTTGACAAAAAATCAAGGATAGATTTGCATATAGAAAACCATTTTCTCCTCCCATGATGAAAACAAGAGAAGCGAGTATACTGATCTAGAATGACCTTTGAACCAATGATTTATCCATTAAGAAAACACATCTAACCTCAAGAATCTATAATAAAGAAAATAAACATATCACGTAATCAGGTGAATGCATATAGTAACTCCAAAGAAAAACAAGATTATTTACGTATCGCATGCAGTTAAACTACTAATTTCACGCATGTTAATACCGATAATAGTAAGCCAGTAATGTTAGAAATAACCCATAATATGTGGCCTACGGATCATTTAAATAAGTTTCACCAAATGACATAATTAGTCCCTAATAATATAAGAGGGTTATTTGATGGAAATACCCCATAATTATAATTAGGGTTTTCCCTTAGATGTTATAAATAGAGGAGTAAGGAGATAACAAAAACACACCAATAACTTTTCTCTCAAGATTATCCATTGATCCTTCTAAACATCATAACGGGAACGAATCTCAAGATCATGGCTTCATCATCTTCATCAAAGATCTCTATTCCCTCAACTAAGTTTTAATTATTTTGATGTTTAGTTTATATTAGATGATTGAATAAACATGATTTGGATTTCATAGTTGCATTCATGTTTCAATATATAATCAACATGTGGTATCAGAACATAATGTTGATTATATTTATTCAATATTGGGTAATTAATTCCCGAGAATTATTATATGGATTTATGAATCAACTGTTTTTTCGTGTATTAGCGTCGGTGATTAAATCCCGGAATTTGATAATAAATCGAAATCACATAACTTTCAAAATCTCATATCCATATGCAAAGGGATTCTTAATTACTGAAAAATGAGAACTTTGTTGAAATTTTGTACCAGAAAGTTTTTTTTCTTTTCTAGATACTCATGTACAAATTAATTTTGTGAATATGCTTCGTATTCTTCAGGAATTAATTTTGTTTGGTTTTGGAACCGTCAAAATATTAATAATGACATTTATCAAAATCATATTAGTTTTGATAATTAATTCTGTAATTATTAAAGCATTTTAAAATAATAAAAAATATCAATTCCATAATTGCAAGCGGCTTCTTGTTGTTTTGATAAATGCCAAATTAAATAAATAAATTTTTTTGTGTAATTTGATTTTCAAATTATGAATAACTATTACACAATCATGTTTAAATAACTTGGAATTGAAGATTTCAAAATTACGGTTTCATTGATATTTTAAATATTAAATTAAAATTTTGAGTTAATGACATATGATATTTTGGGTCATGTTGTAAACAATAATTCCAATTCATGATGTTTTAAAATAATCCATATAAAAATCATTATTTTAGTGTAATGAATAAATCAATTTTGTGATTTCAATCGATTTTTATCTTTTATTATTGAAACAATGATATCTGATATACATCAGTTTCTAAAAATAAAACATCATACATTAAATTGATTAATTATCGTTTCCTTTTACACAATGCTCGATTTCTACATCAATAAAATTTTGTTTACAATTAATTTATGGATTCACTATTTTCCTTATATATCTTAATCAAATTACACGTCTAAAATTTCATTTGTGTATGTTTAATATAAACTTATATTATTTTTCGCATATGACAATTTTTAGTCATAGAATTTTGCATGAAACATAAATATTTTGTTTTCATGTAAACAATGGTAACTTCAATAAAAGATTAAGTGATTAATCCCAACGGTACATCATTTGATTTGACACTAAAAACTAGCGTTGCCAATTTATATAATTATATAACTATGTGTATCGTCAAGTTATGAACCCAAAGGCTAATTGTTTGATAATACATATGATGAATGTTGGCAAATTATATAGATATTACACTTCTGCCCAAAGGTGATGTGTCGTATTTATATGCCTTACTATAATTTTGTTCATAATACTTGAATGTTAGTTATAGCCAACGCGAAGCCAACATTCATTTAGAACCTTACTTTAATTTGTTCATAACGCTTGCACATTGGTCATAGCCAACGCAAAGCCATTGTACAAGTAGAACGTTACTTTAATTTGTTCATAACATTTGAATTTTGGTCAAAGCCAACGTGAAACCAATATTCATCTAGAACTTTATTTTAGCCTATTATTTTGGTGTTATAATAGGTTTTATCTTCAACGTATTAATTATGTCTCTTTTATTTATTTATTTTGATTACCCTGTAACTTAGCTCACTTTAACTTATTTACTACTTGTATAAATTTAGCATCCACGATCACTCCTAACTTTGGAATTGAAGCTTTAACCGAGGCAAACTTCGTCTCATGGAGGGATTCTGTTAAACTTACTCTTGGCATGTTGGATCTTGATTATGCCTTGAGACATGACGCTCCTACTACTCTTACTGCTGAAAGTACTGCAGATAAAAAACAAGAGTATGAAAAGTGGGAGAGGTCTAACAGAATGTCTTTGATGGTAATAAAAAAACTCCATCTCTGTTGCTATTAGGGGAGCAATACCTGATTCAAATAATGCTAAAACTTATTTGAAGTGGAGGAACAATTTAAAGGATCTTCTAAAGCACATGCGAGCACTTTGATTCTGAAGATGCTTACTATAAAGTATGATGGGTTTAATAATGTGCGTGAACATATAATGATGATGAATGACACGGCTCATAAACTCAAGAGCTTAGACATGGAAATCAATGATGGTTTTCTAGTACATTTCATTATTACTTCTCTTCCTTCACGCTTTAATGCTTTTAAGATCAATTATAACACCCAAAAAGAAAAATGGTCAATGGGTGAGTTGATAGCAATATGCGTGCAGGAGGAAGAACGTCTGAAGCTAGAAAAGCCTGATATTGTTCATGTTACCACCATTAACCATTAAAGAGAAAGGGAAACTTCAAAGGGGAAAGCTCCAAAGTCCATAAGACTGGTACAAGTGCAGCTTCCAGCTCAAATGCTTCCTTTGGAGAATCTCGCTGCAAATTCTGTCACAATAAGGGACATACCCAACGAGATTGCCCTAAGTTCAAGGAGTGGCTGGCTAAGAAAGGTAACCATCTATTTATGATATTTGAGTCCTTTAATGTTAACGTTCCAATTAACACATGGTGGGTTGATTCTGGTTCTATGGTTCATGTTACTAACTCAACATAGGGATTTCTTACAATCCGGAAGCTGGAAAGAAACCAAAGGACAATTAAGGTGGGAGATGGTGTTGAACTTAACGTTGAAGCTGTAGGAACCATGCTATTAATAATGAAAACTGGCCATTGTATTAAACTTTATGATACATTATATGTACCGAGGATTACTCGGAACTTAGTATCTGTACCAAAGTTAGACAATGATGGTTATGAATTTTTGCATGGTCGTGGCAAATTCACTATTACTTAAACTCTCATGTCTATGGTTATGGTTATCTAGATGGAAATCTCTATAAGTTAGAACTAGATGACCGATTTTCAAAATCATTGCTATCATATAATGTAAATGAAAACATTAACAAACGAAAATGAGATTTGGAAACATCATCCATGTTGTGGCATCAACGTTTAGGCCACATATCACGAGATCGCATGTTAAGACTCGTGAAGGATCAAGTATTACCAAATCTTGATTTCCCTTATTTTGAAACATTTGTTAAATGCCTTAAAGGTAAAATGGCTAATGCATCTAAAAAAGGTGCCGTCAGGAGTTCTGGTTTACTAGAACTCATACACATTGATATTAGTGGACCTTATCCTATTGGAATATCTAGACATAAATCATTTATCACTTTTATAGATGATCACTCACGTTACATGTACTTGTACTTAATCAAGGATAAATATGAATCACTTGACATGTTTAAAACCTTTAAGGCTGAAGTTGAAAATCAACTTGATCGTAAAATAAAGGTCGTGAGATCAGATAGAGATGGTGAGTATTATGGTAAACATATTGATATTGGTCAAGCTCCTGGTCCTTTCTTTGAATTTTGTAAAGAACATGGGATTGTAAACCAATTTACCATACAGGGTACTCCTCAGCAGAATGGTGTAGCTGAGATAAGAAATCGTACCCTAATGAACATGGTTAGAAGTATGTTAGCGAACTCCTCTTTACCTGAATTTTTATGGACCGAGGCATTAAAGACAGTTGTTCATATACTAAATAGAGTTCCTTCTAAGTCTGTCCCTAAAACTCCATTTGAAATTTGGACAGGAAGGAAACCTAGCTTAAGGTATATGAAAGTATGGGGTTGTCCAGCCGAAGCTAAGCTTTATAATCCTCAACAAAGAAAACTTGACATGAAGACAGTCAGTTGTTTCTTTATAGGATATCCTGATCATTCAAAAGGGTATAGATTTTATTGTCCCTCTCATACTACTCGCATCGTAGAAACTCGTCATGCTATGTTTTTAGAGGATTCTAAGGTCATTGGGAGCACTGAAAGTCACGACATTGACTTACAAGAAGTGCAAGAGGAGGGGGGATGGCTCTCTACACTTACCTCCTATTACACCCTTGTACTTAACGCTGCACCATTACAAAACACTATACCATTATTTCATGTTTCCTCAGAAGTTCATGTTGCTCCAAACATTCCTATAAACGAAGCACCATCAAATCCACAAGAGCAAGTCCCTCATACGACTACTAAAACTGCAGAACCTGAAAATTAGCTACGGAGGTCATCACGGTCTAGAAGGCCTACTAATTTTGATGATTATGTAACCTACCTAAATGAAGCTGATTTGGATTTAGGAAAGTGTAACAATCCAACCTCCTATAATGAAGCCATTAGTAGTGATCAATCGTCTGAATGGAATAAAGCTATGATTGATGAGCTTGATTCCATGTATAAGAATGATGTTTGGGAATTGGTTGAATTACCCAAGGATGTTAAACCCATAGGATGTAAATGGGTTTTCCAAACCAAATTAGACCCGAATGGTAATATTGAATGTCATAAAGCACGATTGGTTGCTAAAGGCTATACTCAAAAGGAGGGAACTAACTATCAGGAAACCTTTTCACCTGTTTCACGAAAAGATTTCTTAAGGATCGTTATGGCCTTAGTAGCTCATTTTGATTTAGAGTTACGTCAAATGGACGTTAAAACCGTTTTCCTTAATGGTGACTTACATGAGGATGTGTTCATGAACCAACCTGAAGGTTTCAAACCTAAAGGTAAAGAACATTTGGTATGTAAGTTAAAGAAATCCATATACGGGTTAAAACAAGCATCACGTCAATGGTATTTAAAATTTGACGAATTTATGAAGAAACAAGGTTTCATAAAAAACCAAGTGGATCAATGCACCTACCTCAAAATGAGTGGGAGCAATTTTGCTATACTTGTCCTTTACGTAGATGACATTCTATTGGCAAGTAATAGTTTAGATTTGTTGTACGAGTCAAAGCAATTACTTTCACGTAATTTTGACATGAAAGATGTCGGAGAAGCTTCTTATGTAATAGGCATCGAAATACACTGAGATTGAGCCAATGGGACATTAGGATTGTCTCAAAAGGCGTATATTGAACGTGTCCTTACACGTTATAATATGCAACATTTCTCTCCCTCAGTTGCTCCAGTAGTTAAAGGGGACGTTTTTGGTTTATTCCAATGTCCAAAAACAAAGGATGAGAATGAGCAGATGAAATTGATACCTTATGCTTCAGTAGTGGGAAGTTTAATGTATGCTCAAGTTTGTACTCGTCCTGATATTGCATATATTGCTAGAATGCTAGGCCGACATCAATCTAATCCTGGCCTAGATCATTGGAAAGCAGCAAAGAAAGTATTACGATATCTTCAAGGGACAAAAGAGTATAAGTTGACATATAGAAGAACTAATAACTTAGAAGTGGTGGGCTATTCTGATTCTGACTTTGCTAAATGCAAAGATGATAAGAAATCAACATCGGGATATATCTTTATGTCAGCAGGCGGACCTATTTCATGGAGGAGTCATAAGCAACATTTGACAACAACCTCAACAATGATGGTAGAATACGTTGCAGTTTATAATGCAACTTGCCATGGGATGTTAAAAAATCTTATTACCGAACTCAAAATTGTTAACTCCATATCACGACCGTTGAAGATACTGTGACAACTCAGCTGCCATTAGTTTCTTGAATAGTAACAGTTCGAGTGGAGCTGGTTTATATCTTGATACAAAATATTTGTTCGTACAAGAACGAGTAGAGGAAAATAATCTTTGTATCGAGAACATTAGCACAAAAGATATGCTTGCGGATCCGATGACTAAAGGTCTACCACCCAAAACATTCCAAGAACTCGTAACAAGGATGGGTTTTACTAGAGACCTTATATAATAGCATATCAAGTGTGCATTTATGATTAATGTGATTTCCTCAAATATTTATTTTGTCTATTATAACTTATATGTGCGCTTCATGATCTATAGACAAATTTGTGCAGATAAATACTGTACATTAAAGGTTTATTTAAGTCATTTTGGTTTTATGTTTAATGTTTTATATTGAAACTTTAGTATGACTGTTGAGGGTCTCGGATTAACATTAATTCGAATGACTGTAACTATTTGCTATAAGTTTCAATATGAAACCTGATGAGTGTCTAACTTGTCCAAACTTATGTATACTCATCAAAATGATCACTCGGCCAAGTGGGAGAATGTTAGAAATAACCCGTAATATATGGCCTACGGATCATTTAAATAAGTTTCACCAAATGACATAATTAGTCCCTAATAGTATAAGGGGGTTATTTGATGGAAATACCCCATAATTATAATTAGGTTTTTCCCTTAGATGTTATAAATAGAGGAGTAAGGAGATAACAAAAACACACCAATAACTTTTCTCTCAAGATCATCCATTGATCCCTCTAAACATCATAACGGGAACGAATCTCAAGATCATGACTTCATCATCTTCATCAAAGATCTCTATTCCCACAAGTAAGTTTTAATTATTTTGATGTTTAGTTTATATTATATGATTGAATAAACATGATTTGGATTTCATAATTGCATTCATGTTTCAAGATATAATCAACAAGTAAGCCACACCTCCTGACCTCCTTGGTTTTAGAAAATAAATAATGACACAAAAAGATAATAATAAATGAGTATTTACTTTACATCCATTTGTGTGTCGTTTGTAGTATTTTAATTTTAAAGTATTAATTAAAATGAAAACAACAGAAAAGTTAAAGTTAAATGATCCATGCCAGTGTCACACTCTTAAAATTTATGTTGTTTTCAAGTTTCGTATGTTTACCCTAAATTTTGATCGAGACATGTGTAGGTTCGTGTGAGGTTGAACCTATAAACTTGTAAATAAAATCCATTTAACAATCTCATTCTTCCAACTACATGTCAACGATAAATCAGTTTTCTTTAAACAACTTCTCATTTTGTCTAAAATGGTGGAAACACTGTCTCCTTTTCCCCAACCTCCATATATATACGTGTGTGTGTATAAAAGAAATATATATATATATGTATATATATGTATGTATATATATAAAAGAAATAGTAACTTATCACAATATGAGTGATGAGTATATTAGGGATGAGTTGACACATCAAAAAACAATTGGTCGGCCCCAAACTAAGGGGCCATAGCCTTTTTGGCCTTTCCCTTCACCGCTCTGAATGCCATACAACAAGTCATGATCAAGCTTTTCTCCTAAAACAATTGGCCATGATGAGACAATTGAAACAATATTTTCAGACATGAGAAAAGTTTGTTAGAACATCACCCTATAACTTTTTATAACGATACTAAATAGGAAACTTGCATATTTGAAACTTTTATATCGGGTCGTTAACTTGAATTAAACAATTTAACATACGACTAATGTATTAAGGATGTTAGTCAAACATTTGTGTTCACATATTACAGACATGTGAGTTTGATAAACTTTACAAATCAAAGTTTGTAAATGATTACAACTAGTATTAAAACCCACGTGTTGCGACGATGGCATAAAACTGTGTCTGGTAACATTAATGTCACACCGTCACTAGTGACCATCAACATTAAAAAAGCTTGTAAAGTAAAAGAAATAAAAGCAAAGATAAAACTGAATGAAAATTAGACGCAAAAACATTGAAGCATGCACACCCATTGTGCCATGTTAATGTGCAGAAGTTAGAGAATCGTAAAACACAACGCGACCATTAAACAGAAAATAAAGGTAAAAACGTTAGGGTTAAAAGAGAAAAAATATATAGAACTAAAGTTGAAAGTGAAAAAATGTTAGTGTTAAATATAAAAAATGAAAACTGTTAGTGTAACACCCTCGTCCCAACGTGGAACAAGAGGTCACTTCAAATGTTAACAGAACATTATAAATCCAAAATAATACTTAAATTACGAACGTTAAATTAAAACATCAACTTATGAAGTCTAAAACATCGCCCAAAATAAATACTAAATCCAAAATTCAAGTCTTATGAAATAAAATAAATAAATCTCCAACCATGTGTTCCAAACTCCTATAAGCTCTCATCACACAGCCCCAATCAACCCTGATTACCTGCCGCGAAAACAAGAAAGCGGTTGAGCTACAAGCTCAGTGCGCGGATGTAGATCACAATAAACAAAATAATATATATATCGAAGCATGATGTTAGGGAATTTGAAAAAGAAACCAAACTCTCAAGTTTAAAACATCTCCATCGAATCCACCCTTTACACCAGAATAAACAAGAAAAATAAAGGCTGAAGCAACAAGGGGTTATGGTTGTTGATACCGAGTAGCCTACAAACAAATATATATAAAAATGCACATCCATAATGCCAACATATCATATATCATAATCACAATGGCACACTGGTCGCGACTCCAATGCACCCCTAAATCGAAAGGCGTGTATGGCACTACATAACTCGATCGCGAACTAAACATATCATCAAAATCCTAGGATGCATAATCATAATCACACCGTTATCGTGAGCATAATCATATAAACAAAGTGGAGACGCCGTAAACTGATCACACCGTTACGGATAGTGTCAAGTCGTCGGTAGCCACAACGACAAGCCTATGGTACCTAAAAGGATCAGGATCTAGTTTGATCAATTAGATTAAGATTTGCAGCGGAATAGCACAAGAATTAGATGAAATTTAAGCAAGAATAATATGAATATTCAACCAAACAATGACGGTTATAGAGAGAGAAAGTTTTCTGCAAAGAGAATGTTTTCATTCACGCACATGCTTCGGTTCAAGGAAATTAGGTCAACATTCCTTTTATAAAGGAATGTGACATCAGCTGACGTCACTTGATAGTGACAGCTAACTAATTTATACAAACAACTGAAAGTAAACTAAACTACTGAAGATGTCCACAACAACTGGGGACACCTTCACAAAAAGCTAAGTACAAGCTAACATTACAACTACTGAAGTTATAACATCTGAAGTGTAAGAACTTCAGATGTTTTACATAATATAAAAATACCTATTACAAACTACTGAAAAGTAAACCATCACAACTACTGAAGAGAACTACTTCAGCTGTTGTGACAACTTCTGAGAACTTGGTCTTCAGACTTTGTCTTCAGCAGTTGTCTTCAGACTTTGTCTTCAGCTGTTGTCTTCAGACTTTGTCTTCAGCTGTTGTCTTCAGACTTTGTCTTCAGACTTTGTCTTCAGCTGTTGTCATCAGACTTTGTCTTCAGACTTTGTCTTCAGACTTTGTCTTCAGACTTTGTCTTCAGACTTTGTCTTCAGACTTTGTCTTCAGACTTTGTCTTCAGACTTTGTCTTCAGACTTTGTCTTCAGCTTTGTCTTCAGACTTTGTCTTCAGACTTTGTCTTCAGCTGTTGTAGACCACTTCAGTTGTTTTGATGTCTGTAGGACTTAACGGTTTTTTTGATTTGGCTCATTGGTTCTTTTGGTCCAACAGTTCCTCCATAGGTAGTTGACTCGGTATCCCTATCTCCTGTCTACAAATCTAGGTTTCTATGGCCGCATGAGTGAACAATACTCCAACCTCCATCAAATATATTCATCATGCGTAAAGATCCTAATTTAAATGAGATCAAGCAATGGCATACAAACGATACATTCATAAAAGTAATATATTTTTCTCAATGGTCTTAGAAATAACTCAATATCACACATCAGAGTAGCTCGACGAAAGGAAGCAGATCATAATAAAGAGTCATAGATCAGCGGAGTGATTTCAAAAGTAGCATGATTTATAGTAAAGCATATAAAAATAACAAAGAACATCCATACCTGAGTAAGCGTCTAATGCTCTTAATGTCTCAAGGTTCTATCAATGTGTTCACGAACCTATCACGAGTGAATTTAACCTCTAAATCAGAATTATTTTATATTAATCCTATTCATTATCTTCTAAAAAACCCAACTGCTTTACCATTTATTATTCTTTGGTGCTATTCTCTTAGTAGTATAATTATTGTTATTATTCTTACTGTAGTTTGTTTTGCTACTTAAAAAGATATTAGAAACATGATATGTTCCTAAGGCAATTGGGTTAGTTTTAACTTAAGACGTTGTACGTAGATTAGACCAAATCAAATTATAAGATGAATTTATTTACAACATGGGGAGCTACTGTCCAAAAGTACATGTTGAGTGGACGGGAATAGTGGGAAAAATTTAATAACAGGCTATGAATCTACAGTTAGTTTATACAGAGGCTCAGGAAACACAACATAACAAGGAGAACTCATGGTGTGGTAAACAAGTATCTACAACAGGCTGCATTAGATAACAATACCACACCAATAGCATCGCTTAGCAGGAGAACTTGACCTACCTTTCCTTTATTGAGCATAACTTTAGTTTTAGTTTTAATATGAAAGACAACTAGCAGGTTTATGCAAGTCGCAACAGGTAGCAATGACCCAAACCAACCCCAACAGAGAAGATTGAGGAAACTCAGAACTAACTAGAGCTTGACCCAACATATGAACGAGCAACAAAAGCTAACCTGATTAAACATCATTAAAAATCCTTTGACCTAATTGTTAATATTTATCTACCCTAAATCTGATCAAGTCACTTTTAGTGGAATGAAAATTAATTATTGATCTCAAATTTGTCTTAAGCTTTGTGATGTAAAATAAAAGAAATTGGTTGGAGGATATAAAAGGACAGAAGCATCGAAAGTAACATTTAAATTGTTTAAAGCTCAATAAGGATAATTAGAATTTATAGTTTAGTTCTAATTTGATGAAGGAAACAGAACCTTACCTGCACAATTATTTGTTATTGTTTTATGATGTTTATACAATTAATTAAAATGACTCCTCTATTTAGATTATTTATGCAGATTAAGAACATATCAACGGTGAGTTTCTAGTGATTACCTTAAGTGCAGTTACCACGCTTTTGGTTCAGATTGATATCTTGATGTCGGGTTCTTCACAACAGTGGTTGTACACCATTGCGAGAAGGATATTTTTAGCAAGGTTTAGGCGTAATAAGGGTGGAAATTAGGACAAACATAACAGGAAGAACATGGGTGATTTACCTCGGTCACGAATTCGATTGCTAGATGTAATGGATTTCAAATCGAAGATCGAGAGTCTGCGATTTTTGGTAACCCCAAACAGGGAAATCGAACGAGGCGAAAGGAAACTGTTGGTAATGTTTACGTGAGTATGGCTTAGGGTTGGGTTCCATATATTATAGTCATAGTTGCATAGAGATGAAACTTAAAATCCCATGATTATCGGTTGTTTGTTGTTGCAGATAAGGGGATGAAGAAGAGGTTGAAGATGAGTAAGTTAGGTCAAAACAACTCACGTTTCCCTTTTCCATTGTGTAGTATTACTTTATTATTATTATTATTATTATTATTATTATTATTATTATTATTATTATTATATTATTATTATTATCTTATACATATTCCATCTATTATTTTATGTTTCCTTGTTTATTATTTTTGGGTTATTTCATCTCTACTCCGTTAATTTAATTTAGTCCTCGAAATTCTAACAACGTGATCGAGCGGTGGAACTCAAAGGTTTTATTCTACACATCTAAGTTTTCAACTAAAGTGGTTATGAAACGCTAGTACTCTAACATATTATTTTAACTAAAAGATGGGTTATTATAATTAGGGTTAAAAGTAAAGAAACAAAAAAAGCAAGGTACAACCTACAAAGAATGAGATACAAACTATAATGTATAATCAATTTGCAAATTAGTTATATATAATATATTAGACTTGTGTATTACACAAATTAAATAAGAAAATTGTTTTGATGTATATGATTGAAATTACATATGAGTAAATACATTGATTAGTTAATAAACTATTCTATTAGTTTTCTAGCTTTCATTTAAAAAAATAATGCTTTGAATTTTTTTGTATTTATTTATCAATATTTCGTTGTTTAAAACCCTCGGAATTTTAATTAACTTTTTAAAAAATTGTTTTGTAAAAATGGTTTTATATAAACTTTTTATTTTTAAAAGAACTATTTTTAAATATTTCATAATTTAAAAAGTCGTTGTTTTAGAGAGAAAAAATCATAGTTTTAAAAATTTTTGTTTTCGAAAAGTGTGTTTTTTATTAAAATACTTAGTTTTTATTTAATGAAAATTTATTTTTTTAGATTATTTATTTTGAGAAGGTCTTGGATTTGTAATATAAGAGACAAAAAAGAGAAAGATTTAAAAAATAGTTATTTGACTTTAACAAATAATAATTTAGGTGAAAAAATGAAAGAGAGAATAAATGTGATGATTACACTTGTCTAAATATGTAATCTGACCAGCCCATCTAATAAATTAAATAATTCAAGAAAATGTCTTAAGAATTTTAAAAGATCACATGATACATGTCCAGGATCACAGATTCTTGTGGGATTTCTTATTATTTTTATTGGATTTTTAAATCTATGCCCTTGACCTAAAATACACATCACTAACTTACTAACCACACATCACTAACAAATTACATGGGTCGTATAATATGTCATACGCACGATAAGTGTTAATGTTTTTTACACGAGTAGTATTAATAGGAGTTTTTACAAATCATATTGGTATTATCATTTTTACGATTGACATCATAGCAATTGATGTTAGTGTAACAGTCCAAGTAAATTAAGTCTGGATATGAAAACTTTCTCCACCGCTATACATTCTATCCGGATAAACAACCCGTCAAATGAGAATAAAACCATGAGTCTCTAACAGGTCATCCATCGGAGACTAAATGATCATCTCTTTTTAAGTTTGTATATGTTGATGATTCTATTTTTTAATTAAATTTTATACATACATTTGGTAATTATACTTATCATTTGTTCTGTTTTTATTGAAAAATCGACAGATCAATTAAATTGAAATATATTTGTGTATAATAAATATATATTATCTTATCTTATCTTACTAATCTAATAAAAAATTAACTTGAGGTGTCACGTGACAACACCACAATCATCCTCATCAAAATTTTCTCGTCTCTCTCTCCTCTTAAATAATTATCTTAATTACTAATAATATTATTTAATATTATTTTACATTTAATAAATTAAAAAGAGATCTATTTATTAATATTATTTCTAAATAAACAAAAATTTTATAAAATAATAAAATTTTCTATCGCATAAAACTTTTTTAAATATACGAAATATTTTAAAAATTGGTATTTTTCAAAATTCAATTTTAAAAACCAAAAATAATTAATTTGGGAGTTATAATAAGAAAATTTTAAAATGACATTTTTATACGGTTGATTTTAGAATAACCTATTTATAACTTTTTGGAAAAAAATTTAAAATGAAATTCTAAAAAATTGATATCACTGTTTTATTAGTTATAGTTGTTGGAGTTAATTTTTCATACGTAATTTCAGTCATATCATATAATATTATTTTATAATTATAAATTTTATTATATAAATATTTTATTTATTCAACTCGTATAATACACGGGTTACTAAAACTAATAGAAGTATATTTACCTTTGTTTAAATATCACAATTATTACCTTTGAAACATATATTAGATAGTACTTTAGATTGATTGAATATTTTATATCAAAATTTAAAAAGTATATGTAGGCATTTAATTTACATCCGTTTGTATGCGGTTTTCAGTTTTTTTTATTTATTTTAAAGTATCTCAATTGAAATATTATATTATATAGATATAAATTAATCTTGATACTGTAATTAAATAATCCAAGAAAAATATTGAATTCTTATCTTGTAACTTAGAATAAATGGTTCTCTGTAAAGGAACGAACGTTTCATACCAATATCACCGTCAAAATATATGTTGTTTTCAAGTTCATATGTTTGCCCAGAATTTTGATTGCGCAAGTGCAAGTTCTTTTGATATTTGACCTATCAACCCATAAATAAAATCTATTTAACAACCCCATTAGGGCATAAAAAGTGTAAAAGAGTTATCCTTATTCTTCCAATTGCATGTTAACATCACATCGGCATTCTTCTACTAATTATTATTTTGCCTAAAATGGTGGAAAGATTGTATCGTTTCCCCTACTTTCCCCAACCTCTGTAGTTACCTATGTGTTATATTTGGAACCTCTGTAGTTACCTATGTGTCACACCCTCAAATTCCACGTGCGGGGTTTTACCGCGAGCTATGTGTCACACCCTCAAATTCCACGTGCGGGGTTTTACCGCGAGGCGTGTGACAAACCAGGATCTCAGACACGGTCATATCAAACGACACTAAATGAATTTAAAAATAAACGTTTGACTTAAATCAGAGTAGCATAAAAGAAATAAACATTAGTGCGGAAGCATAAAACTGAAATGAATAACAATGCGGAAGCGAATAATGAAATGTAAACAATACTGAAAGTTATAAGTGCTAAGTCAAAACAAAATAATCAATGCAAGTAAATATGTTTCATGATGCATGTCCTGAGTGCGTTCCTTAATCGTGCATCATAAGCTTAAGCGTTCCTGTTACCTGAGAAAACATGCTAAAGTGTGTCAACATAAAGTTGGTGAGTTCACAGGTTTTATCACAGATAAAAATGTTTGTAACTGTTTGAATGGTAAAGTAATTAAAGCATATCGATAGGTAGCTAGCCTATAAACAAGTTACTTAGCGTTCCGAACCGAGGCTGACTGTTTGTATGTTCGTATGTTCGTATGTTTGTTGCCTTCCCGTCACATCTCACTAGACAATGACAAACGTTAGGTCAATAACGCACCCGTTTGACCTCCAATCAAGCTAGCGCGACTAGCTCGGGCGGGGTGTGTCAAACCCAGTAGTACTACTCAGAATTACCTCGCTACACATTACTAACGGTTCGAGAATGTAAGGACTTTTCAAAAATGTTTGCACTAACGTAACAGGCGATATCAATAATACTAAAACCATTTTGTAAATACGTTTGCATGTTTTCTCCCCCAAAGAGAAAAAAAAGTAAAATAGGGGTCGTGAAGACTCACCTTGAACGCTTGGCAACAAAGTAATGTAGTAAATAGGTAATTAAGTTTCCGAATAACCTGAATTTCAATTAATATATAATTAATATTAAATGCTAATAATAATTAGTCCGTACGATTTCGCGTTCCACGTCACGGTTATGGTGTCGGTTACCGGTTGACTCTCCATTCACAGCAAACACAATCATCCCAAATTCATCAAATAAATGAACCCAATTATTATGATTAATGTATTCTTTCTACATTTTTTTTGCTACATATATATCTATATATAGAGAGAGAAAAATAAAACAATCCACTCGAATGGTATTACACAAAGTGGTGCACAAGATACGAAACCAAACCATACTTCACAACGCATAACTGTTTGTACAAGACACACCCATACAATATATTTATTTTAACCACCTATAAGTGTCTATTATATCCATCCACATCATATAATATATATTATGCATAACCTTGAATTTTTCGAAACCTATACACATATGTATTTATATATCACCCACTCATAACAACCTTCGTTATTCATACATCATACATGTATACATTAATCCTCATGCATAAGAACCTATTTACTGCCCACAAGCCCTCAAAATATTCATGATGATAACCCATCATCATCAACAAAAAGTCTACAGGTTGACCATAATACACAAAGGATGTACACATACTTACATCGTAGATGACACATTATGCAAAGGATGAACACACACATTTATATATAACCACACACATGTACCATTTATATAACATACAAAGAAAGCATGCATATGACCATGCACACCTATATAGTGGGGCACCCACACAACAAAACACATGAATATCATATATATGCAATACACACTGTAAATATATATATATATATATATATATATATATATATATATATGCACATATATATAGCAACCTAACACACACACACGTATCACAAGAGCACACAAACACACACAACAGCCCACCAAAACACACACATTTTACAGCAGCCCACGCACAACCATATATATACATGTACTTACAATAAACGAACAGAGCACACACGGTAAGAACATCAACTCGGGACCCAACCGAAACCCACCGCCAAGAATCGCAACCGAGATGGAACCGCAACGCACCGCAACGAATAGTGGGAGGAAAAAGAACGTACCGTACCGGTTATGGGCAATGATGGAACTTGAGCGAGATGGAGTGTCGGTCCGCCAGGAGGCACACAATCAAGGTGGAGGAGGTTGACGATCGCAAATGGTTCTCGAAAGGAGGTGGTTCAGAGAGGAACTGCAGCAACGACTTTAGGGTTACGGGGAAGGAGGTTATGCGAATGGAAGTGAAAACCGTGGTTGTCGTAATTATAGAATTCCAATTTTTAAAGTTTGGGATATTAACACTTGAGTCCCTCAAGTTTAATTAAATTGCATCTTGGGTTAATTAAGTTTAGTTAGGTTTAGAATTATTTATTTATACTACGTATAATAATAATCATTATACTTAATATTAAAAATAAACAAATAAACTTATTTATTTAAAAAAAATCATAAAGAGGTTGAATAATGGTGACGATGTTAACCTGAAAAAAATGAGATGTCATATCATCCCTTTGTTTTAGAAATTTTCGTCCTGAAAATTAAAATGTCAGGTTATTGCAGAACGCCAGGTTAACTACAACTATGGAAGGATGATTCAGAAGTTTCTATAGAAACCCAAAACAAAGAAATAAACAAAGAAATGTGAGGTTTCGCGAGAGTTGCGACACTATGTGTTATATTTGGATCGGCTCAACAAATGTAATAATATGAAAAATCAAGAAACAATTGGTATTCCCTGAACTTTGGGGGCATGTTTTTGTTCAGCCCCATCCTTTCTAACCTTTTTCGTTCACCACTTTGAATGCCCGACAACAAGTCATGTTCAAGCTTTTGTCCTAAAACAATTGCTCATGATATAACAATTGAAACAACATTTCCTGACATGACCAAAATTGTTAGACCATCACATTTAAACATTGTAACAATTACAAACGAGAGAGTTGCGTATTTGAAATTTTTATTATCAAATCATTAACTTGAATCAAACATTTTGACATACGATTAATGTATTAAAAATGTTGGTCCGACTTTTGTGTTTACATGTTATAAACGCATGAGCTTGAATCTAACAACCTTTACAAATCAAAGTTAGTTAATAATCACATTATAGATGTTAATTATACTAATCTAACCGGCCCATCTAATAAATTAATAATAAAAACTGCATTAAGAATTAAAAAAATCACATGATGTGTGCTAGTATCACAAATTATTGTGAAATTTTTAATTAGATTTTTAAACCTATGATCTTGACTTAAAATACACACCAACAAGTTATTACACGCCTTTAACATATTACAAGGGTTGTATAAGATGTCACACTTGATATTTTAGAAGTGTTAACGTTTTATACGAGTCGTACTGATAGGGGTTTGACAAATCATATTGGCCGTATCATGTGTACAACTAACACCAAAGCAATTGATGTGAGAATGAGTGTACGAGTCAAACTAAACCGTGTCTAGGCGTTGAAACTTTCTCAACTAGTATATGTTTGTCCAGACAAACAATCCATCAGATGAAAATAAAATCATATATTTTTTAATACGTTTATAAAAAACACAACAGATAATATTCTAGTACGGTTTATTAAACAAAATGTCACCATTGATTGGGTGATTTGACACTACATTATGGCTTCTGCCAGTCTGGATACCGTTATGTAACTAGCATCTGTTGCCTACATATAATTAATCATCATCATCTTTGGTTAATCGTCTCCATGATCATTTCAAACATCAACACACACTCTTCTCAATAGTTATCATCCATCACAACTATACAACTACTAGTACACCCACAACATCATCAAGTCATCAACCATCTGTTATCAACATCCATTGATAGATCTGTCTCGCTGAAATCGTTTTCTTCAAGGTGAGTATGTGTTTACTGTTTACTTCTCAGATCTGTTATTGTTTCCTCTGATTTGAGCTTGCCTGTGCTAATTTAGGTCGACATTGTGGGGTGGGTTTCGATTGTTGTTTGTTCGTGTGTTGAATTTCCCAATCGTAGATCGATGATTCTGGTGTGTTTGTATTGAATTCTTTTGAGCTGTTGGGGGTTGGAGATCTTAATTGGTAGTTAATGTGTTGATTTCTGTGATTTAGGGTTTCGTCGAGGGAGAATTGTGGGATTCTGATCCGTGTATCTGTTCGGTGTGTTGCAATTTTATGGGCGTGAGATTGATAATGCTGGTTTATAATTGGATGTTGCTCTCAGTTTAATGTTTGTTCGAATTTTGAAATCTATTGGTTATTGTTTTGAATAATTTTAGCTTTTGAGATCTCAAGTTGACCTAATTTTGTAATCATTCAAACAATTTGTGACATTTGAATCTTTTGGAACAAAAGTTGATGATGCGTAATTTAGAAAACAAAAGAAAGGTGAGATTAGGCTTTTTTGTATAGCTGATTTCAGGTCATTAAAAATTAGTAATTGGAGTATAAAAATGGTCATGTAACCCAGAATTATTGTTATTGTACTGATCAAAAGTGATAATTTTGGTGTTTTAACAAAAGAAGATACAAAATTTATGATTGTGGCGTATTGATTTGGATATTAAAATAAGAAAATCACAATAGTAACCATTTTTCATGTTATATCTCTCATGTATATAGCCTGATTAGCCTCATTATATATTCTCGCATAAACCTTAAATATATTCATTACATATGTGAATCTATGCTCGATATAATGTCACGTACTCACATATCACATTAGTTTCATTGTTTACGAGAAAACGTCTCATATGAAAAAGTAAACACGCTTCTCTCATTGCACATCTTATGGGTAAATGAGTGATTTGCTTCTGACATGGCTATTTAGGTATAACACACTCAAGAAAAAGACTACTTACAAGCTTTTTCTAATTGTTTACTATCCTAAACAATAGATACTTAAATACAATTAGTAAACAACACATGGTGCACATATATAAAGCATGAACTTGTCATGTATGGACTAATTTGGTACTGCCCAAATCATCTTGCTTATGAAGGCTTTAGAAACTAGTTTACAAGCACTGGTTTGTTATACTCTTCCTTATTTTTTTGGTTAAATACATGATTACTTCTGTGTTGTTTTTGCTTCCTTTTAAATTCTAATTAGTTTTCGGACCCCTTTTAATAATTTTCATTATTTATTGATACCTTTAGGTTTCAAGATGGTTGCACAAGAATTTACAGTGGATTTAGACAAGCCTCTCGTCTTCCAGGTGAATTTTACCATAATTAATTTGTAGTTCTATGAGTCTTACTAGTTGTGCATCTATACCATTGCTATGATTGCTCCAGGCAAGGATACTTTGTGAAGCAAATCAATCTTTCTTTATTTTACTGAGGATTGTAAAAATTTTGCCATGAAAACTGTAGTCAAGACATGGACCCTGCCATTTCATTAGCTGCTACCTATATTGAGCCAAATTAAAATCATTACTTAATCATCATCATCATCGTCATCATCATCATTGTTATTGTTACAAATAATTTCACTGTTTTGATCCGCTGCACACGTTCTTTTCTTTATCTTTGTTAGTGGGCATCTTAAATATTGGACAAACACTCAGGCTTGCATTTCAGATTTCTTTTTTCTCTTTAATTTCTGTTGATCTTTATTGTGAAAATCTTTGTACAGGTTGGCCATCTAGGAGAAGCTTATCAAGAATGGGTTCACCAACCTATAGTTAGCAAGGAAGGCCCTCGGTTTTTTGAAAGCGACTTCTGGGAGGTACTTGTCCCTTTTTCTGTCATAAACCTGCTAATTTAACCATATTACTTATGTATCTATGAACATCATTGCTAAATATTTCTTGCATTCCAAAATAAATGCAAAGTCTAACTTGACATGCAATTCTTAGCTGGGGACACTGCCATGGGGCCCACTGACTTTTACTAGTTATCAATTATCTTTGAAAAATACGTCACTATTAGTATGGATTAGGGATATCAATGCTGGTAGAGCTGCGTAGTAAAAAGGTTGTAAAAAATTCTTGTACCATGAATGTTATATAGTTGCTGTTTTGAAGAAAAAAAAGTTGCTAATGGTTTAGCCATCCTCTCGTGGAACCTCAAACCTAAACAGAAATGTGCTTCAACCAAATCAAAAGCCTAAGCTAAACTATTTTGTCATTTAAACTCAAGAGCTGTCAAGGCATGCCAAAAAGTGTGTATGGTATACTTTCATCTTTTTCCTGTTAGGAGAAAAATAATGACTTGGTGTTATCATTTGCAAGTTTTAAGAGGCGACAATTTTCGTGTTTATGTATGATGTATGATAGTGGTTTCCGTTTATCTTTCTTCGCGAATGGTCAAACCGGTAAGATCGAAAAGATCAGGTAATGAATCGGTTTGAATTTGCCCCCACATAGAGTTTTTCTGGCTATGCCCCTGGTATTTGCTGAATATCTAAAATGTCTCAAAATTATGACAAAATAGAGTAACCTTAGGGTTAGGGGTTCCAAACTCAATGGCATCTATATTTTGTAGTTAATACATAGGAGTAAACAGTAGATGTTACAAAATGGACCCACTGGAGTTGGATAACATGTCAAAGCAGGTAACTTTTAAGTGTATCTCAGTCGGGTTGAGCCATCCCCAATACATTCCTTTGTCCATTTGTTGAAATCTGTAGAACCAACTGATTTGTTAAATACGATTACAATAACTATTTTGCTAAAATAGGGATCAATTTTTATAGATAAAATGATTTGAGAAGTCGTTTGCAGTTATGCACTTAAAATACGCTTTGGGTGACTTCCAAACTGTTTGACATGTTCCCTTGTTAGTTTTTCTATTCTACCTGCTTGACTTGTTATAAAACTAAAATGTTGCTTTCATTAAAGACATCCACATTCCACAGAAGAAATTGTCGCATTTATATTGTATTGTATTAGGGATTTAGGGGTAGTGAAGACTGCTTAAACTACTAGGGTGATAGACTGATACTGCATACTGATTTATTCTTATATGTTACAGTTTCTCACCCTCAACAAGTGGTATGCAATTCCAATCATTTGGCTGCCTGTTGTATGTTGGTATACCGCCAAGTCATTCAAGATGGGCTGCCCGCCTCCTCAGATAGCAATAATACTTGTTTTGGGTATTCTTATTTGGTCACTCATGGAATACTCTCTACATCGCTTCCTTTTTCACGTCAAAACCAAGAGTTACTGGTATGTTATTTTTTATTTCACATGTACACAGAATCAGCATGGCTGCAGTTTCTATGATTTTTATTCACTTGATTATTGTTATATTTTTAGGGGAAACACCCTTCATTATCTTCTTCATGGCTGTCATCACAAACATCCTCAGGATGGATTACGCCTTGTTTTCCCTCCTACCGCAACAGCCATCCTCTTGGTACCGGTATGTTATAATTCAACATCGTTTTTGACTGTTATAAGCATTAATTTTATAAATACTCAGGATATATCATCTAATTGTTACAACTTTAAACTTCTGCAGTCCATTTTATTAAGACTTATTGTCTGATGTTGATTGTTTAAAATCACATAATCACTTCAAAACATGAACATAATCAGTTGTTACATACACTTGTTCATGATGTGTATTCTAATGATTACCTGTGGCAAAAGAGGTAATTATATTCATTATTTGCAGTTATGGAAGTTTCTAAACCTGATATCAACCCGTACTGTTGCCCCTGCTTTGTTTGCTGGTATTTTGCTGGGTTACGTGATGTATGATGTCACTCATTACTACCTGCATAATGGTCAACCAAAAAGCCAAGTTCCTAAAAATCTCAAGGTAAATTATTTACTTATTGTCAAAAGTTGCAATATTTTTCTATTTTATAATGTTTAACACGCTTTATTATGCAGTGTAAAGCTAAAATGATGTATTTATCCATTTTCATTGTTACATAGTTTTCGTGCTACTTTTTGATCAAAGAAGCCTTGCCAATTTCAACTATGCGAGATGGTTATTATCTGATATTGGACCCTTCATAATGCCTCGTGTCATTTTGGCTTTTGCAAAGAAAAAGTTATTATTCATTTCAAAATTTTATTTTGGCATATATTTACTTTTGGCCCTTGTATGCATATAAATTACATGTTTTCCCTACAATATTGATTTAATCTGGCAGCAACCAGGAAAATAAAAAACTTTGTTACAAACAAAATGTAAACCTTCAAGGTGGTGGCACAGTGGTTAGTGTCATTAGTCTCATGTTCGAACTCAACTTCCACCGGTTCATGCCTTTAAGGCTTTAACCCCTTGAATGACACCTGCCCAATGCAAACTGCGTTTTCACCTGGTGCTTGCTTTGGACCTCATTTTGCTGGTTAGCAAGTTATTGGTGTGGCCGTGACTTTTTTGGTAATAGGTTCTCACGGCATCCAAAACATAACGTGAATTGTCAATACACCAAATTGCATAGAATATAAAAAACTTCTGTTCGATTCCTTTTAAAGCAATCTACTTACTTTTCAACTGAAAATAGCAACTCTTTGGTTTTAGATAATTTTTTTAGTTTTTTCATGGTTTATCATCTCAAACATACAATGATGAATATGTTTCCATGTGTTTTCACGCAGAAATACCACTTGAATCATCATTTCCGAATTCAAACCAAAGGATATGGCATAACATCATCTTTTTGGGACATGGTGTTTGGAACATTGCCTCAAACCAAATCAATTGAGAAAGAAAGAATGCAGTGATCAATCAAATCAAGACTTGATTGTGTGTTAGGTTTTACCATCTATTAGCATGTTTGCAATTGTTTTGAAAATGTCTGGTGAGATTGTATTTTAGCTTCATATTTATATTGCATTTCTCATCAAGCTTGTTGGGCTTCAAATTATAATTTATTTATTTAGTCAATTGTACATTTGTACTGTCATGTCTTTTGTATTGTTGAGCTCTCTTGAAGAGTAGGCCATCAACAACAAAAGCTCAATCCATTTTGGCTCAAACCTAAAAGCATGTGGTTGTGTACTTGAGTTGTGTATAAAGTGAAATTTGAAGAGTTTATTCATAATGAAATGATGTTGTCACCAACTCACCATGAGATATTATGTCATCAATTTTGAATATACTTAGGGTTATTTGGTTTTCTATGTTATTTTGTTATCATAAAAAGATTCTGGTATTTAGATGTCGAATTCCGCCTATTGTATTGTATGAATTTGTTACTTATCTAGGGATAATTTCATAGTTCCTACGGATAAAACTTCTACTAATATCATATCCGCTAACAGAAAAGAATTATAATATCAAACACACTCATTCAATTTGATTAATTAGTTAAAATGTAATTTATAATACTAATATTCTATCATTCTCATTTTCTATAACAAACATAAAACACCTTAAACTCTATAATTTAAGCTTGTAACCTGCAAAGAAGGTAAAAATCTGATCACGAAGGATAGAAGAAAATAATTATTTAAAAATCAAGAAAGTTGATATTTAGAATGACATTCCAGTGGTTGACGATTCAATTTTTACCTAAATTTTTAATCAAAGTGTAACTTACCCGATTAACACCCCTACATCTATCTACTATTATTCATAATCCACACAATTATATTTTATTTTTTAACAACCAATCAATTTTGTTACCAACTTATCTAGCAAGAAGCTTGAAAACAAAGTAGTACCTAACAAATTATATAAAAAAATTACATCAATACTTCGACCTAAGATTAACATCATTTTTAATACTTAAAAAGTTTCGTCAAGAATCTCTTAGGCCCTTCTTGCTTTGTTGTTGAAGGTCACACGACTCACATTGTTAAAACTAAAAATAGTAAAAAACTAGCACGTTGTGACGGGGCCGTTAAATAAATAAAGTCAACAAAATAAACCGAATGAATAGTAGACGTAAAAATGTTGAACCACACAGACAAACGTAAAACATGCAAAACAATAAGTAAGTCGATCTAGGACCAGCACGTTGTGACGGAGCCGTTAAACAAAGAAAAAATAAGCGTACAAATATCGAAGCACACACATACGCTGCAACGTGTAAACTCGCAACATTTAGACTGAAACGTAAAACGTAAAATTTGTAAATATGAAAAGAATAGATGACCAAATTAGAAAGTGAAAATTGTTGAGGCTAAATTATCAAAAAAATTAAAGTATAGAATTAAAAAGAAAAAGTTAAAGATTAAAAAGAGAAAAAAAATGAGTATAACACACTCAAACATATTGTACCACTCATAATACACACAAAAATTAATAATTAATATATATATATATATATAATTTTCTTACTTATACCAAATGCAAGCAATAATATTTGATTTTTCTTCAAAGTGCCCTTTTACCTTTATCTAGACATATTAAAAAAACACAAGTATTTCCTTTGTACTTTTTAGTTGGGAAAACAAAAGGCTTGTAGGTGAATTCAACCTCAATTTCATCGTTCATCGTTGTATCTCATATTCTCATGTCTAACATTACAGCATTCAACACTCTATCTCACCTCCACCATGTACGTAATGCTATATTCAACCTCAATTTCGTCATTAATGCTCTATAATTTGCTAATTCTGTTGTTGTTGTGTGTGAATTGCTCTAGGTTAACTGCAAATTTCACACTCTGAAAGTTGCCGCTTGTTCTTCTACTCATTTGCACATCCGATTTCAACCGAAGCATGCTCAAATCGCACGGTCTCTCCTACTCCGGTGTGTGCGTCGTGACGATGTGAGTTTGATCCATCGCTCTATTTTTACATGCTGTTCGTACAAGATGTAACGATTTATCGTGTTTGTATGTGTCGGATTGATCGATTCAGCTCTCTGATCTGTTGTCCTGATGGTGTAATCGGTATGAACTGTTAGGAATGTAGAACAGTTTTCGTGATTGAATGTGTTTTGTTGATTAATTTGAATGCTATTTTGGTGAAATTTTGAGATGAATGTGCTTATATGAAGATCTTATAGTGTTGCTAACTTGCAAATTTGAAAATTGTATATTAATATATTGATGATGTTAACTATTGATTTCAAGGTTAGTCTCAAGGGGTATCAGATCCTCCCAGCAGCTCTATAGAGCAAGAAGGTACTGATTAATGAACATAATGTTGATTTAATAACAATAAGGCTTCTGAAAATGCCTCGTTTTTTGTTTTAGGTTCTGGGGAATACAATGAAAGTCAAGGGAAGTCATCGTCATCGTCATCAGAGTATTAATTACTTTCCTTTCATTGTTATTGCTCAATACTGCAGGCTATAGTATGTATCATCAGTTTTTTTAATTCTTTTAAATATGATTAATTGACTTGTTTCATATATGCAAAAAGATAAACCAATAGAATAGGTTTTCTTGTAACTTTATGTTGAGGCTATTAGTAGTGGAGTGGTTTTGTGTGATATTGTGAAAAAGTGTTGCCATGTAGGCAATCACATAGCCAATGTGTGATAGTGCAAAATGGGATGGTGAGGGTGTGACAGTGAAAAAGTTTGTAATTACTAGAGTTGATGAGATGTATTATTGTGGTAGGTGAAAAAAAGAAGAAAAACAAAGTTGTCCGTCTCGCCCGTGAAGCCACTCACGGCCACCCCTATCACATGAGAGGGGGGCGGTTTTCCTGTGTGATAGGCGTGCCACATCACCCTCACGGACTCACGGAGCCCCATCACATTCCACTACTAATAGCCTGAGAGAAGTACTAGTTGGATCCTAGAAAATTACCTTAAATTCCGTATCATTGATCTAGAAATGGATGGTGGAAAATTTTAAGATACCGATTTTAAAATAACATTAAGCGATATACCGCTCAAGATGCAGGGAAGTTTTAGAATTAAAACTGCATTACGGATGTTACCGTTAGAGCCGTAGAGTGGTAAGCATCCCTCTTACTGCCTTTTGCAACTTGTTTATCCCCACCCCACCCCAATTTTTTTTATTTTTCCTTCTAAATTTGATAGCTGCTGCCTTATGACACATGAGTACTTGACTGTTCATTTATATCTCTCTATAGGTTTATGATATATTCGGTGAATTATAAATAGTGGTGTGCACAATTTGTGAATAATAAAATATAATGAGACGCAGCCGTTGTGATGATATGAAATAATATCTGAACTTGTATTTTGAGATTTTTGTATCAATATGATTGTTATCCTTGGATGTGCCAGGATGTTGAAAAAGCTTAGAAGATATGGAATTTCAGGGATATTGTCTTATGGGCTACTGAACACAGCTTATTATCTCTCTGCCTTTCTCGTAGCATGGTCAGTAATATTCTATTGGAGGCGAAATCTGTAAAGCGATATTGTCGCTTAATTAATTTATAATGGGAGTGTATTTTGAAGAACCACTAAGATTCATCATACTTTTTTCCTATCCTAATAATACAAAAAAGCACCCAAGTGAATCTGTTCAAGGTTAACAACAGAGGGTGATTGGAATTATATTGCTGTATAATCATCTCCCTCTTCTTTTATAAGTTCTACAATTCATGCTCTTGACTTATCTACTTAACAAAATTATGTTTATTTATGGTCTAGGTTCTACATAGCACCAGCACCTGGGAAAATGGGTTATTGGGCAGCTGTTAAAAGGTTCTTATCTTCTTCTTGTTGTTCATCATCATCACATCATCATACTGTTGGATGAGAGTTTGGGGTGAACATTGATGTGCAGATTTGTGAAATTGATGGCCATGGTCTGGGCTGGAAGCCAAGTAACTAAATTAGTGAGAGCTGGAGGGTGAGCCGCTTAATGTAGTTGGTATTTATATTTATCACCATCGTATTTGATGATAATCTCTCTCTCTCTCACACACACACACGCACACACACGCGCACACACACACTTTATGGGGCTCCATTAGTGACAAAGGACGTTTAAAACCTTGGCTCTCTAACAAGTGCAACATACATGTTTTCATTTCTAAAGTTAAATGAAATTTTTGGGGGCCATATAAGGCTTTCTTTACATGTTCTTGGCTTAGAAACACAGAGCCCATACCTTAATATAAGCAAGTCGCAACTTGTGAAAATCTTGTTTTTACTAAAAAAGAAAAAAATAATAATAAAATCTGGCTGTAATGTTATAAAACGAAGTTAAATGGTCCATTGGATAGTTTTAACCAAAAAAGAGAGAAACATCACTAACATAGGCTTACATAGTTCATATCACCAATTTTACTAGCCTATTATGTTACGGTTGCTTATCTTGCAGGGCTTTGGCACTTGCACCTGTAGTTGATAATGGTTTGTCCTGGTTCATGACCAAATTCAAGTTCAGATCACAAGCAAAGGTTTGTTGCACGTAAAATATTCAATTTCCTTCCCCCTCATTTTGTTTAGCTAACCCTTCTAGTATACCCCTTAATTTAGAGGTTTCAAAATGGGCTCTTGTGCGGGTCGGGTAACGAGTCAAAACGGGTTGGTTCAGTGACAAACTTTCTTTGTTCTGTATAAAAAATAATTTGCAATGATTGTAAAAGCTACATCTTTGTATAATCTAAAAACTTAAGAGTAAAATGATTTAGAAGGTCATAAGTGAAGAATACACTTTGGGCAGCTTTGGACTATGTTTGGCCGTCTAAGATGCAATACAACCAAATTCGACCTGTTGGTAGGTAAACGGGCCTCGTGTGATTGATAATAAATTGCAGGCCTTTGCTGTAATCGTCGGGTGCTGTTTTGGGCTTGCTGCTATTTTGTTTATTGTTGTGACGTTGCTTTCGGCGTAAACCTTATTCGCTTATTTGTTTCTATTTGCCTTTAAAGACAACCTTGACCCTGGTTTATCTAGTGTATTGGTCTGGGACTTTGAATCACTGCAAGGGCATTTTTGTCTCCTCCTTTTAAAATGAGTAGTTATGTTCGTGACATATGCTGAATTAGCACGTTAACACAGTTACACACCCTCTATTAATCTGTGATTCCATAAAAATATGTGTATGCTGCCGTTTAAGTCCTTGTATGCATTGTTTTTGGCTTCTATACGTCTGTATAAAAGCTTGTATGAACGGCTACCTACGCCATCAAAGGCTGCCGTGAATGGCCACCAGCGGTGTCCGACGTCGACAGGTGTCTACAAGACAGGTATCTCTGCATAGTGCATAGGCGGGGAGCTGACACTTGCCCCATCTCGTTGGTCTCTATAAAGGCAAGAAAGGAAGTGCATAGCACTGACATCCGGCTGACACATCTTCAGGATCTCTACAAGGAAGGAGAAGGCGGTAGCGATGTCGATTGGGAACCGACATCTTACAGAAAGCGCATTCGGCGAGCGCAAAGACCAATATAAATTATAAACCGGCCAGGGATAAAACTTGCAAATTCGTGAAAGTAGTGTGGCCAAAACACAAACACAAAGACCTCCACTATTTCTTTGCTCTCGTTTTAAATAGATACTAGGTTTTTACCCACGCCGCGTTGTGGCAGCTGCGTACGCGATGTGATATTATATAGATTACAATCGATCCGAATCCTTTTCGAACTAAACTTACGCCGAATCATAGAGTAATTTGAACTAACACCGTCAAATAAAAAACATATTATATTTGACACGACTCAAACTAAACTTTTGTCAAACGTAAATCAACTCAAAACAAAACGTAAAATAACTGTGTGACGTGATAAACTATGACCATGATCGACGCGACTCATTTCCAAATCAAAATTTTCCATCGACATATAGAGGAACTCAAAACGTACTTAAACATATTTGACACATCTTGTTAAATTATGTTAAAACTTAAAACATACTCGAATTCATATAGAAAAATGCACAAGCAAGAATTTTATATTCATTACATATCTAAAAAAAGATTTTGTTATAATTACGTAAACAACCGCATACAAAGTTAATATAGAGAGATATTTATTTTACATTAACTATAAGTTTTTCATGTATTTTTTTATTTAAAATGTACAATATTATTTTTAATTGTTTAATATAATTTTACCAATCTCATGTATTTTTAATTTTATTTTTTTTACTTGATAATCTAAAGGTGGTTGTTTCGAAATTTTGTTGTAATCAAGGAATATGCAATAATACATGATGTCTATAGGCAATCATAACATTTAATTATACTGAGTTGATCTAAAAGGAATAAACTAAAAAATACTATAATTTTTTTATCAAGCATTTAACAAATTTTTTTCCAATTGTAAGCTTATCGACAAATTTCCTCACCCTTTACCCCCTTGTGCTATCAGTGCACCAAGAGAAGCAACCAAACAACCCTAAACAAAGTGCATGAATAACACTCATCAGCCTCCGGCGTCCATAGCAACACCAAACCAACGGACCCTTTCTCGCTAGACAACCGGAATCGGCCATCGTCGACGGGGATACCATCAACAGCGGAGCCGGAGTGGTCACCGACTCGGCGGTCTCCTGCGACACCAACCACCGTTTCACTCTCTCTCTCTTTATAGTCTGTCTTTTTCTTGCTACATATAAGAAAATGTGAGGAGCAAAGTGTAAATATTTTATAGTCAAAATCTAAAGACCAAAAAGACTACTGCTTCCTCACTTTAGTTTTTAAATATATAGGATAATTTTAAATAGATAGGAGATTTTTATATTTAAAATATAGCGTTCTCACTTGTTTGTAAGAAAAAAACACAAAACAATATTATTAAGGAAAATTATATTTTAATAATCTAATCTATTCACTATCGCTCAATATTAATCTCAACAAACAATTTGACCACTAATACTTTTAACTTTGATTTTGTTACTAATAACAGTCTCTATCTAACTATTCGTTAACTTTATTAGTTTTTATGACATATCACATAATATAGCTCATTACATGATGAATAACACAATTATAATTAAAAATATAAATATATTACTAAATTATTTTTTATAAAAGATTATTTTTCTGAAATTATTTAATGTATTATTTTTGTTATTGTTTGAGTAGCTTGAAGACAAAGAGTTTGGGACTGTTATGGATAATAAAATCAAAAAATTAATATTAATATTAATATTAATACTAATCAAATTATTAATTAAAATTAATACCAGATAACAGTCAATAGTTTATATTATTAAAATATTAAAATTTTTACTTATTAAAAGAACTATTGATTTTTTTGTATATGTTACATCATCTGCTCATTTCGTTCACTTAAACCCTAGTAGAAGTTGTTCTAGCGTACCCTGAACAACCCACGTCTAGATCCTTTCACACTTCATCTTGCATGTTAGTTTCAGTGTTTATCTCATAGAGTTATAACAATCAGGTAAGATTTCTTATCAATTCGAAATGCTCATGTGTTCGTCTCAAAATATAATCTTTAAAGCGATTCTCGTCGGTCTCCCAGGGTAAGGCTGACAATTTATGGCATGACCCTATTAACATGACACGACACGACACGAAATTAATAAGTTTCATGTCTTAAACAGAATAACATGAAACCTAATACTTTTGATTAATCAATTTTTTTTAATTTATGGGGTTAAATTAAAAAATATATTGACTTGGGGGGTAAATATATATATAAAAGATAATTTCAGGGGTGACCGGCAAGTTCTCCCTTCTTGATTATCGTGTCTTGCCAAGATTCCATAACATTTATCATTTTCCTCAAAACCCACCAATGTCACCGACGAGTTTTGGCCCAACCACGATAATTAATGTTTTCATTAACTAAACTTGTGTCTGCCATTAATGCTCAAGAACCCAACAATAGGAAGGGCGGGTTCTTATGTAAATTAGGGTTTGGTTGGTCCGGATTAAATGAAGTCATTTATTTAAAAAGACTTTTTTTTACTTTTATATTATATAAACCACCACACTTTCCTTCACAACACATAACTGTCACACCCCAACCTTGACGGCGAAACGTCGATGAGTGAGAGTTAAGATCGTTCACAGCCACATAACACTATTAATAACCCAAATATATATTAATTATAAGTTTCAATTGTATCATTACAATCATAAGTCTCATAGAAAGTAAATGACATAACATAAGATGCAACAAGCCAAATTATTTTATTTATTTAACTAGGTCCATTCCTAAATGTGAAAGTACTTCAAAAGTGGCGATCAAGCTTGAGTATTTCCTGAAACATGTTAAAAATAAAATGTCAACATAATGTTGGTGAGATTTCCATAGTTTTCGATACATAAGTATATAAAAGATGGCAATTCATGTTGTAAGTTAGAGAACAAAGTAAACTAGGGATGTAAGACAAAATGCACAATCAAACCTCGACAAAGTTTTACAAGTCTCAAACGTTTATAAGTATATAAGATTAGCTAAGTGTACTTGGATTAACCAAGCAGGCTTGTCTAGCCCATAGATCTATGACGTCGCTAGACTAGCAATAGTTAATGAGTGTACATATATTCGACATTACATGGTAGCTACAAAGTTCAACTAACCACAACATACAAGTAAATTGTCATAAGCTTACAAGAATCAAACGTGTTTACAAGTGCAAAGTTTATAATGTAACATGTTTCACTCAAAAAGTGTAAAGATATAAAAGGGGTATAGAAATACTCACTTGATCATATGTATAAAAATGACGATTAATAAGAATAATAAGCAATAATTCCAACGAAGTTTTTCACAAGGTACTTAAGTATGAATATATTTACAAGATTTAGGTTAATAAGATTAATGATTTAACATGATCTAGGGTTTCGATGGGAATTTGGGGGTTTTAATATTCAGATAACGTTAGTTAGCGATATCTTATATATATTAGTCCAAGAAAAAATATCATATATGAAATTTTAAAAGAATTAAATCCTTTAGAATAATTTTTTGAAGTTAACTTATAAAATATATAAATTCTATACTAATCATGATTAATCCATAAACATAAAATATTTAGTGCCCAAATAATAATTAAATGATTTAAAAATATTATATAAAGTCTATTTTTATATGATTAAACTAAGCATAATATTTGTTAATATTATTTTATAAGAAAATTGTTAAGGTATTTATGGTGATAAATTTGTAGAAAATAATGGGATAACTTTTAAAATAAACAAAGTTTACAAAACTACGTTTTATAATTTTCAGAAAAGTTTCTATATTTTTTTAAAGGCTGAAAAAGCCTAAAAAATATGTTGAAGGTGCCCGGGTTCGAACCCGGGACCTCTAGATTGACAAACGAGTGGGGAACCAGTGAACCAAGGCCTTAGCCGCGGTTTATCTTGGTTCCCATTTGTTAAAAACATCAGTTGCAAACTCCCCCCCAAAACACATGAACCCTGGGTTCAATTCATCCCAAATTGGTGCACTAATCGATTCCATGGACACCGTTAACCATAGGGCTTTTGTTCTTTATGATAAAACGAACGTGTAGGTGGTTTCAATTACCTGATTGAAGCTTAACAAGTCCAGAAACAATGAAGAACAAGCTGCGACGGAGTTTGAACCCAATTCGTGTGCAAATGTTTATGAAAATCAAATTAACTTCATGTGAAGCTTCGGATAATGTTCGTGATGTAAAGCCCTCTCTTAATTTCAGTATAATTTGCTAAGAAAGTGGATTTTGATTGTTGTGCAGGTCGCGATTAATGATTGTGTAGATCAACTTGTTTGTGTGTTTTCAGGAGAAATTGAAAGTTATGAACGATTAGGTGTAGTTAGATAATCGTTTAGGTTCATTTAATTGAATTATTATAAAGTTTTAGTGCCCAAACGGTTATGGATTTTATGGTGCTACGGTTATGCTTTCGATTGAGTGATAACCAGTTAATCTTCGATTATTCAGTGCCTTAACGTTCGATTCACACACACGAAGCGACTTGATTCAGTTTTTGGTTCATTAATCGATGTTTTAATGAGTTTTAGAGGCTCGTTGGAGCCGCAGCTGGTGGTGGACAGTGTCGGCCGGAAAATCGGGGAAAGAGGACAAAAGGGAGTTGGGTTTTGGAAACTTTCAATTTAGTCCCTGAAGTTTTGATTTTTATCATTTTATGCAAAAAGCCTTCTTTAGAGTTCAAAAAAATAACAAAACAACCCTTGTACTTTAATTATCTTTAAGTTTTAATAAATTTACAACTTATTACTTAATTAACTTTTATTAATTATTATTTCTATTATTATTATTATTATTATATTATTATTATTATTTATATAATAATAATCATTATAATCTTAAAGGATTAAAAGACAAATTAAAGTAATATGCATAAGCAACCCATAAGTTTCATGAATGACACAACTAACCTATACAAGAATTTAACAAAGCTAACTTTAAATTAACCCAAAATTACAAGATGTTACAGTCTCCCCAACTTAAAAGAATTTCGTCTCGAAATTAAGAATAAACTAAGCGAACAAATGCGGGTATTTTGCCTTCATGTGGTCCTCACACTCCCAAGTGAACTGAACTCCACACTTGTTCTCCCAACAAACCTTAACGATTGGAGTAGTTGTGGTTCTCGTTTTCTTCATAATGCGATCCATAATCTCAACAGGTTTCTCAACAAAGTGCAATGACTCGTCGATCTGGATGTCTTCCAATGGAACATGCAGACTCTCGTCGGCCAAACACTTTCTCAAATTTGATACATGGAATACAGGATGAACTCCACTAAGGTCGGAAGGTAGTTCCAGTTTATAAGCCACTTTCCCAACCTTTTTCAAAATTTTGAAAGGTCCTACAAATCTTGAAGCTAGTTTACCCTTCTTTCCAAAGCGAACAACACCTTTCCACGATGACACCTTAAGAAGAACCATGTCGCCAACTGTAACATCTTGAATTTTTGGTTAAATTAAAAGTTAACGTCGTTAATTCTTGTAAGGACTATTGATGGCATTTATTAAACTTTTGGGCTACTTAGGCTTATTGTTTTTAATTTGTCCTTAATTTTTCTTAATTTAAAAGTTGATGATATTAATAAATAAGTAACAATCATAATAATGATTTTAGCAATAATAATAATGATTTTAGCAATAATAATATTAACAATAAAGACAAGTAAGTTATACAATATAATAATACTTAAATAGTAATAAAAGAAATAATAATAATAATAATAATAATTTATGAAAGTTATTAAACTTAAAATAAAGAAAAATGTTTAAAACTTAAAGTGAATTAAGTTTAGGGTTGTTTTGTCAATTTATAAACTTTAAAAGAATATTATTTGGATAAAATAATAACAATTCAAAGTTCGAGGGGCCAAAGTGTAAAATTTTAATTTACAAACCCAACCCTCCCGCCTATCTTCCCTTCACGTTTTTCCGGCCAGTTTTCCGGCCAAGCTCCGGCGAGGCCCAAAATAGCTCAAATCGTTCGAATACCAACCCCAAACCGCTCCAAATCATTTCGTGAACCTGTCTCGAACTTAAACGTACCATCTAATTGTGTTTAATCATCGGTTACAAACACCACACGGTTGAATAATCCGAAACTTTTAATTCCATAACCGATCGACCCTTAAATCCTAATAACAACCGAATTAAACTCATCTAAACAATCATCTGGATGTCCCTAAACGTTCGCAACTCGCAATTCCACCTGAATCAAACACAAACACCTCCTTCGATCCTCTCTTCACCCGTGACCTACAACCTCATTCGAAGACCTCATTTCAAGGCAACAATTGATAGAGGGTTTTTCACCTCTAGAGCTATTGGAAGATTTCTGTGCGATCAATTTGATTAATATCATCTTTTGGGCATTGATCGAGCCGTACATGGTCGTGGCGTGTGCTTCGTGCATTCCAAGCATCATCTCAATCCAGTCTAGGTAATTAGTTATGCAGATAGACTTGAAATTGCTTGGGGATTAAAAGCCCTAACATTGATTTTGCTATCTTAAACGAATTAAGGTTTAATTTTGGGATTTGTCAAATTAGGGTTCATAGGATTTGGGGGTGTTGCTTGAGTTATGTTTTTAAGAAATTAAAACGGAATACAAACCACGGCTGAGGCCTGGTTCACTGGTTAAGACACTGCTATCCTACCATGAGGTCCCGGGTTCGAACCCGGGCACCCTCAAACATTTTTTTTGGGCCTTTTTAGCCCTCAAATTAATTGTAGAAATTCTTAATAAATATAAAAATAGTTTTTGTAAACTTTAAATATTTTTATGGACACCAAATAATTTTTTGAATTTTTATAATTTTTTAAAACCTTTTAACAAAGGTTATTTTGGTTTAATTCTATTAAAATGGGTTTCAAATAATAAATAATAAACCACTTGGTCCAAATGTTACTTTTAAAGACATAATTATCTCTAATGTTATGTAACTTTTATATTTAAATTGTCTCCTTTTAAAATAATTAAGTAATTATTAGACTTGAAGCAATAAATCTTTATAATATTAATAGGCATTATATAATTAAAGTTTTATCATGATAATTGTAGAAATTATATATCTTATAATTTCACAAATTATTTACAAATATTATTCTTCTTATAAAATATATTAACTAAAGGTTTAGATTAGTAATTTGTTATTAATCAAAATGTTATTCCAACTAATTTTTTTAAGCTTTATTTATATTGAAACTCATCAATATTTATACTTAAATTCATTTCTAGAATACTTAAATATACATATATAGTTCTTTTAATTGGAGCAAAACATAAATAATTACTTTATAAACTTATTACTTACTAAAAACCCCCATAATTCTATCAAAACTCTAATCCTTGTTTGAACGTTAACCTTATTATTAACCTTAAACTTGTAATACATATGTTAGGTGCCTTGTGATGGATACTTTGGATTATCTTTTGACTTTTTATATCATCTAGTAATGCATATATCCACGTGAGTATTTCCATACCCCTTTTTGCTTATTTTCACACTTTGGGGTGAAACATGTTAACTTATTATCATTGCACTTGTAAACTTATTTGAGACTTGTAATCTTTATGGCAATTCATCATGCAAAGTTGTGGTTAGTTGAACTTTTGTGGTTACCATGTTATGACGTTATATGTACAATCATTAACTATTGCTAGCCCAGCGAAGTCATAGATCTATGGGCAAGACAAGCCTGCTTTGGTTGATCCAAGTACACTTAGCTGATCGTATAATCTTGTAAACGTTTGAGACTTGTAAAACTTTGTCGAGGTTTGATTGTTGCATTGTTCATAACATCCCTAATCACTTTATTCACTAACTTATGACTTGAATTTTCATCTTTTATATAATCGATGTATTAAAAACTATGGAATGCTCACCAACATTTTTTATGTTGACCTTTTATTTTTAACATGTTTCAGGAATACCTCAAGTATGTGTTCTACTCTTTGAAGCTTATCACATCTAGGATTGGACCTAGAGATAAAATGGTTGATCATGTTATTTGTAGCATTTGTACATGATGTATCATTTGTTGAAACTTTTGCTTGTAATGTTACAATTGAATCTTATGATTAATATATTGGATTTAATAAATAGCGTTATGTGGCTGTGAACATTGTAACCCTCACATCTCGACGTTTCTGCCGTCAAGGTTGGGGTGTGACACCAACTTGGAACTCCAATGGCTTACGACGCTTATCGGGGTAACTCTTTTGTCGACTTCTTGCCACTTCAAGGTTCTTGCGGATTGTGGAGACTTTTATCGGTCGTTTCTTGTATAAGTTCAGGACCAGTGATGAAATTTTCACCAACGTCGGTCCAGCAGATCGGTGATCGGCATTTACGACCATACAAAGCCTCGAATGGTGCCATCTTGATACTTGAGTGATAACTATTGTTATACGAAAATTCCGCGAGCGGTAAATGCGTATCCCAATCACCACCAAAGTCAAGGACACAAAGACGCAACAGATCCTCGAGGGTTTGGATTGTTTGTTCGGTTTGACCATCGGTTTGAGGATGGTAAGCCGTACTTAAATCTAATTGAGTACCCAAGAGTTCTTGCATCGAAGACCAAAAGTGTGAAGTGAAGCGAGCATCTCGATCGGAAATAATGTGTAAAGGCCATGACGACTCACAATTTCGTCAATGTAGATTCGAGCCCGCCTTGAATCCTTGTATGTATCTCGTATGGGTATGAAATGTGCTGTCTTGGTCAAACGGTCAACAATGACCCATATGCTATCATGACCACGAGGTGTACGAGGTAACTTGGTTATGAAATCCATGGATATATGTTCCCATTTCCACATAGGGATTTCAGGTTACTCAAGTAACCCACTTGGTCGTTGATGCTCGGCTTTGACTCTTGCACATGTGAGACACTTGGAAACATAAGACGCGATATCTTTCTTCATTCCAGGCCACCAATATTGACCACGCAGGTCCATGTACATCTTATCGGAGCCAGGATGAATGGAATATCGGGTTTGATGAGCTTCGTTCATAATGAAGTGCCGAAGGTTATCACGATTCAGAATCCAAAGTCGATTCAAGAAATACCACATGCCATTTGGTTTTGTCTCCAGTTGTGACCGAACGTTAGACATCAAATCTTCATCTTTCCCTTCGTCGATAAGTGCCGCTTGTTGAGCCTCACGAATGCATAACTCGAGGTCACTATCGATCCTTATGTTTTGAAGCATGATAGTAGCCTCGTTGACATCCACATGAATCTCGGTATCAAATTCTCCTAGCGTATCAAACCATTTCCTTTGATCTCGAATTTCTTAAAGTGAGACGGTCTTGTTGTGGACCTTGCGACTTAGCGCGTCGGCTACAACATTAGCCTTTCCAGGATGGTAGCGAATGTCACAGTCGTAATCGCTAATCAACTCGATCCAACGTCTTTATCTCATGTTGAGATCCTTTTGGTTGAACATGTGTTGGAGACTCTTATGATCGGTGTAGACTATGCATTGCGTCCCATAAAGAAAATGTCGCCAAATCTTCAAAGCGAATACCACAACACCAAGTTCAAGATCGTGAGTTGTGTAGTTCACTTCATGAACCTTCAATTGCCTCGACGCGTATGCTATGACTTTGCCTCGTTGCATGAGAACGTAACCAAGACCTTGATTAGAAGCATCGCAATACAAGGTAAAATCATCGTTTCCATCAGGAAGTGTGAGAATAGAAGCGTTACACAACTTGCGTTTTAATGCCTCGAAAGCCTCTTCTTGCTTGGGTCCCCATTCAAAGAGTCCATTCTTTGGGTTAGCGCCGTTAATAGTTTAGAAATCTTTGAAAAATTTGCTATGAACCTACGATAATATCCCACTAAGCCCAGAAAAGAACGAACCTCGGTTGGGGTTGTGGGAACACATCAATTCTTCACGGCTTCAATTTTAGCAGGATCAACGTGAATTCCTTGGCTATTCACTACATGCCCTAAGAATTGAACCTCTTCCAACCAAAATTCACACTTGGAAAACTTGGCGTATAATTGCTCATTCTTCAAAAGTCCAAGAACTTGTCGCAAGTGCGTCTCGTGATCGATTTTCATCTTGGAATAAATAAGAATGTCATTAATGAACACGATCACAAACTTATCCAAATACGATTTACATACTCGATTCATGAGATCCATGAACACGGCAGGTGCATTGGTCAAACCAAAAGGCATGACCATGAACTCGTAGTGTCCATATCGAGTACGAAAAACGGTTTTTGGAATGTCATCATCATGAACACGTAGTTGATGATACCCAGAACGTAGATCGACTTTAAGAATTGAGTTGCTCCTTGAAGTTGATCGAAGAGATCATCGATTCGAGGAAGAGGGTATCGGTTTTTGATAGTAAGCTTGTTGAGTTCTCGGTAATCGATGCACATACGAAATGACCCATCCTTCTTCTTCACAAACAGTACAGGTGCACCCCACGGTAATGAACTAGGGCGAATGAAACCCTTATCGGTCAACTCTTGCAGTTGACTAGCGAGTTCTTGCATTTCAGACGGTGCAAGACGATAAGGCAATTTAGCCACAGGGTTCGCACCGGGGATTAAGTCAATCTTGAACTCAACTTCTCGCACGGGAGGTAGCCCTTTAAGATCCTCGGGAAAAACCTCGGGAAAGTCCCGCACGACAGGAATGTCTTTCAATTCATTACCCTTGGCTTTCGTATTAACTACATACGCCATGAAAGCCATGTAGTTTTTACTTAAGCACTTGCGGGCCTTGATGCAAGACATGAGTTTGAGTCTTTGGGATGATTTCTCCCCAAAGACTTTCAAAGTATCACCAGTCGGTAAAGGAATTCGGATACACTTCTCGAAGCATAAAATTTCCACATTATGTTTGGCTAGCCAATCCATGCCAATGATAACATCAAAGCTTCCCAATTGCATAGGAATAAGGTCGACAAAGAACTCGTGTTCCTTAAGGCTCAAAGTGCAATCACGTATTACGACATCAAAGACAATAGATTTTCCATCGGCGACTTCGACCGTGAAAGATCTTTCCAGGTTAACACGCGGTTTAGAAAGTATAGGCTCGAATTCCAAGGACACGAAACTCCTATCCGCACCCAAATCAAACAATACAGATGCATAATGATTATTTACAAGATACATACATGTTTGGTAATACCCATTATTGGTATGATGAACACAAATAGAAATTTTTATAAGACAAGAAACGATTTAAAAGGAATTCAACGACGTACCATTCACCACGTCGTTGTTGGCTTGGGCTTGATTGGCATTGATGTTGAAAGTCCTTACACGAGCTGGTGGAACAGTTCCCGCATTACGAGGATATTGCGGACGAATATGACCAGGCTCGCCACAGTTATAGCAGGTTCGGTTGGTAAGCATTGCAGTGTTGTTTGGCGCACGAAGGCAAGTAGTTACCAAGTGTCCATACTTCCCACACAACGAGCAGACTCGGCATGGAATGTTGCTTGAATGATGGTACTTGCACGTGTTACACATAGGATGTGGACCAGCATAAGCTTTAGCCATGGGAGCTTGATTCGCAACCACCATTTGTTTTTTAGGAGCATTTGGGGTGGTCACAACGTAGTTGCGTGTCGGGGTGAACTTACGCTTCTTGTTTTGGGAAGATGACTCGGCATGTACCTCCTTTGTTGCCTCGGGTGTCACCTTCATAGTAGACTTGGAACCCTTTGCCGACATAGTGCCAGCTCTTATATGATTCTCGGTGAGCTGTGCAGTGATAGTAATCGCCTCCTCCAAAGTTGTGGGCCTACTACCCACCACGGCATCTTGAATTTGAGGTGGCACCCCCTTGATAAATTTCTCAATGTTACGGGGCACGGTGTCCACCATGTGTGGTAGGAGCATACTCAACTCATGATGCCGAGTGGAATAAGCCAAGTGATTCCCACCATCTTGTTTGAGGTTCCAGAACTCCTCCTCTAGCTTTTTTCAACTCGCTCCTCGGGCAGAACATTTGGATCATGATATCCTTAAATTCTTCCCAGGGCAACGCCATTGCAACCTTAGTTCCACGGTTTCTCTTTTCACTATTCCACCATGTTAGTGCCCGTTGTTGAAGAACACTTGTGGCATAGCGAACCTTGAATTCGTCGGGGCACTCGCTAACAATGAATGTGTTCTCCATACTTTCAAACCACTCGAGAAGTCCAGTGGCTTCTTCTTTTCCACTAAAGCTAGTGGGTTTGCACGAGTTGAAGTGTTTGCAAGTGCAAGTACGATTGTTCCCGTTTTGGTTGTTGCTATTCTCTCCATGAGCACCGCTATTGTTTCCATTGGTGTTGTTGTTGCTATAAGCCATTAGGATGCTATTAAGTTCAGCAACCATAGTCGGGATGATGGCAGCCATTTGCCATGCGATCATTGCAGCTAGCTTACGGTCGGAACTTCCACGCTTTCCATGGTGACGAGATATGCTAGATATACAAAAATGAGTTAGTTACGGGAATGAGGATAACAAAGGATAGTAGTTAGACTAAGACAAGCTAAGGGTTGTAAGGTACATGGAATGATCCATTTGGTAACGCATTACCATTTGGAATCGTTGACACGTCAAGGTGACTTGACCCAATTGCCTTAGAAACTTGTGTATATTGACCATAGTTTATCACTCATCCTAGAAATCCCCAGGTAAGCATGACTAGTCCTGTAGGATTTATGCGAAATGCTTGCCTTAGCCCGAAGGCCTTTTGCCAGGAAATCCAGGATACATGTGTTTATGTGTCACATAATATTTCTTAGGTTCATGGAATCAAAACCTTGATGAGATTTATATAGATTAGACATAACGTCTAAAGATCCAAGTCATAACATAAGCATAAGATTCCACGTGCGTCGAGAATAAGATTAAGAGATTTCATGTTCGGGGAGAGTCAAGAGTTAAAGATAAGTTTAGGGAGACAAGTAACAATGTTTAGGCAATCCTATGCTAAGGCATCAAATTGCACATAGGAGGGCATAGCATTATATAGCATGCAAACTATATAATTTACAAGATAGAAATATAATTCTATAAGGTTCATGCATACTATAGTCTAGGTCATCACTTTTATAACCTAGATCCCTATAGTTATGGACTCTGATACCAATCTGTCACACCCCAACCTGACGGCGGAAACGTCGAGGAGTGAGAGTTAAGATCGTTCACAGCCACATAACACTATTAATAACCCAAATATATATTAATTATAAGTTTCAATTGTACCATTACAATCATAAGTCTCATAGAAAGTAAATGACATAACATAAGATGCAACAAGCCAAATTATTTTATTTATTTAACTAGGTCCATTCCTAAATGTGAAAGTACTTCAAAAGTGGCGATCAAGCTTGAGTATTTCCTGAAACATGTTAAAAATAAAATGTCAACATAATGTTGGTGAGATTTCCATAGTTTTCGATACATAAGTATATAAAAGATGGCAATTCATGTTGTAAGTTAGAGAACAAAGTAAACTAGGGATGTAAGACAAAATGCACAATCAAACCTCGACAAAGTTTTACAAGTCTCAAACGTTTATAAGTATATAAGATTATCTAAGTGTACTTGGATTAACCAAGCAGGCTTGTCTAGCCCATAGATCTATGACGTCGCTAGACTAGCAATAGTTAATGAGTGTACATATATTCGACATTACATGGTAGCTACAAAGTTCAACTAACCACAACATACAAGTAAATTGTCATAAGCTTACAAGAATCAAACGTGTTTACAAGTGCAAAGTTTATAATGTAACATGTTTCACCCAAAAAGTGTAAAGATATAAAAGGGGTATAGAAATACTCACTTGATCAAATGTATAAAAATGACGATTAATAAGAATAATAAGCATTAATTCCAACGAAGTTTTTCACAAGGTACTTAAGTATGAATATATTTACAAGATTCAGGTTAATAAGATTAATGATTTAACATGATCTAGGGTTTCGATGGGAATTTGGGGGTTTTAATATTCAGATAACGTTAGTTAGCGATATCTTATATATATTAGTCCAAGAAAAAATATCATATATGAAATTTTAAAAGAATTAAATCCTTTAGAATAATTTTTTGAAGTTAACTTATAAAATATATAAATTCTATACTAATCATGATTAATCCATAAACATAAAATATTTAGTGCCCAAATAATAATTAAATGATTTAAAAATATTATATAAAGTCTATTTTTATATGATTAAACTAAGCATAATATTTGTTAATATTATTTTATAAGAAAATTGTTAAGGTATTTATGGTGATAAATTTGTGGAAAATAATGGGATAACTTTTAAAATAAACAAAGTTTACAAAACTACGTTTTATAATTTTCAGAAAAGTTTCTATATTTTTTTAAAGGCTGAAAAAGCCTAAAAAATATGTTGAAGGTGCCCGGGTTCGAACCCGGGACCTCTAGATTGACAAACGAGTGGGGAATCAGTGAACCAAGGCCTTAGCCGCGGTTTATCTTGGTTCCCATTTGTTAAAAACATCAGTTGCAAACTCCCCCCTAAAACACATGAACCATGGGTTCAATTCATCCCAAATTGGTGCACTAATCGATTCCATGGACACCGTTAACCATAGGGCTTTTGTTCTTTATGATAAAACGAACGTGTAGGTGGTTTCAATTACCTGATTGAAGCTTAACAAGTCCAGAAACAATGAAGAACAAGTTGCGACGGAGTTTGAACCCAATTAGTGTGCAAATGTTTATGAAAATCAAATTAACTTCATGTGAAGCTTCGGATAATGTTCGTGATGTAAAGCCCTCTCTCAATTTCAGTATAATTGCTAAGAAAGTGGATTTTGATTGTTGTGCAGGTCGCGATTAATGATTGTGTGGATCGACTTGTTTGTGTGTTTTCAGGAGAAATTGAAAGTTATGAACGATTAGGTGTAGTTAGATAATCGTTTAGGTTCATTTAATTGAATTATTATAGAGTTTTAATGCCCAAACGGTTATGGATTTTATGGTGCTACGGTTATGCTTTCGATTGAGTGATAACCGAGTTTAATCTTCGATTATTCAGTGCCTTAACGTTCGATTCACACACACGAAGCGACTTGATTCAGTTTTTGGTTCATTAATCGATGTTTTAATGAGTTTTAGAGGCTCGTCGGAACCGCAGCCGGTGGTGGCCGATGGCCGGCCGGAAAATCGGGGAAAGAGGACAAAAGGGAGTTGGGTTTTGGAAACTTTCAATTTAGTCCCCGAAGTTTTGATTTTTATCATTTTATGCAAAAAGCCTTCTTTAAAGTTTAAAAAAATAATAAAACAACCTTTGTACTTTAATGATCTTTAAGTTTAATACATTTACAACTTCTTACTTAATTAACTTTTATTAATTATTATTCTATTATTATTATTATTATTTATATAATAATAATCATTATAATCTTAAAGGATTAAAAGACAAATTAAAGTAATATGCATAAGCAACCCATAAGTTTCATGAATGACACAACTAGCCCATACTAGAACTTAACAAAGCTAACTTTATATTAAGCCAAAATTACAAGATGCTACAACAACTCCATTGCACAAAACAAACATCTTCCACGTTTTTTTTATTTTCCAACAAACCCACATAATTGATTCCATGGCGAATTGGGGTGTTATCTTGGGTTCTTTGAATAGGAAATTGTTATTTTTGGTTAGTGAGCATAAAGTTGTTCAGTATTTTAAGAATCCAACGAGTGATGTTAGTGCCTTGCGGTCCTAGACGGAGGGATAATAATTTTTGGAGACTCATCAAACACAAGCCTATACCCAGTAATGTTATGTCTTATATAAGGATGATGGGTTTTGTAAGGCCCCATTCCCGGGCACCTCACAGTTGGTTATTCATCGCACATAAAACATTTTAAAACGTACATGTATTTTGCAGCGGAATTTTAAAACTTTCATTAATAACTAAAAACATGGCATTTCATTCATTTACAACATTCGTTATCATCTCAAAATACAATGACGTGTCAAAATATGAATGCCAACCTCAAAACTCTCCCAATAGCTTATGCATTCATGTCTACAACTCCTCAGCATCAACAAAATACCTGCCAACTATCATGCATACAAAAGTCAGCGATGTTGAGTGAGTTCTACTTTTTATAATTAAATACTTTATTTCCTTTAAAAACTATCTTTACATTCATTCGTGGTCATACAACATATGTACACTCAATCTATGTTCTTTATTCGTTCCGTTCTTTCATTCCTTCATTGGTTCATTCTTTTATTTACTTTCGTATTCATATTATCGTTCATACTTCTCAATATCTTTTACTTTCTTTTCTCTTACTTCCTTTTCGTACATTACGTCCATCAGTTATCATACATCATACATTCATACTGATAATTATTATTATTATTATCTTCATCATCATTTGTTCATTCATTCATTTCTTTGTTCATTACTCTTTATTACTCGACTCTTGTCTCATGCAATACCCCCGACTTATGCTTGAAAGCTCATGTTGTGTCGGGGCCTGTACACAAACCCCCGACTCATGTCCGAAGACTGACACAACACGGGATACCTCTTCTCATGCTATACCCCGACTCATGTCCGAAGACTGATACTGTGCCGGGGCCTGATAAACAAACCCCCGACTCATGTCCGAAGACTGACACAGTACCGGAGTACGCGACACGGATCTCATCATCTGTCACTTTGTCTTATGCAATACCCCCGACTCATGTCGGAGGACTGATACTGTGTTGGGGCCTGATAAACAAACTTCCGACTCATGTCCGAAGACTGACACAATATCGGGGTACGTGATACAGATCTCATCATCCATCACTTTGTCTCATGCAATACCCCCGACTCATGTCCGACGACTGATACTGTGCTAGGGCCTGATAAACAAACCCCCGACTCATGTCCGAAGACTGACACAGTACCGGGGTACGCGACACGGATCTCATCATCCGTCACTTTCATGTTCACTATTTGTTATCCCATGTGTTCATTTCATACTCTATCGTATTCGTTCGTTTCATACTTTATCGTTATCTTTCACTTCGTTACATAATACTTTACGTTCGTTAATTTATTCGTTCATACATCACACCACGTAAAGTCATACATAATGTATTATAAAACATAATACGTACGTTTTGAAAACTCTTTGACGAAGAAAGATAACACATCACTCACACATATACACATCAAGCATAAGTCATCACATCATAACAAGGCTTATCTCCTGATTTTACCCCTTAAAACCACTTAGAAAATCCTAAGTCCAAAATGGGTGCATGGGACATTTAGGCGCATAAGCATAAAAATTTCTAAGTGTAAAACAGTCTGGGCGCATGGGAACTGTTTGGGTGTTTCTGCCCTGTTTAGGCGCTTTGCCACTATGCAGGCACATGGACACTTAGCCGTTTTGGCAACTTGGGCGCATGGACACTGTTTGGGCGTTTCTGCCCTGTTCAGGCGCTTTGCCGCTATTGGGCGCCTAATTTTACACTTAGATTATTAACACTTAGGCGAATGGGGTTTGGGCGGGAACACTGTTTAGGCGCATGGCCCACTCTTGGGCGCAAGGCCAACAATTAGGCGCATAACATTCTGAAATGTTTTCTATGCTACTAGCATCATCCGATTATCATTCTAATAATACCCAATCACATATCTAACATACTAAGGGCACCTAAGCATGCTAAACGTTAACACTTACCCATAAACCAACTCTAAAACATACATACACTGAACATCATCGAAAAATAGGCTTAAACTCATGATTACTTTCAAAATGTTTACTTAGTATGCATAATAGCCCCAAAAATGTTAAAAATCGGTGAAGATGGGTTCTAGAAACTCACATTGAGCAGCCTTTGAGCAACACACTTAAAGTTCGAGACCCACCTTCAATTCAGCTCTTAAATCCCGAAAACAAACACTAAACACCAAGAACTTCGGTCAAGAACTCGAAACCTAGCTGAAACCGAGCTCATATAAGAGAAAACTCACCTTTGCAGCTGCTTCTTCCTCTTTCTCTCTCTAGAACCGAGGGCTTTCTTCTTCTTCCTCCGAAAGTAAAAGCAGTTTTCTGCTTTTAATACGGGCGGCCATACCCATTTATAATATAAAATATTAGAATTTTGTACTTTGTACATTTTATCCCCATTCACTTGTGCTCATTATCTATTCTTTCTATTTACTTTTTTTTCCTTTCGTTTAAACAAAAATTCGGGGTGTTACAGGTTTTGGTGGTATTATTAATTACGGCTACTGTAAACTTGATGGTGGTTTGATTACAGCTTTGGTGGTGAGATGCGGCTTGAAACCCACACGTTCATTTACCTATGGGAGAATGCACGATAACCCTTCAATATGTTCAAGTCTCATGGTGTTTGCAAGTTGATGGTGATGCAATTACTGACACTGATATGGTGATGAACAAAACTGAAATAATAGATTTGTTCGGGCGTCTGACTGGTTGTTTACTTGATCATCATCATATAGAATGTTTAAAAATAAACTTGGTTGCCATTTTAAAAGAAATAGAAAAAGATTTCCCTGCAAATGCCTCTATTGAGCAATGTCAGCAACATGCTCGATTAATAATATTATATATGATTGGCGCAACTTTATTCCCACTTTCATCTTCCAGCTGGTTGTATGTTAATTTTTTAACACATGTAGAAGATTTAGAAGATTGCAGCCAACTAAGTTGGGAGAGTGCCAATTTAGCATGGTTGTACAGATAGCTATGCAAAGCAACAAAAATATCGGCTACCGATGTTAGTAGACCATTATTTTTGTTACAATTATGGGTTTAGGAAAGGTTATCTACCATTTCTCCGATCAATGATCGTAATCTTGAGCTTAATACACTATACGTATTACCATATGGTGCAAGTTATGTTAAAATTATGTAAAAAATGTTATTATATTTTTTTATGAATTTATATTTACTATTCTTGTTTAACCGATTTTTGTTTTGAATTATATTTAATGATAGCAGGGTGGAAAACTTAGCTATATTTCAACCACTCCGAACTGCTTGAGCGCAAATAGATCATCATTACATTCGATAAATAATAACATGGTATTAATTTTTTGTTAATATTAATCACAATATATATTATGAAAACTTTAACAATTAAAATTTGTTTTTGTATTAGTATATATGGAGGCCTTATGATAAAATTATTCACTGTCTAATTGAGATTTGTATAAGTAGTAATTCATGTTGGAATAGTAATATATTTCTCATTTTTGGAATATATTAAGCCACACAATGCGAGTAGAGTAATGAGGCAATTTGACATGATTCAAATGATCACTAGAAGGTTACCAATAACACAACATGAACATGTTTGACTTTACAATATTTTGCGTAAAAAGGAAAAAATAGTGATTGGGTATAGAAACATATTGTGTATAACCAAGCGTGGCATAATCAACATGTTACTGTTATGAATGGAACCTACACAAATTCCACTGTTGCTTGAGAATAATACATGCGGTGGTATATGGATCATACAGTAGATTTGTAATGAACTCGTACTGTTACAGTTACTGTTACTGTTACTGGTACTGCTACTGCTACTGCTACTGCTACTGCTACTGCTACTGCTACTGCTACTGCTACTGCTACTGCTACTGCTACTGCTACTGCTACTGCTACTGCTACTGCTACTGCTACTGCTACTGCTACTGCTACTGCTACTGCTACTGCTACTGCTACTGCTACTGCTACTGCTACTGCTACTGCTACTGCTACTGCTACTGCTACTGCTACTGCTACTGCTACTGTTATGCATATTTTTATTGTTATTATTGCACATTTTTGTTTCAATTTTTGTTAATATTTTTTATATTATAAACCTTATTAATATTTATTATTTTTCGTAGATGCAAGGAATGAACCAGTTTTCTCAAATGGCTCACAATGAAACGGTTAGCAACTTGACGAGCCACTATTTTGATTTTTCACATGCTGATCATGGAGGTTATCTATCAGCTCATGTGATGGAAAATCTAGTTCATGTTCAACTTCCACCTATCCCTCAACGTTTACATAGGAGGGGTAGAGGACGAGGACGAGGAAAGGTTGGAGAAAAAAATACAGATGAACAACAAAATATGGGCGAACAAAATATAGAGAACCAAAACTTTTACATGGGACAAGACTTTGGATCACTACAATATACTCCTCATTTTTAACACAGCTTTTTGTATGAGAGTAATTCAAGCACTCATTTTCAAATGGGCACTCAAAATTTTGATGAAGCGGATCCCTCGTTTAATTACTCATCCCCGCAAAAAAAATTATTTAAATCTTTTTGAAACTACTAGTCCATTACCATATTACCCTCAGTTCCAAGAGACTGGTGATGTTTTTGCTCGATTTTCAAATATTCAGTCAAGCCGATTCAACTTAAATGATTAAGCAACCGAGACATATGTAGATTCTGATGCTCCTCATTCTACTCAGCCTACACAATGATTTTAATCATTGTATTAATGTTATAAATGTTTTATCTATCATTTAATTTTATGGATGTTTTAATTATCATATAAGTGGTATGCAAGTTTTTTTACATGGTCCGTATGTTTTATTTTTAATATCTAACAAGGACAAACACAATAACCAGAAGTAGTTAATAAAAAGTTCAAACATCACAAGAACAGTATTACTAAAACAATAACAAAGAAATAATCATGCCCTCATGGTTGTGAGTTTCGACATGTACTCATGTTATGACCCGGTTGTCTACATATGGAACATTTACATACAACGGGTTCATCTGGATGACGACGAACATCCTTCTCGTTATGTATCCTGCGAGTGCGTCTCCTACCTCGTTTTGTTATAACATTTGATGGGTCTGCTCTAATCCTCCAACATGGGTCAGTCCAGTAATTAGGGTGATGAAGTGGGTAAAAATGACCATTATGCTGCTTTTGATAAGTTGTAGTAGCGTATACCTCATGCACAATGTAAAAAGGTGACACACCCCTATGTCGGCAAACATTAATCTCATGTGAGCATGATAATCTTAGCATTTGCCATTTATCACACATGTATGTTCTATAATTGAACTTCATAGTATAAACATTTCCACCAGCTTTATTATTATTTATCTTTGACAAAACCATGTATCTTACATTGTGGTGATCAAAATATGTTATGATATGTTGTTTCCCAATAAGATCACAAGATTCAAACAAACGCTATAAAGGGGGGGGGGGGGGGTAAACTTGTGTTGCAAGTTGTTGCAGTTTCCTGGTGTTTTATATATTGCTCAATTGTTTTCTCAAACATGTAATTAATAATGGCTTTAATTGGCATAAGCCTTACTCCCCGCAGTGTGTTGTTAAAACTTTCAGAAATGTTTGTCGTTAGGTTACTCCAACGACGCTGACTTTTATTATGTACAATCGTCCATTTTTTTTCTTTGATAACTTTAAAATATTCCCAAGCTTCAAGCTTGAGACTTTGTATTTTAGCTACAAATAAATCATACTTCCTTTGTTGGGAGGTGGATCCAATCAACCAACAGATCTTTTTTATACTAGACACCTTGAACTTGTGCATTATGTTACTACGCAAGTGTCGATGAGCAAATCGATGAACCTCATTGTTTACCATATTTTCAACACTGTGCATAGCGGCGATAATTCCTTTATGTCTATCAGAAATAACACACAAATTTTCCCCTTTCCAACAAAATCATGATGGACTCCAACATGGACCATAAGTGCTACAAACCAACTCCAAGTATCTGTCGTTTCTTTGTCAACGATGGCACAAGCTACCGACACTACGTAGTTGTTTACATTTTTAAAAACTGCAATTAACATTCTATCATGATAGGATCCCTTAAAAAGTACCATAAATAGATATCACAGACCGACTATTCTTGAATGTGTTGATTACCGGATCAAATGCCCAAAACACATATTTAAACGTATGATATTTAGATGAATAAATCAGATGATGTAACCATTCCACAATAACTTGGTTTGTTTCTTGTAGAGCATTGATGTACCTAGGAAGTTCTTCAAAATTATTGTCCCAAGTACCATATATTATCTTAATAGCAGCCTTTCGAGCTCTCCACACCTTATTATATGAAATATCAACACTCAACGTGTATTTTATGCGTGTCTGAATTTGCTTGACGAGAAAAGTAAGGTCTTGGCGAATAAAGTGGATGATGCGATTTACAATATATATAGATTTCAAACCTCTATTGTTGTTACCAACAACACTACCAAAGCAGTTGTGTGCATTGACCCATCTAGACATTCTCCACATGTTGTGATATTTAGGCTTGGTAACATACACAAACCAATTACATTCAGGACCAATAGAAAGATCATTGCTATAATTAAGGCTAGTTGTGTAGTATTTTTCTCTATACACATCACTTTTACTTTCAACAACAAACATTTCCTGATTATGTGCAACATTTCATAATCGCACCGCATGCGTCAGATCATCTTTTGATTTAAAGAACATGTCGACATGGATTTCTTTTGTTTCTTCATTCCACACATCCATGTAGTCTTCATCATCAAAATCAGCAACTTCATAATCTCTTAATTCTCGGGGATCTTCAGAATAAGTCACCTTCCCGTAAGAGATTCCTTGATTAACCACAAAACTATGGTGCTCACTAATTTCATAGCCATCTTCATTGTCGGTTGATTCATCACGTGACGGAACGGATTCAGCATCTTCACTTCTTTGTGAATCATCATCACCCGAGTTATCAAACCCTCCGTGTTCATTGTCATTTAGATCAATATTTGATTGATAATTTGAAATATGCCCCACGTTAAAATTGCTTGATGGATCGGGTTGATAATCACGTGAACTTGCATTGCCTGGAAAGGTAGTAACTGTTTGTTTAGGTGATTTGGATACAGAAAACCCTCGTAGGAGATCCATACAATTGGATTGTTGGAGTGACATTATTGGATCCAAAATTACGTGAATATTTCCAATGATATTTTCCACATAATCTGCTAATTGATATAATACTTCAAGACTCGAGTCATTAAAAATTTTAGATGTTTGAGAAAAACCACCGTACATGTAAAATAGTTTGAACATCAGATTATAATATTCTCGTGAAAGTTGAAGATGATCGTAAATGAAATCAACAAACACTCCGTATAAAATTTTTTGAACAACAATAATGGTACTTTTGGTAGAAGCATCACACGTAATATTCGTTCACAAAGAAAACATCACCACCCCAGTATATTTGGATAAAATAAGGCTAGACATGATGAAATTTATTGATTTAAAGAGGTTTTTTATTTGAGTTGTTTGAGGATCGGGGTTTTTTTAAGTGAAGATAGTGTGATTTTTTTATGTTAGTTTGAGGAGGTTTTTGGTTTAAGTTTTTTTTTAGGATTTGGAATTTTATGAAAAGGTGATATGGTTCAAGGTTTTATGTTGAACACCCAACACCCGACCAACCCTAATAAGAAATAAACTACCGGTCCTATTGACGGGTTATCTCTTTTCAAGACCCGGTCAATAAAGTCATTAAAGAAAAAACAAGATGGTGATTGGGCCAGAACTCGCTCGTGGCACCGACGGGTATTGAGGAAAAGGAAAAATATTATGGAATCTTGGAAGGGCATGATAATTAAGAAGGGAGAACTCGCCGGTGTGACCGGTGGGTACCCCTGAAATCATCTTTTATATATATTTACCCTCAAGTCATATATTTTTAAATCTAACCCTAAAAGTCGACCTCCACCCGTGACCATTCTTCACATTAACTTATAAATCTGACCCATCTACTTAATTTTAAACAATCTGATCATGCAACCAGCCACCACCACCACCAACCGCCACCACCAACCGCCACCAGCCCTCCCACTCCAAACCAAGAACCAAGTGAATCCACCGCCGCCACCCGCCACCACCGCCGCCTACAATTGATGTCGTCCACCATCGTTACCACCCACCGTATCCCTCACATCATCTTCACATACCATTGTCTTTAACCCTAAAACTTTTTATCAAACCCCTAAAAACTAAGACTACGAGAGAAAAGAGGTGACAGTGATGGTAATCAGAGTTAGGGGTGTTCAAAGTCGGAGATCTGAAATTTCAGATATTCGAATTTCGAATATCCGAAATTTTCGGATAGTGAAAATCACTATCCAAATCCGTATCCGAAATTTCAGATATCCGAATTTCGGATACGGATTCGGATAGTGATTCGGATATTCGAAATCCATTTTTTATTTTTTATTTTTTTATATTTTAGTTTTTTACAATAATTATACATATAATATTATAAAAATAATATAAAAAACCAACTCATATTATAAAAGTCACAATATACACTAAAAATCTCAATCTAAAGTAAAATTATATGTAAAATTCAAAAAAATAAAAAATATTTTTTAGTTTTCGGATAATCGGATATCCGAATATCCAAAACTTTTGAAAATCACTATCCGAATCTGAATTTTCGGATATCCGAAAATTCGGATATTTCGGATTTAGATTTTCGGATTATCGGATTCGGATATTTTTGAACACCCCTAATCAGAGTAGTAATAATGGTGATGATGAAAAGTTAGTGATTATGAGTAGAGAAAAAGGGTTAGGGTTAGGGTACAGGATGAGTGGTGACCCATTTGAAATTTTAAATTTAAGTTTTTCATGTTAACAAAATTAAATGATTATGTAAACCATTTTTTACATAAAACCCCCTACCAAATTGTTAGTTAACATAATAAATCCTTTAAATGTGGAAAATATTTTTGAATCTAACAAAAAATTTTTACATATTTTAATACTAATACTCAAACTCATTACAAATTAAAATTACACAACTCAAAATTATTATTTTTGGTAAACCACAATGTAATTAACTCTAATATTTAATTTTAAAAATAATTATTAAATATATACGTATAATTCAAAAGTTAAAACAAAACCCTACCCATAAGTCCATAACCCACCCTCCATCGTCGATTATGCAATTCATCAAGCATCCACAAGTAGCAGCCACCATCGATTCATCGAACATTCACCACACCATCATCATCGAGCATCCACGAGTACACAGGAACCATCGCCGCCAACCAACTAGCCTACCGACTTCAGGCGTTTAGCACACCACATCAACCATCTGCAGGTACACTAGCACCACATGTCTTCTTCTCGTGTGTGTATGTGTGTGTGTGAATTTATTGTTTGAGTTTTTTTGATGCTTCAAGACCTAACATTGGCTTATGTGGATATAACTGATTGGATGGTTATGAATCATTTTACCATCTCCATAATCATTCTGTTCTACTATCTACAATGGATGGTTATGAATCATTCAAATTTGGAGTCTCGGTAGATGCAAATATCCACGTAAGACAATGTTAGGTCTTGAGACAATGTTAGGTCTTGAGACAAGTTATATCCACATAAGACAAAGGGCTTAGATCAATTGGTTTAGGAGGAGGTCATAAGTGTCAATATGGTTCAAGTGGGCTAAGGGTTTTACCGGGCTTTGGGTTTTGGGTTTGGGTGGTGGCTTTCTCTTGAAATGGTGGGCGAGCCGGGTCCCCAGTGTTTGCCGGCGTGAGTCGCCGATGGATGTTCTTTCATGACCGTTTTCATGCCAATTTACTTGCACAAATATGATTATAGGAGCTCATATGTCTATGGTATATAACTATATAGGTATATATATGCCACTATAATGGGTATTCTTTATCATGGAATCAATAAGGGTGTCTTTTTTAAAACTAAACACACACACGGTCTGTTTTTGTATAAACACAAGTCATCTTCCTGGTTTTTCCTCCTTATGTTTTTTTATATACTATGAGTTTATAAACAATATCACCAGTTAATTGTAAATATACATCTGTTTCTCAGGTTATTCAGTATCAGACAGTCACGTGGTTCTTGACCCATATTTAGTTTTGATTCCATCTACAATTATGTAAGTTAATGCTTAATTTTTCTTAGTTCTCTTTAACTTGAATATTAGTAGCAGCATTTCACTATGATGAACATTTTCTGTGATTTCTTACAGTAAGATTGCACTACTATACTATGTTAGCTTTCTATTAATTAACACCTTACTACTTCTAGGAATGGTGTCATCTTCTATAGCATTATATGCGTAACTTTTTGAACTGCTTTTCTGCCATCTCAATGTCTGTATGTTTAATGCTTGTAAATATAACTGGCTTGGGCAGAGAAGATTTGGATTTTTGTTTTTTTGTGCATATTATCCTGCATATTCTTTCAAAATCGTACCTAAAAAATATATTCTCGTTATATAGTGGAAAATAAACCAGTCATGCTTAAATTAATACCATCTTGTTGTCTTTAAACTTCTATGTGAAATATACCAAAAGTGTAGCCAGGTTATATATGATTAAGCACATTCTGTGTTTAATTTCTGGTGAGACTACTTACAATAAAATGTGTTCAAATTCTTTTGTTTCTATCTTCATACAAACATATTCTTTCAAATTATTGAAAACTAATAAGGTACTTGTAGCATAACTATTGGATTTGATGTTCTTCCATATTCAATTTTATATAACAAAGTTTGTGTGTGAAGGTCTCGAATATGTGTGAAAAACTTGCCAAAGCATGCAACTGAGGAACGTTTACGAGATTATTTTTCACAAAAAGGAGAAGTAACTGATGCTAAGCTCATGCGAACCAGGTATTTCCCATAATTAGTTTTCAGTTACAAGCATGTTGACCTTTAATAATATATATTTTTCCATATGTTTGGTGCACACATCTTGTTGTTAAGTATTATATAATCATTCAATTTCATACTCTTACAGAGATGGTAAAAGCAGACAGTTTGGTTTTATTGGTTTCCGAAGTGAGAAAGAAGCTGCAGAAGCTCTAAAATTTTTCCATGGTTCTTTCATGGATACTTACAGAATTACTTGTGAGGTGTGTGATGTCAGATCTCCTATCATTTTGTTCATTGAAACAAACTGTTTTGCTTGTTTAAAATAAGACTCTGTGATATTTTTCTACAGTCAATCTAACTAATAGAAATAGTGGTTCTTGTTCAGTGATTTATAGGGATTGTTGATGAACCATAATTAACGAATTATAAAAAAGCCTTTTTCATATACAGATTGCGCGTAAAGTGGGTGATCCGGAAATGTCACGTCCATGGAGCCGGCATTCTTTGAAGAAACAAGAAAAGTCAACCATGGAGAAAAAGGAACCTGTTAATTTTTCTAGTTTAACTCGAAAAGTTACATTTGAAGTGAAGAATAACACTGAGGATGGTGACCTTCAGTTCCAGGAGTTCCTTCAGGTCATGCAACCTCGTACAAAGTCAAAATTATGGTCAAATGATCTGCTGGAAGCCACCCAAGAAAAAGATAATAACAAGCAAGTTCAAGGAGAAGAGAAAGGCAAAAAGAAATTGAATTCAAAATCTGCCAATTTGAATGAAATCAGTGACAAACCTGTGTCAGATATGGATTACTTTAAAAGCAGGGTAAAGAAAGATTGGTCAGATTCAGAGACTGATGACAACGATGACGATGATGTTAATGGAGATGAGGAAGTTGAGAATGACGACGATGACAACGTCAATGATGATGATATCAAGGAAAGACAAAAAATCCATCCTGAAACAGATGCGGAAGAGATTGCAGACAAACCTAATGAGAGTGATGATGTTGATGAACCATCATCAAGTTTGGAAGATGAAGAAGATGTTCTACAAACTGGTCGTCTTTTTGTTCGAAATCTGCCATATACTGCTACGTATGTTTCTTATTAGTGTAAAATTTTAAATTTTGAGATGATTATATTCTTGTTGTGTTCCACCAACCCAGCTCATGTTTTGTTATGAAAACAGGGAAGATGATTTGCAGGAGCATTTCAGTAAGTTTGGCAATGTGTCTCAAGTTCATCTGGTTGTTGATAGAGATACAAAACGATCAAAGGGAATTGCTTACATTCTCTATGCACTTCCAGAATCTGCAGCCAGGTTTCTATTTTCTTATTTGAAATGCACATTTCTTGTTCCAAAAGTATGAGATTGTGCTTAAATGCATGCTTTTAAGTTTCTAGACATCATTTAAAAATTTCTAAATTGTTTATATTATCAAATAATTGAGGCTTTAGTTTGGTAATCTTAAAACATGCAGTCTCATTTTGATATCTTTGTAATTAATTTTGGGCTTTTATTATTGTAAGTTTGTAACTATAAATTTATAATTACTAGGCTTTTACTTTGGTTAGTTTAAGATGTGCAGTCTTGTCATCATATGTTTGTAGTTATTTATTTGGGTTCATTATTGTAAGTATAAATCTGACATGTACAGGGCGCTAGAAGATCTGGACAATTCAATTTTTCAAGGCAGACTCCTGCACATTATGCCAGCAAAGCAGAAAATTGGTCCTGTGAAAAAAGAGTAAGCATTACTAAATATCCATCATCCTTGCAGCCATTGTCAATCTTTATACAAATTTTTTATATTATTTTATTTTTTTGGATCAGTGAGTCTGCCAATCTTTCAAAGACGTTTAAGCAACAGAGGGAGGAAAAGAGGAAGAAATCTGAAATTAGTGGGGATACAAGAGCTTGGAACAGCTTATTTATGAGACCAGATACAGTATGTGCTTTCAAACATTCTCTGCTATTTTATGTTTTTCTTGTTTTCATGTTACCACTTAAATTGTCTTTCTGGAAAATGAAACATCACTTTCATTTTGTTTTTGTTTTATAATAGGTTGTTGAAAATGTTGCTAGGGAATTTGGTACAAGTAAAAGTGAATTACTAGACCGTGAAGCCCCTGATGTAGCTGTGCGTATTGCATTAGGAGAAACACAAGTGATTGCAAAGACAAAAAAGGCTCTTGCAAATGCTGGTGTTAATGTGAGCTCCTTAGAGAATTTTGCCAGTAAAAAAACAGAGTCCATAAAAAGAAGTAACCATGTTATACTAGTTAAAAATCTTCCCTATGGTTCTTCTGAAAGTGAACTGGCTACCATGTTTGGAAAGTTTGGGAGTATTGACAAAGTTATTCTCCCTTCAACAAAAACTCTAGGTTTGGTATGTAATTGGGGTTTCATTATCTGTTTACATTTTGTTAAATTGAGCTATTGCGTTAAATTTACTATTAAAAAGTACTCATTAGTCAATGTCATAAACCGATAGGTGGTTTTTCTTGAACCTGGTGACGCTCGTGCAGCATTTAAAGGCTTAGCATACAAGCGGTACAAGTAAGTTTATGCTTATGTTTATTGTAAGTTTACACACACAGGGCCTTTCAAAGCAAAAACAAGTTTAAGTAGAGAATCGTGAGAACAAATTAAGCACTTGTATTTTAATGATTTAACTGTGATACATATTTCTTCAGGAAGTTACAATTTTTCATTTTTACTGGTTGCCACTGTTGTCTGTCTAATGCATAAATAGCTGTTAGACTTGAATGTTTTGTTTAGTCTCATGTAGTTTGCTGCTTCATGCATGATGTTTTCTTCTACCTTTCCATCTACTAAAGCATTTTCTTAATTATTTTGTATATCATCACTTATAATTCAGAGATGCTCCATTGTACTTGGAGTGGGCACCTGATGACGTTCTCAGTGGAGATCCAATGACCGTAAGTGACGAAAAAGAAACTCCTATTGTGGGAGAACATGAGACCAAGCGAGCATTACTAGAGCAACAATTGGAAGGAACAACAGATGCTGATATTGATACAGAACGAGTTGAGGTGTCAATTTTGACTCATTTACTTATGAATGGATCATTCTGGTTATGTATATAGATAACTAGTCAGGGGCTAGAATTAAATAAATCATTATAAAAGGTGGGCATTGCTTATGAAAAAACATGTTGATGTTTTAGCACAAAATCTCCTAAATGTTTTCTTCAAAAAATTATTTTGTATTAAAATAATAAAAGTTTGCAATTACTTTTTACACACTATTGTATACAAAAGGTTTTTCTTTTCATAATATATGAACATTCTTTTTAATTTGTTATGTTTTAATTATGGTGCATCCAAATCATTAGTACCATAATAGATGGGTTTGTGTTTTGTAATTGGATTTAAAAAATTTTATATAAAATTTAACAGTATATATAAATATAAATTTTTTATACATATATTTTAAGTTTATCATTTTGATATCTGTATTTTTGCATATAAACTGGTCCAAACAGGACATAGAGTTATCTTTTAGCGGCTAATACGTACAATAAAAAGTAAGATAACTGAAAACGGACAGCTGAAAATGTATGTTGGAATTATATGCATAAAACCCTTCATAAGATTCTGTAGAAGATTGGCAAACGTGTTTCGATCAACCTGGCTTGAACCTTTTTTGAACTGTGACCCAACTGGCACAACCCCCTTGCGACCACTAGTCAGAAGTTTGTATCATTCCCTGTAGATGAATTGTCCATGAAGACTCATTCTTATTTTGTTGTATTATATATTTTTATCAATTTTGTAATAATATGTTTTGTTCTCCATGATCTTTCAGTCTCGGTCACTTTTTGTGAAGAATCTGAATTTTAGAACCACTGACGAAAGTTTGAAGAATCATTTTATTGAGCACATTAAGGAAGGAAAATTGCGTAGTGTCAGGGTATGTTTTTCGGGCCTCCATGCTTGCTATGAATAATTTGCCCCACATTGCTTATCTTTCTGTTTTTTATTGCAGATAAAAAAACACTTAAAAAATGGAAAAAATGTCTCAATGGGTTTTGGATTTTTGGAGTTTGATTCTGTGGATACTGCTACACATGTCTGCAGGGATTTACAGGTAAAAATATCATGTTGTATTCAGATTTAACAGATGTGATGTTAACATACTTCGATCACAGGGAACCGTATTGGACGGCCATGCTCTCATATTACAGTTATGCCATGTTAAGAACAATGAAAGAATAAAAGACAAAGTTGGGGAGGACCAAAGTTCAACAAAGTTAATCGTGAGAAATGTAGCTTTTGAGGCTACAGAGAAAGAATTGCGCCAGCTTTTTAGTCCTTTTGGTCAGGTAAATTCACATGATTTTGTGAACTTATGAGTATTTTGGATGATTTTCAATAAAAGTCTATGCTCGAGTGTTGGAATCTTTTTGTTGCTCTGTTAATGTTTTCTTGTGCTATATGATAATGTCAAAATACCCAACATTAGTGGGATATTAATTTTTGTTGAATAGTATTTTTAGAACACCTTTTTGCATTTTCAGGTGAAGAGTTTAAGGCTTCCAACAAGATTTGGAAAGCATAGAGGATTCGCTTTTGTCGAGTATGTAACCAAACAGGAGACAAAAAACGCCCTTCAAGCGCTATCAAACACTCATTTATACGGGCGTCATCTGGTATGCTTATGCAATAAGTTTTCATATATTAATTTTACCTGAGTTGATTCATTCATAAAGATCAGTTTTTGAATTGTACTAGCACACTTTTAATGTGTAATTTTATAAGAAGTTATAAAATAGTGGGACCAAATGTTCTGGGCCAAATTTGCGTGGATCTTTTTTATCTGTTACCCAACTCGTTTGCTCATTTTGCTTTATTGTTATACTAATCGAATATAAATACAGGTTTTGGAGAGAGCGAAGGAAGGAGAGAGTTTAGAGGAGTTGCGGGCTCGAACTGCTGCTCAGTTTGTTGATGAGAGCACTGGTTTTCAAAACCCTACTAATTTATCTCTGAAGAGGAAACAACTTGATATCTAGGAGTGAAATGGAAAAAAAGAAAGTTTTGTAGGATTATATATTGGAAATTAGGGTTAAAATCACGAGAAATGTTCTTTAAATGTTATAATTTTATCCACAATATACAATATCTTATAATATTTGAGTGTTATTTAATAACTATGATGTCGCTTGATTAAAATGGAATATAATTTTATATGATGTATTTATCAAGTCATAAACAAGAATGGTTGGACTTTAAAATTTCTTGTTTCTTGTTAGGTTGTTTAAAAAATATGATTAAGAACATGTTATAGCTAATATTCATATTAAACAAATTTAAGTTGATCAAAGGCACTGAAACTGAATATGATTAAGAAAATGTTATAGCTAATATTCATATTAAACAAATTTAAGTTGATCAGAGGCACTGAAACTGAATATGATTAAGAACACTTGTAGATGTTTGATAAAGATGAAGATGAAAACGAAGGCATGATCTTGATTAAAGAGTTATTGTTGGCTTATAATTTTAATGAATGAATCTTCTTTTTAGTGCCATAGTCTTGTGCTCTTATGATTCTTGTTGCAATCTTATGTAGAGAAATAAAAAACGGGAGGGGGAAACGTTAGATCTGAAAATGATTTATTAATTGTTTAATAAATTATTATTTATATATTAGAACATCAACTTTGGTTTAGAAAGTATGCTTGAGGCATGCCTAGTCACAAGACGGATTCAGGCGCACAATTAAGCGCTTCAAACGACATAAAACGAAACGCTTTAGACGATGTAAAGCGAGTGATGTATAGAAAGTGAGCGCCTAAAGAGCTTATCAAGTGAAGTGAGCAACGTAAGGCTTCTCGTTATAGCTACAAACGAACCGAATGTTTAACAAATAGTTCGTGAACCATTTGGAGGAAAACTCGTTTATGTTTTTGTTCATGTAATAAACGAACAAACATGAAAAAAATTTGTTTAGTTAACTAACGAACATGAACACAAGCCACAATCATTCATTTATGTTTGTTAATGTTCGATAATACGTTCTTAATGATCATTTGTGAATATTCGATAATGTGTTCGTTTATATTTGTTTATGTGTTCGTTTATGCTTTTAGTTTTTGTGTCAATAATGTTTATGATAATTATGTCAAGTATTTTTTGATATTTATGCTAGATATTTATTTTTTTATTATGGATTTTGTGTAATGTTTATCATCAAAATATATATTTTATTCAAAAATAAATATATGATCATTTTGTATTCCTTTGTGTTCATAAACTTTTGTTTGTGTTCGTTTATATTCTTAAACATTTGTTTGTATTCATTGGCCTTTATCTGTGTCCGTTTGCATTTGGTAAATGTTTATAAACATAGTTATTTCCTTAAAGAACAAACACAAACAAAAATTCTCGTTTAATAAGTATTTGTGAACAGTTAATGAACAAGTTTATTTATTTAAGGAACGAATCTTGCTCATGCCCGTTCGGTTCATATGCAACTCTACTTCTCGCTAGGGTGTGCGTGGTCGGTTTGGTTCGGTTTTGGCCTAAAACCGAAACCAAAAACCGATATTTCGTTTCTAGGTTTTTAGTTTCGGGTTTTGGTTTTTGGTTTGAACTTCGGTTTCGGTTCGGTTTTTGGTTTTTTCGGTTTTATCATTCGTGCTTCAAGTTTTAGAAAAAAATTGTTTTAAAGTGATGAATTTAAACCAAAAACTTTGGTCTTACATTATTTTGTTTATCGCTAAATATAATCTATATATTTTTATAATTTAGTAGACATTAAAATTAAATGCAATTCATAAAATATAAGAACAATATATTCAATAAAACATTTTAATCTATCAATTTAAATAAAAAAAATTAAATATTATTCTTGAAACCTAAATATTTATCTCTTTTAGATAACACAAGCTAAATAAGTTACTAATAGGCTAATAATTTTTATAAGTATATGATTACACCTCTAAATTTACAAGTTTGATTATATGGTTTCGGTTCGGTTTTTTCTTACAAGCAAAACCAAAACCGAACCAACAAATTTGGTTTTTAAAACATCATCGAACCAAACCGTTAGTTTTCTAGCGGTTTCGGTTTTATCGGTTCGATTACGTCAGTTATTTTGGTTACGGTTCGGTTATTTTGGTTACGGTTCGGTTATTTTGGTTTTTTTCTCACCAGTTCTCCCATAGTGTGGCAACAAAGTGAATTATGACTCCCTTATAATTCTTTTAAACATTATTATTTACATATTAGCATGTTAGAGTTTTCATCACCTATTTATTACTCTTTTTTTTCTTTTAACTAAATTCTATTTGATCCTTAATTTTATAGGGCTTTTTTTTCTTTCAATGACCTTAAATTTGACTGTATTGTTTATTTATTTATTTTTCTTTGTAGCTTGGTTAGTTGTAAATTGAGTCTATCATATAGATTTTGGTTTTTAGGTTGTATATACGATTTATATTGTAGTAACATCATTCATAAAATAAACATAATATTTTCATTAATCAACCAAAATGAATTACAATACATAACAAAATTAACAAAAACAAAAGGAACAAAAAGAAAAGAAAAGAAAAAGAAACTTAAGAATAATAAACAACTAAAAATAATGAAACAAGTGTGGTTGAGGATTTCTATTTCATGCCTATTTGGTTCATATACAACTCTACTTCTCGTATTGTGTGGCAACAAAATGACTTATAAGTTGTGACTTAATTATCATTCTTTTAAACATTATTATTTACATATTAGCATGTTAGAGTTTTCATCACCTTTATTACTTTTTTTCGTTTTAACTAAATTCTATTTGACCCTTAATTTTATAGGGCTTTTTTTTCAAATTTGACCTTAAATTTTTACTGTTTTGTTTATTTATTTTCTTGTCTTCCGTACGAGGTTTTTTCATTATTTTTTATTGCTATATGTAGTTTGGTTAGTTGTAAATTGAGCGTATCATATGGATTTTGTGCTTTCTAGGTTGTATATATGGTTTATATCGTAGAAACATCGTTCATAAAATAAACATGATATATTCATTGATCAACCAAGATGAATTAAAATACATAAAAAATTAACAGAGAAAAAAGGACTACAAGAAAAAAAAAAGTAAAAGAAACTTAATAAAAGTGATATAATTAAAAACAATGAAAGAAGTGTAGTTGAAGATTTCTATTTAATAGTGGGCCCTTAAAGCATATTTCGTCTACCTAGGTGATTTCCGTCTGTCTCTCAGGATACCTAGGTGATTTCCGTCTGTCTCTCAGGGTAACATGTACTTGTTAATACGACACAAAATTAACAAGTTTTATGTTTAGGTTTAACAAGTATCGTGTCTTAAACAGATTAATATGTTAAGACGTGATAAAATTCATGTCTTAACAGATTAAATACCCGTTTGGGTGTTTATAATATTTAATTTTTATTATAATTAAATTAAAAATACATATAATTCAAAAGTTAAAACAAAACCCTACACACCCTCCATCATCGATTTGCAATTCATCGAGCATCCACAAGTACCAGCCATCATCGATTCATCGAACATTCACCACACCACCATCGAGGATCATCTTCGGTACTATTCATTATTTTCTTATGAAAATTTTATGTGACATTTAAATCGTTTTACCTGCATAGTTGTTGCTTTATTAACATATAATAATCTAGCTTCTGTGCAGCGATAATTGCTTCTGTATATCAGCAGATTGCTAAGTTCTGAGCCAAATAGTTGGAATTTAGATGATTGGGTGTTTAGGCATAAAGTATTTAGGCAAATTAGAATTTCTACAGCATTTAGGCAAAAACTAAATTGGTTTATGTTGCTTTTTGATTAATGATATGGTCGTTTTTATGAATCGTAATGTCGAATCAAAAACGTTTTTAGTTTATTATTGTTAGGCGCAAGCTGGATAAAGTATGAAGGTTTTAATCAATTTTTTTAGTTCGATTGGGCCCCAAAAGACGTTGAGCCGCTCCTGCATACGCGTTAAACCCTTGGGTCTCAGCTAATGCTAATGCCTTTACTAGCCAAAAGTTTTTGGATCCGCAACTGTTAGGAGTTTAAAGGTTGTAATGGTTGCCATTTTTTATGGTTATCTAAGTTTAAAGTTGGTATTAGCATTTATATGTGCTTGATTCTGTAAATGTGACAAGTCAGGTGTTGCAGTATCGGTATCTTGTTCCCCTTTACAAAGACTGAATCCGGGTGAAAAATCTGTGTTAAGTTGTATAAATGTTATTAAGTTTACCATGATGTATTAGTAATTTAGAAAATCTAGTTGGCATTTCATTTAGTAGTACTTATTGATTTGAATCCATACTTTGGTTATGGGTTTTTCTGTGAATGAATGATCACGAGGTTGTGTAATTTTCATGCTGGAGCTGATTGAAGTTGCATTGGTGCTAGGGTTTCTTCATATGGCATATAAAGCAAGGGGACGTGGGCAAAGTATTAGTTTTGCAAAACAAGAGAAGTTTGAAATATTTCCTGTAAGTCAAGTTTTGATTCTGTTTTCTCTAATATCTACATCATTTTCAAATAAATGGATTCAAGTACTAGTCGTTACACCATACCCACCTGACTATATGATTAAAAACCATGATAGCATTAGGAAAATCTGCTCACTTGGTCCCAAATTTTGTGGTCGCCAAAATTATTCCCACCATGAAAAATGGGTTTGATGCTTTGAATCAAAATGGTATATTTGTTATTGCAGGAAATCAAAGAATACCCTGATGTCAATCTTAAACAAAAAGAAGAATTCCGGAAATTAATATCATGGGGTAATGATTTGCAGAAGTTTTGGATTTCATCTCCTTATCATTTGGAGGCTTCCGGTCAAGATTCTGAAAGTAGGCATTCGATTACCCTTTTTTCCCCTTATAAAGTCTAATTGTATTTTTGATCGTTAGTTATATAATGTTGTCTTGTTTATAGAATAGTTGATACTGTTTCTCTTTTCGTACAATTTTTCTGGACTCCATGCTAGGAATTTTTTCTTTTCATTTTCAAATCTTCAAGAATTACATTTTTAACTTGCTCATAGAAAAATTATTGGTGAGGGCCATATTTTATTCAAAATGTATAAAAGTTGCATAAAACCTTCTAAATCGTTTTATTTTAGAACCTATATGTTATGGTAATAACATGGTTTTTAATCACATGAAAATGTTAGTTACTAATGAAATTCAAGAAAAAAATGATTCCTTTTCAGCCAATTCTAAAAGATTACCTTTTGCCCGTTTTGCTACCTCTAATACTGTTACATGGAATTTGTGGTAGCAGGAAATGGAGGTATAAGAAAGCCCCCACTTTCAGACTATATGAAGATGACGGATGACTATGTTCCTGCAGAACTAGGTAAATCATTGGCATTTGTAGTTCATTTCATATATTATGATTAATTAAGTATTATGATTATCTTGTATATTTTTACCTTACTCCCTGTTTAGATACCTATTTTTTTTTTCTGTCAAACAGTTGCAAAGAATGTGAGGCACAGCAATAAAAAGGTTCGATGGGATCCCCGGTCAGGTTAGATATATATTTGTAAATTTTAAGTTAACCACAAAATAATAAGACAAAATTACCCTTTGAATCTTGGATTTTAGTCGCATCTTTGACAATATATTCTTTTGGGCAGACCTGCAGAGATTGGATTTCTTTGAAAAGCTAGATCAAGGGCCTCAAGTAATTTTCTATCGTTTGAAACTTATTTTAAACAATATTTTTGGCCTCTGGCTGCAACGTGTTTATATCTTTTTCAAACTTAACAACCATGCTGTTATCTGGCTTTGTTTCCTAGGGTCAAGATGATGGTGAAAAGGAAAAGAAAGAAGATGAAGATGAGGATGAGGATAATGAAAATATTGAAGAGGAAGAAGAGGACAGTGGTGATGATTATGATCAGGTATATCTAATATAAACTAATAATGAATAAATTAATATTAAAATAAAGAAAACACATCTTTAGTATACACGTGTGTATAATATGGGTTTAGGGAAAACCATGCAACTTTCGTCTGTGGGTCAAAAGAAATCTGGTTGGGCGGACCCACTACCTTCTCATCCTTTTTTTTATTATAAAATTTTGTGAATTAACTAACTGTATTAAAGATGATTAGGAGAACTGTAATGTATAATATTACAGCTTGTTATTAATAAGACAAAAGCATCTGAAAACGCTGTATAGATGCTAGGTAATTTTTACCTGTTTAACCTGTTTGTTCCATTTGAAATGTATCAGTTTTGGCAACATTTTTATGTTTAACCTGTTTGACCCGTTTGAGATGTTTCAATCTTAGCAAATATATTATGTTAAATTTGTTTGACCTGTTACCAACAATATACTACCAGAATCAACTTTTTCTATACTAATGAGCTGAAATTACCACCTCTTCTTTATTTGCATGCCATCCTAAGTGTTTACTGTCTAAGAGCCACTAATCAAACCATAACCGTATGTATATATCTTTTAACTTTATGGATGCTGCAGAACCCTGATTTTGATGATGATGAAGATGACTTCAACATGAATGATGATCTCGGTGGTGGTATGCAATCTTTCCATTATTTTACAATTGGGCTCTTTGATTATTCATTAATTTGTTAATTTTTTGTTGCAGATGAGGGTTATTACTAGAAGCTGCTTACTCGTTAGGACTGACTTAATAACTAGCCACTTATTGGTACATATCTTGATCTGCATACGAGTTTAATACCTACTGAGAATGCAATACTAGCTCCATAAGGTTGAGAAGAATACGGAAATATTCAGGGGTATGGTCATTCTACTAAGGAGTATTATGGTCATATTACATCGTCATATGAACTTTTTGCAGGGGTAAAATATTTTGTAGAAGTTTTTTATTTTCTTATTTAAATTTTTTATTGTTACGCTTTGCTTGAAAATTCATTTTAAAGCTATACTTTGTTATTAATTAGAGGTAAATGACTACATTATTAAAGAAAGAACAAATGGAACCAGCTGGACCGGACTGGACCAACCGTTTACCGCTCCTGTCTTTGGTCTTTTTTTTGTGAAAATCGATCACCGCTTTGGTCCGGTCTACGGCCGGTCCTATCTGTTTTTGGCCCGAAAACAGGCTGATTACAGAAATCGGCAATCATGTTTAATTCGATGTTTGGCTATCATTTTGTGGTAAATAAATCCAGTATATCATTTTTTTCAAGAAGTTCCAAATAAGCAGTCTATTTTAAGTTTATTTTGACCTTTCAATTTCACCTTGGAAAAGTATATTTGATTTGTACTAAACTATGCGAGTTGTGTAAAAAAATAGTATGATCCACAATGGGTTGGATTTAATTAATTTATTAATTGAAATTAGCTTGAATCTAGTACGTCTAGAGCGGATGTTTAACCATAGGTTAATGAATTTAGCCTAACCATCTTCTACATAACTGAATTAATCAGACAGTCTATAATGCAAGCAAACAGTTATGAAAACCTTAAAAACCAAAACATTAGTTATAATTTAGTTAAAATGAACTGAACTAACTCATACTCGCCCTTTGTCGCAGTAAATTAGTTATAGCAAATTTAGTAACTGAATTATCTACTCTTCTTTCTTTGGTTTTGTAGCAAATTTTAAGTTTTATTCTTAAACTAAGGAATTCACAGTAAATGTCATTAATGTTTAAGAAAGCTTGCACGTTTCGTTCTTTCCACTAACGGCCGTTAAATTTGTCTGTTAAATCTAGTCATGTGACTTGTGCTTTCGTACATCGGCAACATCCACTTCCGTAGCGCCATCGGCGTGGAGCCTAGCGGCAGAACAAGCACAAGCAGTACGTGCGTGCGGTGGCGCCTCTCTTCACCCTAGAGTGTTGCTTCCATTGTTATTGTTTATAGTCATTTTGGTAGAAATTTGAGATGAATGGGTTGCATTTAACGGAAACCGTATTCAAGAAAGCTCGTTTCTTGATTACATCAATGTAGAAGATGAATCCCAAGTTTGAAAATCAAAAACCAACGTCAAAGAATATAGACATCAGGCTGGTGGCTAGTGCCAATCGGGTTCGTAATAGATGGTGATGGTGGTAATCGTTTTCAAATATGTGAGAGTGTAAGAGATTGAGATGGAGATGGTTAGAGACACTACAAAGAGACGGAGTAAATTACACTTTCGTTTAAATAGATAAAATGATCATATTGCTCTCATGTGCAAGTCATATGACTAGACTTAATAGACAAAGTTAACGCCTGTTAGCGGAAAAGATGAAACATACAAGTTTTCTTAAACATTAATGATGTTTACTATAATTTTCTTAGTTTAAAGATAGAAACTTAAAATTTGCTATAAAATTAAAAGATGAAAAGTGTAATTTATTTTATAAATTATAAGGTGGTTACATGCTTAGATGTTTAGAACCAGACCTAACATTGACACAAGTCGTATTATATGCTTAACGGTAAAAATCGAATGACATCATACTAATTTGAAACTTTTGCTCCACACTTTGATAAGAGAGTCGATCACCAAAGCCAATCAATTAGCCAAAACTTTGTAATACTCTTATGTTGTAAAAGAAAATTAAACTAATTGGTTTAAATTCACTAACTGACATAGGATTCGGGAATAGAGGTGTACAAACCACAGTTTATTTTTCCCAAGCCAGTTCGGTTTATAAACCAGTTTTTCTAACCAAAAACTCAAACCCCTCAAGCCGGTTTGAACCGGTTTGAAAAAAAGGGGTTTTTACCGGTTTAACCCGTTTTTTTTATTTGAACCAATTTTGGATGATGGGTGCCAAACCGGTATGCAAATCGTCAGTTCGAATCGGGCTGGAACGAGTTTGGCTAAAATCAGTTTTTTTGTCCACCTCTACTCGGGAACATTTGGATTAAAAGTAATAAGAGAGAGTTGCAACCTTTTATAACGAAAAACATGATTAATAAACTCTTGGATGTCCACGATATCTTTCTTATAACATCCCAAATTCTTTTCAAAAGAGAAAAGAAAACGTTACTAATCGCCCAATATGTTTATAATACCACCACATGGCCAAATCACCGATTTAACATAGTTCAAGTTCATAATCCATTGTCCTTTAATCTTAATCCCCCAAATAGCCAATTGGCGTTATTTCTTATTTAACATGCCATGACCGAAATTAGTTTTTTCATCTGCCTTAGTGTTCCATTTGAGCTTAGCCTTTTAAGACATACAGTCATTTTGAATATAATCCAATTTGCCAATTTTTTAGCCATAGCTTGTTGATCTTGTCTGATGTAGATGGAGCTTTGGTTATCAAGTCTCCTGAACTGAGTTATCGCCTTCTGGCTTCTTCAATACCCATATCATGAGCTAAAACACATTAACAAATACGATGTTGGTGAGTCATAACCAATGACTTTGAAACAATGCCAAAATAACAATGTGTGAAAGTGATTGTTTAGCAAATCAAATCTCGCTAAGCAACGACATACAGTTGTGCATAGCATATGTGCCACTCTAGGATTCACAACAACGATGATGGGTAGATAAAAGGCACCTTGACAGCAACCAAATCCTAACGCGTCAACAATCACACAAAGGCCACATGCATCAGCAGTCCTTGACTCATCAGCTCACTTGCACAATCTTGCATGGTCATAACGTTTGCCGCCACAACAAGTAATACCACAACCTTAGAGTGAGGCCCTTTTACCTATATCGAATCTAACTAAGCGCACAACAACCTCGAAGTGATCAATAGTTCTATCCAAATCCATCCACTCACCTTAATGATTTCCTGTGACTAATAGTGACCAATGCCAGAGGCACCTAAGCAATGGTATGTTAACTCATCGGAGATAATGTAAGGCCCCGTTCCCGGGACGCTTACAATTGGATCATCGTCGCACATAAAACATATAATTATGTTTGCCTTATGAAAATATTGCAGCGGAAACATTCAAAATGACATCTCATTCCATTATAAAAACTTTTGTTAAATAATACATCGTCGATTAGTTACAAAATATATTGTTGCATTACATCACAAAAGCATTAAATAAATGGATGTTATCCTAAAAGAGCTGAGTAGCCACCTCGTACCATCCTCAACAATCATTACCTGCCAACTAGAAACACATCAAAGTCAGCGTTGTTGAGTGAGTTCTAGTTTTATAAAATAAAACATACTTTTCTTTCGTTAAAATCGTTTTTTACTTTCATGCGATCACACATCATACGTACACATAGATAATATCATTATTATCTTCTTCATTCGTTCATTCATCTTTATATCTTTTCTTGCGTATCGCATATCTTCCATACCAATACCATGTGCTACACCCTAAACTATATGGCTACTGGGCCGAAGTCTATAAATAGACAGCTAACCATGGTGCCATAGTTTTAGGGGTAAGCGGTAGAGGTTCTAAACAACTAGTTGATCACAAAGAAAGACCCCGATATGCATCATCCCGAGGTAGCGAACCCACACACCGTTAGGCTAACACCTTATAATTGGCATGTCCTGATATTTAATGCTTGCAAGACTTCATTACTTTCATCATTCATTAATGCACGCATTCATCATGTTCCACTTTTCATTATCTTCCACTTTACGTTACATAATACTTTCATTTCATTCATTATCACAACACGCAAAGCCACATGAAAGATAAACATACATCATGATAAGGAACATAACATACATAGGCATCAACATCATACAGGACAACATCGTACATACATAACATGCATAATCATGCAACAACATCATCATCATGCCCAACATGCTCTCTAAGCCCTCAACGGTCATCTTACATGAACTTACGGGAACCCTTACGTCAAAACTTACATCTGCACTTTCCCCTGAAAGTCAGAAGTTAAACTACGCTTTTCCTCGGGTGCAACAGCCCTATTCGGTCGAATGGACACCCTTCAGTCGCATGGCCTTCATGCGACTGAACATCATGCGAATGAACCAATGCGGATGAACACTCATGCGAATGAAAACCCAATCGTGCGAATGGGCTTAATGCGGATGAACCTCATGCGGATGGAACTAATGCAGATGAGCACTTATGCGACTGGACCCTCAGTCACATGACTCTCCATGCGACTGGCCCCAATCGTGCGAATGAACTCCCAATCATGCGAATGGACCCCAATCGCGCCTCATTCGGCCGTATGGCCTCCATTCGGTCGCCTAGCCCTAGCTGATGCAGAATGCAGTTCATCCCGAACCCAATCTGCCATTTTCGACCTCTAAGCTCATCTAAACCCATTTTAAGCCCAAATCAACCATCCTAAACCTTAGGGATGCATACCACAACACCATTCAAGCACAAATAAGCTCACAAAGCAAGGCTCAAACGAATCATACACACACATACACACACGCATACGGGTCAAACATGCACACACACAAAAACCGATTTTTCAGATGTTTTCCAGCCCCAAATCATTCAAAAACGTTTAAAGGAGGGGTCCTAGAACTCACACAAGTGACCACAACAAGAAGAGCTTCGATTTGACTCGCTTCACAACGATTTTGGCCACTCGAACCAACCCGAACCAACACTTCTTCCTCTTTTCTTCCTTTCTCTCTTCTCCTCTCTTGTTTGACTGAAATATGAGTGTGGGCAGAGGGTAAGGGCTGCCCTCTCCCTTTATATACCTCCACTCATCCAACTTTCTTTCGTTGGCGAGTTTGGTCCCTCGATTTAGGACTTTATTTCTTTTCTTCCTTCGTCGGCTTCAAAATAAATAAATAACCAGGTGTTACAGATAATTCAGCTTACAATCACACATTAAAACATGTTAACCAAATAGTTACATAGCTTATATACAATCCAAAACCTTTAAAGAAAAAAAAAGATGGTTAGATTCATTTTAATGAGCTTCCTGTAAGAGATGATACTGGTCTGTGGGTTTTATTTAACGTAGTGCAACCTTGAAACACAGTACCATAACCAGTACTACGCCTCAGCTTAGAGCACGCAACCCTCGGGTTTCACACCCGAGCTAACCCAACCGATCTACTCTAGTTACATCAGTGACCTCGAGTCAGTGGTCAACAGCTAACATAGACACCGGTTCAGTTTCTTTTAAAAACGCGGTATACCGAAAACCTACAACAATACAAAATGTGAATATATAACCATACCAAAGCTTTCTTGAAGTGTCACACAACTTCTTGATGTGTTCATATCCACAAACAAACGATCTAACATTGAAATGGAGTTCCACATGTCAAATTTTCGCTTATACATAGTACTAACTCGAGTTTAAGTAAAATGAACTTAACCTTATGAAACGGAGAGCTCTAAAGCATTATATTCAGTAAGAAAACCATAAAGAGCTCAAATTCGACCTTCGTACGCAATCTCGATAGAATATTCACATTTTCAAAAAAGGATATTCATATCATAGAATGAATATTCATTGCGGATTGCGACATGCAACTATAACGGTTCGCTATGAACCCCATTGTCCAATTCTCCTTGTTGAACACCCTATTATCACTTTTAGGGCGGAGGGGTTGTAGATTACGGCCACTATCTCCATCGAAACATACCCTATTCAATTACTTGATATTGTTTAAAAAATACGTACATGTATACAGCCACATAAAGCCTATATACGCCCATATATATTGTAACACCCCAACCCGAGAAGGTTGATATGTCACTATCACGGTAATCAAAATCCAAAACATAATTCCATTTTTCATAACGGATTAAAAGTTAAATATCCAAAAAGAAAACACTAGTCTAAACCCAACAGAAAAGTCATTACATCAAATTAAATAAAGTCTTCTTTATGCAGAATTCCACTCTTCACTCCCCTCCCGGGTGACCTTGCTGACCTGATGCGCATGAAAACAAAAGCACGCCTGAGCATAACGCTCAGTGAACGGAATAACAGATAACAAAAATAAATAGATATAATGATGACAGAGGATAACATAATATCGAATAGAACATATCCCGAGCTAATAATCATATCATATAATAACCGAATAGAGGGAACACAGGTAGCGAGCCCGTGAACCAATGTAAAATGGAGTATGGGCAAACATACAAACTATTCACCAGAGTCTTGAATGGAGTGGTGTGCAACCATCCATCAGGAAGTACAGAACTAACCTAGGATCAATCCATACGTCTCTGAGGAAATAATAATATAACAGGACATCCAATATAATTTCAGAGTCCTCTTTAGAGACGCCATGATCTCAGCTCACCGCCACAGTTGGTGCCACGTTATCGATGCCGCAATAACGCGTCTTGGTCACCCCCAAGATAGGGAGAGCTCGGGAAATAAATTTACAGAAATATAAAGTAGTCTAGCTACTTATAACAGCATCAAAACAAACTAGTTACAAATAACAGGAATCAAAACTAGAGCTGAACGGGAATCAAATATGAGACAAGAATCATGAATCCGTACCTTAGCCCAAAGCAAAAGCAATTGAAGTCGTGTTGTCCTCAAGATGTACTAGCACCTACATTTTATATATTCATATTACTTTACATGGTTGCGTTTAAATTGTATTGGATATTGATCGACTAATGTCCCGATGATGGGGCCTTTTTTAAGTATCATTGTTACTATTATTATTATTCTAGGTTCTTATGTCACACGTTTATCATATTTCATACATTAAAACTCTAACAAAAGAAATTTATCAATAAATTTATTATAAGATAAATACTCTGCCACGAATATAGATTTTTATACTCTATATAAATATTATTATTTCTCCCACCTCAAAATAATATAAAACCCAATTCAACACCAACGTAAGTTTCCATAGCATGTATCATTTCCATTGTAAAATAGTGGACTAACGTCATGTAGTTAGTATTATTATTCTTACTGAACTACAACTCCATTTACCTATTGATATATATATTAACCTCAAGAAACATATTAGTTCATAAATCTTCTGTACTAATTCATAACTTAAATAAATTATTAGGCTACACGTGTATATTACAGTAGCTTGCATGGTCAATTAATTACGAAACCATATCATGATAATTAAGGTTCTATGTCGATTGTTTGATTAAAAGTAGGAAATCATATATAAAGAAGAAACAAAGAGTTAGGCTCATTACCTGAATTGGTAACCCAAATGGTTTTGATACGGGAGCTCGAACAACTTGGTCGGTGATTAAACGAAAACGAATCACGAAGAAACACGATAACGGTTCACGGTGTACGACGGAGGCTGAAACGTTGCCCGGAGGAGTTCGAAATCTCTCAAGTCAAAATTTCACAACCAGAAAGATTTAGAAAGAGAATTTATGGCTCGGTACCTGAGTCGCTAATCAAAACTGATGGCGAGTCAAAAAAATTTCGGAAACCTCACGATTACCTCGATGCTCTGACGGTTTTGAACCGCAACCTAACAATGGAGGAATGTGCTGTTGCAGATTTCGAACCTCGCAGCCGCAAGAACTAGAACGCAGAGACGGTTCGAGGATTTGTTGCTACCTCACCATAGAGCCAACTATGTGATTTGTTTACTTTTGTTATAATTTTGTTTTCTATTGATTATATATTTTTTAATCATTAAATAAAAGCAAGATCGATGACCGCAACGTGGTGACGTGCGAGGTACGAACGTAAGGCCTTGATTTTGATTCCAACTCTATTGCTCTGTCATTCTATTAGTGAGCTTATTATAATAATTTTTCTTTGTAATATATCGGGCTTTATATATATCGTATTTATATGTATCATATAAGTGTTTGTATACGTATGTATAAGTATCTGTAAACACCTGTATACAACTTGTTATACACCTGTATAATATAAATGCAAAGTAAAAAAACAGATGAGTGAACATAAAAACATATCCGCTGCGTAACTTAGTTTTCACTTAGAAGAGACCTCATCATTCACAAGATGATATACGTAACCTTCACATAACCTTTAATGTATACAATTATTATACATTGGCTTTTGAAAACCAATTTTTTTTTTAAATTGTAAAATAATTAGACTCAGATTTAACTTTGGAATTTGAAAATGGATCGATGGACATAGGAGAAGATAGTTGCAACAGAGATACACCCCCGCTATTGCAGGTTTACTCTTCCTTTCAATCATCATCATCATCATCATCATCATCATCATCATCATCATCAATCATTCACCTACTCTACTTCTTCCAACACACAAATCAGCGTATTCACCATTGTTTCCCTTCAATTCCCGAATTCTAGGGTTTCCTTCCCAGATTTTGTACCTTATTGCGGCGATCTTCAACTACGTCTCCGGCGCTGCAGATCTGAATTCTAACGATTCGAATTCAATTGCAACATGTTCTGGCGTATGACCGGGCTGTCCACTACGTCTCCGGTAAATCTTAGATTTGTTGCTTTTTTGTTTTTGAAATTTGGTTAGATGCTTTGAGGTATTGTTAGGTTCTCTGTTTGGTAAGTTACTGTTTGAGCGAGGGATAAGTTAGTTTATTGATTTGTGTGTTTGTTTGGTTTGTTGATAAGGAATGATAGAAGATGATGTGAATTTGGTGATGCTTTAATGGAAGCAGTGTTGGTAGAGTTTTTGTTGTTTTACAGAGACCTTGATGGCAGATTCGTGTTGATTGTATTCAAAAGTTGAGCTTATCTTTGATTTCTTAAATTGAGTGTCTTGGGGGTTTGGGGTTTTCTTTTTTACTGACTGCATGTGTAGAATGGAATGGCGTCGGTTTGTGTAGACGGTGAGCGGATTGTTTTGTGATTCCTAAGTGTGGTTATAGACAAAGGTTAAGTGGCAGATGGTGTAATTGTTCACATACCCATTAGACAAATTCTGGACCTGTTGTGGTTTTATTATGATTGGGTTGGAGAACTTGAAGGAAGTTTATTTTATTATGAACAACATAGAAGGTTTTAGGTGTGTAAAATTTAGTATATTCATCCTGTGTGATTACACCTGATGGATTGTGTTCCTATTGTAATATATGTATGTGTGAAAACAAAGAATTAACTATATATCAATATATCATATGTGCATAAAGACTCTGTCTTTTTGTTGGCGTTGTGACTAATGATAAATGTTGATAGTGCATATCTTCCATCCTTCTTTTTTCTTTGCTTCTGATGATAATGATGTTAGCATGATGAGGGATTTCTTAGTTGTTCTTAAGGAATGGCAAACTAGGATGTGATTGCCGTGCTATGCTTTTTGTGATCCAAGTCATTAGTCAATAATATGCTTCAATGCCATTCACTTGTCTTTGAACAGTCTCAAGAGATCTTCCTTCTATCATTCCAGGTGGATACTATTTTGGACAAGGAAAATTATACTCTAGAGGAGCTTCTAGACGAGGATGAAATAATACAAGAATGCAAAGCTCTTAATAACCGGCTTATTAATTTGTAAGTCCCATGACTCTAGCTAAATTTGACTCCATGGTATATTCTTGACTCTAATATCTAGTGCTCACTTGTGGAGTCATTGCACTTGTATAACGATTCATACGCTCAGATCTAATATTAGTTGCTTCATGTTTTGTTTAAGCTATCAATCTATCATTATCTATTTCAGTTACACGGTAGACAGCTTGGTGCTTTTGCAAATTGTGACTGAGATTCGAGTCCACATTGAATTGTATAATATATAGATTGAGTTTCATATATGCATATTAGTTGCTCTTGGTGTTCATAATGAAATGATTGCACATGTTATGTAGTATTTGAGTTGAAGTTATTGTAATTGTGCTGGCAGTTTAGTTAGTTATAACATGACGTTGTAAGTTTTAATGGATTGTGACATACGCATAATTGTGCATATTGTTCATAGTATTATTGTGGTAGTCAAAAACTTGATTTTTTAGTTTAGTCTGTTTTTATTCTATCCAGTTAATAACCATATCTTGAGTTGGTGGCATGTAAAATACTAAAATATACTTTAACTGTCAATTGCAGTTTGAGGGAAAGGACTCAGGTTGAACAACTTGTTCGGTACATAGTGGAAGAACCTCCCGCAGATGCTGAAAAGGGACGGACATTTAAGTAGGTTTTTGTGGGCCATCAAGTAAAATAAGTTTTTTCAGATGCTTTAATCTTAGTAGACTTTGATGAACCTTTGTTTTTCTATTTCTGTGCATGTAAACATTGACAGGCATATGACAACTATTATTATCTTTTAGGTTTCCTTTTATTGCTTGTGAGATCTTTACTTGTGAAGTTGATATCATTCTCAAAGCCTTGGTGGAGGATGAGGAGGTACAAAAGAATTGTTCTTTCTTTGGAGCTGTGTGAAAGTTTAAAAATGTGAAATAAGTTGTTACATATGTTTTGTTGTAGTTGATGAACTTGCTGTTCTCTTTCCTTGAACCAGAAAATCCTCATAGTTCTTTACTGGCTGGCTATTTTAGTAAAGTAAGTTCCTCGAACTTTAATTTGGCTTTTATTATGGTACATTACTTTGTTACTTTTGCAGGAGTCTATACTTTTACTGTTCCCTTTTCATGTATGCATTATCTTTTATTTTTGTTTGTTTGGGTAGCTGATGTTTTGTTTTTATTCTATAGGTTGTTGTATGCCTGTTGTTGCGAAAGACAGTTCCCTTAATGAACTATATTCAAGTAAGCTACCAGTTAGTTTGTATATAAAACTTAATATAAGTGTGTACTTTTTTATATTGTTTTTAGTTCACTCAAGTTTTAAGTTTATGGTTTGGTGGCCAGGCTCATCAGAATATTATTGAAAGGCTGGTTGACTTAATAGGAATTACATCCATCATGGAGGTGAATTCTTGGACATTACTGTCCTTTACCACTATATCTGCATCCCATCTGATTATTGTTCTTGTATAGGTTCTTATTCGTGTGATCGGTGCTGATGAACACCTTTACACCAGCTATGTAGATTCAATGCAGTGGCTAGAAGATATAAATGTGTTGGAGATGATTGTTGATAAGTTTAGTTCCACGGTAAATATTAATTCCTATTTTTTGAATAGATGTTAATAGCAACTCTATTATCTGCTCTATTGTTTGATGATAGACACATAAGAACCTTATTCAATTGGCTATGTATAGGCTCTGGATATTTCTTGTACTAGGTTTTTAATATGTTAGAAACTTAGTAGTGCTGAAATAAGTTATCAAGTCATTTTAAGTATTGACATACCAATTATCAAATGTAGGTTAGAGATCATTTATGGATCTCTAGCTTGCTAAGAATGATTAATGATAACACTTTGACACACCCCTCAAGCAAAAAGAAAAAGGAGCAGTTGTTACACCTTGACATAATCTTAATATTTTATTACAAGGAGTTAGGATATCATAGAAGACTTGTATAAATTATCTAAAAGTAGGTTTGTTGGTTGAAACACCTGATTAGGAAATTTCGCAGCATATGTGGTCTTGGTATTTAAAAATTTTGGTCAACATTTGTCAAAGGAAATTTTGTGACTTTAAAATCTTTCTGAAACTAAGTGCTAATATTGTCTCTTTGTACAGTAGGCAACTTTGCACTTCATGTTGAAGCCATGTATTTCTCATTGTCTATATGTTGGTGAACGTAGATGTACTTTTATCATAATTTAATCTATAATATCTAGGAAGTTTGAATTTCCAAACTAATAACTAAAATTTACAACCTAACTGTTGAAGGATTGTCCTGAAGTGCATGCCAATGCAGCAGAAGCACTTTGTGCTATAACTAGATATGCTCCCCCAGGACTAGCTGCTAAAGTATCCAGCCCAAGGTTAGCATCTAAATTATAACTTTGAATAGCAGTTTGCTGTGTAAAATCTACTTTCTTTATATCATTTAATGAAGACATAGCCATTTATCATTTTCATGTTCGATAATACAGTTTCATAGCAAGATTATTTCGCCATGCCTTGGAGGACTCAAGGCCAAAATCAGTTTTAGTTCATTCGTTGTCTGTATGCATATCTTTGTTGGATCCTAAAAGGCAAACCTCAGGGACATTTTACATTTACAATCGGCAATCAACACATGGATCTGTAGTAACAGCAAAACCCGAGACGGTGGAAGGCATGTTGGAGAGCCTAGGTATCGTCACACTCAGCTGGCTTTTGAACTATCATATATTTTCATTTTTCTACTTTTAAGTGGCTGCTTTTGTGTTATTACATTGCATTTGGTTACATGTGCATGATTTTGTCGTTTGTTTAGTAATATGATAAGAACCGGATATATGAATTGCTGAATCGAAAGGCCCGATTCGAGAAGGGCTAATTCTCCGGTTACAGACACAACGAAATTTGAAAAATACTCCAATAATAATCATGAACAAGAACTAACAAAGATAAATAACAACTACTGTGACGGTTACTCCATTATCCCACTAACCCACTAAGCTTCTATTGCTGGATTCTTTTGACCACTTTGACCGAAGGGATCCAGATGAGATCCGAAGACCCACTGAATCAACCCCACCGACCCATTCGAGTTTCCTTGTTTCTTGTTCCTCGAATAAACCTTCATAGGAATCGTATCATTACTTCCCACCCGGATAGACGACTTGTCCTCAAGTCGGGAGAAAGGAAATTGGCCGGCTAAGTCCCTGAGATTCAAATCGGCTTGTACATCCTTATTCTTAACATAATGAACTCTAGTATGCTTGATTTCAATTAAACAAGAAACAAGAACAATGCAGTCCTTCGAGATGGACCAGTCTCCAAAATACAAAACCAAACAAAACCAAACAAAACCAAACAAAACCAAATACTCCACTTATTTTCAAAACACTCCAATATATCATCTCTATGATGCTTGCTGATGTAACAACACATTTCCCAACTAAGTTCTTTGATTGTAGGTGGAAAACAGAGAGTGAACTCTCTTCTACAAGGGTGAATGGCCTGGAGGCTAGGATGTCATTTTGTGTGTCGAGATGGTTAGTGATGTAGTCAAAATGGGTAGTTTCGGTGGCGATGGTTGCTGTGTCGGCAGTTTCAGTGATGGAATATGGTTGCTTTGGCGGCAGCGGCGGGGGTCCAGGTAATTTTGGCGGTGGCAGTGGTGAAGACGGTAGTTTTGGATGCAATGGTAGCGTATTCGGTAGTCCCGGTGGTGGATTCAGTAATTTTGGCGGCGGTCGTAGCGTAGTTGGTAGTCCCGGTGGTGGATTCGGTAATTTTGGCAACAATGGTGACATAGCCGGTAGTTTCGGTGGTGGCGGTTTTGCTGCAGGACCATCTGTGTTTACCTGACCTTTGATTTCTTCAACATCTTCCCTCAAAGATGCAAGAATAGCATCTAATTTAGCTGCAATGGCTGCTAATTGATCTGCCATATTCCGGGTTGCAAGTGCCATTCGAATGTTCCGGCAATGGAACCAAATGATAAGAACCGGATATATGAATTGCTGAATCGAAAGGCCCGATTCGAGAAGGGCTAATTCTCCAGTTACAGACACAACGAAATTTGAAAAATACTCCAATAATAATCATGAACAAGAACTAACAGATAAATAACAACTACTGTGACGGTTACTCCATTATCTCACTAACCCACTAAGCCCCTATTGCTGGATTCTTTTGACCACTTTGACCGAAGGGATCCAGATGAGATCCGAAGACCCACTGAATCAACCCCACCGACCCATTCGAGTTTCCTTGTTTCTTGTTCCTCGAATAAACCTTCATAGGAATCGTATCATTATACTATAGTTTTTTTGTGAAGCTGGTACTTAATTTTGAGGAATCTGGTATTAAAATGTACAGGGAGTTTGTTACAGCTCTTGGATGTTTCAGCAGAAGAAAATGTTTTATTTACAACATATGGAAAGTTGCAGCCACCTCTTGGGAAAAATCGCCTAAAGGTTATCTATGTACTTTAACTTTAGGTAGCACTAATTATGGTTTGATCACGTGGTAATTGATTGTGTATATGTTGTAACAAAAGTTAGGCCAAATGTCGATACACCCTATGGACTTTCATTAAATTTGCATACATGTCTTTGGACTTTGTTTTTGCAGGATTAAAATCCTTATAAAAACATAACGGAAAAGTGCCTTGACTTTTCTTTAAACAAATAAATCCCTTCCCTGAACTTATGAAAACTTGGTGAAATTTTTTTGTGGCATGATTAAGCTCTTAAACTTTATAAAAAGGGACTTTGCATGCAAAACATGGATTTATGTGTGAATTCTGCTGCTTTGAAAAATTCCTCAGGGTTCTATAACTGATTTAACGTGATGTAACTTTGTAAGAATTAGTTAGTAGTGGCTATTTGATATTGTTATAACTTGATTGAAGCTATTTTTCTTTCTTGGTTTCCATCATTGTGAATGCAGAGCATTGAAATTTTAACTAATTGGTATTTAACAATGGAAAATTTTCAGATTATTGAATTCATCTCAGTCCTAATGACTGTTAGTAGTGAAGCTGCTGAGAAGGAGTTGATCCGCCTTGGTGCCTTAAAACGTATTCTAGAATTATTTTTTGAGTAAGTGTCTCTTCAGTCTCCATTTTGCTGTACTATCTCCAGAACTATTCTATGATAAGTATCTCTGTGTATTAACCCAACTTTATTTTGTGGACATTAGGTATCCATACAATAACTTCATTCACCACCATATTGAACAGATAATAGATTCTTGCCTTGAGAGCAAGAACAATTCACTCATTCAGCATATTCTTGAAGCTTGTCATCTTGTCAGGAAAATTCTTGAAGCTGAGAAGAATTGTGCATTGAACTCAGATCCAAAGAATGTAACGTGTACTTTTTTAATTTGTCATGATTAATTTTTTATGGATATTCATTATGTTTCATGGAAATATATTATTCCATTGTTAACAAAATCTAGTGAATGTTACAGCCAACACTCCCCGCAGAAGGAAGAACGCCACCTAGGATGGGAAATGTTGGGCACATGACACGTATAGCTAACAAACTTATTGAAAAAGGGTCTAATAATAACTATATACAGTCATATTTACAGGTTTCTCATGTCTTCTCATTTTCTGTGATTTATTATTTGTGAAATATTCTTAACATTTCCTCACATGATTGATTTACATTATAATGATTAATTTTGGACAGGGAGATAGTGAATGGGTAGAGTGGCATACGGATGTACTTACTAAACGCAACACACTTGAAAATGTGTACCAGTGGGTATGCGGGTGGGTATTTTACCATCATTTTTGGCCAACTAGATTTGATTCTGTGTCTAATTAAACTAATTATCAGATTAGTATTATTTTGGGTATTTTTCAGGGCAGTATAATGGTTTTAACTGCATCAGTATTTAACTATCTACCAATTTTATGTTACCATTTATGTATTTGTTTGGAGAAATTATAACTTTGTTTTTGCATGTTAATGTATTATTATAATTGTTCCTCTATCTATTGAAATTAACAGGAGACCTATTACACTTCATGATCGTGGTAGAGACAGCGATGATGATGATTACCAAGATAGAGACTATGATGTGGCAGCTTTAGCCAATAATTTAAGCCAGGCGTTCCGATATGGTATCTATGAAAATGATGATAATGATGAGGTATACTACACATATATCAAGGTCCTGGTCGTCTTGCATTCTTTTCTACTTTGTTCTTTATTTTCATTTTAGAGCAGTAAAGAATTGTGTTTAGAGAGACCTTTATTTGTGATACACGTGCTTATAATTCTTTTCACAGATTAAGCAACTTATTGTAGGGTTCTTATGTGCGTTCTATCGGTTCAAAACGTTATTTATTTGATTGTGGATCATTGACATACTTTTTTAATACTTACTTTCTTATGTGTCCAGGCTCATGGCTCACTGGAAAGAGATGATGAGGTACGTGTGTCATCGTCTTTATCAGTGTATATTGATAATATTATGTTGCAACTTCTAATTAACCATTTTTATCATTATAAAGTTAATCACAGCTAATTAAATAACATCTTTTTTAGTCTTATGATACAGAAGTTAAGCCTTCTCATTCATAATGAAAAAACTATACACTCAGTTATCAGTTATTATATTTTTTCTATGAAGTTCATTTTTGAATATGCACTATGTGAAATTGTGACGGCAATGAAAAGTTTTGATAAATGAAAGATATCTACGCTACAGGATGTCTACTTTGATGATGAATCAGCTGAAGTGGTGATATCTTCACTTCGACTGGGAGATGATCAAGAAAGGTATGTTATTTATCTTTGTTTATAGTACAGGTTGAAATATAAAAAACAAAATAATGTTAAGAGTTTAGTTTAGGTACTGCAAACACACAATCACACAATCACACAATCAACTGCTAAAACACAAACAAACAAGAGACGCAAGGATTTATAGTGGTTAGTTTTAATCCAATCTACTTCCACTTTGGTGCAACCATGAATTTATTATTGCTAATGCTCTCAACTCTCCTGATAAGGATTACAAGTACAAGAGTGTATAAAAATATATACAAGATTTGGGTTTATAACTTAATCCCCAAGAAAATTAATATGGGCGAGAATTAAACAAAATGGGCCAACCCTGCCTCTTTCAAATTCACTGCCGTATGTATTCTCTAAGTTGGTCCAATAGCATGACCCAATAAGCCTCCACAAACCTTGATAGCCAACAAATAGTATTTTGTAAATCATTATACAATATAGGAAATTAGGAACATATTGTACTCAATATCAATAGGACCGAAGACCAAATCGTGCATTGTAAGCGTTTTAGATAGATGGTACAAGTGACGGAAATTTACCATTTTAACCTTTTGCATGCTTGTTTCAGTGGGTCGCTTTTCACAAACTCAAACTGGTTTGCTTTTGAGGAGAGGGTGATCCATGAGCAAATAACCACTACAGTAGCTTCACCCTCACCCAACACCGACGTCACTAATGGCGGCAACGGTGGTGATGATGTGGTTACTTCCAATGAAAATGACAAAGACTTGGTTGATTCTGCAACATCTGAGGCCCCCACGTCAATACAAAACCTAGACGATACAGCTATCCAGAAGTCAACTGATGAGTCAAGACCATGTGAGAGTGATAAGCCACCTGAATGGATTGAATGGAGAGAACCAGAACCAGAACCGGAACCGGAACCATTGGTCGAAACATCGATTATGACCGCTGAGCCAGCTGAAACATCTCAAGCTGCAACTGATAGCCTCCCAGTGGATGATATTCCTATTGATCTTAACAAAGTGGGGGGTTCTTCAACATCTTCTGCCACTGAAACATCGGTTATGACCACTGAGCCAGCTGAAACATCTCAAGCTGCAAGTGATAGCCTCCCTAAAGGTAATCTTGAAGCTGGTCCAGTGGATGATATTCCTATTGATCTTAACAAAGTGGAGATTTCTTCACCGTCGCCCGCCACTGACAAATCAGAAGCAGTGGCCGACACTGGCGGCAAACTCAATGCTGGAGTAAACCCCCCGGAGTAATAATGGATAACAGTCGGGCGGTGTTGTTCTGCTTGTAGGACACGGTTAAATGCTAGACTTTTTTTTTCTTGTGTAATTCGGATTAATTATGTACATTATTGATAGGGCATACAGTCGGAAATAGGGATAATGATTCTTTCTCTTCCATTGGCATACTCCGGTGACCTGAGAATGGTTTTCCCGATGGTGGGTACTCCGGTGACCTGAAAATGGTTTTTCTGATGGTGAGTTCTCATGTGATGATTCTCTTATGTAATGTTTGTACGTTAAAATGTCTTATGTTCCTTTACACCGTTAAGATTCTTAGTGTCTAAAGTTTCATTATCTTATGGATGGAAGTTTTGATTTTTGGTTTCATGATAATATGATTTACATTAGGCATGTGTAAGACCTTGTTACTAGTATGGTATGTAGGTATCAATAGATTATTGTTGTAGAAGTATTGCTGTAATCATAAATTCATAACTGATGTCCTTGGATCCTATATAAAGCGTAAACTAAGTAAAATTTAAGGTACTTTTTTATTTATAAGTTTTCTAGAGAAGTTCAAAATAAGCATAAGATGATATCTTTTAATTTACACTAAAAGTGATCTATCAATTTGCCATATTACCAAGCGCTACTTGTAGTGATTTATCAATTTGACATACTACTACACGCTGCTTGGGAAAAGCTTATGTTTCCTGCATTAGGTTTATTAGGCCGCAAGCCTAAACTATGTAAATATATATATTTGTATATGCTTATGATAAAAAAACAAGTGATTTATAATTAAAGTAATTGATAATATGAGCGAAGTTTAAAAAGATATTCACAAGCCAACCATAAGTTTTAGACATAGAACTTAGAACAAAAGGGGCAAGCCTTACGGTACAAAGCCCCTTGCATGTGTGGGGTTCAAAAGGACTTTGGACTATATTAGGTCTGTAGCAACCTTACCTTGAACTTTTACAAGAGATTGTAATGTAAACTTTTAAGTCATATAAAAACAACTTTACCGTTGCTTCAAAGTTCACACCCCATAAAGCTCAAAACAAACTAGATTGAAGCTCTCTTGAGTTGGATAAGTTTAGTTAAACTTAACTGAGCTAAGATTTAACTAGCTCATTTACACCCCTACTTATCGGCACCAACCCACGATTATCTTGTCGCTTGTTACCCGACGAGTTATATCTAGTAACATCAAGGAAAGGTCATTGCTTATGAACTAAAACATAGCATAACAAATTGCAACATGTATTAAACTTTTCAAAATGAAAACTTGCCCTAAATTTGACACAAGTGGAGTCGATTGCTGCATATGCATTACTACAATATGAACCTTTTAAAAACATAAAAATCTTAAATAAAAATTATATATCCACTACAGGATTATGGCTCATAAAAAACCAAATATCAATAACACCACAAACACAATCATATATGAAGTTACCTACGCCACAAGTCGGGCATCGGTTAAACTTTGTCATCAGAGGTTGCGGTGGCATCACCCTCTGAGCCGCCACGTCTCTTCTTCTTTGCTTCACCATGTCGGGATCTCCTTGGCGCCTCATCTTCACTTTCACTCTCACCATTTCTTAATGTGGTTTCACCACCATGTTGGGTGTCGTCATCAAGCCGACCCATGTCTTGGCCATGGGCTGAGTAGCACCATCACCGCCACCACTATATCTATCGTTACCACTAACCACCGCTTGATCCCTCTTCGTCCGACTGGTATTCTGAGAGGTCTGTAACTGTTGCTGTGGAAAACCAGGTCGACCACCTCTTCCTGCTGAACCCATGAATGGGGCGCGTCCAGGCCCAGGGCCCATCATCATCCCGAATCCACCCCCTGGAAAATTCCCATGGGGCCCGGGGCGAAACATCATATTGGAAAACGGTGGGCGTTGAAAATCACCCGGGAATCTAGGCCCGAATGGACCGAATCCACGAGGGCCCATGTTCATAAGATCAGGGAGGGGAAACCCATCGGGCCCAACTCCACCATAAGAAAATCCATCAGGCCCCATCATGTTCATGAGAGGGGGGAAACCTCTCATTCCAGGCATAGGGCGAGGTGCCCTTCCTAGTGGCATATGAGGTGGCCATAGCCCTCTGCCTCTCCCTCTGCCGCCTTGTGTTGCCATTACAAAACCCTGGTCATAAGTGTCATCTTCTTCCTCACTCTCTTCTTCTTCCTCCTCTTCATTGTCCTCAAACGGAACAATATCAGGATTTTCAGTTGCATTTTCTGGATTTACTCCTTTCGCCTTTTCTTCTTCTCGTTTTGATTCTGCTGCAAGTGATACTGCCTGTAAAAATAACACGCAAATTATTTAATATCGTTTTTTGCATTTCACATGAAAACTGATGTTCGGAATGAGAAGCCAGGTATAATGGTTCAAAATCGAATCACTACTTTTATACTGGAGGTTTCCTATTCTTCTAAGTGTTTGAAATCCTAATCTGAAGCACACATCCTTGTGGGAACATTAAAATTTTAAAGCATTAAGCATCATAACATGTTTTATTAATCGACAAAGATCAAAAAGAATAAGCAAACGTACCATGAGTTCACTGTCTGGTTCAAGATACAAAAGAGACGCTAACTGTTCACCGATCGAGGGCTCTAGTTCTTGACAATCCCTGCTTATCTACAACCATAATGCAAAATATTGAGAATAATTAAGAATTATAATAACAATAAGAATAGCAATGATATGACAACAACAGCATCATAGCAAGAGATGGTACCTTCACTGGTAAATTCTCATTGTAAGGGTTCCTCAGGTGTCGAGTTTTATGGAAGGACAGTTCACATAGCTGCAAAGCAGATAAAATTAAAATTTCTTATGCTTTAATTCATTGAACTTACTAAAAAAGGGCGACATATTTATTAAATTATTTACTCGAGTTCGGTCTATACCATAATGATTAAAAATATTGTTTACAAAATCATATTTAGGGGTTGTAAAATATGTACCTTAAGCCATCTCACACAGAAATTTCGTCCGTAATGAGCAGTCCCATGTTCAGATTTCCAGTTGCCACCACCAACAGAACCACCAATTTTAGAGGTCATTTTTGCACAGCCCTGGGCAACATTAATAAAATCGTATTGATTAATGAACACCAAGCATGAGAACAATTGAATTATAAAAAGATTGTCTGTCTTCTTTGTTGAGCTTCTAACCCACCTGAAAATGGCGGGTCCTGTTGACAGAAAATATTAAAATAACATGTTCAACAGAATCAAAAGCCTCGTTTAGTTTAGCCTCGTTGCTTCTTTGCGTGGCCCACACTCCCTGTTGAACCGATAACTCAAGATTCTCACGGTTGCAACTTTTTACAATAAAATACCTGGTTTTCCAGATGTATAAATTAGCAACAAAGATTATAAAATACACTTAACTTTCATCAATTAACTACCTGCATCTGTGATATATAATTCACAACCAAATATTAGAAAACATAAACTTGACTATCAGGATCTCCTAGAAAGAAATAAGAGCAAAATTGTTTAACGAAGTTTTAAGAAAAGATGTATCTATTAAAATTATAATAATACTTGACATAATACAAGCCTTATAATTATAACAAAACGATTTAGGTACTTGTACATATAACCAACAAGTATCAGTAGTTGTAATATAAAAGGCATTCTTTATCAACTGATATATTTCATTTTGTGAATTCTATAATGCCAAAAAATAGAAAAAAGGAATTCTTTATCAACTGATAAATTTCATTTTTATTCTAATCAATCTGTAGATTTTGCCAAACACTAGTATTGAAAATACTATCAAGTCGTTTATAGTACTGCAATGACAGTGTCACAACTGCTAAATTTTTTTATCTTTAATACAAAGCAACATAATGAGAAGATGAGAACGTGCATCATCCAATTACAACAATGATAATTGTAATTAATTAGAACAAACATAATACAATGAAAGTGGAACTCTTAAATGACATCCATATTTAGGATACAAAAAGTAATCACAAAACCTATATAAACATTAGATCTCCTTAACGCACCTTGATGTGCCTTGAGGCAAGGGTATTGAAGTTCTATTAGTTTGATTTTGCTGACCATTTGACTGTGCTTGAGACTGAACTAACTGGTTACCCTGTTGTTGTGACTGTGCCACCTGTTGCTGCTGCTGCTGATGTGGTGACAAAGACGGGACAGGCTGCATTGAAGCAGAATCTGTCGTATTGGGTTTAGTTGCTTGATTTGCATCATTGTTGCCTTGTGGAAATTGAAATTTTTCAGATTGTTGAGAGTGGTTGGCATTTCGGTTTTGAAAAAACCTATTGGAATTGCCATAATTGTAGGAAGTTAACTGCTGAATCTTTTGGAGTACTTCTTCCACCGAAGGAGGAGGTCCAGGGAGCTTTGCATGTCTATATCGACAGTCAGGACCGTTCGGACAAAATCCCAACTTGTACCTGTATTTTAAGATTTAGCATCAAAAGTAGTACTTATGTTTGTGTACTAATAAACAGATTGCTAAAACAGTTGCTCAAAAATAAGGGTGTGTTTATACTAACTTCAACATCCATCTAAAGCTTAAAAAGAAAATCAAAGAATAACTAGTAGTTCAAACATGGTCACTTAATCCAAGTGATTGATTATAGCTATCAAATTAAACAAGGTACATACCCAAAGAACTTTAATAACAAGTTAGAAATTAGTTCACCCAATCAAATAACAAATCAAGGATCATGATCCACAGACATATAGTTAAGTTGTCGATTTTCTTCACAAAATTCATATGCTTCACGACCTTACTTAAACTGGGTTTGTTCTATAAGCTCTTACTTTTGTATTCTTGATTCGTAAATAGAAAGTAACATATATCTGGTGTATTAACAGATGGTCATGGTCTCAAACTATGGCTTGGTTAGAGAACCGTTTGCTAGCCCATATGATGGGTCTTGGCATGGTTACATGGTTATCTCACAGACAAAACTTCATATGCTACAATAACACAAATAAAAACAAAAAAGGTGCTTCAAATCCTATATTTTTAGCAGTTATCTTTCTGTTCCACCCATTAAGCATTACCTTCACAAGGTAGAAACCAACAAGTGAAAGTACATGATATAGATTAACCACTTCAAATTTTCATTCATGTTTCAATTATCTATGAATATCCTGCTTTCAAAATTCATGAACTTTTCATACTAACCCTATCATCAATTAAGAAAAGCTAACACACATATTCTACTGCATGTAAACCCTAACGAACCAGATAAACATAAATTAAATCAAACATCATCAACGAACACGCAAATGAACATTCACTATAATCCACTACAAAAACACAAACTCTGGATCACCAATTACACTTGCAGCACCAGCATTAGCTTACATCCACATATCAGTTACACGATCTAATAAAAAAAAACCCTAACTCGCATATTCTACTGCACATAAACCCTAACGAATCAAACATCGTCAACAAACACAAATGAAATACGAAGGTATATAACGAAATTACATGTTACACTCCTTGATATCTTCATTGGTATGCTTATAGACACAATCCTGTTCACGGCACTCTCCGTACAAGCGGAAGAAGCGACAAATAGGCATTCGTGATTTATCATACTGGTGGAGGAATCCACAGGCTTCTCCTTTCATACAGAGGCTCCGGAGCCAGTGACGGCATACGGTTTGACGGTAGCTCCTTCTACCGGGGAAGTTGGCGTTGGCGTTGGCGTTGGCGTTGGAAGAAGCAGGATCGGTGGCGGAGGAGGGAGGTGCGGCGGAGTGGTGGAGGTTTCCGGCGGGCGGCGGTGGTCCGGCGTCGGAGGTGTGGTGGATGACGGGGACGGATGCGGTGGGTTGCGTCGGTGGTGCGTCGAGACCGCCTTCGAAGTCGAAGCTCAGACCTCCTTCTCCGTCCTCCATTGTTGTTTACAGAAATCACCAAACCTTCTGCTTGCTTCTTTTACTTATATCAATAAATAATGTTTTTAGAACCGGTTCGAACTCAAATTTGAATCTAATTTAAAAACAAAATGACGTTATAACTATCTATGTTGTTATAGATGTGGTTATATATAATTTAATATAAGTATTCTATGTGTATTTTATATTTATATGTGAAATCATTGTTTTGATTGGACCAACTGGTCTGACGGTTGGACCGGGAACCGGACTCAAATCCGGTCCGGTTCGATACTTAAAACCATTTTGACGTTGAAGCGACCGAACCGGAAACCGGATGAGTTGAACCGGTTTTATAATATTTTTTTAATATTTAGTATTTTTTTACATATATTTATCAAAATAATTAAAATTTTATCCGGTTACTATATCTAATCCGACTGGTTAGCAGACCGATAAAACGTCAAGTTCACTGTTCACTGTCTGGTTTAGCCCTGAAAATATTGTATAAAATTCAATAATAATCTTATGTCCAACAATTCAATTCAGCATTCAAACCACCCATTTAACGAATGATAATCGAAAAATAAAATAGATGAACCAAAAATATTTTTAAAAAAATCCGGTTTGACGAGGTTTTCGATCCGACCGCCGAACTAGTTCAAAACAGCTGGTTCTTTGGCTACGAAATGAATTGAGGTGGATCAGACATGGCTCTTTCGAATCTCAGTCCTTCTGATTTGACCAACCAATTTGATCCTAGTCAGAAAACTTTAGTTTCCATTACTCATATGTTAGCATTGACCTTTTGGTTTAGGAAAACATATATAGAAATATTAGTTTTGATTGTTTGTCGATTGCTTGAATTCTTAATCACGTAAAATTCATCTTTAGTCTCAATTAGTTCGTGGGTACTCAAGATTCAATTGGATAAGAAAATCATAGATTAAAAACATAATTGATATCAACAAAGATCGGCTTTATGCGTTGGGAAAAACGACATCACCAACTGTCGCATTAATTTGAACACGTTTGATGATCATTCTCAATCATTATAGTTTTACATACCTTACTTCAAAAGCAAACATCTTATGAAGTTAAAACTTCTTTCAAAGGATCAGAAAGAAGACGATATCGCACTCGAACTTCTATGGTTTAGTGGACTTCAACCCCTTAATACCATAATGAGTTTATAACACCACACATTATAAGATCATCAAACAAAATGCACTTCACACTTACGAACGTGTTTAATGTTTTATTATGACATTTCCTTTGATCATAATGTAAAAATCTCATCACGACCATTCCATATATTGTTGTATTTGATAATTAAATTAAGACGGTTGCGTAAGTGTGTGATATTAATAAACTTCAAACAAACTCAATCGAATATCATTATTCATTAATCTAACTATTATAATACTAACGGAGTTTACATCGTTAAAGCTCAATCCACCTGAGGTGAGCTTCTCTCGAGCGGCCTATCGCACAACTCTATGCTCTCTCATCCTCAGAGTACATTTACAAATACAACACACATAATGTAATACAAGAAAAAAACATCTATTTATATTCTCAAGATGTTCTCGTGTGGCGACTTCAACTTCTTGTGTAATTGGATTTGTATTTATCATTTTGGAGTTTTCGTATCCTTGTATTTCTTACATTATTTGAAACTTCGGTCATACATCTTCATGAATTATCTGATCTTCGGGTATCTTTTACTTCAGTCATCCCTCTTAGCTCTTACATACTCGTAATGTATAGATTCATAAAGGATATCACGTCTGAATCAAGATAAAACTATTTTATTATGATTACTTACAACTTAAAATATATTAAGCATATGACAGAGATCCAACTTTTATTTTGGATTTCCAAACCACCTAATTCTTCAATATGATGACACGATTCTATGATAAAAATCTAGATTACTTAAGACATTCTTCCCCCTATGTAAGATATAATAAGCTTATATTTATAGAGAAAAAAATACCAAACAATCTTAATTCTTCGCTTAATTAAACCATTCAATCATTGTCCCCATCAGTAAGATAAGATAAGCCTACATTGTCAAGTTTCAATTTATGAACGACCCGAATCAAATATTGTAGATATAGAATCTTGAACTTGATCAAATAAAAAAAACACATGTTTAAGTACCAAACTTCAAATCATCCGGTATCTTCAAGATATAGGCAGAAACACTTGTTCTAAAACCTTCACATGCTAACAAGTTTTCGCATCTGCATCTTGTTCTTGCATTTTGCAAAGTTTTTACAAAAATTGAAATTGATATATTTTTTTGTATGGATGATGAAGTTTTAACATGGTGAAGTTTTTACATGAGAAAAAAATTTGCAAATAACGGTTACTACTGCGAAAATTTTGCATGAGAATTTTTCTCATGAAAATTTTCTCAGGGAAAGGTCTTGCATGAAAGTTATTAAATAAAAAAGTTTCGCATGAAAAGTTCTCTCATAAAAACGTTCTCGCAAAATACTAGTTATTTTTGCAAAGTTCTCGCATGATGCAATTACTCCCGTGAAAACTTCTACCAAAATTGACTTTTATGAGTTTGAATCGCGGCTACGGTCACAAATCTTTGTTTCCACCATCAAAAGTCGAAGATACCGAGCGTATTGATGTAACAAAGCCTATTTCATGTTTGTTCACCTTCGGTTTCATCTTATTCTCCTTCAAAACTGGTACAAACTAGACCTAAACCTTTAGATCTTCAACCTCCATGTTTAACATCTTAAACGAATGATCACGGAATGAAAATCCGTGTATCAAGAGCAAACTCAATCAAATATTATTAATCAAACGATTACAATAAGTTTACATCATTTAAGCTTGATCCACCCGAAGCGAGCTCCCCTCGGCGGTCTATCACGCAACTTTCTACTCTCTCACCCTTAGAGTACTTATACAAATGCAACACACATAATAAAATACAATGAAAAAAACGTCTATTTATACTCTCTAACATGTTCTCGCTCTCAAGATGTTCTCGCTCGAGAACATGAGGTTGTCGCGTGGCAACTTTAAGTTCTCATGTAATAGGATTTGTATCCATCATATTATAGTTCTCGCATTCTTGTATTTTTCACATGATTTAAGTTTTTACTTTTCATTTAATATTGTAATCTATAAAGGTTAGGTGTTTACACAATAAAATAATAATAGATGACACTAAAATCATGAAACATAAATAATAATAATCACCTCTTAGTGGCATATGAAGAACTTTCTAAATTATCGTATTTTAAGTTATAAATACAAAATCTTAAGTAGCATTGCCGTGTACTTGGTGCTTTAATAAATCTTACATTACTATTCGCAACTCAATTATGAAAAAAACACAGTGTTGATAAAACAAGTGGGACGCTAGGACAAACTCAAAATTTTATAGAATATCGGGTTTTGAAAGTTGCAAGAAAATAACAATAAAAGTAATAAAAAAAACATAATGCTAAAGCAATATTGATGGCTTGCACATTTGTACTACGATGACTTTTATATTAGCATGGATAACTTGAGTTTGAATAAAATTCATGTCATGCATAAATAAAAAAATAAATGTGTCGCATTGTTATATTCAAAATTAAGTTAATACCGCATGTATTGTATTGCACATGTTAAATAAATAAAATATTAAATAGTTAGTAATAAAAATTTATTAGTTATAAAATAATATATTATGATTAGATATAAATAAAATTACGTATAAATAATAACTATAACTAATAAAATAATAATATCAATTTTTTAAACATATATTTATCTTTATGTTTTGAATCTTAGTAAAAACTTATCGGGCTTGACATAGGTTTCTAAGGAAAAAAAACTCACCTCACAAAGACTAATACCGATTACACAAGATATATCTTTTCAAACGAGGAACACAGGATGATTAATTCTAGTTTATTACTATTTTAAGTATCAAATAACTAAAATATATTTTATACTACAACACAAAAGGCAAGCATACTTTCTCCCTCTACATTTAGGTCTTCTTAAAAATGATTTTGACACACAAATATTTCAAGTCAAACTTAATATAATAAACAAGGGCTAATAACCATACAAATAAGTTGAAATTAAAAAGATATTGTTTAGCAATTAAAGACTTAAATTAGTCCCAAAATACAGTTGCCAAACAAATATTTTTTCAATTTTAACATTTTCTTTTCCCATTTTACCCTTCCCATGACAAATCTTTCTTATGCTTGTGTTGCTTCCCTCTACTCTTTTCAAGCTTCACATTGGCATTGTTTTGCTTGCTAACACTTCCCTCTTGTGCACTACACATTTGAGACTTGAGTTTGAACCCAAATTTCTTTGACATATTACCCCAAGTGCTGCTGCCGCCACCACCACCACCACCACTGCTGCTGCCGCCCTTAGCCCGACCCAGTTTTTCAATCTCCTGTTTCATGTTTGAACACTCTTTCTCGAGCTCAGACACCCTCATCCTCATGCTATCCATACCCACTTTCAGAACTTGATTCTCCCTCACAGCCGTGGTCCAACCGCCCTCCTGTGATGCTGCACCCAACCCGCTTCTAAACTGTCTTGACCCGTCTGCAAGATTGTCCGAGACCAAGAAACAGCCGGCTATGGAGGTCCTGAGCTGCAACTGCTCAAAGAAAAGAACTTGGACTATGATTCTTAATGGCAATCTTTCGTTCTGCGCGGCGTGTGTGCAGGCTTCTAATGATAGTTTTTGGCAATCCATGAGTCTGCATAGTTGCTCTCTATCCGAATCTGCTAACCATGGATGAGACTGCATTTGTAAAATTAGCAAGAATTAGATTGCCGATATACCCTTCTGAATACATGCCTTGCAATGTTAACAAAAAGATGGTGCATTCTGTGCGCGCTATCTCACTTCTACGTAAATATGTATTTTATGGCAAGTTTTCCTATTCTGTCCTTGAGCGGAACAAGGGGTATTTTAGACATTTAACTTATAAAATAACACCTTTTTTATATTATCATGAATCAGACTGGAACAGTGTACTCTTTAAAATACATCTCGCGATGTTAACAGAAGGGTAAAGTAGTCTTTTACGTGTAATAATCCCCTATTTGTTTACGCATTAAACACACTTTGTACAATAATCCCCTAATTTCTCATCATTAATCAGTGACAGTAAAAAAGTAACACCATCTACTCTTGAATTGGTCAATCCAGTTGTTTTATATATGTAACAGGTCAAACAAGTGAGAAAAAAAGATAGCATAGAAGAAACCTGTCAAATGAGCCAAAAGTCGCCCAATTTGTTTTTTATGCATAAAACATTCAAATCCTATCATTGTAATTTATATTATTATTATTAGAAAAAATGTAGTATTTGTAATCATATTCAACATATTAATTGTTTAAGAAAAATGAGAACTTTTGGAAAATGAGTTTTTTTGGGTTCACACAACACAACCCTGTTTTGACCAATATACCACAAAGTTATTCTTTTGACCCGTTAACCAACCCGTCCATTTAGCCCCCTCTAGTGAAAGAAAAGCCTCACAAGTTTCTTACCTTCAAATAAATGTCGATTGCACGATACAAGCCATCATCCAACGGTCTAGCATACTCAGGAATAGCCTCAGCAAGAGACATAAACTTTGGGAGCTTCAAATTAACGTCAGGTGCAACTTCCGCCAAGTAACCATCAATCAGCTTAGCCACCATTGTCACAGGTGTCAAAGATGGTGAACCCAGCAGTCGTTCATCCTCAACAGAACAAGGAGATGCACCACCTGTTGCCTGATCAATAGCCATAAAATGCTCAACCATCCGTTGCACACACTCAATGTTATACAAAGTTTCCATCGAGTAAGAAAAATTCGGCATTAATAAATCTTCAAGTGTCGCCTGATCAAGCTGCATCCCGATTCTTTGTTCCAAATTCAATATGCAAGATTGGCTAGCCCGAAGAATCAATGCGGTTCGTAAAAGTCCGAACAAAAACTTAGTTGAAACTAGACCTTTTTGCATTGGAAGTAAACGGTCGATTTCTTCGAGTAAAATCTTCTGGTCCTCTTCTGATGGTGGCTCGATGGCGGCCATGCCCACCGGTGCGCTTTTCCGGCGACTTAACCCTGGCAAATACTTCTTTGCATAATACTCGAGAGAACCCGCAATAATTTCTTGTTTGATCCCACGAGCTTCCATTGCCAGAGTCAACCTTTTGTAAAGTGGTAAAGGCAAGGATGAAACGTCATCATACCACCAATCGGAGCTCACATTTTTAGGTCGAGCCCCAGTGCTTATACCATTCCACAACACACTACCACCCGGGCTTTGCATGGGCCCACCATGGTCAATTACGGCCAACCAAACAAATTTGGGTCAGTGCTCGCCTTGACTGCCAATGACTCTATGCACCGTTTTGTAATGTTAAGCTCTTCAGCATAAGGGACCATATCACCACACGTTTGGAGTGCTTTTAAAGAATCCTTCCAATTTTTAAGAACAACTTGATTAAAGAAGATTTCCGTTTGTGAAATTAAGTTATCCTCCCCATATTCTTCAGTCATTTCTAAATAATGAGCTGCACAGCGGAGTTGTACCACATTCGATGCGGTGATTTCATGTTTGACACCATAACAGAACTTAGCAACAAGTTCAAATGTTTTGGCCCCACCTGGAATGTCGTTTAGGCTTATGGTACATGTTGTGTCTCCTTTTTCAGAAGCATCTGCTATCAATCTTTCCATAACTCCACTTCTTGAAAGCAAAGGGAACTGCAAACATAAGTTTTAGATTGTTTATTTATGCACAAATGCAATAGAGAACAGAAGAAATGGTAAAACTTACCTTATGGAGATGGAAAGACATATCTTCCACTTCAACAACAATATCACTTGGGAGACCGGTTGTGCAAAACCTACAATAAACTCATAGTCAAACATCCAAATTAATGCACAAAAAATAAACCCAGAAAATACGTTCGGAAAACAAATAAAGCCGCGAAATCATGTTTTATCATATGATATCCCCAGTCCCAACAAAACAAAAGTCGTGAATAGCTGGAATAGCTCAGGATCGATTGCTAGAAAAGAAATCAGAAGTAGAAAGTAGGAACATGAAGTAGCGCAGCATTTAGTACTCGTTGATCTTAGAAAAGTCAAAAGATATGTACATTTTGACTTTTGAAATCCAAATTTTACTTTTAGCTGCAACATTGATACTTCTTGAAATAGTTTTATATCTTTGTGGTAAACTCATTAAATTTTATGAACAAATTCCGTGTTAAACAGGAGATAGCATCCCATGTATAATCAAGTTTCTGATCCAAAGATATCTATCATTTGACTTTTGAGGTAAAACATATTCCTTTTAATCTTCAAAATCAACACAGGTTCTATAAATTCAGAATAAAAGGGATGATAACTAAACTTAAAGCTGCAAAATAAGGCGTAAAATTATATATGAAACCTCAATGCTAAACTTTCTGTCGAGAGAATAAGCAAACAGACATACAGTTTGACTTTTGAGGTCAGACATACCTCATAACTTGGAAGACACAATGATAACTTCATTAAACACAATCAAGTTCATATTGAAAGAACAGATCTACCCTTTGACCTTTGAGGTCAAAAAAGTTATTTTTAAACTTTAACATTAACATAACTTCTGTAAATTTTAAAAAACAAGATGGTAACTTGAAAAGCAACCCTCAATGCAACCAAGTTCCCTTTGACAAAATAAAACACACCGCTGACATTTTGAGCTCAAACACGCCACATTCCAACTTCAGCACCAATTCAAGTCCTCTAAATCATGAAAACATGCAATTTTAGAACTTTTAGGAACACAAATTTGGTGCTAAACATGAAAAAACAAACTCATCTGAGAAAGATTGACCATCTAAAGCCTACAGATCATCAAGAAATCCATGAGCCCCTCATTTATAATACATGTTCACAGATCAAGCCTCAAATCATACTCCCACATGATGCATTTACACACACATACATAAACAGTTGAGCATATACCATATGCATTCAATACATAAAAAAGAATGACAAATTTCACAAAAATTACAGAACATACCAAGCCTGCCCTTGTTTCTGAAATGCATCTGCTTTGGATCCCAGCTTCATACAAGCCATTTTCGACACTCAAACACCAGAACCACAAACCCTAACTCCACTGTCTCACCTCTGCACTTAACAACACAATCAACAACACTCAAATCAAACTCCAAGAACCCTAATTTTCAATCGAATCAGCAGAACCAAACTTCACAAATCAATCAGAAGAAAACCCACATTACGAAAACCTAATCGAAGCCCAAAATGATGAAGAAAACCCAAATCAAGACAATAAATTTAGGTCAACCCCTCCACAAACACAACACCAACTACCCACTTGAAGCCATTATTGCTCTTCTGACAACAAACCCACCACAAGATTCCAAAAATTAACCCTAAAAAAGCAGCATAAATTATGGGGTCAAAGAGGGTGCGCACATGGGGGAAGCTTACTGCTGCAACAAACAAATACACAATCAAAGATCTCTCTGCCCAAAGAGTCAAAGACGCTTCTTTCTTCTTTCTTCTTTCTTTCAGTCTTGTTGAAAGACTCAACGCGTGGGGTCACCTACTCATTATTTTATGGGAATTAGAGAATCTTGTGGACAATGGGCATGAGGGTGTGTGTAATTATAGCATGATTAAACAAATGGGAGTTGTTATTGTTAAAATTTGTTTCAAATTTGGTAAAGAGGAGTGGGTATTTAATTAGGGTTTTAAAGGTTTGATGGTAACAGCTATGGTGTTCGTCCAGCGAAGCCATGTGTGGTTGATTGCTTGTAAATTACTTCTCTTGTATTCACCGACCGGATATGTAAATTTGGTCATCACATATTTAATCTTAATATTAAAAAAAATGATGTGTCTAGTAACAACTCAAGTATCTAGACAACCCCTTGTTACAAATCAACATTTAAATTTTTATACGGGTCGTATAATACTATATGTATTGTATAGGCAGATCGTATAGCCCTATAAGAAACGCATAATCACTCTAACAGTCGTCTGGATTTTTCCTCGTAGCCGATGTCGAAATTTTATGTACGTCTCTTATAGCCTTATATATGTCATACGGGCATACGGGTGTCGTATAGCCCTTTAACAGTCTTCCTGAATTTTTATCGTTTTCAATGTTTTCGATCCTACATATCGCGTATGGTGCTATATGAAGCGTATAGGAGGGTGTTGATTTATAAAATAAGATGCATGTATATTATGAAGCATCTGCCAATTAACTTAACTTGTATATTATGTCAGGTTCAAAGAGTGTTGGATCGCGTGACGATTGATATATGCAATCATACTTTGGGTTTTATGTCAGTCTTAAGAGTCTTTTAAGAGGTACTATGTATTAGCTATGCAAGTCTTATTTTATGAAATGTGTAGAAAAACAAAGCCGAAATAATTCGAGAACTGTACATTTTATACTTCTAAAAGTAAATTATAAGTTTCATCCTTTGAGGTTAACCTTAATTTTATTTTTCATTCTTAACTATATAAATAACAAAAATTATCCTTTACTTGTATTTTTCATAGCATAAGTGCTTTTTACAAAACAAAAGACATATATTAGGAAAATTGTGGTAAACTGTGTAAAGACGAAAACTAAAAATGATTTAAGCTGAGACAAAATGTAAACATGAAGAATGTTTGTTATAACGGCAAATGTATTATCCTAATTTGAAAAATAAGAGCTATCTTCGTGTTAAAGTTGTGCTAAAATTCTCAGCTAAATAAAGTTTTTTGTATGATGCAATACTTGTAAAAAGAAAGTTTTACATTATGCATCTCATTCGATACTAGTTCTATGTTTTATACATATATTCAAGGCTTGAACGACAATGCTTTATTGAACAATTTTAAAGAGTAACATTAGTGAAAATCTTTAATCTTCATTACAAACACAAGCATGGATATGGTTTGGTTCGAAGACTTAAACAATGCAGCGTACATAGTTCATAGTTTATTTCACGTCCTTATTTCTATAGCTTATAAAATAAAAACCTCTCACGTCTCATTTACCATATATATTCCTATCTCAATTACATAATACTATTTTATTTTTTGTAATATTATTTTAACTTATTCCACTCACATCCAACATAAAAGAATATTAAAATATATGAGAATATATAGTGAGCATGTATATATATTTGAGGATATATTCTCATATATATTTGAGGATGAGGTTGTTTTTTTTGTAAAAATATGATAATAAGATATATAGATGAAAATGAAATAAAGTATGTGTTCTGTAGATTTTTATTAAAATCTGAGGTGATGATGGGGATAAAAGATGGATAGGAAATACTTTTAGGGTTTTCATATCCATAGATTTGACGTTTTGGATATATTGTTTTGATATCTAATTAATAAATAAAATCTAATTAGTTAATAGTTCTAGTTTAATGAAACCAAAAATTAAAGATATGTTTCATTAATATTTAAAGATTTTGCAGGTTGCTAAGTGACAAACATATTCTAATAATATTGTATAATCTTTGATTAGTCAATAGAAACTGTAGTTGTATTTCAAGAATTTGTCAAAGTCATAAAGCCCGATCAACTATTTGTGGTTAAAATCACAGCACACGAGCATAAAACATATACATACTTGTAAATCACCTATGTTGTAAATTTACACAAATTTAGTGTGTCAAAGGAAGAAAAAAATTACAATGGTTTTTAAATATTAAATTAAATAACTATATAATCTGATATTGCTGATAAAGGTCGGTTTTGTGGTGATGAATAGACTGAAAGCCTCGTTGGTAGAGGTGACTATAGAGTATAGACGATGATGGGTTTAAAGGTATCATTGATTTTAAGTTATGTGTTTATTTTTAAGTTACGGTTACAAAGATATCAAGCTGGATGTTTTTAACGGGGAATTACATATTTACCACTATAAACTTATTTGATCACATAAATACCCGACTTCAATGGCGGAGTTTGAACAACCCTATAAAGGGCAGGGTTAGGGGCAGGGACGGCCAATAGTATTTATGGCTCAAGGTAGGCTTTTGGGTCTCCTAAAATACAAGGCTTTTAATTTTGAAAAAAGAAGTCATATGTATATGTGTAATGGCCCTCAAAATTCAGAAGCCCGCTTGTGTCAACGAATTGCAGTAACATCAAGCTGCCTAAAATAAAGGTTACAATTCGTCCTTTGTTTGTAATTGCTTCTTTGTCACTTTTTCATAAAAAACGAAGCGTCTTTGATTCGCTAAGCCTGACAAGTGGCCATGCCCCCATATGGCGATTACAGTTTACAATATCAATAGCACCATTGTTCCAATCAATAAATCATTAGCTGCGACTCACTCAGTAATTTTCAATTTGAACTACAATTCAAGCGACGAATAGGATTCTCTTACTTTCGTTTTCAATTTGTATTCATCAAAACAACAATGTGATTAACGTTTCTTAGTTTCTATGATTGTGTACTGCTATTTTATAATTTCAATTGCGATCAGAGACACCTAAACTTTGATTTTCTTTGTTTAACTTGAGCCACGAGCAACAAGGCTTGCAAATAGACATCCGACAAACTACTATCATCAGGTTAGTGTTTCTGGTTTGTTCTTATGCTTTGTAGGGGCCAAGAATTCGATTGGATATTTGTTTCTCAGTTACTTGACTTCAATTGAATTAGTGTTTCTGTGACTGTATGTTGCATATGAATTTATTTTATTAGCTTATTGCTTTTATTTGATTTATTTTAATTACTTAATAGTTTGAATATGATTTATTTGATTAGTTTATTATTTAATCTGATTTATTTACATTACTTAATAGCTCATACTAGAACCAGGAGTTAGAACTTACTTTGTGTCTTTGTCACTTAGAAATTATAACAATGTCAAACTAAATTTGAAAGTTAAAACGTGGTGCATCGAAAGAGATAAAAAAGCTAAAAAAGAAGTTTTGAAAAAATCACTAAAGGACTTATATTAAATTTCTTAACCATAACTGTTGCTTCCGTGAAATGTGTTAAACTTAAAAAAATATTAGGTACAAATTACTATGTCATAAGAAAAGTTAAACGGTTTAGCTTTTTTTTGGATTGATAAATACAATTAAAAGAAATTGATTATGAAGAATTCATTAAACCACTAGCATCAAATAAAGTTAGAAAAATAAATCTAATCTAAATATATTTATATACACACTATAAGTAACTTTAAAAAATTATTTAACTTTGTCAATTTGTAAACTTATTAGTTTATCATTGTCGGTCTCAAGCTCGGATAAAAGCGAAGAGTTTCTAACAATATTTTAAAGGGCCTATTTTTTGGTTTGCTTTGTGCATTCAAATATGTTAAGTCGGCCCTAGTTAGGGGGGATGAACTATTTATATATACATACATACATACACACATACATATATATATACACATATATATACATATATATACATATATATACATATATATATAGGAAGGGTTCAAATGAGAACCACTTTTTTTATGAGAACTATAGGAATCAATCTCAACCACTTATTTTTTATCACATGCAAATCACATGTCATTTCCTTTTTTTTAAACGTTCGTAACTTTTTTTCACGACAGCATTTTTTCAAAAAAATTCCACCATAAAATTCAGTATTTTTTATCTTTCCAACGTCTACCATATTGATATACTTTTCTAAAAAATCATGCATTTGTTGTTTACATATGTGTAAATCTAATTATACACATGTGTAGTACTGGATTTACACATGTGTAAATCCGATATTACACATGTGTAAAACGAATTTCGTTAAAAAAGCGGGAATTTTTTTTATTTTTTATAATTTTTTTATATTTTTTATGAAAGAGTGAAAGTTGGGGAACATTTTTGTGTTTTTATTTTTTTTATGTTATTTTTTTATTTATAAATTTTTTAAATATGTTTTTATTAATTACAATTTTGCCATTGAGAACTAGTGGTTGAGATTGGTTCCTAAGTTCTCACAAAAAAAACTAGTTCTCATTTGATCCCTCCCTATATATATATATATGGGAATGTTCAAATGAAAAGCATATTTATAATTCAAAACCAAACTAAGGGTTACATATACGGAAGTGCGTGTTATAAAGTATCCAACTAAGAGTTACATATATGTAGGAGTTATATATATGTAAGTACGTGTTATCAAGTGTATAACTGCGACTTGCATACATGTAACTTAAACAAGTGACGTATACAAAGTTGTTTCGCCATCATTGTCATTCCTTTGAGTTTAAACTAAAAATATATAATGACCTCAAAAAATAAGGTTGAAATTTATTCAAATATACTTTAAATAATTAAAATGTTAAACCAATTATAAGTTATGTGATTGGGTAGTGGTGATTTTCATGGTTTTCAATTATAGACATAAATCATTTGATCCCTTATATATATATATATATATATATATATATATATATATATATAGGGGATGGATCAAATGAGAACTAGTTTTTTTTGTGAGAACTGTAGGAACCAATCTCAACCACTAGTTCTCAATGACAAAATTATAATTAACAAAAACATATTTAAAAAATTATAAATAAAAAAATAACATAAAAATAGAAAAAATATAAACACAAAAATATTCCCCAATTTTCCCTCTTTCATAAAAAAATATAAAAAAATAAAAAAATTCCGTTTTTTTAACGAAATTCGTTTTACACATGTGTAATATCGGATTTACACATGTGAAAATCCAGTACTACACATGTGTATAACTAGATTTACACATATGTAAACAACAAATGTATGATTTTTTTAAAAGTATATCAATATGGTAGGCGTTGGAAAGATAAAAATACTGAATTTTGTAGTGAAATTTTTTTGAAAAAATGATGTGAAAAAAAAGTTACGAACATTTAAAAAAAAGAGGAAAATGACATGTGATTTGTATGTGATAAAAAATGAGTGGCTAACATTGATTCCTAGAGTTCTCACAAAAAAGTGGTTCTTATTTGAACCCTCCCCTATATATATATATAGAGAGAGAGAGAGATTCATTCCAATGAAAAGTAATTATTTATAAAAACTAAAAGAACTAATCTAAACCAGATTTGTTCATTTTTAAATAAGCGGGAACAGTTAATAAAGACCCATTAACCTGAACTTGGAATATAAAATTACCGTATTGGCCTTATTCATTAATCATGATTAAAATTAAATAAATAAAATTTGATTGGTTGATAATGATTCTTTTAGTTTTTTATAAAATTTTGGTTTTTATTTGAATGTCCCTCTCTCTCTCTCTCTCTCTATATATATATATATAATATATATATATATATATATATATATATAATATATATATATATATATATATATATATAATTTACACTAGCGAACCAAAAATGTACATTACCGAACTGAAAATTAACACTTCCGGTGAAAAAAAAGAAGAGGAGGAGGCCCCCCCCAACGGCCTCTTATATCCTTCACCCATGTCCGACTTAAAATTTTAAATATATATTTCCTTTTCATTAAACATAAATATTACATATATACCCATTTGAATATATTTATTAAAAATAACATATATAAGTACCGTTTTACTCTATTTTTTTTCTAAAACTATAAAATTAAGTATTTGATTTTTCTTAACTAGTTTTTTATCTTTTAACTAACTTTAATATGAATCTATTCATGTAGCCCGAAACTAGTTTAAATTAACTCGAAATGGTAATTATGTTGGAATTGTCTCATCGCCATCCACCATCCGTATTGCCTACGTTGTACACCGGTGGCGAAAAATGTAACCGGGCAAAACAATGTGATACAACTAAATTTTAAACACTTAACTTGCGAAGCTATATTTGAAGGTAAATAATTTTAGAATAGATGATTTTAATGTTGTGGGATAAGAATCTAGTCGAATCAAACTTTTCTAACCTTATGTTTTTTCACCATATAACATAGGCTACAAGTGAGGGTGATGGTGGTGATAAAACAATTTCAATGCAATTAGTTAGATTTTCTTTCAATTTCACTTCAAGCTATCAAAAGATTGAAAAGGGTCAGGATTGACATTTTCTGAATCAAACATGTGCAAAAGCAAGAATTGTGATTAAGAATTACTCGCAATGCAAAAATAAGTAAAATCATGTGTTCTAATTGTGCTGTATGATGGAATCGAAAGTGTCTAGTTCATAGTATTGGAGGTAAATAAGATAGAAAAGAAAAACAAAAAGAATATTAAAAACATTAGTACAGGAACATTACAAATAATCAAAACTTAAAAATTAGTAAAAGAATTTATAGTTCAAAAAAACAAAAGTAAAATACTAGTTATATAAGTTATTTTTAATAAAATAATCAAATGGGTAAATATGTAATATTTATATAATAAAAGGAATATATATAAAAATATTAATATAGGTATATATATAATTGGCTAAGTTTTAGAAAGGGATATATATAATTAAAATTATATGTAATTGACTATGTTATAAAAAAGTATATACGTAATTGATTAAGTTTGTAATTCTCATTTTTTTAGTGAGGGGGTAAATACAAATAGGGATATAAACTTTTTTTGGGTTTTGATATATTTGGATTAGGAAATGAGGTTTGTTCGATTTAAATAAGATTGTGTAGTTTTGGTTGATTGTGACTTTCGCTGGGCTTGATGTCAATATTTTAACAGCATTTGGTATCAATATTCAATAAATAAATATGTATATTCTTTTTGTCCATACAGTTACCAAAGTATAGAGGAGGTGTAACAACTTAGATTTGACATGTTAAGTAACTTTTCGTTTTAGTTTTACACTTTATGTCCCTAGCATCTCGTTGGTTCTTTAGAATTAAAATTTTGCTTTTGTTTTTAGTGTATTCTATGAATTCAGGCTTAAAATGCATAACTGTTTATAAAAACTTACTAGCGTATTTAGTCATTTTACTTGAACGAATAGCTTAATAGCTATATACAGCAAATACTAATTCATGGGTATGGGTCGGTTAGGCAAAATGGATCAGAATGTGATTATATCTCACACCTGGTCACAACCCTTCCATTGTGATTTCTTTGACACTTGGCAACTTTTGGTTGGTTCTTTTGTTTTCTAACAATTAATTTCACATATAATTTAATTTTTCTTTACAAATTTATAATATGTATTCTTTTTTTTTCCATGGCTCGAGCGACGATGGCGGTTCTCGTTGGGGAGAGAGGGTAGGGTTAACATTTTGAAAACGGCGATTTTAATTTTGGTGACGGTGATCACAAATAATTCGGTTGATAAAAGTAAGCTTAAAAGATTTACAAAGGCCATGCACGGTTCATGGTTTGAAAATAAAACTAGAATTGGAATTTAATCCAACCATTTCTCTCAGATGTACAAAATTTGGTTTTTGTTTGAGTTGTTAAAATCAAGAAATGATAAGGGGACAAAGAGCAGGGCTGCAATTCTGATGTTGGAGATCACAATATTCAGTGCTTCATTAGAAGCAAGTCTTAATCGAAGATTAAAAGTCATATTGACAAACTAGTTTTACTAAACTCGTGTATTACACGAGTTGAATAAATAAATAAAATGATATTCTAAAATATGATATGATTAAAAGCACGTATGAGAAAAAAATATAAATAATAAAACAGTAATATCAATTTTTTAAAATTTTGTTTTATTTTTTTAAAATAAACTTACGTTCTAAAACAAACCGTATAAAAATATTAATTATAAAAATTTCTTATTACAACTCCCAAATTTGATTGTTTTTTGTTTTAAAAACATTGACTTTTTAAAAATATCAATTTATTTAGAAAAAAGTACTCTCTGAACCGAACGTGAAAGTCGTTTTCCATCAGACGGTTGTTCCCGTCACTCTACTCTCGACTTGGATTATATATCCAATAAGGTCCGCTCTCGGCCATTCCACACGCTGCCTAGCAGAGGCGTGGTTATCTGAAGTGGTTGAAATAACCTTAATAAATATATTATTTCTTAATTTGTTAAATATTAAAAAGTATTAAAATAATATTATTAATAATTAAGTTAATTATTTATTAAAGAGATAGATGAGAAAATTTTGACGAGAATAATTGTAATGTTAACTAAAAATATTCCTCACGTTTCATATATTATGAATTTTCACTAGTCCATTCATTGGAATCAATGATCCTTTATTTAATAAAAAGTTACCACTAGGAATTTGGTATACGGTGTGATTACAGAAAACCCCCAACCCCACGGCCACCACATTTGGTTTCTTCACTTGTTTTCCAAAACATTAAAAAACTTGTGATAAAATGTCATCACAAACTGGAGCAAGCACACCAAAACTTTGATGTTAAAAAATAGAAAATAAACTCTTAGATGATTCAAGCATAACACCTTTCATATATTACAAACACTAACTTGATCATCAACCAATCATTGGCATGCTTTGTCTTTGTGTGTTAAAAAGTTGATCAAGAAGGAACACACCCAAATGCATACCATACATGCATCATACATAAATTCATCATGCATGCATGCATATCACCAATAATCCATGTTAACACTTGATTCTACCCAACATCTACATCAATCAGTTCTATCTACTGCTATGGAAATCAAAGAGACTGCAAAATGATTCCCTACTGTTTTCAATCAAATTCAAGAACCCCAACCAGATTTTTCTGTGCTACCACCGTCTCCCGCCTGGTCCCAACCAGCTGCCGGTGTCGCGCCCTCATCTGGTGCAGTGCTGGTCTCTTTTTTCGACCCCTGGTTCCATCCAGTTGTAGGTGTCTCTCCTCAGGTGCAGTGTTGGACTCCTTTTTCGACCCCTGGTTCCATCCGGTTGCAGGTGCCTCACCCTCAGGTGCAGTGCTGGTCTCCATTTTTGAGCCTTGGTTCCATCCGGTTCCCGGTGTCCCACCCTCAGGTACAGTGCTGGTCTCCTTTGTAGACCCCTGGTTCCATCCTGTTGCAGGTGCCCCATCCTCTAGTGCAGTGCTGGTCTCCTTCTTCCACCCTTGGTTCCATCCGGTTGCAGGTGCTGCACCCTCTGATGCAGTGTTGGCCTCCTTTTTCCACCCCGACATAGGTGTTGAGGTCTCATTACCCACCTGGCTCGACTCACGCTTCCAAGCAGATTGTGAACCAGGGGTTCCAGCCTCATCAGCTGCCCCACTGGAGTCACGGTTCCATCCTGCCCGAGAACGAGGGGTCCCCACTTCATCCCGGTTCATGAGAGGACGAGGCTGATTCTTCCTGAAATATTTGGGAATGAATTCATCCACTTTGTCAGGATACTTTCCCCTTACAAAATTCTCAAGACATTTTCGGTATGAAAAATCTTCTTTGCGCCCATCAGTTGATACAACAAAAAAACACCGACTGTCTTGGAATTCCGTGTGCTTGGAGATCTGCAGTTTTAATAATTGATTATATGAAAGAGTATCAAAATATCAGATATTATGGTACTTGTATGCAACTGGAGAGAGACATAAATGCATCATAAAATGACATCCTAATATTGACATTTTGCTTATGGTGTTATAGAAAACACGTGCTTATATGACAAAATGTAGCGGCTTACCATGATGTAATCAACTCCCGCACCCGCCTTCTGAGCCTTATCAGGATGGTGAGTGAAGACATTTTCAAGAATGTACTTTTGGTCATCAGCAGACAAAGGATCGCCTTCATTGTACCTTCACAAAGTCAGAATTGGAAGATTCATGTGTTTGTAACTTAATCAAGAAACTTTCATTCAGCAAAGAAACCACACTTATGCTGTTAGCAATGTGCTTGTGCTTGTCAAAACAGATTCAGGTCAAATGGTAAAAAAAAATTAAATAGCAGGTCAAATGGGTAATTACTTACTGCAGGTCGAACCAGAATCGGGTTGACCCGAAAACATTTATGTATCCTTTTTAAAGTAATTAGCATGAAGAATATAACTATAGATGTCCCTGAAAGTTGAGTGATGTGAAAGCTAGCTTGTGATTGTTTCTTGCTTGTAGAGGTGAGGGTGATTAGAAAAGTAATCAAACTTTTTTAAAGAGCAGTTTACGCAGTTCTATGCTTTTGACCTGTTTCTTTTTTAGTTAAATACTATAGCTTAACCCATTTGACCCGTTAATAGATAAAATATAACCTAGAAATAATCAACAGAAAAATGATTAAAATGTAACGGGAAATTGGTCATGGATTATAGAGGTTACCCAGTTGGACTCATGATTCTCCTGATTGATTGCATGATGGGCTCAATTTCTGTAAGAATATCCTGTTCATCAGAGGTGAACATGTCCAGACGCTGTCTGGTTGCAGTAAATGGTCCACCACCTGATCTTGGACCATCATTTGGTCCTCCGGGTGGTCTAGCCGGTCGGTCCCTTTTTTGACCCCAGCCTTCCTTCTTCTTCCAACCACCGCCCTGGTCTGGTTTTTGTTCAGCCTTACGGTTCCAGCCCCATGAGCCCGGTTTTTGTTCAGGGTCTTGTCCCTTCTCAGTTGACCCATCAGTCTCAGAAATTTGATCCTTTTTCTGACCCCAACCGCCTTTCGAATCAGTCTTTTCTTCCACCTTTTTGCTCCAGTCAGACCCCTCTGTTTTATTTTCTGATGAACCCCATTTATCATTTTCAGCTGACTCACTGGCTGCTTCTACACCCTTATTCCAACTAGGTGTGTTGGTTTTCTGTGAAGAATTACCCCATGAAGAAGATAATGCACCACCTGGTGCTTTCCATGAATCTTTCTTGCCCCATTGACCACCACCCATAGAAGAATCTTTAGGATTTTCAGCTTCGTCCACAGGAGGTTCACTTGGCTTGCTATTCCATCCAGGTCCATCCGATTTGACAACCTTTTGACCCCACGAACCTGAAACAGAGCCCTTATTAGTGTCATTTTCAGTTTTCCTCCCACCCCATCCAGGTTCATCTGCTGTGACAACCTTTTGGCTCCAACCTGATCCCGAGGCCTTCTCAGTGTTGTTTTGACTCTTATTTCCTCCCCATCTGGGTTCATCTGCTGTGACCACCTTTTGACCCCAACCTGATCCTGAGCCCTTGTCGGTGTCATTTTGACTTTTATTTCCTCCCCATTTGGGTTCATCTGCTGTGACCACCTTTTGACCCCAACCTGGTCCCGAGCCCTTCTCAGTGTCATTTTGACTTTTATTTCCTCCCCATTTGGATTCATCTTCTGTGACCACCTTTTGACCCCAACCTGATCCCGAACCCTTCTCGGTGTCGTTTTGACTTGTACTTCCTCCCCATTTGGGCCCATCCCCTTTGACCACTTTTTGGCCCCAAGAACCTGATTGCGGATCCTTCTCGGATTCTGTTTGACTATTTCTGGCACCCCATGCGGGTTCATCTGCACTTTTCCTTCCTCCCCATCCACGTCCATCATCGCTGACCACCTTTTGGCCCCACGAACCTGATCCTGAACTCTTCTCAACATCGCTTTCGCCTTTATTTGAACCCCATGCAGGTTTATCCCCTTTTGGCATCTTCTGAACCCAAGCACCTGAATCTTTTTCACTTTTGTCTTCACAGTTTGCACCCCATCCAGATTCATTAGCATCCTTTTTCCCGAAAGAACTCCAAGATCTAGATGGTTCAACGCCTTTCCCAGATTGTGTTGCCCCCCAACCACCCCATGCTCCAGTTTGCTGACCTTGGTCAGCTTTTGCTTCTCCCCAACCACTGCCAGTTGCTGGTGTAGTTTTGACCGCACTTCCCCACCCACCACTAGATGTCCCGTCTTCTGGAGCTGGACCCGTTCCCCAACTTGATTGATCAACATCCATTCCATCTAGATTTAAAGCTAAACCATCTTCAAAAACTGGTTTAGCAAGCCCAGAATCAACCTCAGGGGACCCTGCTTCCATAAGGTTATCTTCCAGATCAAAACTGTCTACTTCACCACCTAGACAACCGCTATCAGCTTCTTCAGAACCACCCCCGACCAAGTGAAGGAAGTTGTAAACATCAATGCCGTCCTTCTCATTCATTTTAACCTAAAAAACATGATTCATATCACAAAGTAATTATGTGATAATTTAATAAATGATAATCAAATAATTAGTTGTAATAAAGTGTGTTGGAGAGTGTTTGGATACTTTTGCTGCTTGAAGTTGTAATGATCATTTTGTAGACATCAAATGTTTAACAACTTACAATTATTGGCTAAGGTAAAATAATGACATATGGGTGATTAAACTCTGCACTTAGATTGCAAATTTTCTTGCAGCAGCTAGTATCAAATTATATATAACCCTTATATATCGGAATAATATTAAGGCGGTTAGGCAGAAGTAGGTTAATCAAACACTAGAAAAAACTGAATATAGACAATCATTTTCAGAACTATAGGTGGTGTTTCAACCATTTTACTTAAAAATGGGTCACTTCATGTTGTTTTTCTCTCTAATGGGTAAAAGATCTAGCTTATAAGGAAACAACTCAAATGGGTTAAAAGTTAGCAAAAACTTTACCATTTATTTTTAAAAGATGTACAAGGGTTTCAGGTCAACCCAACCCACAGCTCGTTTCATCTAGTAACAAAATTCATATTTGACCTGTCACCTAACTTGGCCAATTGACATATAGTGCCACTGCCATTCAAAATGTACATCCAAACACCTCATACCGTTGGCCAAACGATGTAAATTTTCTAGAACTTATAAAGTTATAAACCAAAAAATGATACGAACCTCTCTTGTGTCCCAAAGAATATCAAACCGGGAACCTGTGCCCACAGCTACAGGTTTGCCCCAAGAACAGGCACCCACAATACTAGACAACGAATCAGCATGGCACTTCTCAGCCGCCTTTTCAAAACATCTTTTTGGTGTCTAAAAAAAAGTCAAAAGTTAACACAATTAAGAATATCAAACATACAAAGTTAACACAAAGGACTTATATCAATGCCTTACATATACTGTAGCTTCTGAAAAGGGTACTTGAAAGTTGAGAGTCTTATTGAGTGCCTTTATGCCTGCTAGATTAAAGCCAACTAAAAATCCAGCACACGTCATGCTACTTGCCAACAAAAGCAAGTGCTCTTTCAGCATGCCTTTTGTAACCATAGATACTGATGTTGACAGGCGCTACAAATTAAGAAAAAATGGGTGGGTATTCAGGATAAAAGAAAGACCAGAAAAATCTAATCTTAGAATTGCAAAAGCAAGATAACAAGTGCCACACACCATGGTTTGTCATAAATAAGCACATGCATAAGAAATAAATTACACAAGGCCCATAAATATGGTTTACAACGTTTGTCTTATAGCACAAATTGCAATAAATAGCAAAATATGCACTTTTGTTTATAATTTAACACAAGAAATTAAATAACGTTACTAAAACAAATGCAGTCATCGAAACTCAAAATTGATTGGTTTGGGTAATTTTAATTAGAAAACAAGCAACATGCCTACAAAGTTAAATAAATTTTATCAGGCTGGCAATTTCAGCCCATTTGCCTAGCCTAGTTTAGATAAATTGAACATGTGTATCTATTTATTGCAAACAGGCATGCTTCGAACACCCCAATTCATCCCAATTTACATGAAAATAAAACTAAAATAAGCAGATAGAGACCTGAACAGCTTGCTCAAAAGCACAAGCTATACCAAGCAGATGTTCAACTTGTTTGATAGCATAAGGAATCGAGCGTGTTGTATCGATCAAATGGATTACTGGAAGGCACGCATCCAACACTATCCTCCATGCATCGCCACTTTTCTTGACCGCTTCCCTCTCGAGAACAACGTCAATTGCTAGATCGCCTATTTGTTCCTTCATTGGATTTTTTATCCAAACTGTTGTTTCAGGACTTAGCCATGTAATATTCGCCTCTTTGACTCGTGGATCACCTAGGCAATAACAAATTATTCATAAAAACCCACTACAACCTTTAAAAAAAAATTTGAATAAACAAGAATCAATAAAAGAAATACCTTTTATAATTGAGTTTAAAAGGACAGGGCAAACTACATCAGCAAAAATGTGAGCAGTCTTCTCTAAATGGATATCAGGAATGTCTTGCCAAAAGAACTTTAAGCATGGGGTCCACTTAGATGACTGTTGAAATGAACACTCACTGCAGAACAGTAACCATAGACATAACTACAGTATGTAATGAAAATTTTACACATTTGAATGACAGTTAAATTCATTAAAGCATACAAGTATAAGAGTTGATATTAAAGCGCGTATTTGTAGTTTTTCAACTTCTAAAAGCATGAAACTATACAAGTACACAGTACAACCGGTCCAAATCGGTTAATCTCATTTCACTAACGTATTGAACAGAACCAAACCAAATTGACTAATTAACCTTTTTATCAGTTTTTCCACAACACCTGTAAGTGTATATTTTCTGACAGTTCAAAAGAACAAGTAGAAAAACGTTATGTCATACTACATACCTGCAGGATATAGCTATTTTCTTGAATAGCTGGCCCACTTTTTTCTTCTTGCGGAAGACATTCAGGGCGTCTTCACATTTCACAAGCACCTCTTCCATGCTTATATTCGACTCCTCCAACAGTGTCTTCTCAAATATTTAAGAGAAAATAATGAGAAAACTAATGCAGACACATATGCTCAGATGCAACTTGTGAAACAAATAAATTAAAATCAGTAAAGCACTTGCAATGTTGATCAGTATTGTATATATAAAGAACCTTGTTGAGATGAACATGACCAACAAGCCCAGCATCAACTTCAGCATCATCACTTGTTACTTGCGGCCTTCTATACCTGTAGGTAAAAATCGTCAAAATTATGAGTTATGAAACCATAATGATATTCTAACATGGTTAAAGATAAAAGGTTTGATAATTACAACTGTAAGTATAACAAAAGTCACAAATACATACAAAGTGAGAGAATAATGTTATAAGAGCACTAATCTCAGTTGCTTGAGAAGTGCTTATAAGCAAATTTGTAATAAACAAATCCTAGAAAAAGGGAAAAAAGCATAGGCTTGCAAAAGGGACAGGTTAGGCAAAGCGTCAAAATGTAATGATTCACATTTATGAAACGGTTCAGCTTGGGTTGACCATAAACCAATTTAATACATATAGATGAATTTTGACTTGATTAGATAAACTATATTATTACAGAAACAATCAATTTTTAAATAAACTAATTTACAAGGCTGTTTGCGTTTTAATACACATTAGGCAACCTTCAACCAATTCGACCCGATATATAGCCCAAATAAAGATGTCATTTCAAATTTTCAATGCATATTTAATAAGAAAAACCACATTAAGTTCAGAAAGAATCAAGTACAAGATACTTCACTGAATATTAAATAAGAAAAATAACTAATATGTAATAGTAGAAAATAAGAAAAATACTCTATCAGAAACTCCACAGCCACGTCCTTGAGGCTGACTTTTCGCAAATGATTTTTAACCTCATATGCTGCCTTCTCACGGCAATGTTTGTTCCCACAATCACAGTCATTTAAATAGAGCACCACCCGACGATCGTTATGAACATTCTTAAAGTTCACTCCGCATTGCAGAATCTCCTGCGTAACAGAAACCAGAGAAAGATTATTAATATTGGCATGCATTTAAGAACTGGAGGTGGCAAGATGGTCTGTCTCATGAGTTGGATAACATGACTAAATGGAACTGGGTTGAAACAGGCCAGGGCATGTTGGGTTCACCTTGGAAAACTTTCTTGTTTATTTTCAAAAAAAAAAACACTAATTATTATTAAAAAATAATATTATTGAATAATTATCTAAATGCCTTGATACAAATTACTTAGGGGGGTGTATGCATTTTGACAACTCACCCCGTTTGAGACAAAATACAACCCAAAATCAACCCATTCAGAAGTAAATGGGTCAAAATTCTCACTTTTAAAAAACATTAAATTAGTTAAAAGTAAATTTACCTTCATCATATTCCATGAGGAGTTACTGCTTGGAGAAGAATCAAGAACTGCTTTGTATGCTGGATTTGACATGGCAGTTGCAGCCAGTACTCCCACAGGTTCACCAGCAGCAAACAAATTTTTTGTCATCGCCCCGTACTCAAATTGAATAACTGAATTACTACAGACATTCCTTACGGTACCATCATAACATATAACCACATCCCTTAGGATAGCCATTGAGTTCTTAAAAAGTATTCCAGGCTCAGTCAACCCTCTGGAAGACCTAATCATCACTTCTCTGCTAGCAACAGAATGAACCATCTCTTCATAAGGATCCAGCCCATAGAACAGACAGCTCTTAATAAGCCCAAACTCCTCATAGGGGTATTTTTCAGGACATGGATAATTTCCAACAAAATGAGAAGATAGATCTTCAGTCAAAGTTCTCGAATATAGCCTTCCCCTTTCATAGATTTGCAAACCCAAGAATCCAATTTGTTGAACAATTCTTGTAAGAGCGGAGTCGCTCTTTGAATCTATCAAATTACCCATTGATGAAAATCTTAAAATAAAATCTGAAATGGGGATTTTAGAGGCCCGAAGGTGTTTCTCTAGCTGCATGTCTATCACTTCATTGTAGTTGGATCTCAAGTGATATAACAGAGATGAGATTTCTTGTAGCTGATCTTCTATGCTTCTTAATACATCTTTTGCCATAATAAAATCCTCCAAAGTCAAACTAAATCCTTCCCCACATAAATTCTCCATTAGCATAGGCTGCAGCGAGTTGAAAAGTTTCAGAACTTCTTTCGGGCCTTTGCTGAAAAAGATAGAGCTGATTATTTCATTAATAATTGATTGCATTGCATCCCTACTGTAATCCAACTTCAAGATCCTTCCATCTCGAATCACAAACTTATCACCCAAACAATCAAACCCTCGAGGTAGAGAAGTCTCAAGAAGCTCCAAAACCGTCCACAACGGCCCACAATCACGGGCCTTTAACATCGAGGGTTTAGGCAGAGGGTTTGCTGTGAAGAGTGCTAACTGTTGGACTTGTGCTTTTGTGAAAAAGTAAGTCTTGAACAGAGTTTTAAGTGACAACACAGAATCAGAGCCAAATTGGAGGTTTACATTTCCACTATGAGAACTCAAAAGCTGTTTTTCAACAGCAAATAACTCCAAAACCTCAGCTTTTGCTTCAGGGGACTGAGGATAGAAGATATGAATGCAATCACCGTCAAAGTCAGCACTTAGGGGCCCACAAATGAGAGGATTAATTTTGAAAGTGTGATCGTCATGAATATAGACAGATAATGCTTGCAAAGAATGTTTGTGGGTTGTTGGTGGCCTGTTAATGAAGATCACATCACCCTCCATAATTTTTCTGTGTACAACTTGGCCCGGTTTTAAAAAGGTGTGACCTTTGGACCCTTCTCTGAGTGAATAAGTAGATTGGCCGTCCCTATAGGTTAAGCAAAGCTTGTCATCAACTAATTTCTGGAGATATTTCATGTTGTGCTCGGTGACCCGTTCTTCAAAAGTAATCCTCTGAGCTATCTCAAACGGAATACCGATCTCACCCACAGATTTATATGGGTCGCCCGTAATGACACTACGGGATGAAAAACCGGAACCTTTGCTGATGAAAAGAGTTTTCATCTTCTCAAGCCATGCTTTGGTAGAAGATGAATCACTTGCTGTTCTTGCGATCGCATAGCGGGTGTTTCTGTCAGGAGAGGCCTGGAAGAATGATAAGTACCATGTAAAAATAAAAAAATACAAAGAACATTGTTATAACTGAAACACAAAGAAAGATAATGAAAAAACTGGTTAACGGGTAGACCTATCTTTCGCTAAACAAGTGTCATAAAACTTGATAGAATCAGCAAAAGTGCATGTGACCATATCAATAGTGCAATACTTGTGGACATGTAAAATATGTTTACAGCAACATAAACAAGAATGGACTGACAAGCCAAACAAGGAGATTTCTTGGAGAGATGAACTCAACTAATAAAGGCTAGATATTGAATAGAGGTTGATATTTCAAACCATTTAGTGAACAGGTATATTCTGGTTTTTTTATCTCTAACTGGTCAATCAGGTAAAACGGCTATAAAAAAAAAAGAACAGGTAAATATAGGTCAAAAGGGTCGCCAGGTGTAATTTCGATGCAAAAAACCACCTTTTTTATAAAAGATATTGTTGAGATAATATAACTTCTGTTAACAGATCAGACACTCAAGCGGTTTGTAAATAATGTTGGGACAAGCAATGTTTTGGGTCAGCAAAGTTTGACCTGTACCAAAAAACTACCACTCTCAACTCGAACCCATTTTGACACAATGCATCACGAAAAAGTATAATAAGTGGTTTGACCCATCAATATGAGGCAAGAGTAAGAGTATAAAAATAAATTATATCAACAGATAGTCAATTAAAAAAGATCTAGAAGATAAGCACCTTAGCACCCCTAGATTGAAGATATTGTGCGACGGCTAATTGCAAATCATTTACTTCTACCTCAAGAGACTCAAAATTTGGTACTCCTGACCTTGAACTCTTGATAATCTCCACTTGCCTCAGAACTTTCTTGAGCATTGGCATTGAGATGTCCTAAAGAAATATCACACAATAACATTGCATGTATATCAAAGTATAAAAATGACAAATGAAATGGGTTGTAAACACCTACATATTGATATAATATTGGCCATTTGTACGAACAATGAAGTTTCAGAAGAATAAAGAAAGATTACTTAACTTTTTAAAATGTATATGAACTTGAATATATATATCTATTATGAGTGTTGAGAGGAGGTTGAAGAATTACCTTTCTGTTTTCACTTAAGTGGAAAATATTTGGTATTTGTTGAACCATGTTCTAAATTTAGTTAATAAACCTATTACTAAAGCTATATGAACATGCTAGAAGTGTATTTCTGTTACTGGTATAATTTCTTCCCTTGGATCTATTTTTCAATGACAACTGCATTGGTCACGTATTTTCCATGAATGCAGAAAATGCTAGTACCGACAGCACAAAAGAAAATGGACAGATTTGCCCATGAAAAATGATAATATGATAGATGATCCAATTTGGTCAAAGAAAAAACACTTCAAAACGTCAAGAGTTCAAATTAATTAAAGAAATGATCCTTTACATCAATGTTGTAACAGATGGTAATTACCAGTGCATAAAACCTTATAATTAAGTTAAGAAATATTTAAAAGAAGTCAACTAACCGAAGATGTAACGGTGATGCCATCAGAGACATCTGGAGTAGACAAACAATTTGGAGGGACAGGAAGGTGTTGCATGATATACCCTTCCTGGAAGTAACACCCTCTCCAGCTAGTTTCTTTTGGTTGCCTCAGGAATTTTCTTCAAAATTTTCAGCACCTGATGTTGATTTTATAAAAAAATTAAAAAAAATTAATATAAAGGTGTCTGAATATACTGCAAATCAGCTATATATAACACAAAGACCAGATGTGGATTTAAAGTTATTAATGCAATATGATCCAACAATTACTTTTAATGGTTCAGCACAAACTTACTATATTTCTTATTATTTTATTATTCATGGTCAAAATAACTGAAAGAATATTTCAGATCGAATAGCCTTAATTATTACCTCAGATGGAAGTAATGGCCGAGTGGTTGCATCACCACCATAGCGGTATCCATATCTATTTAGAAAATCCCAAACACCTCTAGATTTTGTTCTTGATGGAAGTTTAAGCTCCAAGAAACAAGCACCGTCTTTTTTCTGGTTTTCATTGACGGTAATTTGTGCAACTTCCTGTATAAACATGTGACAAAGATAAGCAGGGAAATCAGCACACCCCACGATTATTACTGTTAACAAGTAGAAATGTAAGCTAAATATTCAGATACTAAAAATTGAAAGTTTTATATAGGATGTTTACCTCGCAACAAACGGAAAAAACTCTTTCAAGCATGCCAACGTTCTTGGACTGCAACTGAGAGTAGGAACAAACATAAGAAAATGGAAATAAGATAATGAGCGTGTCTCAAAAAAAAAGGTTGTGATTTGTGTTCCCTTAAATACTCAAGAAATGAAAAAAATATGTCATTTGAGAAAATGAACTGAAGAAAATTAAATAAAAATACCCGTTTGTTTTTAAACTTTAAGCACTTAAGGCATATCAAACTCAATATGCGCTTCAATTCATTGATATGCGATGGATGATATATCGGAATTGGTAGCTCAATGTATCCAAAATGTCCTGAAATGCGAAAGGCAAATAGAATCAATAACAGATTTATGGCAAATAACTATTCAAAAAGGTTCTAAAATAACTTATGATGATACATTACACACCTTCACATTTCCCCACTTCAGCTGCACCACAAGACTCACATTTTCCAACTTCAAGCGGAAGTCCAAGAAAAGGATTTGACAGCTGACTCGCATGGCTAATGGGGCAGTCACTAATAGAGGCCAAGCACTACCAAGATTTTATGCGCATGCATCAAACACAAAAGGTTGTCGGACAAATAATTTCTAAACAATATTTGATACATGAGGGTGAAATGAAACAGAAAGAAAAAACTAACAATTTCTTGACGAGTGGCCAAAGAGAAACTAATTCCAGTTATCTTGCCCTCCAAAATGGGGGTTGGTGAATCTTCTTCCATCGATCAAGACCTGTTTCATTAGAAAAACAACTATATCATCATCCAAAATCCTAACTACCTATCATTAAGAATTATAAACAACTAAGGACATGATATGAAGGAGCATAAATACTTTAGTTTATACAAATGCAGCTTATATCTCCCTGTTTCTCATTTATTTAATCTTCTATAAGGCTTATAGGAAAGGGGGGAAACAAAAACAAACATTTATAAAACAAATGTCTGAAATTCCAGAAACACATCATATAACGGAGTTAGCTAGCAAGAAGGCTACAGAAATTGTGCTAAGAATCATTCAGAAGCAACACAGGTCATGGCTACAAAAGAAATTTGGCAAAACTGGCATTCTTCCCTCTATTTAGTTTCAATCAGATGGAATTCAACATGATATATTGATATGACAAAGTTCATTTTATTATAAAATTCAAAGATTTCAATACAAGAAATACAAAATGGTTAATCATCTATTTTAACATGATAAAAGGCCTTTAATCCTTGATGATATAAAATAATGTCATTCTGAATTCTCACACAAGATAACATTTGTGTAGCTTTATCTTCTCAATAAAAGTTTAAAAACAAAAACAGAATAAATCAAAACTGTAACACCGATCATTTCAACCAAATAATGACACACCATCATTTCCAAAATAAACTTACGAAACACAAGCACGCAGAACAGAACTAGTTTCTAATCAAGCACATTATGCTGAACTCAAAACTTGAAGCATGAAACAAGAATAACCTTACGAAACACAAGCATGCAGAACAAAATCAAGCAAGTGCAGGGTAACAGAATTAAAGTAAACCACAATTTGCAATAAATATCCGTTTGACATACCATAAAATGAGAGCAAAATGCAATAAATAGCATCATACTTTCACTTCATCACTAATTAGCTCACTTGACTTTATAAATCATACTAAAACCATCATTATTCACAACATTTCTAAACCTAAATAGCAAAATTAGTAACATTAACACTCTAATCAACCACCAAAACATCTTATCAAAACAACAATGAAACATCTTCGTGTTCATATATGTCCAAAACCCACAAATGTTGCAGCATTTTGACCTAGAAAAGAAGAATAATCATGGTGGTAACTGTGAAGAACAACAGAACGGAAAAATAAAGCAGAATACGCAAACGATCGTTCAAAACAAAGAGTCAAAAAAAGTAGAGCAAAAGTAAACGAACATGAAGCAAAATCGTACAATTTCAGCTACCAAATAAGCAAAAACACTGATCAACACAACACTGGCGGTCAACAAACACATTTAAGTAACAAAAATCAGCCGATTTCACACATGCATTTGTGTACGGAAAAAAACTGCAACTTCTACGAGCATTTCAAAAGAACAAACAGAATAGAAGAGGATTTATCTTCCTAACAAAAATTGTTGGAGATAAAACCCTAATTTGAGTGAAGTGGTAGTGCAAAATGTGCGTAAAGATTTGAGAAACCCTGATCGAAAGATACCTTTGCCGATCGATGGCGATGGTGAATTTGGTGAGAGAGAGAAAGAGGGTTTTACAGGCGTTTTGAGAGTGTGTGTATCAGTGTGTGTGAGAGTGATGCCTCTTGTGTATGTTGTTGCAAATGAGGAGCATGCAATAACTTAAAATGAAAATTTGGGACTGAAATCAAATTTGAACCCGATTTTCACGAGTCGATCCGAATTGAGCGGACATTTGCTTGTGTTTAGCTCGTTTCCAAACCGAATCGAACCGATTGGCTCATTTATAACCGAGCGGAAAATCGAACGAGCATTTTTCGAGCGAGCGCAAACGAGCGGCGAACAACTTATACAACTCAATTATCATGTGTGTCATACGATGTATACTATAACAAATAAGGTTTAATAACTTAAAACTCAACCACTTTTACATAAAATTTGTATGTATGACAATACGTTGTGGCTGACAATAAAACTAAGGATATAGCCGATAAGACGGAGAACATATTGTAGAGAACTAACAATGAAAGTGGGAGATGATCGAAAAAATATATCTTAATGACTTAAGATTTCACTTTTATGTTTAATATAGAATTTGTTATTAACTTGATTGATCAACTATGCATAACTATAATTATATATTTGTATACATAGGTTATATGTACTAGAGTACTATGTATAAACTATATATACATATTAATTCGAGCCGAACCGAACCGAACCGATCGGACCTTTTGCTCGTGCTTGGCTCGTTTACAAATCGATCCGAGCCGATCAGCTCATTTACAAATCGAGCAAAACTTCGAACCAACATTTTTGAGCAAATTCCGAACGAACGTCAAGCGAGCGTCGATCGTCGAGCGGTTTGAACAGCCCTAATTAGAATACTCAAAACACAAGATATTTGGAAGGGTATAAAACAAGATATGAGATTGTATTTTATTTTTTTTCGTGGGTATGGGATTACATCGTATACCTGTTTACCCGACCTAATTATCCGATTAAGTATATCTGTTTACCCGATTAATACCTTAAATTATTTTATTCTTTTAATTTATTGTGTTTAATAACTATATTGTATATAATTTTTATATTATGTCTTTATATTTTTTTGATTCAATATATTTTACTTAATAATTACGTGATGAACATAAGTCATTAATTTTCATATCATATGCACGATATATAATGTGAAATGACTCGATAAACAAATATTAAGTTTAAAATGAAATTTACAACTTCGTGTTGCGTTCGAATTTTCCAAGTCTACAAATTAGATGATATATAATGCGAAATGACTCGATCTGAAACAAAACCTATGTCAGAACGTGATAAAAAACAAAGAAATCATAACGTTATCTATACTACTAATACATCTCTTTGGATGGATATGTAATTTTGCAAAAAATACAAGTTTTAAAACAACATGTATAAATGAGTGAATCACATTTAAAAGGGGTAGAATAGGGATTTAATTAAAATTTTAAGACACTTTAGGGGTAATATGGTAAATTTATCCGTTAAATTTTATAAAACTTGATATTTTTGCCCTTGTCTTTTTTATGTATTTAATAAAATTATTAATATATTATTTAATAATATGATATTATTTAATTCACTTCATTAAATTTTATTTTATTTATGATACTATAAATTGACATTTAAATTTATATTACTAATTATATTTTTATAACTTAATAATATTTTAATCAACTATATTATTTTATTTAAATATTTAAGTATATAACTTATACAAATCTTCATATTTATAATAACTATAATACTAATATTTTCTAGAGACATATTATTATAAGTTAATAATTTTAATATTTATTTATATCTTTTATAATAAAAGTGAAAGGAGGATAGAATAATAATTTTACATATGGATTAAGACACTCATATAAAAAGTAATGCTTAAATTTCAAACAATTAATTATTTTATTTTATTTATATCCTTACAATAAAGTATAATATATGATTACTTATAATATAAATGTTAAAACATATACACGTGGTCAAACAAAAATCGTCATTTACTTTCAATGTCGTTTATATATTGTGATTGAGCACTAATCCATCTTCCATTTTTCTTTATCAGTTGTTAAAAACTCAATAACAATCAAAATGGTAATTTGTGATGATAATTTCTCCATTAACTTTCTTCGGTATATGCTAATCACCACCAAAAGCTAACTCCGATGATCATAAAACTCTAACATACATTCATAAAATAAACCCCCGTAAAATATAGGTAATAAGTAATTTTCGATCATAAATACCACTCATGTTTTCACTATTTTTGTTGGGATAATATAATTGTTTTAAAGATTTTTGTAATATATGTAATTGTTTTCTTTCATTCAATTTTTTCAATAATTATATTTTAATTTTTTAATTTACGTCATAACACACCGAGCTGATACTGACTAAAATCGAATTCCCAAAAAATCATGCAACAACCGTACCGCCGCAACGCGCGGGCATTTCCAACTAGTATTTTTTATAGAGATGCAAAAACCTTAAATTATAGTGAACGTAAAAAAACCAGCTCATACAAATTTTTCATTGATCTTTAATGAAGACTATTAAAATTTTTAAAAAAGTAGCTCAAATAGAAGAAAACAAATTCAATATAAGGATGTCAAAAGATGTTTTAAAAGAACCGGTGGGATTCATCCCCGCGTTTCACGACATGTCAAAATAGATTTTTATACGACCACTCGATAAATTGTAGATTAGAAAGGCTTGGAAATGGTTGTTCATTGTGGCAACAAACACCTGTTTAATACGTCAAGACAACAAACTCAAATCTCATTAGTTTATTGTCATCGCCTGTGACATGTCAATATTCAAGTGGTAAAAAATACAACATCATATAGTTAAATTCAGTCTGATGTGCAACAAAAAAACTGTTAGCGGTTAGAAAATAACCAGAATCAAAGTTCAAATAGAAACTATAAGAACACCAAAAACATACATCACAGTCAATACATGATATAAAAGTAATGTTTTCTTAAAATACTCAACAACATATATGCATATCCAGGCTCATCGGTCAAATATCATTGAACAAAAGTACTCATGTGGCAACAGACAATGAGTGACATTATGAGACATGCCTAAAATGCAGCCAATCAATCCTCAAGACCAAAACGCAGTGGTTATGCATGCTTGACAATAACTATGACACCCTAGACCACATGTATGTTATTAGCATTTAACAACAAACGTGTCAAATATTGTTTTTACAATTTCATAGTAATAGAAATCTAGTTACCCAAAGAGTTTGCATTTTGAAAGTACACGAGCGCGTGACAAGTAAAGTAAGCAACTATACAATCAACTATTATTTTTATCTTTTATCAAGTATCGACATTCATTTGACAAACTTGAATGAGCTGGCAAAATCAAGATTTGGGTTCAATCGGTTATACAATGAAGAACAACCAAAGTCAGGTAAGTTTGTTTAAATTCGGATTATTCGGATAAATTCGGATTATTTGGATATTATCCGAATCCGATCCGAATTGAATTTGGATAGATTCAGATCGGATAGAAAATTCCTTATTCGGATCGGATAGGGTCCTGAAATTTTCAAATCCGAATAATCCGATCTGAATAATCCGTTATCCGATTCGATAAACACTTCTAATTAAAACATTAGAAACACATGTAAACCTTGTTCTCTATAATGTAATTATTATAGCTGAGATTTCAATATCTCGAGTTCAGACTCAACATACACATCCAAACCATTCCTATATTGCAGGCTTAACATTCACGGGGATTAATATGACATATTGCAAACCATCCAATAAATATCCCTCACTAAAAATTCAACAACTATAATGTAACAACTACGACAACCACACCCAACATCGTAATCAAAAGTAAATAAACAATCAAATTACTTAAACAATGAAGAGCGAGGATGTTAAATAAAAGTTGAACTAATTCTCATATACAATTGCATAGAACCTAAAATCGTCAGATTTTTCATGTAAATGAAGAAAAGAAGATTAATTAGTAAACCAAAAAACATCAAAAAGAAACCATACAACAATCTTTCAACCCTGTCCATACTCGACTTAGTTACATATTCCAAACCCTAACGCCAAAACAAAAATAGTATCGAGGACGGGTACATACAGGCTGATTAACCAAAAATACAAATGGAACAACATGAATCAAAATAAAATGGTACTAAACCTCAAGAGTGACTAAATGTAAGAACCAGAAGCCATACCTAAATTGGTGCCACCAAATTTAAGCGTAATTTTCAAATTTTAGAATCAAAATAAGGCATTTGGTCTCCATCGAATACCAAATTGGTGCATCACTAACCCACTACCGCCGGAAAAGGTTAGTGATCGCAGACGACAAAAACACAAAGATCAAAGAGAATATGAGTGGCCTCGTCGGAAACAGGAGGCGAAACGCCTAACGTCAACGTCGCCGCCAAAGGCGTCTAGAAAAAACGATGACCGATGTACCGGGCATGCTCACCCGCCGTTGTTGCCACCAAACACATTGGTTAGTGAATTATTTATTAGGTTAGTGAGATCGAGAAGGGATAGAACCTACACCCACATGAGCTTCACAAGTTGATGTAGATCCGATTAGGTATTGTTAGCGAGACTAAGAGAAGATCTAGCATATCCTTATAGTTTTTAAGTTGATGAATTTTTAAGATTCGATCACCAGTTTGATAATCATAACTTGAGAATATTAGAATCATTATCATGAATCTTTCTCTATATAGTTGTCATTCCAAATATTATAAATTGTCTTTAGTTTATCCGCGTAAGTATTATTTGTAATTAGAATTTGTGTTAAGTAATTTTTTCAAGTTTGCGTGTCTAAATCTCACTTTAATAAAATTGGTTAAAAATCGATAGAGATTTGGTAACAAAAGTCATCGAAAGTGTCTCTAGGGTTCGATATCTGGACTTACAAAACTATACTAATACGATCAGTACACTTGACGATTGTGTGAAGTTTAGTTAATAATTTCCTTTTTGAATCCTGATGTGAAATAATTTTTCATATTGGTTTTCAAAAATTAGTTATTGTGGAAACTTTCTTTAAACAAATATCGAAAGGTGAAAATGATAACTTATGTTTTGGTCTTTTAATATATATTTAGAAAGATTTGTTGCAGGCAAGGTTTATGACTGTTCAAATAGCTCGACGCTTAAAACTCCCTCGAACTCTCTTGAAAAAAGCTCAGATATTTGCTTGTTCGAATTTTGGCTCAGTTGTATGCGAACCGAGCACGAGCAAACGTATGCTCACTCGTTGCTCGCTCTTTTTCTCTTGAATTATTTTTTAATATAGTTTTTATATATTATATATTTATCAATTATTTATTTATTTACCGGTTTTCACTATTTTAATTATTCAGTAAAAAAATCAACAACCCTAAATGTAAAAACATTAATTCTCTAAGTAGAGCCGCCTACCTCTGGCACTCGGACATGCAACCCCCAACCTTCAACACTCTGACATGCGACCCCGTCCTTCGGCAATCCAACCTACAACAGTCTGACCGCGCATCCCGCCTCCAACATTCGGCCTCCGAAGTCTGACATTGTTCGGTTGTTTCTAATTGCGATATCTTGAGGTTAGTTTTTTTATGATTTGGTTCTTAAAGAACATTTGCACAATCATTAGGGATGATTTGATGAATTATTAGTTTTGTAAATTCGAACCGAACCGAGCCGCAAGGTTTGAAATCAAACCGGGTTTAAACAAATGTGCGTTCGGTTCGGATCGTTCTAAAATACATCTTTGATCCAGAACATCCGAATAATCCTACTATTCTTTTTGATACCATTCCAAAATACACATTTTGTTTGGATTTTATCAAATATATTTTACAAAACAAAAACATTTAAGAAGATTTGAAAATGACAGTGGGTTTCTATGGGATAAATCATAAACGCATCATCTTCATTGGCATCCAAAAGGCATAAAATGTAGGTCCACTAGCAAAAGCTATTTAAAACACTTTAATAATACCAACAATGACTTTATGGTTTTTATTTTTAAGTTATTATTTTCAATATTTACGGTAAACGTTGTGACATGTATAGCCAGAAATGTTAATGGGTCGTTATCATCTGACACGAACATAAACACCATGTGATTTTGAATGTAGATACGACTTGATCTTTCTTGAGCTGACACGAATAGAATATAACATGTTTAAGTTCAACTTTTAATCTTTTTTATCATAATATTCTATAATTTAAATTGTACAATAAGAAGTAAAAATATATATGAAGTAAATTTATATATTTTTAACTAACTCATCTGTCTGTTAAACATACTTTTATAATACGCTATTTGTTTACAATAAAACTCAAACCCTTAAACACTTATGAAAAATAGCATTCAAACATATTCAAACAATTGGATTACATGTTCTTTGGTTAAAATATGAAACTTTATTATCGTACCTTATATCTTTTAGAGTTTGGTATAATATACCTAACAAGTTTAATTAATAGCATGAACATGACTCGTTTAACTAAACGTTTTCGCGGATTGACCCCAAACGACTTGTCTTAAAGTCAAGTGTGAACCTACAACAACATTGCTACCACTTTTAGTATACAAAGTGAATTTTCCGTGTGAAGCGTACGAAGTCACAAGGATGCGACACGTGTTTTCTGACGGATGTGTAGTTTCATTTGCGTCACAATTACGCATATAATGTACATAATTACATAAGTTATATTTACAATACACAAGTTATATGTAGTATTACACAAAATATATTTGATATTATGTAAAAAAATTACTCACGTTATAAATAAATTTACGCAAGTTATATGATAATTACGTAATCAATAATCACGCAAGTTATACGCACAACACATAGACGTTTTTTAAAAAATTATAGCAATACTTTACTCATATTAACAAGGATAAAGTGCTTGTTTTATGGTGTATTTTTTCTAAAAATAATAATGGCATATGAAAATTTTATGTGTTAAAACGGTATAAATTTAAAAAAATCAACAATTGTAGGCTATTTACGATTCTACTCCTACAGGCACATTCCTTGCATTATTATTACATCTTAAATCTGAACCGCTCATATCTTAGATCAATTGTACTCGTTAATTCGTACCTTTCGTACAAAACAATACTTTGTATAATAAATTTTTTTTATATTTATAATGGTATACAACATATTAGATTTATAAACTTTATAAAGTTGTTGCAAAATACATCCGGATCATCCCAATCTAGCTCATAATGGTATATAATTCATTAAATTATATATATATATATATATATATATATATAATGTATAATATATATTATTAGGTTAGAAACCCATGTATTACATGAGTAGAAGAATTCAACATATTAAAATCATTGAGCTTGATAATATTTCGTATGTTGCATGTCTATAGTCATTAATGAAATAATAAAAAAGAAATTTTTTTATGATATTACAAATAACAAATAATACAAAATCAAGAATTATCAAATTATATTTGAAGATAAAATATAATTAAAATCTTATAATTAGTATGTTTTAATAATTTATTAGAATAAAAAGATTTATATATAGATATTTAATTATTTAGTTTATGTATTTAGAATAATTTTCATTTAGGAGAGAAAAAAAGATAAATAAAAGTTCAGGTTTTATCAGAGTCGACATGTGTCCCTAATTTTTTTATTTAAATAAATTAGATATTCATATGTTAATTGACATTAAAAAATAATAATAAAATGCATTTTAGAAAACTTATCACTAATGTAATTCATATTATATATATATAACAACTAGGTTAGTATCCGTGTATTACACGAGTTAAATAAATAAAATATTAAATAATTAGTAATAAAAATAAGGGTCCCGTCGAAATCATCAGCGTTCTGCCCAACGCCACGACCATGACCCTATTATTTAAAAATCTCTAATTTATGAATTATAAAACCACGCTTGAAGATAAATTATAATTATAGTTACTTATAAGTAGCTACTTTAAGTAAATAAAAAATAATTTATTTTTATTAAACTTTTGTTTTATAAAAAAACTATGGTTATTAAATATTTAGTTTTAAGAAAAATGATTTTATAAAAAAACTTCATTGTATTATGTATTTTATAAAACTTTAATTATAAAAAGTGTGTTTTACATAAAAAAATAAGTTTTTTATTTTTTAGTTATATATTTGCTAATTTAAAAATGATATAAGTAATTAGTATTTAATATTATTATTAATAATACAAAGAAATGAGTAATCTTATGTAGAAATTTATTGTTTATTAAAAACTTTAGTTTGCAATTATTATGGTTATTTTAATAAGATTGTTTTTAAATAAATCACCTTTTATAATTTTTTTTAAAATAACCGTTTTAAAATATTTTGTTTCAAAAGATTTAGTGTTTTTGAAAAGTTCATATTATATATAATTTTTATTTTTATTATTTCTATTTTAGTAAAAAGATGTAATTTTTTTAATTTCCTTGATAAAATCTATTTTTAAAAAAGATAGCTTGATTTAAAAAATTAAGTAAGAGAGAAAACATAGTAATTAATAAAATTGATTTTTAATAAGAGAGAGAAATTAGTTTGAGTTTTTAAATTAAAATAATATCTTTTTGGATGAAAAATTATATGATGATGTGTATAAGAAAAATATATGACAAAAAAATGAGTTAACAGAAAGTCATGTGACAAAAAAAAATTATTTTATATAGATTTATAGATCATAAGTTTGGCATCTACAATGTGTTCTAATTGCCCAAGTGACCAGTCTTTAATGGTTCATGTAGCAATACCACTTGCTTTTGCATATTTATTTTTAGGGATTGGTTGATGCAACTGACTCGGTAATATATGTCAGTTAAAAATTATAACTAAGTTCTGTATTTGATTGAAACTTGGTTGTTTGATAGTATGTGATTAACAATACTAAATGATAAAATCCCAAAATCTTATTTCTCCCGATTCAAAGCTCACTCACATAAATTCACATTCATTTCAACTCACAATTTTATTTCTCCCAATTCAACAATCACCTTCAATTCACCCCACCACACCATCGTAGCTGACCACCACACCGCCGCCACCGCCACCAAGGGGAGCCACGACCGGAGAAGGGGGTCGCACAAGAGAAGCGACCATCGTAGTTGACCATCGTAGTTGACCATCACACCACCGTCACCAACAACCACCGTAGCTGACCATACCACCACCAACACAGGAGAAGGGGCGACGACCGAACGCAAGGGGTGGGGGTCAACTGAACTTGGGTCGCACAGGGGTTACCCACGATGACATCCCACATTATATATGTTTTTTTCCAATAAAAAAACAAACTACCTTGTTGGATTCGTGTTCTTTGCCTTATGCATCAACCTGAGGGTATGGGTTCGAATTTAAGGTTATTTCATTTTTTATTTTAATCTATTGCACCATGCTGGATTGGTCGCTTGAATGCTTTTTTGAGATTTGAAATCTATTGTTTTCCCTTTAGATTTTTTTCTTTTATGCTTTAAATTAATAATTAACGTAATATCTTAATTTGAGGTTCCCCTTTAATTTTATATATATATATATTCTGATTTTATTTTCTGTATTTGGTTATTATATATTTTTATCTTTTTTTACGAGCTTAAGACGTAATGATTGTTTTATGCGTGTGTTATATTCACCAGGTAAAATTAGCTAACATGTTATTGCATTCAATACGCCTAAAAAATACGATTAAAAGATGTTACCCGCAACATAGCGGGGTATACCTCCTAGTTATTACACATAAACAATCCAAAATAGAAAGTCATTACGATAGGCGTTGATTTTAAATTTCAAATTCTAAAATAATATTAACTAACAGATTTGTTCAATATATAAAGTTAACATTAAAAGATGACTCAAATTCAAAAATTGTTTTAATATAGAAATTTCATTCATTTAAATTAAATTTTTCTAAAAAATTAAATTTTAAAAATGGTTACAAAACCCAAAAATTAAGAAATTTAAAATAGTTACGAGAGGCCGACATGTGACAAAGCAACACTTAAAGACTAACAAGCGAAAAAACTTATTTTGAGTTGATATAGATATAATATGAAAATTTGTTGTTAGCTATTGTGCTTCACTACTTCCTAATTTTCATTTGGAACAAAACTTCCATGAATCTTACATATATATGCATGTAAATTCTGTTGTATTCTCGTCTATTTGGTCATAACAATTCTTAGAAGCACTAACAACAAATTCTATATGTATTCTTCCTAGCTTTATTCACTTGGCTTAATTTAGGTTGAATCTATTTTAACGAAAACGAAAACCTGTTAAAGAAAACTCAAGGATGTCAAACCCACCAATACAATACTAACCGTTAAGATGGTGAAGTTTATGTCACACACATCACTTTTAAGGGTGAGAACCGAATTCGACCACGAGAATATTAAAAAAGGAATTACTAAATTCATCTATATTAGATCAGTTGTGGGTAAAAGCTAAAGTTTATATATGATCATTACTAATGTTGTTAGAATACCAAAAACTACTAATACTATTATATAAAATTTGTACAAAGAGTGTATGTAAACTTTGAATAACTTCTAACCTTTAGTTCTAGTTAATCTAAATTATTTAAGTTTTTATCTATTTATTACCAATAAATACAATTACGAGTTACCACTTTACTCACAAACCGACCACATATATCATCTATTTAACATAAACATTGAACATGGAACTTTTTAAGATAGTGACTTAGATCTAAATGTAATATAATTGAAGTTTTAAAGATTAAACAAACCCAAAACTGACCTGAATTCATTTAGATAAAACTAGACCCACGAAATTTATGTTAAAATTCAAATCGTCAAAGAAAAATTTCCCCATCTTTTCTTACTAATAACATACAATTAAAATTCAAGTTGTTTATAAAACAATAAAAGTTTAGTAAAATCATAAGCTTTAAAACTGATCAGAACCAATTTTTAGATCAAAACAAAACCTGCGAATTTCATGTTAATTTTGTTTCATCACAGAAATTGCAACACTCGATTGTGTCTGAGATCCGGAGGTATTATAATTCAAGTTTATATAATATAACAAAAAAATAAATACATTCTTTACTTAAAAGATCAAATTTGAATTGCAAATTTATAAAGCAAAATGCCAATCTAAATTATTATTTTTATAAAAGTAATATTGACAACTTTAAAGAGAGAAAAATCCCACCTATCGGCTATCTAGTTTCAAAGTACGTAAAAACATGGAATTTAATAAAGTTACAAACTACGGTTGAAAAACTTTTGGTGTTCAAAATACAATCATGGTTAAGATGGTGAACCAGAGTCACTGAACCAGCATGGATCTTAACTTAAGCAGCACGTATCCTACATCTGAACATGGTCCCAATCAATCGGTTCGTCTTTTAAGTCGTATTCTGATAGCTGAAGCTTGTTCCGACCCAACTTGGCCATCACCGAAAGACCTGCAGACGATTTAAACCGATTATAGGTTATCAGTTAACCAAACAAAGCTCGAGCTCGGCTTACGAGTGGTTTTCAAGCTCAAGGTCTCCTTGTTTATTATTAATTAATTAAATTATACACATATAATTACTTATATATATATTATAATTATAACATTTATATAATATAGTATCTTATTTAGATATTTTTATCATAATTTATTATATAATAAATAATTATTACGTAAACATATATTTTATATATCAAATAAAAGTTATATCAATAATAAGCTTGTTTAGGCTCGCAAACTTAGTCGAGCTCGATATATGAAGCTTGGGCTCATTTAAGTGCGGCTCGAGTCAAGCTTTTAGCGAGCCGACCTCCAAAAGCTCACAATTGGCTTGGCTCATTTACATCCCTAAATTATAACAATTTAACAAAATAATATGAGTAGTTAGTAACATACCTTCGACTACTTTATAGAGAGCTGACCACCATCTATCTCTCGGGACCTGGGCGCGTTCAAGTGATTCTTCAATATCTTTATCATATTCACCTTTCAAAACACCCTGAAGAGTTACAACTGCATCTTTTGTTTTCTTGAGGATATTATTATCATCTTCAGTTTCTATCTGCGTGAGGTCATTTTGAGATGGAGTGAGGCTAGAGGCAAGTGCAAATCGGGCGGCAGCCGCCCAGCGTGTGGAGGCAAGCTGCCACCTCTGACCATCTACGGCCACCTTTTCTGCCTTCTCTCCTTCTGCTCCAAATGCTAAGCTGCGCAAGTATTGTGCATTTGCAGCCCCTGTGCTTTGAACCATTTTAGAGAAAGCAGTGCTTTCGTCTTGCAGAAGTTTAGCCGGGGCATCATACTCAACAACCTAAAAAGCAAATAACTCCTTGTTCAGTCATCAAGAAATGGATCATGCAGAGGTGGCAATTTTGACCCATTTAATTATTAATTGGAAGTCACCTAAAAGTGTGTTTGAACGCATAAAACCAAAAAATCATAGTATTATTGAAATAACTAATAATATAATAATTGTGATCATATTCGACATGCTAATTATTAAAATTTTTTTTTTACAATTTTGGACAGTGTTTTGGTCAACCCAACCACATCAAGAAGTTTCACTTTGGCTATTGAGGTCAAACACTTGACCTTTTCCATTAGATTAGGGCGGATTAGTTAAAAAAACTCAACACAACCATCTTGATTAGTAGCATCTGTAATCAACAGTATTAGTACCAATTTAAATACGTTTGACTTCAGTAGAGATGGTAATTTGAACCTAATAATGCAACATGGGTGAATTCGTGTTATATTCGATTGATAAGGGTCGGGTCAAATGGGCAAACCTAAAATTTACAATTTTGGGCAATGTCTTGGTCAACCCAACCATATCAAAAAGTTTCACTTTGGCTCTCGAGGTCAAACGCTTGACCTTTCCACGAGATTAGGAATACGAGTTGGTTGGTTAAAAAACTCAACACAATCATCATTTATTAGTAGCATCTGTAATCAATATTATGTATTTGTATCAATCAGTCCAATTCTACATTGGCTTTAGTAGAGATGGTAATTTACTTCAATATTATAGTGCAAGTGTGCACCATGTGTCAATTTGCATTATATTCTATTGATAAGGGTTGGGTCAAATGGGCAAACCTAAACTAAAAGAAACACATCAAATGCAAAAATTGGTTAAAAGGTCACCCATGTATATGTGTTTAAACCCTCCTTAATTGCTTTACTAGAAATAATAGGTTTTGGGATCGTATCCATGTATCCAACACACTAGTTATATAGTGTTCATTTGATAAATATTTACATACCTGACCGGCATCGAGCAGAAGAATACGGTCACAATCAATAATAGTATTAAGACGGTGAGCAATAATGACCATTGTACAAGACTTGAATTCTTCACGAATGGTCTTCTGGATAAGTGCATCCGTTCTAACATCAACAGCAGCAGTTGCTTCATCAAGAACAAGAATCTTTGATCTCCTAAGCAATGCACGTGAAAGACTTAATAATTGTCTTTGTCCAACACTGAAATTCTCCCCAGCCTCTGACACCTTTGTTACAACAAAAAGTAAAATAAAATCTAGCCAATGGAACTTTCCTAAGAAATGAAAGCATGAGTTGTTTATCTGGTCATTAAAAACTGATTATAGCAACTTCAGACGAATAACACAGTTTGCTTAAATTAAACACAAGATACAGGAAGTGAATATGTACCTCAGCATCTAAACCCAATGGATTCCTCCTGATAACATCCTTAAGATGGGCCCTCTCTAAAGATTCCCAAAGATCAGGATCATTGTGCTCGTTGAAAGGATCAAGGTTAAATCTCACAGTCCCTTCAAAGAAACAATATTATTAACTCAGGGAAAAGAACTTAAAATGCAGGGTATCGTTAATGAAACAAATACATAAGGAATGCCACTGATACAAACCCAGATCCTAATTGGGTGGGTTGGTTGGCCTTGGTACCGGGTCAAAGGGGCAGCAGCCTAGTAGGGTTAGTGGATGAATGGTTAGCTATTGTTTAGGGAGTAACTGCAGCCTAATGTTTAGGGAGTAACTGTAGCTTAATGTTTAGGGTGTAACCGCAGCCTAATTGCCCCTATTCTTCCTATGTATGTTTACTTCTTAGGATGTGTGTGGCTGTCTTTGTTTATTTTTTCAAAAGTAGGGTTTCTAAACCTTGTAATCGGAGGTCATCCTTCTCGAACATGGCTCTATCTGTATTTTTTTATTTGAAGTTAATCAAGCTGACTTTTTGGGTTCTATCATTTGGTTCCATTGCCGGGAAATCGAATGTCACCTGCAACCCGGAATTTTGCAGATCAACTAGCCATCTTTGCAGCAAAATTAGACGGCATTCTTGCATCTTTGAGGGACAATGTTGAAGAAATCAAAGCTCAGGTGATCAAAGATGGTTGTAACACTGAAGAATCAGACAATGCTTTGAAAAACAGGGTATTGGAGGAACCGCAGGGGTCCGAGAATAACCATCTTCAGCAACTTGGATCCGAAATTGGTGGCGGAATCACTGATCGAAGCAATATAACCAGTGATGGGAGTGAGGGCGCTGACGAACCCAATGACGAAATGGGCACTAACAAAATTGACAAAATTGATGGCACCAGAACCTAAGCTTTGAGACCGGCGAAGAAATTAACAACAAATGGCAGCTATGTTTGGAAGTGGAAAGAAGAAATTGGTCAAATTAGAGGCATGCATAAAGATATTGACCCACCGATCTTGTTAGCTGCAAGGCGTCAAGCATATAAAAGTATACTGATTTCCACATATATATATTTGAAACACAAGGAGTTCCCGAAGTATGCCTCTAATGTGCCTATTTTGTGCCCTAGAATACTCTTGTCTGGTCCAGCAACTCCAGAAATTGCCAAGAAACACTAACAAAGGCTCTTGCGGCGAAACATGTGGTTGTATTTTTTGTCATTTTGTGGGACCCAGAAAAGAAATGGGGAATCCGAATTCAACAGCCTCTCATCTCCTATTTGTCGAGCCAATTGAGTACTGGTCCAACATTCGACTTGAGGTCAAGTCGCTTGTCCAGGGAGGATGCATTGATACAAACCCAGATCCTAATTGGGTGGGTTGGTGGGCCTTGGTACCGGGTCAAAGGGGCAGCAACCTAGTAGGGTTAGTGGATGAATGGTTAGCTATTGTTTAGGGAGTAACTGCAGCCTAATGTTTAGGGTGTAACCGCAGCCTAATTGCCCCTATTCTTCCTATTTATGTTTACTTCTTAGGATGTGTGTGGCTCTCTTTGTTTAGTTTATCAAAAGTAGGGTTTTTAAACCTTGTAATCGGAGGTCACCCTTCTCAAACAGGGCTCTACGAGTACTTTTTTATTTGAAGTTAATCAAGCTGACTTTTTGGGTTCTATTAGCCACCTTATTAGTTAAGGACGTCCCAAAATCGTTATAACATTTCCTATTGTGGTTGCCTCAGAAAAAAAGTACAGTATTTCTTTAATGATAAGTTATCGTAGTTTACTTTTTTGTCAACTAGCAATTATTAGTTTGAGGTAAAGCTAAAATAAACAGATAACTACTTTGAATTCAGTTATAACTTGGTTAATGGAATTCTGAAAAATGGTTAGTAAAACCATTATAGTACTCAGTTGATATTTTGAAAATAGAACACGTAACATGCTGACAAAGTTGAACAGGATTCACATTTTCCTCTAAAGGGTCAAACAAGAAATAGCTTAGTAGTAAGTAGCTCAAAATACGTCTTTAGCGCGTAAAACCTACTAAAACATTTTGTTCAATATATTAGACTGATACTAAAATAATATAGTTTTTTATGATCATATTTCAAACATTAGAGATTGTGGAAATTCTGTTACGGGTTCCAGAATAACCTTTTCTGACCCTCTCATCTTATCCTTCCCTAACCCACCTGGCCGACTAATTTTACCACCTCTAGTGCTATTTAATTTTACTAGCAGCTTTGATGTACCTGAGAAGAGAACTGGCGCTTGAGGTATAATACCAAGAACCTTGCGAAGATCAGTCAATCCAAACTTAGCAATATCACAATTATCAATAATAATTCTTCCTCTTCCAATTCCACAATCCGAAATAAAGCATTGAGCATGCTGGATTTCCCAGCCCCTGTTCTTCCCACTATACCAATCTTATCACTAGGAGGAATAAAAAAAGTCAAACCATGCAGCACAGGAGGAAGTTCAGGCCTATAGCGTAGAACAACATCTTCAAACTTTATAGATCCTGATGAAGGCCAGCCAGGGGGTGGGCGGCTGTCTTCAATTACAGGAGGAGCCTCGGAAGGTAATTCAATATAAGTACCAACACGTTCTACAGCATTCAAGCTATTTTCTGCTAAACTTGCAAGTCTAAGGACTGCTGTCAATAAACTTGTAATATTTAATGCATAACTTAGAAGTAGACCCATGGTGGATGCAAATGCTTCTTGATTTCTTGCTTTGCCATTTTGCATAACAGCAAAAGTTGCGGTTAACCAAATCATGAGGCCTCCAACCGTTTCTAAACGGATTGCAAGCCAACGGTTCGCACTCATGTTGACTAATGTGAACCTGATGTTATTGTCCATGGAATTCCCATTAATCTTGGCCATTCGATCATAGGCTTTATATGCACGAATGGTAGACAGACCATTCAGTGCTTCCCCAAACTGTGCATACACAGGAGATCTAGTGATGGAATCCATTCGCTTTACCTCACGAGCAGTGCTCTAAAAAAGCCAATAACCGAATAAATAATTTTAAAAAGAAAGTTCAGAATAAATTGGTCGCTTTGGAAAAAAATCAAGTTAAAAAGCATACTTAAAAATGAAAGGGGTCAAATCGGCAGATCACAAGTCATTTAATTGCATCTTTGGGGCATAAAACCTCCTACGCTCCTTATGCAAAAAAATAGATTAATATTGTAGTCATATACATATATTTTTTGATCATATTTAACACGGTAATTAGTAATTAAATATATTTTGGGTCAACACAACCCAACCAGGCCCATTTTGACATTGACCAAAATTATCTAATTTGACTTGTGACCCCACACGCCTGACCTGTCCATTTTCCACCTCTACAAATATATATACATGTAGACCTTATATACCTGATAATACAGATAAGCTGCATAGAAGAGCAACAAAAGTGGCAAGATAGCCCATAGAGACATGGTGCTCAATAATCCTATGAGAACAAAGGTTGACAAAAGCTGTGATACTTGGCCCAAAAACATGTTGACAAATGGGGCGACATTTCGATCTATATCACCAAGATCTTTTGAAAATCTATTAATAATACGACCAAGTGGGTTGGTGTGGAAAAAGACCATAGGAGCCCTCAATATGGAGTTAAGCATAGCATTATGCAGCCTTCTAGCTGCATAAAGACTTGCCATGATCAACCAATAGGAATTTCCCAATGTCACCAAAACCTGTAAACCAAATTTGTAAATCCATAAGTCTGGAATAATTGTAAATCAACCCATGCAATAATAAAACTGGTTTGAAACATACTTGACCAAGGGATAGAAGTGCATAGACAATATTATAGAATAGTGGACTGTAGATCTTTGGAGTGCTTTCATCTGTCCAAATACTTAACCATGTGCTACTCAGTATTCTTAAAGTTTCTGTTGCTGCATAGCACCCAAACAGTATAGCCACAACCCACCACCCTCCTAAAGCATCTTTATACCTGAAAAAAAAGACAAGAAAATAACTAATTCCTACTTTCCATGCATACCTAAAATCGGTCAAAATTTAGAAAATAAGAAGTGTCTTACCTTTTCAAAACATTGAAGCTGACAACACCTGTTTCCCGTTCCTCTTGCTTGATAAGAACAGATTTAGTTTCTTTCTTTTTATCAGAATCTTTAACCAACTCACCATTAGCAACAGGTTTTGATAGCTTTGAATCAGAATCTACAATATTTTCTTCTTCTTCCACATATTCTTCCATTTTTCCTGCATTTTCCATTAGTCTCTGAAAGAGTACACCAGTCTGTGAGAGTTCCTCATAGGATCCCTCCTCTTTCACCATGCCTTCATGGACCAACATGATCTTATCTACTTGTGAAAGAAAATGTAGCTGGTTTGTAACTAGAACTCGTGTTTTTCCTCTTAACTCTTCTTTGATACATTTCTCAAATACCTGGTAATTAAAATATGTTCATATTCCACACTAGACCAATTACCGTGACTTGTATTATAATAAGTTGGTCATATGATCAAGTGCTTAAAGCTAGGGGTAACTATGTAAATATACCTGTCTGCCCACATGAGCATCCAGAGCACTTAAAGGATCATCAAACACGTACACATCTGAGTTAGAATATACAGCTCTAGCCATAGAAACTCTTTGCTTTTGCCCTCCACTAATATTCACTCCTCTTTCACCAATCTCCGTAAGATCACCGCCCTACCATAAACACCGTACAATATATAATAAACGATTGAAGGTGTATTATAAAACCTCAAACTTTGATGAAACACAGCGGCACTTACAGGAAGCACTTCCAGGTCATCATGCAATGCAGTTACATCAAGTGTCTTTTCATACCTTGCAGGTTCAAAGGGGGATCCAAACAATATGTTGTCACGTACCTGGAATACAATATAATGTCAACCCTTGAGACCTGACTAGCACTTTAAATATTCAGTATATTGATGATTACAATCATACTAGAACGAGAAACTCAGTTAGAGTGGCATATCCAATTCATTTACTTATGAACTGGTTGATTCAGGATATGTTTTCATTCTAACGGGCCAAATTGTACAATTGAAAAAGCAGCTCAGACGGGAGTAGGCCAAATGGATAGAAAGTTGCCCAAAGTGTATATAGATGTATTAGCCTACTCAATTGTTTTTGTTATCATTATTGTAACCGTATTTAATACAAAAAATACTTATATAAAATGGACAAAGGTACTTTCATATCAACTTGTCCCAACATGTTTCACCATGTATAATAAAAGTTTCTGATTTGACCCAAACCCTTTTTGACCCGTTTACCAACTGGTCTATCTTGGCACATCTAAATTCAACATAATTATGAAATTAACAAAAATCTACGACGTCACATACTGTTGCATTGAAAATCCATGAGACTTGTGGGACATAAGCAACTGTCCCTCTGATAACAACATGTGAGTCGCCAAGTGGAGGAAGTTCTCCAAGCATAGCAGACACAAGTGATGTCTTTCCCTCCCCTGTACTTCCAACAATTGCCACCAAACTACCCGTTGGTATATCTAAGTTTATGTTTGACAATGTAGGTTATCTGACTGCAACAAGTAAAAAAGGGGGTAAATGAACACATGCATTGTAACACTTAAAAAAAAAAGTTAAAAAGTATACCTTTGAATCCCATGAAAAGTGTCCATTCCTAATTGAGATAGCTGGAAGACCCGGTTCAAGAGGTGGATTTGGAAGAAGAATTCTCTCCTCAGCTAAAAGAAGGTCTTCCAAACGTTTCAAGGACACATTGGCATTTACAACCTACAAATAAACTTGTATGATATATATAGAAACTTGGAATGAAAGAAAAATAAATTAATTGATTGATTATCGAGTAAAACCTGAGTAATCATATTTGGAAGCATGAAGAGTGGAAAGCGTAGCACGGCAAACAACGAGAGTGATGTAAAGGCTCTAGCAGGTGTCAACTCTCCTCCAAGTAATGTAAACAACCCAAATGAAACCACAATGACCACCACTGGAATACTATTTAATATAAATGTATTCAACTGCAATACAATGATTAACAATAGTTGAGATCATTTAGCCTTGTAACTTAACCATAAAATCATTTAAAAATATTTCATGTACATAATATTTGTTTGGCAACATACCGCTCCTAGCATTTGTACTTTCCGAAACCATGATAACTCATCAGTTCTAACACTTTGGACCTTTCCTTGGAAACTATTCTCCCAAGCATAACATCTGAAACACAAATTAATCAAGTTAGAATGATCATTAATTTCTTAAAAATAGTTCTGTTAACAGAAGATGGTATTGTAAAGGGAAAATTAAAAAGCTTGGAAGGAAAAAGGAAACAAACTTGACGGTATCCATGGCTGCTAAGATTTCATTCATGAGACCTATTCTCTTGTCTGTTCGCTGAAGTCCTTCCTTGGACATTCTTTGCATATTACTGATAACAAACGTCTGTTTACAAAAGATAAGCATATTTTGAATGGACGTCACATATATTAAAAATGTATGTTTGTATGAATGTCATTGTACCTGAATGGGGAACATGAGAACTAGCAATAATGCACCAAGGATCGAGGCGACGCCCAATTGTTGGTAGAGAAGAACCAAAGCCGTAATAATACGGAAAGGGGCAGACCACAAAGTGTGAAGTGACTGGGTTACTTGCTGTGGAAAAGGCCATGAATATAAATTATTCATTAAACTAATTATAAATTAATAGCCTTACACTTGTTGACCTCTTATGAGATATGTTCATACTATAGAGAATGCATGCCCCATTCTCATCACCCTAAGTTAACACTATAAGATACTGCCAGAGTTCAACATAATTGTCTACTTAATGGTGGCAATCTAGTCCCAATTACTAATGACGGGTTGAATCCAGTTATGTTTAATCTCTAGATGGTCAAAAGGGTAAAGTACCCAAATTAGCTAAAAAGGAAACATGTCAAGTGGGATGAAATTCGCCAAAGTGTTTCTAACGCATAAAACCTATATCATATTAAGATTACAAACAATATAGTTTTTTTAATCATATTGGCACATTAAGTGTTTATAAACATAAATTTAAGAAGTAGATAAAAGATGCTTCAGATATATGGACTCAAAAGAACATAAATGCTAATTGAACATGCCTGGAGGGACTCAGAATCAGTTGTCATCAAGTTGGTAATCTTCCCGGATGCAATTTTTCTGCGACTCTCGTTGGTTAGCCTTAAAGTCTTCCGAAAAACTGCAGCAATCTTGAAAGAAACCATATGCTCAAATAAAAAAGCAAGAAAAAGAAAAAGATAACATTTAAAATAAAAGAGATTGATTCGGCAGTAACTGAAATACAAAAATAGACTCAAAAGTAAATAAAGGATACCAAAAGAAAGGCATATAAGAATTAAGGCGTGTATGTTTGCACTTAATGAGAGTGAAGTAGTTACCAGAGTTGAACGGAGGCGGAATCCAACACGCATGACATTTTGAAAATATTGAGCTTCACATAGCACACCAAGTACCTAAATCAATAACTCTTTAAACTTTATTATGAAGTTACAATGATGTAATGGAAAGATGTTTAAGGTAATATCATGCAATTTCTTATGTGTGGAACCAAATCAAACTGAAATCTATTAGAGCCCGAAATTGGAAGAGAGGAAAATAAACCAGGGGGTTGCTAAATTCCACTAAAAATGTGATAATTCAAAAGATAGATTTCCTTTTGGTTGGTGACTTTAGTGTTATGAGCATATTTAAATGTAAATGGATTTGCTAATAAGACCAAAAGAATTTCAATTGAAATTATAATGGTGATATGGAGTGCATGATTCCAAGAAGTTGAGTGATTTCAAAGCCTTGAAATATGGGCAAGTCTAAAAGTGAAGTTGGGCAAGGAACCATACTTTATCTTAAAAGGTGCATAATACAAACAAAATCAAACATACAACATACTGTAAGTTTTAGTTATGTTGTCAAAATATACATCTAAAACTGATTTCCATACATGATATGAATAAACGTATCTAAGTTATTTGATTATCATTACACTTGCCACAAACAAATTCCCAAACATTTGATTGTAATATCGTGAGAATTATGTGATCCGATCGTTACAGAATGTGTGGAGGTCATACGGATCTTTGTATTATTTAAGAACATTACTAACAAAAAGAGAAGGTTATATGACTTGTACCACTCCAACAAATATTGAGAATGCATATATGTAACCAATTTGAGCTGGACCGCGTTCTTGCATAGACTGAAAATCATAAATAATTACAACAGGATTATTGGAGCTACTTAATCACATAAACTAATAATTTAGATACGGAGATTAAAAACAAAATATCTAGCTCACCAATAATAGCTGGTTCAAAATCAGTGGCCCAACAAACTGAGAAAGATCATTGCCGATCTACAATGGCAAAAGGAAGAACAGTATTAGAATAAAAATGTGGCATTGATGCTTAGTGTGTTATTTACAAACCCAAGAAGAACATTGTTATTTTTATCCTATCTAATGTTCATTGCTTGGTTCAATGCCAAGGATTCAAATATGATACATTGAGCTCGAAAATGTCCATATAACACAATGTGCGACTTGCTAGAAAGTCAAAATTCATCATTTTCATCAAAGCTTATTTTGATGGATTTATTTTATATGGTAAATCAGCTATGAAGTTGTTGCTATAACTAATCATAACATGTGAGAATTTAAACTATGCAAAAATCAATGAACTCGAAACTGAAATATTCATAGGATACCTTCCAAAAGCCTCCCCACCAAAACCTATAAGCAAACAAAATTGGTATGTTCAGACTTTCAAATTCTTAGTGAAAATATTCATAACATGCAAATTTTGTAACAAAGTGTCATTGTACAAACCTTCCACCAAGACTACGATGTAAAGCCTTAAAAGCCATGGTTTAGGTTTACGGATCTCCTCCGCCCAATATATTTGAAATCTGAATGACAAAAACATAAATTCATCCTTAAGTATAATACTAACAAAAGTTTAAATCTCATCAGTTAAAAAATTTTGTAAGCAGAAACAATAGCATACCTGTTGTTTAGTGTTTCTGTCTGGTCCCAGGTGTCCAGTTTCCATATATCCTTTTCGGTAAGAGGTCTTTTGTATCCCATATACATGAGTGGATTCATCCAAGAGAAGAGAATACCTAAAAAGAAACAATAAAATATATCATAAATAGATGAACTAAAGTATGTCATCAAAAGGTGACAATGAATGAACACTATATAAATAGATGCAACAAAGCATGATAATATAGTTGATATGTTGCTTTGTATTTATAGCTAAAGGAAAAATAAGCCATATCATCAAAAAATTATAATAAACAGCTTTTGTACATAACTTTCTAACAAACAAGATTAGTAACTTACTAGAAATAATGTTGGTACGCCTCTCAGGACAAATTTGCTCCCCATCAGCAAGTTCTTCATATTCAGCATCATCCAAAGACTCAGCCCGTATCGGGGTATAGCCCGGATAAGGATCCAAAGTAGGAAGATGGACAAGCAAGCATAGACCAAATAGAACCTACATCAAAGAATACAAGCATATTATATATTAGCTATTAATAGACTAGTTTACAATCCAAACACACTACAATCATGTTGTATTTCAATTATTGATGGTGAAAATCAAAGTAGGCTTGAAATAAGTAGAAACTAAGTTAAGGGGTGACATTCTTCATTTTTTGTTGATAGATTGTTTCACACATATCTCATGAAACTACAATCTTATTATGGAAACCTCTTTTTATATTCATAAGGATATCATTAATCACTGTTATAAAATCTGCTTATGTAAGTGGTATTTAAACTAGGGTAATTATTGTTACTTAGAATGAAAACAAAAACAGCACAATAAGTTCAAAACTACATCAACTGAGTTACAAAACAAAAGGGAAAACTATATAGCATGAAGAACATCTAACCTGTATGGCAACCTCACTGACAAAGAGATACAAAACAGATCTGCAAGGAACAAGCTCAATCATAGATTGGTGAGTTTGCTATATAATTCTTTATTTTATATAATTATATGCAAGCATATTCAAGGGGCAAAACAAACCTAGTGTAATATTTGCTCACAGAAAGCACAAGATTAAACAACACTGCATCCCCAAGCAAAGCATAAATGACACCAAACCTCACAAACCAGCGAACCTCATAAACATAAACAATTGTTTCAAGACCGATCATGATCAACATACAACACCATGCAAGAGCCTTTATAAGTAAGGTGACGATCTGCAATAATAGATAAATTGGAAACATAGTAAGGTCAGTATATCTTATTTCTCTATGTAGTTCTCTAAATTCCCAAATATACAATCAAATTTGCATTACATTTGAAAAAAAATATCCGGTTTTTTTTTTAATAATTTCACCACGGATGTAGGTTAGAACAAAAGGGCATGCTCAGGAAAATGTATACAAAAAGAAACAAACCTCGTACGGAGCAAGACCAGTCTCTCCATCAACATTATAAATAGAAATGCCCATTACCATTCTAAACAAAGGCTCAGCAGCACAGTAAAAAGCCAATAACCCCAGCCAATAATTGTAGATATTTGACCTTAGTTTGAACCTTTGCACTTTCAAATTCTTCTTTATGACCCATATCCTGTATATGCAAGCTCCCAAAATGACCAAATGGGAAATACCAGTGACCAAAGAATCTGTTGCACAGGGTGTGTAAGCCCCAATTCATTGTCAATTGCTGTTGCCCACACACCATTTTCCACTGGACGACAAAACAAAACTAAGGGACTGAAACCCATCTTCCCCTGTGTCTTTCGAACCAGCTGCTTCTAACTTGTCCACTCCATTTCCTGTTTTCCCCCTTTCCTGCAAAATCATTAATCAAACCTTTCAAACCACTCAGATTCCTAAGTAGACAATATTAGGACATCACACTTACATAAACTCTAAAGGGAAGTTATACTTAGTTTAGAGTGTTCGAAAAACTTATTACAATTGTGATTTTCTAGTATTTGATATCAAAATGATTAGAATTGGAGAAGCAGCAAAAGAACCTGATAATGAGATAAATGAATAATCACCTAAATTAGCTATCTGATTATGATGTTTCACCAATTAATCATTTGAAAACCCAACTCCAAACTATGAGCTCCATGACCACACTCAAACATGCATATCATGCTTTTAAATGAACATCATAAAGGAAAAAAACATGTTAACCTGTTCCGCAATCAGTTCATATCATAGAAAAAGAGTCAACTACTACTGTTTCAATCTTCGTATGAACACCAAACATAAAAAAATCGAGTAATCCTGAGTTTTCACTATTCAGTACTCATATTCACGCGCTAATCCATTCGATCCTATATTAAACCCTAGAACAATTCAATCAACAACCAGCCTTCAAACAAGCGAACACTAAACCGATGAAAACCAGCAGTAATCGACTAATCGTTGATCAATAAACAATTACAGTAAACAAAGTAACACACGAACATGAAAACACAGAAGAAACAACTGGCGGTACCGAATCGAAAGTGACGAACACAATCAGTAGTGTAGATTTCATCAACGAATACCTGTGAAATAGAGATCTGCGGTTGGAGGAAAGAGGAGAAACAGGTGAGATTCTTCAGAGAGCCACAAAAACAGATCGATTGATGATGAAGATGACGATGGTGATTTAGGTTATAGAGGTGAGGGAATCAGCCGAATGGAAGAGAATATTATTATTGCAGATTGAATGGTTGAAGTTAGGAGATTTTGAGTGACAATGAGAGTTTATAAAGGAGTGATAATGTGGATCTTTTTCTGCTTTTAGTCAATTATTCATGTTTTCACACACAGTTTCTCTAATAATCATGATTTATTTATTTGTATATCGTGTTCGTGTTACGAGAAAATAAGTGATTCGGAAAACTAAGGTAATGTTTGGAATTGCTTATTTAATTTTTTTTTTAATTTTTTAAAAAGAGTTTTGAGAAGTTAAAATTTTATAACTTTTTAAAAATTCTTTCTTTTCATATTTTCATCTCTATCCAAACATAATTTCATCTCTTTTCAATTTATCTTCTTTTTAAAAATTAAAAAAAGTTTTCAATAAACAATCTCAAATACTCACGTAAAGTTGTTTTCAAAGTAACTTTTTGGAAAACATAAAGTTGTTATCAAGTAACTTAAAAGTTGTGAAATGAGTTTTTGTAAAAATGCATGATATATCGGTAAGACTTTTTGTATCAAGACTAAGGGGTTGTTTAGTAGTCTTTTAATGGTTCAGATATTTAAATGGTTAAACATTGAATGGTTAGACTGTTTGTTTCACGAGCATATGTCTCAATGGTTAAAGCATTTGTCTCTGAATGGTTAAGCATTTTATTGATACTGAATGGTTAAGAGGTCTAATGCTAAAGGTTAAGATATATTATATGAATTGATCAGACATTTGCATTTAAAATAGTTAAATAATATACTAGCTCTTAGTGGTTCATACCTATTAATGGTTCAGCACTTCATGATTCATAACTCTTATTGGTTCAACACTTAATCATTCTAAAGTTGTCAAACAGTCCCTAGGTTGATCATACATCATTAGAATCATGCGTATGTTAGAGTTTTGTAGCACTGGTTATGAGGATCTTGTAATTCGATCGGTGGTTTGAGGAGTGTTCATAGTCTGGTTTGGATAGTTTTAATTGATGTATTTGTGACATGTTAACTACATATTCAAGTAATTATGAACCAAACAATGGCAACGTGCGTAAGCAGGGTTCTGCCGCCGGAGGCGGCGAGCAGTGGTGGGGCTTTGGCCATCGGCTTGCAACTGCGGGGTTCATGAATGTGTTATTTACATGTGTTTAGAGACAGAGAAAGTTGATTAGGGTTTTGTGTTTTTATTATTTAGATTTTTAATCATAAGGATAAACTTGCATTTCATATTAATTTAACATAAAATTTTAACGAAGTTAGTGGCGTGGGGCTGAAATTGAAACAAATATTAAAACTATTGTACTCTCAGTGTCATAAATAAATTATTGAATTGAAACTGTGGTTTCGTCAAACCACGAATACTAAAATAATTATTTACACTAAAAGTATAATAGTCTTTCAAATACCAATCCCAACAACTAAACCAACAATTATTTAAAAAAATCATAAATCAAATTGTTTTTATTGCTAACTAGAGTTTCTAAAATCATACCAATCGCGTTGGTTTGTCTTGCAAAACTTCAAAATATTTTTATATAATGCTAATTACAAACTATTCTATGCATATGGTATTGTACATATGCTTAATGGAGTTGTACCTATGTTTTATCTCTTGGGTTTTTCTTCTTTGTTTATCTATAGGTTTCTATTTCTATACATGATGTAAATAATATAACATAATGTATTGCTTTTTACAAATCATATGCAGACAATTATTATCGATGTTAGAGTTTCGTTTTTCATTAAAAAATGAAGCACGTTATCAATGGCTTCAATGTCCTCTTCAACGGGCAGATCTCAACAACATTCATTTTTTATATAATTTCGTATGTTATGGACGGTTTCAACTTCCTCATCAACACACACATTCACAATAACATTTTGTTCATTTTGTTATGGCTTTAGGCCCGTTCAACACCCGGGTTTGCGAATTGCAGCTACGTTCTGATATTAGTTTTATGTCATTTTACGCCCGCCCGAAACGCGGGGATTATAATACTAGTTACAACTAATGACAACATGCGAACATGATTAAGTTTTAAAGATTATTGAAGTAAGGATATATTACTAACTAACTTTAGTAAACTCGTGTATTACACAGATTGAATAAATAAAAGATTAATATAATAAATTTATTAATTATAAAATGATATTTTAAGATATGATATAACTTAATTACGTATGAGAAATGACTATAAATAATAAAACAATGATATCAACTTTTTAAATATTGTTTTTAATTTTTTTAAATAAACATTTTGTTTTAAAACAAATCGTATAAAAATACATTTTAAAATAATCTTATTACAACTCCCAATTTGCTTATTTTTGTTTTAAAAAAAATGACTTTTAAAAGTATTAATTTATTTAGAAACAAACTTAATAAATAGATTTATTTCTTAATTTATTAAATATTAAAAGTATTAAAATAATATTAGTAATTAAGATAATTATTTAATAGAAGAGAGATGCGTGAAAAATTTGATGAGAAAGATTGTGGTGATAACATGTGGCACTCCCGTTTATTCTTTTATTAGAGTAAGAAAATTAACATTAAGTGCAAGAGTTAATATTGAATTTGTGCGGTCTTGCTTCCAAATTTTTTCTCTTGCATTTTTTAAACCTAGATTACTGACTTTGTTTGTTTTTTATTTTTTATTTTTAGATTTTCTGTTATGTTTTGATCCGTCTAAATTAAGTTATAGTGTTTAATATCATAATCATATAAATAAGACATAAAGTAGAAGATACAAGAGAAAGAGCTTGGTAAACTTACCATTAAAAATGTCATATCGAAATACTTAATTTGTATTATAGTATGAAAAAAATAAGTAAAATCAATTTCACTTTTGATCCTTTTGGTTGGGTCAAAATAACGGCTTTTCTCCAAATGTTTTAAAATCAAGATTTCACTTCAAGTGGTTTGAAATTAATCTCAATTAACTCCAAACCACTAACGACATTATGTTTTTCTATTTAATATACAGGTATTTTGATCATTTTATATGTGAGGACTAATTTCATAATTATCAACGTTGGAGGACGTAAACAAAATAAATAAATTGTTGTCATATAACCATCTTCCTTCATCCATCATCATCAATACCATCACCCATATCATCACCATCCTCGCCACCCACCACTACCCACCACAAGCCTGCAACCACATGTAAATCATAACCACCAACCACCACTGTCACAATTTTCACCATCGGTTGTTCAAGTCGCCGATCTTGATTTGAATTGTGGAAGTTTAGATGGGTGCAGGTTCTTGAATCTCACCCACTCGGTCCACCGCCACTGCCACCCCCACAGTCCCTCCGACACCACCATCATTTTCATCATCCGTACCACCACTATCGCAACCCAATCGGTTTAGGGTTTTTAGTGTTGGGTTTTTTCTTAAACGAACAAATTTTGAGCAGGTCTACGGTGGCAAGTGTGGAGATTGAGGCAAATTGAATGAAGTTTACGATCGATCTTTATTGTTGTGTTCTTTCTTGAACTAATTGACTTCTAAGGTAGATTATGTTTCGATTAAGGTTTGATTTTGATGGTGGTTACCAGTGGTGATGGTGGTGGTGGTGGGTGTTGGTTGCGATTTTCAACAACGGTAGTTTTGTGGTGGCAATTTATGGTGATTTTGGTTGTGTTCTAGGGCTAGAAGGTGTTAGGGTGGCGGTGGTGTTGTGGTGAACGTGATAGTGGTGGTGATGATGTTAGGGGGTAGTGGTTTGTGGTTGCAATGGTGGTGATGGTGTTAATAGTTAAGGGGTGGTGGTGTTGGGGTGGCTAGTGGTGTCGACGTTATGGTGGTGGCGATGGTGGTGGTTGTGATTGTCAAAATGTGTTGGAGGATTTCTAAGTATCATACAGAAAAAGCCATTTTAATTTAATAAAAAAGTTTGAATAATTTATTTTTTAGTCCTTACTATTAAAAAACAAAACAACTATTTGATTTTAAGGAAAACTTAACGTTATTAGCGGCTTGGAGCTAATTAAGATGAATTTCAAACTAAGAGTAAAGTCACGATTTTAAAACGTAAGAAGAAAAGCCGTTATTTTGATCAAACCATAAAGAGCAAAAATAAAGTTTACTCAAATATATAAGTCAAACTTAGGTTTTTTTTATTATACAGATGTTATTTAAATAGTTATATCCCGTTTAACGCAATTAAAAAGTTTAACTCAATTATCTTTAACCCAATACAAATCCTGGGGGCTCTTTTCATTAATAAACTTATTAGTTATAGCTTGCATCAGCTAAACTAAATCTTTATTTTGAAAAACCCAAATCTAATTATCTGCCAACAAAGGATAAAGGAAAAAAATCCAATTTAGACGGGTGCTAGAAAAGAAGTTGAATAGAAATTTTACTCGTTAGCTGTTACATTATATCATTCCAAGATAATATTTTGGTGCATTTATTGCTAAAATGTTTGTTTTCATTATATAAATAGTTTATATAATATATTCGCTAGAAGCCATGTTTTTTTTCAAACTCATCCGGTGCATTGAAATTCTCAGCACCGGTCATGTTTATAGAGTTTTATATAAAACTTATTTTTATTATAAAAGGAAGTCACCATCGTAATTCTTCTACTTTAATGTTTACAAAATATTTCATGACTTTTAAATAATTTAAAACTTCCGGTTAATTTATGTAGGGAATAATATTTTATATCATATTATATTATTGAGTCGACGATGTTCCCCACGCAGTAAAACGGTATACAAACAAGTGATCAACGACGTCACTGCATATGCAATCCATATAAACAATTAAAAGGGTTGGTGGGGATATTAAAAAATGCAATAAACTTACGATAATATAAATTTGACAAACAAACAAACTATTATTTTTTAAAGTGTGATCCACTTAGTGACTGTTTGGCAAGATTAAGTGCTGAATCAATAAAAAGTCTGAATTATTAAGTGTTTAATCATTAAGAGGTCTGAACCATTAAGAGCTAGTATATAATTTAACTATTCAAAAACAAATGTCTGACCAATTTAGATAATATGTCTTAACCGTTCAGCATTAGATCTCTTAACCATTCAACATCAGTATGATGCTTAACCATTCAGAGGTAAATCTTTTAACCATTCAGACATGTGCTCGCGAAACAAACAGTCTGAACCATTAATGCTGAACCATTCAGACCTTTAAACATTAAAGGCTGATTAAGAGACTGTCAAACACCCCTTATACACCTTTAAATTACATACGTGATGTTACGTTACACAATCACATGTCATCTTTTAGCCAACTTATATCGACATCTATAGATATATCTTGTTTATCAACATTTTTCAGTAAATTATCAAAGAGTACATGTTTTCATGATGATTTTTAATCATATGTATTTATATATATTTAATTTATTTTATATATATCAAAAGAAAATTTTATAGACCATTTGTTATAATTCTAGAGCTCTTAATTATTTTTTTTCTGGTTTCTCTTTTCTAATAAATATAAAATTAACTACAAATGATATTATTTAATTCTTTTCATATTAAAATATATTTTATTAAATTAAAAAAAAGATCTTTCCACAAATTAAAGTTTTAAAGAAATAATTTTGTTATAAATAATACTTATTTCAAAAAAAATATCAAAGTTTTAAAAACACAATATATATGTGGCTTTTAGAAAATAAAATTCTTATGAAAAAAAATAAATTTCAAAATTATAATAAAAGTTATTAAAAGCGACACTTTTTTAAAAACAATGTGTTTTAAATAATTTGTTAAAAATAATAGTATCTTTTATCACTTGTACGTAATATTAATCATATCTTATATCAAAAATCATTTTAAAATTTATTAATTTTATTAATGACAATTTAATATTTAATTTATTCACCCCATATATACACAAGGTACAAACCTAGTTTTATATATAGAGACATATGTAACTTTATTACAGGCAAGAATATACAACGGGTTTATCATTGTAAAAATATATGGTCCCGGCTCACAACAAAAACCTCTAAAATTACAACTGTCGCTCACAATAACAGTCCTTGAAAAATCGAAACTCTAATCTTCACCTACATTAGCCATTGTAGGGAACCCTACCACATGCCACATCTCTCCACACATATACCACCTTCGAGTTTGCACTCAACCAACGAAACTACACTTAGAACATATTCGCCGTCCCACACTCGTGCGATGTGAGAAAATCTAGTCAAATAATTACTTTTTGATCATATTTTGTTTTTAGAAAGGTTGTCTATTCTCAACACCAACACCATTCTCCTACGTGGCACAAACAAACTCAAAGTGGCTTGCCGTTATCACCCACCATCGACTTTTGTTAGCGTCACTGTGGATGGTTTTTTTCTAGGTACTTACAAATAGTTTTCATCATTGTGTACACCTTTTAATACGCACACCTTCTAATAGGGGTGCTCATTATTTGATTTAAGGCTTGAATAACCTAAAACTTAGATCGAGCCAAATTTGAATTCGGTATTTGGTTTATTCGAATTGAATTCTTATGTGAACCAAGTAACTAATTTAAATGCGAAATAGATTTAAATTTAGTTATCTTGAATCCATTCATTTTAAATAAATTGAATAATCACTATATATATACACACACACATATATATATATATATTTATATATATATTTTTTTAACCTTTTTTCTATCATATCTCCATCCCGAAAAAAAGATGTGGAAGTCGACTTTCTCAACTAAGCCTACCTTTCATGCTCAGACAAAACATCTAGAAGGTGACTTCCATTTGTTTAGAGAAAATATGGCTCGGGAAAATCTTCATATTTAGTTTATATTAACAATGATCGATTGTTCGTTTTCAACTTATAGACTCGTCTCTTTACGGTCTAAGTTACAAGTTATGTCACATCCTTATATTGTAAGGAATATTAGAGTATATAGGTGCTTATTTTTCATTATCATAATGTAAAGGGTGTTTATGTGTAAAAGATGAAGGTCTCTTTGTGTTGTATTTTATGATGTCCCAAACCTTAATGTTATAGTTGTAAATACTTAACATATACAAATTTTCTTTCATATATTGTTGTACAAGTAAGTAATGAGTAAGATAACTATTTGAAAGATGAGATGTGACATCAACAATTTATTACTTTAAGAAAATATCAAATAATAATATAATACATTATGTTCGATCTTACTTTGTTTTTAGCGAAACTTAAGTCGAATCGTAGAGAGAAACGAGATCGTCCTAACAACGTCTTTGAAATTTTATACAACACCAAAGTTTAGAATTTATAAAAGAAAAACAAATGAAGCGACTGAATTAATTATTGTAACATCCACCATTTTTCCAAGTTAAAACCCAAACCCAAACCCAAACTTATTTTGAGCTTTCATTATTAATTTACTTAATAATATGAACAAATACATTAAATATGTAATCAACTTATTGATTGATAAATAATTCTTTTTCATAAAATTATAAAGTTATTAAACATGTTACAACAAATAACTAAATGGAAAAGACTTATTAAAAGTTATAAAGTTATAAAATGATTTAAAAAACTTATAAAGTTTTATTAGTATTTATGAATTTTAAATACTGAAAATAAATAATCATATTATAAAGTTTACAAGTTTTATAAAAGTTATAAAGATTAACAAATAAATAATTTGATTGATCATTCAAATTGGTTTTATAAAGTCTATAAATATTTTATAAAAAAGTTGTTAAAATTAGAGTCTTCAAGAATTTAAATTTTAAATTATAATTATTCTTTTATTTATTTAAATTATTTAATTTTATATTTATTTCAAATTCCAATCATAACCCCTTTTAAAAGACTTATAAATCACCATTAACATAATTCATAACCTCTTCCTAACCTCAAGTATAAAAACAAGGCTTAGGCCTCACTTTTCATTTACTCATTTTCTAAAAATCTCACTCTCATATCTTTCTTTCATCTATTGGTTATGATCAATTTGAAAAATTTTATTTTACAAGAAATTTCAAGAAATCTTAATACTAAGATAATCTTTTATTTCTTTATATTATATATTTCAATCATCCTAACATCCAATTATTCTTATGACTTTATGTTATTACTATTGTTCTTTCTTCTATCAAATCTCTTTTTATTTTAATCATTGTCATTTGACCATTAACATTTTAATAATCACTAACCTTATAACAATCACTAATATTCCTAAATTAAGCTAACAACACACTAACATAAATAAAGAATCCCGTTTGCATATGGACGGCTATGCTGCCGCATTCGGTTAGTCAACAAGATTATAGTTCTAAATGATGGCTATGCCAAATTCTTATAGTATTTTTATAACTCAAATGAAGACTAATATACCATATATTGACATAATAAAATGTTCTAACCCGTTTCATGCTTTAACAATTTTAAAAGTGCACATAAGTGCCTTACTACAATTCTGACAGAATATAGTCTTACTTCAACTGACCATAACTTGATCATAACAAACTAAATTTGGGTAAATTTAGACTCCAATGTTAAGTTCATTGAATTACCTTTTCAACGACAGTTTATACATCTTCAAACTCAATCGGACGACTCAACAATAGCCTTCACAAGATAAGTGCGCATTTCAGCACCTTCTGTCTTGTGATGCTTGTTTGACCTATTTAAAGATCTTTTTATAAAAATGTTTTTGAATGAAAGTTGTCCGGGAGATTTTGAACTAGTCAAGTATAAATTTTTATAGTTTTATGAAACTGTTTGTTATTTTTAAAACCTGTTCAAACACATACCAAACATTTTGTCCAGAATCTAAAATTGATACAATAATCATTTTTCAATCTACCTTTCGCTTTTTAGCATTCTCCAAACGTCCTAACTTCTTGTAATAAATTCCAACATTAAATTATTATTCTTTTTATCATTTAGGACATCACCTTTGACTTTTGACATTCAAGTTTTCTTATGTACTCTACAATCACCACTATACTTGTGAGTTTTCTATGTGAGTATTTCTATACCCCTTTTTCATATTTTCACACTTTGGAGTGAAACATGTTACTTTATAATCGTTGCACTTGTAAAAAGTTTAATTCTTGTAAACTTATGGCAATTCACTTGTATGTTGTGGTTAGTTGATCTTTGTAGCTACCATGTAATGTCGATTATATGTACAATCATTAGCTATTGCTAGCCTGGTGATGTCATAGATCTATGGGCCTGACAAGTCTGCTTGGTTGATCCAAGTACACTTAGCTAATCGTATATACTTGTAAACGTTCGAGACTTGTAAAACTTTCAAGGTTTGATTGTGCATTCTGTCTTACATCCCTAGTTATTTTGTTCACTAATCTATGATATGAATAGCCATCTTTTATATATTATACTTATACTTATTTTCAAAGGTCGATGACCAATAAAATATTACCACATGTTTTAGTTTTAATATATATTAGAAATAGTTTGAAAGATAGTTGAAGTGGTGGCCTAGATCAAGTGGTTGGTTTTTCTTTTTCTAAACTTTTGGTCACCGGTTCAAAACATGCATATTGCACTTTTTGTTTTTATATTTTTTCTCAATCTTTTATTTCATGTTCATCACAATTATGAAGGGCTTCATCATATCTTCATTTTCATAAATTTACTAATCTTCATTTATAGTATTTGATTAGACCGTTATTTAAATTTTTCGACGAATATTTTGTTCGGAAATGCGTCGGGTCAAATACAACACGGTTTCATTCACTCTATATTTCGATGTAAATGAAGTTTGGCAACGAGTTGTAGCAATTGCAAGTCTATGTTATGACATAAATTTTGTTTGAAAAATAGTCGAATAAAATATAATAAGTTTTTAGTCAACGGTGTAATTTCGAGTTACTCTACCTTTTAATGTGATTGGTTTGAAAATGAGTCGAGTGGATTATAACCTACGCTTTTTATCACGTTGTGTATGATGCCGCTGCAACGCGCGGCAGGGGTAAAAATACTAGTTTACATATTGAAAACTATAGAAATCTCACCAACATTATTGTTGACCCTTTATTTTTAACATGTTTCAGGTTTGATACTTGAAGATCCTTTTGTGCTCATATAGGACTTGGACCTAGATTAATTGAAAGACTTATGTTATTGATTATATCTTGATTGTTTTGTAATTAGTTATTTGTCTTGTGATGTTAATGAATAATGACATTTAATATTATTTCAACATAATTAGTTCCATGTGCTATGAGCAATCGTCTCCCATTCGTCCGCCCCGATGATCCTGCCGTCAGTCGGGGTGTGACAATTATAAGCAAGCAAACCGGTCAATAAGTAAGCAAATAGCTATGTTACTCACTTTCATCCCACGTCGCGAAAGAAAAGTAGAATTCAGCTGCTTGCTTGCTATAAATAAAGGCTCATATGTTTCCTTTAGAATATAATTTTTCTTAAGAACGCTAAAGAGAATCTCAAGTACTTAATACCCCCACCAGGTGTTGTTAATAATCGTCTTTTGCTCGGTAGGAGCACGAATAGGGAGCTATACATCGAACTGTCATAGATAGTTTTAAGTTATGTTTTCATTTAAGTTATGTCAAGTTAATTATAATTTATTTTAGTATTATTAGGAGTAGTATTAGTATAGTATTATTGTTTTTTGGCGTTAGGGTTATTGTTAAGATTGGGTTTAGGTAGCGTAGTCTTAGTCAGAGGACTGATCACCTATACTTAAAACAATATAGTGTTAGTTGTACATTACCTAACCTAGGATTATTTAAATTATATCAGGACCTTAAGATATCACCGGACTGTACTAGGAACTATTATCAACCGTTGAGTAATTGTTAAACAGGTGAGTTATCATGTTTATTTATAAAACTGTAATTGTATACAAGATTCTGTCTAAACTGATAATATACAAGAAGGCTCTTATGTTTAATTATCAGTTGGGGTATGTTTGGATCCTTATATGCTTAATAGGATGTGTCAAAATGGCTAAAAAAAAGATAGAGTTCCTCGTATGCATCATGATACTACCATACTTATGTGATGGTCAGGGGGTCTGGCCCACTACCGGTGGTTGTGAAAATGTAATGGTTGTCACATATCCCTCACCTAAAATATCACAACCCATGTTGCATACATGCCAATTGTATTATGTTGTTTTTGTAAACTGTATAATATAAGCTCACAAGTATATGGTTGGCGTCTTTTTGAGTATATGTATCACAGGTAATCGGTGAGACTACTTCAGAATAATGAGGAGATAGTGGAATATGGAGCCATAGAAGTTTCTAGTTGTTTGATACTCATAAATTTCTAAGTATGAAATGTAAAATCAGTATGTTTTGGCTATAAGTTGTATCAATTGTGCACGTCCGCCTGATTTACGGGTGGGGTGTTACATATTTAGCTCTATACATAAAAACACATGTAACCCTGATATGAGCACAGACCTTGTAATTTATCTCGAGTACTCCTCGTAAACAATATAATTTAAACTAAAATTCCAAATTTTCATGTCGTTTCCTCTAATATGATTGAACTACCCAATACTTTCTAACATAATTGTAGGTATACGTCACATGTCAAGAAATAACCAGTCTTATGATTTTTTCTACAATTTTTAGGTTCACATTTAGAAACAATTATATTCATTCAAATGTGTATTATTGCTGACATGATTGTTCATATAATTTATAAATGAATTTGGTAACCCTAAATGTTCACGATAAAGCTAGGGTTAGGCATGTAAATTATGCACTCTTTGTTACGGTGTTCAATTTTTTTAAGATTTGAATTAATAATCCAAAATATTGAGTATTGGTTAATTTTAATCCAAACTAACAATTTGACTAGTATTAATCATAACTTTTGATTTTGTTATTAATAACAGTCTCAGACTAATTGTTTATTAATTCCGTTGTATTTTTATGATGCATCACGTGACGTGGCTCGTGATGTGATATATTAGATACTTATAATTAAAAATATAAATATATTACTCATTAATCATTTTCTAGAGTTATTCAATGTAACACTTCTTAGTTTAAATGTTTATCAACTCAGTTGTATTTTTATGATGTATCACATGACGTGGCTCGTGACGTGATATATTAGATACTTATAATTAAAAATATAAATATACTACTCATTAATCATTTTCTAAAGTTATTCAATGTAACACTTTTGTCGCTCATTGAGTAGTTTGGAGATAAAAGACACAAAAATTGGGTGATATATATATATATATATATATATATATATATATATATATATATATAATTTAAATTGTGTAATACGTCGTGTCACATGTCACGTGCCATGTCATAAAAAACTAACAAAGTTAACAACGAGACAAACCGTGACTTTTATTGGTAATGACATCGAAAGTTGATATTAATACTTGTTACATTGTTAGTTGGGTTAATATTGTATAGTCAATAGTTTGGATGATTAAAATTTAATTATCTTTTCTCTTTATAAAAGATAACTAGGTTGGTTTAATTAGTCCGACACTCTAAACCATCATTTTAAACCGTTCAACATCCGTTTAAGATATTTAAACTCCCATTTAATATAGGAGATAGCTTAACACAGCTCTCAAAGTTATGTAGTATTATTTGAGTTTTCATTTGGATCCCCCTTAGATATATTTAAACTCAAGAAAAGGACAACATGTTTCATTGCTCAGTTGGATCCCCCTTTGATATATTTAAATAAAAGTGACCGAATCTATTAGCAAGTAGTCATTTGTTCACTCTCCATAACCCTATTCGAGACTTTAGCCGAAAATATGCGCTCCTCGTCGTTATGATCTTTTCATGTTGGTGGGTTTGAAAAGCAAGAAATAAAACTATTTTCTTAACAACTAAGCATCCATACATAAACTATCTAAGAATATAAAACTCCAGTTTCTTGGATAAAGAATAAATCAAATAGGAAGTCTCTTAGTTGGAGTGAATGATGAAATTTCATTGTGAAATTTATATATTTGAAGGCGAGCGGGGTGGTGGCCGGAGGTGGTTTTTGGAGGCAGCGGTGGCCTTAGGTGGTTTCTTGCGATGTCGGTGGTGGCCTTCGGAGGTGGTTTCTTGCGATGGTGGTGGTTCCCGGCGGCGGCGGTGGCCTTCGGAGGTGGTTTCCAACGGTGGTTTCCGGCACCGGCCGGTGGTGGTGGCCTTCATGGTTTCAGGCGGCGGCGGTGTCTGACGATAGTGTTCCCGGGGTGGTGGTGGCCGACCGCGGTGGTGGCCGGTGGTGGTTGCTGGTGACGAGCGATCTTGGTGGTCGGTGGTGGTTAGGGCTGTACAAAAAGTTCGTGGCTCGAAGGTCGCTCGAAAAAAGCTAGGAAAAAACTCGGCTCGGAAAAAGCTCGAATCTAAACGAGCCGGCTCGGCTCAGCTCGAATTCTAAGCGAGCCGAAGTCGAGCCAGGGTTAGCTCAGTTCGAGCTCGGCTCGTGGCTCGGTTCGTAGGCTCGGCTCGTGACTCTGTGCATATGATATATGTATATATCTATTTATATAGTATAATTATTATTACTTACTACTACTACTATTATTATGATTATTATTTTTATATTAGGATTTTAAAAATGTTTTTTTTAAATAAAAATGGATTTTTTAGAAACATTAAGTATTTTGTTTAAAAAATATAAAACTTGATAGTAAATTGTTTATATTCAAAATAATGATCTTTATTCTTATAAGTACGGAGTACCCAACAAAATATAAAAGTCTTAATATATATTTTTTGTGTTTTCATATATATTGATGTGAAAAATAAAAAAATAAATAAATTCAAGCCGGCTCGAACAAGCCACGGCTGGCTCGAGCTTTTCACGAGCCGAACTCGAGCTAGTGTTTTGAGCTCGTTAAAATTTTCGAGCTGGCTCGGCTCGGCTCGATAAGCTTCGAGCTCGAGCTCGAGCCCATCATGGCTCGGCTCGTTTACAGCCCTAGTGGTGGTTGTTGTGGCGGGTGGTGTTGGTGACTAATGATGGAAGAAGGTATGGAATGAAAAAAAGAAGGGGGAGTGGATGGAATGAATTTGAGGGAATGGAATCAACTATGTAATGGTTCATTCCATTACCTTCACAAACCAAACATCTCTTTATTTATTCACCCTCAATAGTTCATTCCATTCAGCCCCTCATTCCTGTATATCAAACGTTACCTAAATAAAACATCCTCATTATTTCATTAAAATAACACCCATCCATATAATGCACTTTGTAAGATAATCAACTTTCTACTCCTTCTATTTAGGTGATTTTTATGAATAGAAAGTTGAAGACTTGTAGGGATTGAATTTAAGTTTTCCTGTAAAATTATCACAATCGCATACCTATAACATGCAACACAACAACAATGCTCTATGCTAGATTGCAAGCATCTAACATTGTATGAAATGATATAAAATCAAATGAGATGAAGTACTCTAGATACTTCATAGATGCAATAAGGATGAAGATGTAAACCTTTAATCAAATCTACTCAGAAACTTTCCTTTTTTTATCACTTTCAATAGCATCAGTAATCAGAGTTATAGGTTTTCATCTACTATTTTATGCAGCCTTACAACTACAACAGTCCTATATAAACATTCATAAAGGTAGATACAAGAAACAATTGATATATCATATGCAAACAGTTATAACTCACTTAAAAACTGACGAAAACAATGTCATCTGCTTAGTGTTGTGATTAAGTGATTATTTAGGTTTCAAATGATTAACATCAAGTATCACGTTAAAGCTAGCGAGGTATAATCTTGTTTTTTATCACTTAACACGATCAAAAGTAATAATTAAAACTTTTGAATGAATGAAAAAGAATGAACTTGAGGGTCGTTAGCTTGCTTCGGATTGTCTGAAGTGGTGTGCTATGATCAAAATCACACCCATTAACCAAATCAATCGCATTTAATAACACAATCAAATCAACATGACCTAATAATGATATTAGAATTGCAAACCTCAGGCTAGCAATCTGAAATGAGTGATGAAACAACAATCTGAAAGTTAAAAAACATCATAAGTTCATAAAGTGCAAAATTCAATAGGAAATAAGTTGAATAAGCTAACAATTGGAGAGGATTGATGGAGAATCGACATGATTGAGTGGAGGACGGGAATTAGGATTTTCAGGAGAGTAACAAAGAAGAAAGAAATAAGGAGAGTAGACAGGTAGAGATGGGCAAAAAAACCGGTTCGGCCAAAAAACGGAACCGGTTTGAGGCCCAAACCAGTTTGGCCCAAACCGGTTTGAAAGGTGAACCATATTGCAAATAATATTGTAAAGCGTTAAAAGGTGAACATTCTCAAGGTCAAACTTCGATGACAAACGAAGTAAATATTTGGGCTTATAACGTTGATGCGGTTGGGGAGCAAAATGACGCAATTTGTAATTCAAGAAAGATTGTCATTCAAACATTTCGACAACGAACGTTTGACTCGACTCATTCAACAAACTCTCCAACACGTTACACCAATGTAAGTCGTGCTACTCTTCGAAGAGATTGTTTAAAAATGTGTAAAAAAGCTAAAAATGAATTAATATCTTATTTTGAAAATTTACAAATCGGTGTTAACTTAACTCGTGATGTTTGGTCGACACCTCACGGTTCACCGACTCGTACATTTGTGTCACCGCCCATTGGGTTGAACCCGATTCGTGGCAAATGATGGAACGTACGATTACGTTTGAATGTTTGATTATCCTCACACCGGCCAAAATATTTTTTATCTTATTGATAAAGTTATTCAAACGTATAAATTAGAAAACAAAATTTTTTATATCTTTTGATAATGCGTCAAACAACACTCTTGCGATAGATCATTTGAAATTAAAATATAACAAATATGTGAGGGTGTGTTTTTTCATAGTCGATGTGTTGTGCACATCATAAACTTAGCCGTTCAAGACGGTTTAAAAACGATTGAGACAGTTAAAGATTATTTTAAAAGAATGTTACATGATATTTTTAGTAATAACTAAAGATATACTAAATATCGCAAGTTTTGTAAAGACGCAAATACCAAATGTTTAGGTCCGAATTGGAACGTATCAACACGATGGAATTCCACATGTAACATATTTGAAAAGGCTATTGAACAAAAAGAAAGTTTAATAGCTTTTCATAATAGTTTGGTAAGTCGGGGAAAGGCAAATTCTTACCATCTATCGGATTGGGCCATCATCGAAAAAGTAACAAAAATGCTTCAGGTTTTTAAAACTGCAACTACATGTTTTTCTGGAGTTTATTACCCAACGAGTCCGTTAGTACTTCACCAAATTTATTTAATGACTTCAAAATTAAATGAATTGTCGTGTAGGGGTAGACCTTATTCTGATATGATACCCCCAATGAAATAAAAACTTAAAAAGTATTTTGAAGAAATGCCTCTCGTTATTACATGTGCCGCTGCTTTAAACCCTTGTTTAAATTTGTCGGGGGTTGAAACTTTACTTGATAAAATTACTTTTAATTTGGATTTAGAAGTTGGTAAACCAATGTATAGTAAAACTTTAAAAGCTACTTTCAACAAACAATTACAACAAATGTATGATGTTTATTTATTAAAATACGGGGAAACATCACAAATCCATGATGCTTTAAGGCATGCGGCAAATGCCGAATGTTCGAATGATCCGATGTTTGATTTATATAATACTTTAAGGGATGAATGTAATAAACGTCAACGTGGTAACACTCCGAGTAGTGAACTCGGGAGGTATGGTCTTACAAACTTTTTCTCGACCATGACTCCACATGAATTTAAAAATTTTGACTTGTTGGCTTGGTGGAAAGGTAAGGAAGATCAATTTCCCATCCTATCCACCATGGCCCGAGATTTACTAACCGTCCAAGCTTCTACGGTAGCTTCGGAATCTGTTTTTTCTGTTAGTGGCAGGGTTATATCAATAAGACGAACTCGACTCACTCCATAAGCGGTTGAAATGTCAATTTGCTTGAAAGATTATTTAGATGCCGCGAAAAGAGTACAAGACAAACTCTCACTTGAAGGAGAACTGGAATACGAAACAGAATAATACGAGGACGAGGTAGAGAGCGGATTGACACCAGGAATGACTGATGATGAAGCGGCATATGATGACTACCTTCGTAACACTTCCGGTTCTGATGACGAGGAATAAACGTATAAGTATAATACGAATGAAGAAACGACTATGTTAAATGTTTAGTTTTAAAGATTTTTATTTACCTTTGTATGTTATTTAAATTTTATAAATGTTTTATATATTGTTTAAATGTTTGATTGTTTATAAATGTTATAAATTTTTTAAATGTTTAAATTTTTTAAATGTTTAAATTGTTATAAATGTTATAAATTGTTTAAATGCTTAAATTGTTTATAAATGTTTATAATAGTATATATATATATATATGTTTATAAATGTTTAAATTGTTTATATGTTTTAAATGTTTATAAATGTTATAAAGTGTTTAAATCATATAAATTGTTTTATGTTTTAATTAAAAGTTTAAAATTTTATTTAAATATAACAAAAATCCAAATTTTCAAAAAAAACAGGTTTGGGCCCGAAACGGTTCCAAACGACCCAAACCGATTTGATAGGGTTGAGTTTTTATCCTTTGAAACCGGTTTGAACCCGAACCGTTTGGGGCCAAACCGGTTTTGACCAAGTTTGACCAAACCGGTTTCGGTTTGGTACTCAAACCGGTTTGGGCCCCCAAACCGGATTATTTTTAAAAGAAAATTATTGACTTATTGATTTTTCAATAAGTTAATAAGTTAGTATGAAGTGACTTATTAATTTATTCACTCACAACAATCACATTGTCAAACACTATAAAATGACTTTTTAACTTTTCAAAAATTAAAAAGTTAAAAGTTGATAAAAATAAGCACTCTCAAACACCCACATAGAAAGGTCCAGGTTACGCAGAGGGTCCAAAAGGAATGAAACGATCCACGTGTTTGTTTTGTTTCTGGCAGAAGCAACTCAAGAAAAGAAAGAGTTGACGAAGGTATGTACAGACCCAGAGTTGATGGCTGTGATAATTGAAAACGTCAAGATCTTTGCACATGGCTCACTCAACTTGATCAGAAACAAAAGAAATGAAAGAAAACAACTCACAATCAAGTTAGAGATTTGGGGTTTACGAAGAAGAAGAGAGAACCGGGTTAGTCTGTCGGTTTAAAGACCCGCTTGAAGGAGTTAAACGGGTCAAATATTAAGGGGGAATTGAAAATAAAGCTGGTGTGAGAGAGTGTCACGTGTCAAATATTAAGGGAGAATTGATGGTTTAAGAGAATGTCATGTGGTTTAAAAAAATCTTGTTTTATTAGAGTTTATAGATTCGTTTAAAAAACTATAAATAGGAAATGTGTAATATTTACTATTGTTTCTATGTAGTAGGAGTAACAAACTACTATATTTCAAGCAAGTGTAAAAAAATTATTTTAGAGCGATCAACGTACATTAAATAATTTCTTTTACTAAATGATGTAGACATGTTCATCAGTCAGTAATTATAACTGACGTGACTACCTCAGTTTATACCAATGCAAGACCATAACTAAAGAAGAACAAGTAGAATTAGATCGGTTCGCATTTTTGGACAATGAGAGCATTAGGCTCGAGCAAAGCGAAGACCGAGATCCGAGGATAAAGGAAAAGGTCGAAGGCCATAGTTATTGGAAGGAAAGGATGTGATCTAGTATTAACATAACTTTCATATCTTGGCCATAAAAATGCTCGCACAAATTGAAACTGTTAGCAAAAACAGGAAAAAGATGACTCGTGCTGTAATGGTCGAGTCATATAGACATAAGAACGAAGACAACCAAAACATAAGAACCCACTAGCAATATCATAAGACAACAAAAGGAATGGAGTGTTGAGTTCAGGGAAAACAACATCATTAATACCACTAAGTTGAAATATTTCTCAAGACAAGAAATTAGTCCAGTCGATAAAAGAGGCCTAACGAGACATAATTCGAACCACTAGGTGATACAAGGGTCGACAGTTTAGAAACATGCATCATAAGGTTTTAGTCGTACAATGTTGGTATGTAAAGGTTCCTTAATATTCAATGAAGAGCATGTCAAATCATAGTCTATTTCATTTTATTTCTCGTGTATTTTACTGTGTGTTTTATGTTCAATGTTTTTTTAATTCATTTATTACAAAACTAGCTACATGTCATTCTCTCATGACCCATTTATCAAACATTTTACACCTTGGCATATAGACAAAGGGTTAATCCATCATTGTAACATGTTAGTTGCCTCTAAATACTTTTAGAAGCAACAATCACCTTAAAAGTACAAAGGTATATATATTTTTCTTGATTTTAAAACATTATCGATCTAATCATAATATTAAAAAAAACAAACTAAGTAATGACAACCCAATACTAAGTTGTTTTGTTGAACTAAAATTAATACATATGTGTTCTCAAGCCGTTAAACTAACCTAGCTACAACCCCAAGTAAATAACAACTGCACGAGCCTTCTGAAAATCAACAATTCAATAGTCCTAACCTTGGGAAAGGGTGGGAGGGTTGTAGCCTAAACGTCTTAGAGGCATAAAGGGAAACGGTATCATGTTGGGAGAATGGTTGGGAAAGTTCATCCCAGGGTAGAAATACCACCCACGCCCTCCCCCTGCGACCCAATGAGCAAAATAAACCCGCAACCCACAAAACACACGTTGAGAGAGAGGGAGGGGGAATAATATCACATTTTGTTAAACAGAAAAAATATGATGAAAATGGAAAAGTGATTGTCACCTGGAGAACAAAAAAAACAGGATATCACCCTGTGGCCTAAGAGGAGTATGAGCTTAGCACCAAATTTTCTAGGATCTAGACTACTAATGGACTCGAAATCGATGACAATTAATGGAAAAGGAAAAAAAAATCTTTTTAGCAAATACAAGTAAGCTAGTTTAAGATTCAAACTGTTTGAGAATTTAACACTACAATTCTTTATTTTTATGTAATTATATACTATTATTATTATTTGCATAAAATTATCTTTATCAAACGAAATTTTTAATACACATTACACGCTTTTTTAAAAAAATACCGGTTCAAAAGACTAAAGTGAACCATTAAACCACAAAACCAACTAGTCAGATAGCCCAATCCGACCCTTAAAACAACAAAACGTGTTGGTTTGGTTTTTCAATTTCAAAAGTGGTTCTAACTTAAAATTTTCATCAAAACCAGGTAAACCAAAATACAAACATCATACTAGTAATTTTAAACAACTCACAAAAAGAAAATAAATCAAAAAAAATTGAGCCAGAGAGAAAAGGTGACACATACATTTACCCTTTTCCTTTGTGCAGCAACATTACAAAACAATACAAACCAAACCAAGATAAAAAGGTGCAAAGTCTCATATGACAATGTTTCAAAAGAGTTTTTTTCAGAGCTATAACTCAATGCAACCTTGTTAATTCTTCTACTCTCTTCATAAGTTCCTCCACTGAAACATTCATATTTTTTGAAATCTCTTCCATTCTGTTCCTTCCAAGATCAAGAAACGACTCGATCAAGTCGCCATCCAAGAAATTTTTAGAGTCAGCGGTTTTCTTCTCGTTATAAAACGATCTCCATTGCTCGTGGCTCAACCCGCCAACGCCTTTTATGACCTTTCTCAAATTGGTTTGAAGTTTCTCCAAGAACATGTACTGGTCTTGAGGGAGCGAAGCAATGACGCCAATAACGCCATTAACGGTTCCAAAAATGATGGTGGGGATGTGACCAACATCAGAATCGGGTAATCGCATCACGAGTGAGCCATGTTGGAAACGGTTCACGAATTCACCAAGGTGGTATTCTCCGACCACCTCTAGACGGCCTCGCTCTTCATCAGTGGCACCTTCACTGTTTTTACGGACTGTAAAAAGATTGAAATTGTTTTCAGCGCCGAGGTAAACGTCGTCGTCAAGAATCTCAACTGCTGACATCCAGTTGGCGTTGTAGTCACGGGCTCGTTCCTCTATAGCACCTTCTTCATGCTGGGGTAGGAATAGCAAAAAAAGTATGAGTTGGGTGTATTATTATCTAACTACCTCTAAATAGAATAGAAGAATGCTGGAAACGAGAAATAATGAGACAGGTACCTTATAAATCAGGAGTGAAATTGATTTCATCAAATCACCGACAACAATAAAATCACCACGGGTTTGTACGTAGAGAGCAAGTATGTGACCATGGTGTCCACATTCAGACTGCAACTCGCGTGTACCATCATCACGAAGCATCCACTTGTACAATTGAATTTTTTGATTTATAGCAGCGAGGAGTTTACCATTGAAGGCATTCAAGGAGTAAACAGCACCTTTAGTTTCTTTCTCAGCTACTAGTTGTAGCTTCCCATCTTCAACTATGAAAACCAATATACGGCCCTGCAGCAAATGTTCACCGATATAAAAATATGTAAAGTGGAACAAAAATGCCCAGATGAAGTATTCTGAAATTTCAACTTATTTACTTAACAAACAAATCAACACATAAGCAAACTGCCATATCACAGTAAAACTATATCTGTTTTTAAGTCTTTTTTCTTGGTTAACCCTGAACTTTCAGAACCTAAATATCGATCACAGCAAAATATATTCAAATACATATTAAGTGCAGCATACCTTAGATGGTTCATTCTCCTCTGGCATAACATAAGCAGTCCCAACACAGTAATAGGCGTTATTGTCATCTGAGAAAGAACAATTGAGTATGGAACAACCGTACTCAAATTGGTCAAGAGCGTATGTGGATATGAAATCAAATGTTTGGTCATCTAACAACCGAATAAAATGCATTTCAGAATCTTCTGCGCTTGATTGATTGTACTTTAAACTGCATATTGCAAATGTACGGGACTGTTCTTGATGGCAGATACGCCTTGCATGCTCACCAAGAGGAATTGAACGGATGTGAAGCTTTTGAATATCATCGATTGTCCCAATTGTCAATTCACCTTCTTTAGCAATAGCAAGACTGCCCACAAGGGGAAAAAATAAACAGAATATTGAAGAATAAACTATCATCATATACACCCACGTTTAATGATTGGAGTTAAATATAATACGTACAATGATGATATCATCAATTAGCCAAAAATAGACGCATGTCAATCAATTAGGCATGAATTGGACTAAAAATGAAAATCACTTAAATTTAATAATGACGCCATTCTTTAATAATCTCATCACAAAATAATAGCCCATTAGCACATATTCTTAAAAAATAAAAACGATAAACATCTTCTATAATTCAATTTTTCAATCTAATTTCAGTACACATGCCTTGTATTGTCAAATAATTACATTATTCACAACTTTTCAAATATTAATTTTATAACTATAAATTTAAAACAGTTGGTTTAAAGTTTCAATACATTCCTTGTTATATTACTGCATACCTGATTATAAGTTAGGTTGACAATGAAACACAAATTCAATTATTTATGAAAGTTAAAGATGAAGATAGTAAACCTGTCTGGAAAAGCAGCAGAATTGAAGGGGCACATGTGACTGACTTCTTTTAGGTTCACATTACTGTAGAGTAACTTTTTATTACTGCTGTATATAACTGTTGGCCTATCTGAGGCTGCAAAAACATGTGTGGTACTCTTCGAAGAAAATGTTCGGAGGGTTATTGGTTGGGTCCCAAGTGAAACCTTTTTCCTATCCGTTAATTCACCTGTACTCGTGTTCAGTAAAAAGTTTAAAAGGTGGCCATCTCCAAGTGCGCATAACAAGTAAGGTATCTGAAAAATAAACATCTCATATTTTAATAAAGACAATGATGTAAGAAGTCTATCAAAACAACTTAGATATAAAAAGAGGAATTACAATCGTACCCCTTCAAAGGCACATAGAAGAACAGATCGTGGTATAATTTCACCACCTAAATGTTCCTCGGTGATCAGATTTAGGTCGGGAAGAGAGAATATTCTGACACTAATATCCGTCCACATACCAACTGCAGCAAGGTTGCTATAATTTGGATTATCACCGATCGGGTTTATGTCAAGGCATGAAATATCATATTTCAGTTCAGCATGCTTTTTTTCAACTAATACTCCATCGCCAATTTCAAGGTAAACAAGATGGCCACCTCTAGTAGCCAATAGAACCTGCCAAAAATTTAAGATTTCAAAAACAGTCATCCTTAGTCTTTCTTTAAATAACATAAAAACATAGAATAAAATCAATTACCTGAGTAGCATTTGCAGTGGCGACATTGATAGAGTAGTCAGCAGGTGCATGCCACTCGTGTCTTAATTCTCTTGATACAGAACTCACAAGTCTCACCGAGCTTGAAGTAACCTGAAACATGATTTAATACAGCAAAAAAAGTTAAATAAAAAGATTATGCACGGATAATTAATAAAAAAGCTCATCATACCTGAACAAGTTGATTATGCACAGCATCATGACAGAATAAAGTTTGTACTTGAGAACAGAAGCCCTCAATTTCAGTTTCCTCCAGTTCATCTTCTAGATTCATTGCTAATATTCGAGTCTCGCTAATGAAGCTAACAACCAAAAATGTGTCATATAGATCCTCTGTTGCTGATCTCAGTGACCACATTCCTTTTATACCTTGTAGTTCCACAGATGCCTTAAAATGGAAATTGTGGAGTATAATTAAGCAACTAATAATCACAGCTTGACAAATACTACTAATGAAAACAAAAAGGTCAATTCATACCTGTTCGTTTATCCCAATTCCATTTCTAACAATGCGAAGCGAACCGTCTTTATATGCTCCTGAGCAAGTCACAACTTGCCCTTGACCTTGCCTTTCTAAGTCAACCACACAAAAGTCAACAATGGGGCCCAAGTTGACATATTTTTCTAGCACTTCCACATAAGAACCTTTTGCATCAGGCTGGAGATTTAACTTAATAAGCTGCAATGGACGATGAAGTAAAAACTTTAATGACATGATATTAAAAGCACATACCTAATTGTACAAATTAGTTTGCTCTTTACCATGCAATATTCTACTTCAACTAGAAAAAGAAAGAAATACAGGGCCTCAAAAGAATAAGGCACAAGACGTTAATTGGCAACAAGGAACTTATGAAGCCAAAGTGCCAAAACCAATATAATACTTCAGTTCGGTTCAAATTGTCTTCTAGTGAGCCTAAGGTATGCTAATCGTATACATGATCATTAACACAAATAACAACTTAACAAGCAAGAAATTATAGAAGGGAATATGCCTTTCATTTCTTCAGTTTGGTTCAAATTGTCTTCTAGTTGGCCTAAGGTATGCTAATCGTATACATGATCATTAACATGCAAGAAATTATAGAAGGAATATGCCTTTCATTTCTTCAGTTTGGTTCAATTGTCTTCTAGTTGGCCTAAGGTATGCTAATCGTATACATGATCATTAACATGCAAGAAATTATAGAAAGGAATATGCCTTTCGTTTCTAATTTTTATATAAGTACCTTCCACAGACTCTATAGCACAGAGCGCTAAGTACAAAACGCAGAAGGAATGTTCAAGTTTAGCTTTTAAAGGGGATATGTGTTTATTTAAGTTTTCTACGATACTCAAATAAAACTCTCTAAATTCATGTTTTTATCAGAAAAAAATATCATTATTTTCATATTAATTGATTTTAAGTGAAAGTTCACATTATAAAAGAAAGAATTGTCTAGTTTTAGATCACATTTAAAAAGGAAAAAGAAAGAATTGTCTAGTTTTAGATCACATCTAAAAAAGAAGAATTGTCTAGTTTTAGAAAATTTGACTATGCTGCAGGCATTAACTCATTCTACATCCATGATCACCATTATCATTTGATAACACGCCCATGGGCGGACGTAAGAAGGGAGGGGAGGGGTCAACCGACCCCGCAGATTTTCCCCCTTATGTATAATGTGTATTGACGATTTTTTATTGACCCCGTGTATTTTTTAATACTGGTCACTATAAAACATTTTACGACCCCTAAACCCTATTTTTATTGGAATGTTTAACCCACTAAAAATTAAAATAATAGTTCACTTAGTTAAGAAAAGTAATATCAGAATAATCACCAATAGGTCTATGTTGTATAAAATTTCTAAGCTCATTTATTTAACTAAACACTTAACACATATTTCATTAATCTATTAACATTCTTTAGTTATCTTTAAATTTTTTTAGAAGAATACCTTAAACAACGTTTGCATTTGCTACATTTTTAAGAAGGTTTCGATTGATAATATATTGGATATTTTTTAAAAGATGAAGCCACGTAAACAAGTATAAAGTGTAATATGTTTTTTTTCTAATGAAATCGTATTTTTGTCAAATGTCTTATAATATATTGTAATGTATTTTGTATGCCTGACCTGACCCAAACCAAAAATTCAACATTGAGTTGAGATATACATGTCTATTCGAAAACTGGAAAAAAACCGACCTCGGAGAAAAAAATTTCTGGGTCCGCCCCTGAACACGCCACAGGAGAAAGCCACACACTTCATTTAAAACACAGATTTTTGGTTTAAGCTATCAGTTCAAAGGTTTTTATTTTTTTAAATTGGGCCCATATATTTCACCTCTTAAATCTTTACCCCACAAAACATTATAACTCTCAACAATTGCCTGATTATCAAAACAAAATTGATACATGTTTTTACATACCTGAGAATCTCCATAGCTTGAGCCTACATATACAAACGCATTGTCAAGATAGGATATAGTTGATGCCACAGACGTTTCCCCTAGAAGCTCAATTTTTAGTCCAGTAACTCTAGAAACAATATAAAGAAAGAGTCATTCAGAACAATCATCAACCTCAAGTAGGCTTAAAGAAGCAAGGACTGTGTGCATATAATATATAATATATATATATAAATATACATGTATAATAAGTGCTTAGAAAAATTTACAGAATCATAACTTACTTTTCTTTCTCATGCGCTATGACAAGCAAGTGAAGAAGCCCACTAAGATCACCAAGTAAATACCTAGAACCATCAGCATCCACCCTTCCATAGGCTCTAGTAATAGACTACAATTCCATACGACACCATGGTCATCAATCAAGAATAAGTTTCTACATCATGTTTTGTGGGACAAGGTACGGGAAACCAGCACATATATGGATATCAAAAGATAATCAACAACAATTCATTGACCAATATAACTTATAAAAAAAACTCTTGAAAACATCATCATGAAAGACATCTCTCTTTCTTTGTATCTGCCACATATCATTTATTGATTTTTTTGCTCGAAAAGAAAAGAGAAAGGGGGGTAACTAGTAAAAAAAGGATCCACTTGACTTACAGGTCTAATTGGTATAGCTTTAAATGTAGAAGCACTACAGTACACAATTGTCTCTTCCCCGATGATTAATACACCACAAAAAGGTGGTGGAACCGGAATAAGTAAATCAGCCCCATTATCAAGATTGTTCTGGGACCATGGACCTTCAACAAAGTCTTTATCCTTTAAAGAAACCTCATATGTTTTTACATGACGAGCATCTTTATTGTCCTGAAATTAAGCAACAATATGTTATCGTATTAGAGAAAGTATTTTTAACTTTCACTATTTAAAAGACAGCTGTTACATATTTGGAAACAAAATCCTTCTAAGAACCCAACCTGATAAAGAACAACAATCGTAGGCTTTGGACAACCATAAAGAAATTGATATCCAAAACTTGAAGTTCTTCTAGCCTGAAATATTTATAGAAAAAATCAAATAAGTTTTACTGTCAGTATCATAATAATTGAGTAATGATTTGGAGGCAACTAGGTTATTTTTGTTATATGGTTTCAAGAGAGGTTGCTCTCTGAAGGAATCATTGTAGTCCTTGTCCATATATTAAAAGAAAAGTGAAGAGCTTTTGCATTTGTCAAATAATAACAATCGCCATGAGAGAAACATATGGCTTCATAATCAAAAATCTCAGCATATATAGTGCCTGAAAGTAACACATGCCTGATGTTAAATGCTTCTTTGAGTTGTCCTTTGTTATCAAATGGAATAACCTAAAGAAATAGAAGTATGAGCATTGGAATGACATAGGTGAACTAAAGAGGTGAATTAAGACTTGAAAGCCAAATAGCCTCAAAAGTAAAAAAGTTTCACATAGAAACAACCCGTTAAAAGTAAAACTTGAAAGACTTATATCAGGAACAAGTACCTTGAACAACCCATCATACAAATGGAGTCCAATAAGTCTGCAGTCGGGGTCAATTATGCCTATCTACAAAGATCAAATATGTGCAAAGATTATTAGACATTTAAAACTAGGTATTTGGCTCATTTTTACTATTAAATAATTTATTGATTTTCAAGAAACTTGATAAGTACCTGGCCATTGTCTGTGGGTCTGCCTATGCGATCCGAGACATCTCCCATACATCTACACATAATATCATATACAAGAATAATATTAACATGTTGTTAAAATATATAATGTAGGTTTATTATAGAACCAAACCTTGTAATAAGCTCACTCGCGTCAGCGTCCCATTGAAGAACACAAAATTTGTATCTTTCTGTTGCAATAAACAGAAGGTCTTGCGTTTCACCCTTCAATAAAGCAGAAACATGCATAAACGACACAAGATGAGTGATGAAATAATTATATCATAAGTCTTTTTCTAAAATCTACAAATTAATTGACTCACATGGGGACGGAAAAGTTCTAGGGTTGCAATTCTTCCGTATATTGGCACATCTAACATAGGCTGCATGAATAAAAGATAATTCTTATATAGTACTGGTTAGAATAATCCATCAATTTAAAATCTTGAATCTTGTCATATGCAGAGATACATGTTAATGATATGGGTGATGTAATTAAAATTGATCAACATGCAATATACGATTTCATACAAGATAAAATTCAGGTAAAAATAGCATCTCATATCCTTTGCATTACAACCACATGTATATTTTATTAATAAAGATATTCTATACTTCAGCCTAGTGCTTTGCTATTCTTTACTCTTTTTTTGGTCAAATTAGATACAAGTTAATGATACTCTATGCATTTGTTTTACCATTGACTGCCTGTAGTCCAATACAGTACATAAACTTTTCAAGAACTAGATTAACTGAAATATTTATGTCTGTTTCCTCGGAAAAAAACATACTTTTCTCAAAACTCGTCCAGCATTATAGTTAATAGTTTATAATGTACAACAAGTAGAAATGACAGCCAGACCAAACCGAAGCTTGCTGGCAGGTACAAGTTGCCGATTAGTACCAACTTTTAGTTTTACCATTGACTTGTCATACATGTAAAGTAATGAGGATGTTTTGCAGCTGGACATACATTTGTGTAAATGTGTAATATAAGACCAGAACAAAGGAAACATAAACTACTTAATGTGTAATTATCATATGAGAGTAAACCCACCTGCAAACCTTCAGGAGTAAGTAAATGAATCTCGATGCGGGTACATTTCCTGACAACAGATGCACATTAAACAACAATGAGTCATAAGACGAAGTGATTCAAAAAGCTTTTTATTATGTTAAAAAGATTACTAAAATTATCAGCAGAGCGCAACTGAAACAGAAAACTGTAACCATCTTTACAATAGCAACTGAAAATAGCAAGCACAACAAGAATATTTCACACTAGACAAAAGAAAAGGATAAACTTTCAGATCTTAGGCCATCCCTTTTACTGATCCTTATGCAAAAATCCATACATATACATACACAAAAAGAAATAAATTCTTCCCAACATGCAAGAAGATGCCATATGCTATGTACTTGCCAACATAAAGCCTCTCATATTTCATAGCAGCTAAAGATATTGACCAAATCTCAATATCACCAACACAAGTCCAAAATCCCCAACAGCAAACTTAATGAAACTATCATACTCTACATGTCCCAGATTCAACGAGTCTTCTAGCGTAATCACTATCTACATCGTACTTGTGCGATTCTCACCACAAACAAACAACAATTCCAATTTCTTTACAGCAATTGACTTTTCAGTTTTCACAAAAGAACCGTCAAATTACAGAGGAATAATAATATCACAAATACATACATCTAATCGCATATCTTGCAATCTTGTGAAATGATGGTAAACGACACGAAATGACATGGGGAAAATGAAACTTACGCGATGATGAGATTGAGTTCTTGTGGACCGGTGAAATTGCCGACGCATGAGTGAGTGACGTTTGTAGGCTTATGAGCTGTAACGACGTAATTGTACGTACTCATCGTCTTCTCAAATGGAACCCTAAAACCCTTTCTTCGTCTCCTCTGTTCTTCTGAAAGCCACCGATGATGCTATTTATTTCGCTGATGGAGTGCCGCATACGACGTCGTTTTGTGTGGGTCTACCCTTCACATTTCATGATTTCATAGTAGACTCCATTTTGACATTTTGTATATTATTTCTAAAGTGTTGTTTGATAAAACTGACTGAGTCAGAAGCTGATTCAGTATGAAATTCTGATTGAGTTTACATCTGATTGAAACTTGTTTGTTTGATTTAGTATCTGACTGAAATCAAAACAACTCATCTAAACAAAGATCTCAAATCAACAACATACAATCTCAAATCATGTCATTCAGATCAACTAAAACAAACATAGCTAACCAAGTGATCGATGTCTAAACATGTTTATTTACCAAGTTCAACTTATAGTATGACAGTCCATTTTTCCTTTATGGTTTATCAGCCCTCATAAGGTAACTACATTCTCTTAATTCACAATTACCATCCACGTTTCACCTTCCCGCATCTCCAAATTACCTTAACGCCCCCTAATTGGTCAATTCAACTCAATTACACAATCTCCTCTTCCAAAATCCCACCTAAACCTAACTCGCAAACTTCACTCCTTAAATTTAAACCTAAACCTAAACCACTTCACAAGTTATATAACCTACAGAGCAAAATGCACATACTAAAAGCTAACCTTTTCAAATCCTTTCCACACATCTGCATCATACAAAACACAAAAGTGTGATAAACTCATAAACACACACCAACCTTTTCGTTTTTTAAGTGAGTGCAGATCTTGTCGAGCTCTTTATCCACACGAAGGCGCTCTTGCTTTTTGTTTTGGCAATTACGGATTTCGGAGATGAAGACGGAGAGACCTCTCATGCCGGATAACGCCATCTCCGGTGGACTTCAGATCAGATCTGACGAAGATGCGATTGCGTGTGTGTAGAATCCAGCAGTTAGTTCGTTTGATTGTGGATCGGAATTGAGTTTCGATTGAAGAAACGTTGTGAAGGTGAGATCAAAATGGTGTGTGTGGAATCCAGCAGGGGAGGTGGATTTGGGTGTTAGTGGTGTGCTAACTGGGGCTGGTTTGGGTCAGCAACTCATTTTTTAAGGTTTGGGTCAGAAGAAATGACCCGGTCAGCTGGTTCTACGTGAGTATCAAACGGGCTGACCTGCTGACCTAGTCAGTTGGGTCAGCCTGGTCAGACGTAAACAAACAGCTCTTAAATCGGATCGGAAAATAAACCGGATGATTTAAAAAATCAAGATAAAATTACATAAAATGTCATTTATGTTTTTATTAATTTTTACTGTATGTCCTTAATGTTTTGAAAGAAATAGTCGCCATCCTTTATGTTTTTTTATTATTTTATCGTTAATTCTGTGAAATACCGTCACTAAGTCTTGTCACGTATGATTTGTGTGATTGACAATCTGGTAATTTAAACCCTCCTCCCATCTTTTTACAAGTCAAACATTTCACCTCATCTCTCCCAAATTGAAACTCGTGTGGTCGATCAATCATAAGGGATCGATGTTTGTTACGATATCTGGTTAATTGAGTAACATTTCCTTGAAGGATTCGGAATTGAAGCAATATGGTTGAAATTCATCAATGCTCTAGCAATAATTTCACAAGGTTATCATCATCTGCTACAATGAATTTGAAGTTTAAACTCCCACTAAAGATCATAAACCTTACAAATCTATGGTATCTTGATTTGGACGCGAAGAGACTCACTGGAGCCCTTCCAAAGGAACTGGGTAAGCTTAAAAAACTCACAGTAGTTTACATTCATCAGAATAGTTTTGAAGGCAGAATTCTGGTAGAAATCTGGAACCTCTCCTCGATGGTTTATCTCACTCTCAACAGTAACCAAATTTTCAAAGAGATCCCACATGAATTGATGATTTGAAGAGCTTGAAGTTTTTGAATTTCATAGGCAAACTAGCTCACGAGTTCCATTCCAAGTAGCATTGGGAGTTACCTAAGTTGGAGATTCCAGAATTATAAAAGAATTCATTAACATGTTCGTTACCCGCTAAACTTAGAATGAATTCGCTATTACAATAGTTTGATGTTTATTCAAAAACATTTTTAATGGGATCGTGTGATTCCGACAACCTCACTAAACATGGCCTCATCAAAAACTCGTTTAAATTCAAGATTACACATCACGTGAATCACACGTGACAAGATTTAACGACAATATAATGGAGTTAACGTAAAAAGACTTATTCTGAAATAAAAGAAAACATAAGGGACAACAACTATTGATTTTAAACATTACATATAGTGAAAATTGATATAAAACATAAAAAGACGTCTTATGTAATTTGTCAAAAATTAAAGTTACTATTTGTTATGTTTGTTACAAACTTGAAATATCAAAAAGATGTCCACACGTGTAATAGTTCTATAACCTTTTAGTAAGTTAAGTTTTCAAATTAGGATAAAATTTTAGTGAGTTTCTATATGAACCAGACAATCTTCTATTCTTTATAAAAATCACAGTTGGGCCATCCTTCACATCTTTCTGATGATCATTCCAATTTTTTGCCGCGAGAACATCTCTTTGCTTTAAAAAGGGAACAAAGGCCTCGTAAATATATTTAAAACCACTAGAACTATTATCACTACACAATCTTTTTTAGAGGTGTTTAAAAATATCTAAACTTGAAATCGTATCCGAAAATCTAAAATTTTGGATTCGGATTCATATAGTGATTTTGAAAAATTTCGGATATTCGGATATCCGAAATATTTGTATAGAAAACTAAAAATAATAAATATTAATTAGAAAGTTCGGATATTTTCAGAAATTTTTTTATAAAAACTTCGGATATCCGAAAATTTTCAATAAAAATTATTATATTTTTATAAAATTTATTAAATTATACAATTTTTTATGGAATTCAGATTCGGACAGTGAAACCCACTATCCAAAATTTTTGGATATCCGAATATAAACACCCCTAATCTTTTTATACTTATTCAAAAAATGATTGAAAAATAATGTTTATTCGTCTCTTTCAAAATTTAAGAAGTAAATAATTAACGAAATTCTATTCTCCACATGTGTATAAGTCATATATAAGTTATAATATCTAAATATGCGTAGTTAAACAAACAAAATAAGTAAAAACATATGAAAATGCCACTTTGATGGTTCTTTATGTAGTTTTAAGATCTTTAATGTATATAAACATGCATAAATGTGTCTTAAAGTATGAAATTAAAAATTTTAAACTATTATATTAACTTTTGTAGTTCTCAAATGATCATAACTCTTCAACGATAAATAATATATGATATATTATACTTATATAAACCACATGAGTTCATGCAATAAGTCAATGTGTTAATATTATAGACATATTAGATTTGTAAAATCAATTAAAACTAATCTCATACCTTAATCTTCATCTTCAAACAATTTGGATTTTGATTTTCTAATAGGAGTCAACTTTTTTCTTTTCTAGTAGAATAGAGTAACTTAATCAGGTTGGTGGGCTTGGATGTAATTTCTCAATATGCGTTTAAAAAACCTAGTTAGAACCACATTAAAATTTCTAACAATATTTTTCTAGTGCTTATTATTTTCATGCTACATAAATTTGTCGTATCATGTATGTTACACGAAATTATCTCTACGACATTAGACACTGAACTTGTATAACACATGCACACAGAGGTCTCTAAAATATATCAAGAGTTAAGTTGTCATAACGAAAACTCTTTGATAAGCTCATTTCGTGAACAAGATGTGGTGTGGAGTAATGTGAAATGGTATTAATTGTATGCTTTAATCAATATGCAATGAGAGAAGTATTGTGCCAACACCCAAAAGGCATACACTCAAAGTACTTACATTGGTCAATATTCAAGCGACAATAACCACTACAGCAGTGAATATTTTTTTGTGATCATTCATCTAATCACTTGCAATATGCTTCCCCCACTAGTCTCGTCATACACATGGTCAACATATGTAAATCTATCACCTATAAAGGACTACCTCTCATGTGGTCTTAAGATACGATTACACATAAAGAAACATTGTGATAGCAACTTCAAGGCATAAAAAAGACGTACGGTAAAATACGTAAATAGAAGATGTAAAAAGTAAAGTCAAAAGATGTAAAGAAAAAGATAGTAATTTATATCGAGACAAAATAACCATTTTATACAAATTGTAAGACATCTAGCACAACTTATAAAGCATAGTGTACAAACATTTTATGTAATAATTCATTTTTTACCCACATTTTAATAAACTTGTTCTAATTAATACCTTATTTAATTCATATTACTTAAACTTATTTAATAATATAAAATATTTAATTCATTATATTAAATATTATCTTATATATAATACTTTAAATTAACATTTTAATTCGTGTTTACTATTTATATTTTATAACTAGATACTATATAAATTAAGTATCATATTAATTGAAAGTTAGTATACTTTAATCTAACAAATATTATAACTTAATGAAAGTAAAAGTGTGAGTGCGATTAAAGAGTTAACTTTTACAAATAGTAACGTATTGTTAATCATAATATAATATTATATATTTGATAAGAGTTTTTATCTTAATGTTTCTAACTTATTCGTTCATACGTTTGGTAATAATATTATTATGACGGTATAATTGCGAATCGTTAAGCATGTGTAGATATCCATGATAAACAGAGTTCCTATTTTATTGTATTGACCAACCAAGTAACCATAAAAACTATCATTGCGACATTCTCTTATATGTTAAAATTCAAACCACGACGAAGCGCGTATCTAATCTACCGTAAAAATAAAGATTAAAAATGACAAACACAACTTTATGATTAACTAAATATTATGCTTGTTTGAATGACAACTTGTAATTAAGTAACATCCTATTCATTAAGACAATTCGAAGAATATATCTTGTATAACACAAATTCTTGTTTTTTTATTATACTTTTTATGATACCCAATTTTGTAGTTAACACTTAATTTTCATATATATGAATATATGATGTTACTTGAAATATAGCAAAGATGATAAAGCAATTTGTTAGTAAAAGCTAGGTAGGTAACTATGATAAAATTTGTCGAACTTTACTCGCTAATGCTTATACTTAATTAATGACTTATGTTTATGTAGTGAATTTTTTTATTAATCGTTTATGATAGGATGTAATTACCGACAACTAAAACACGACTATTATTGTATATTTACAATGTACCCACAACAAAAGTATTACATCTAATGTATTTAAAAATCAATAACATACCAAGGCGTTAATACCATATAAACAAGTTAATACACATGTTATTGATGATAAACTTATTTAACACGATTAAACAACCCAATACATATTACTAGTTGCAGGCCGGTTCATTTAGATGTTGGTTATGTTTGTCAAGCCTGATATTCATTTTGATTTTCTAGCTTTTTAGCTATGATATAATGTCTTAAGTATAGCAGGTTATAGATAATATAAACTCAACAATGACTAAACATAAATTCGAAAAGAAGATGATCACGCGAATGTTATTAACAAGTTTTCGAATTACATGTTCAGATGGCACCAATGTTCTTGAGGCCTAAAACAACACCAACACCAATAATGTGACCAACGGTCCCACAAGCCAATGTATCAGCAAGTGTGAAGCCAGCAGGGTCGCCGGTTTGAAGCCCAGAGTCCCTCATCTCGAGCTTTAGCCCTGCTGTCGCCTTCCTGTTTGCCGATGGTGCCAACCCAAATCGGCCCGCAAACAACATCAAGGTGGTTGATGTCACCATTATCTATACATCCAAACAAATTATTACAAAAATATTAGTGTTTGTTTTGCATTTAATAGTGTTTATGTTTGTGTAACCATGTGTACAACTAAGTGATTACCAAATTTGTTGATGAACCAATGAAATCACAACGAACACTTAAAGCCCTCTTTCCCTTGGGCTTCATTGGTTGCAATGATACCTGCAAAGTTATCAATCACATGATTTTGATCTAATTTTAATCAAATCAGATATTATAGTTGATCAAGTTAAAACAAAAAAACAACTCGAAAGATCGAAAACCCGTCTAAATTCGCTCATTATCGCCATAGTTTTAACAGTTTGGCAGCTTAAAACCACTTTCTTTACTATTTTCAAAAGAGTAATTTTGTATTAATGTTTTAAAAGAATGATAGATGATGTTTAATTTTGTACTAATAATTTTAAACAATAATATATTTTAAACAATCTATACATCGAAACAAATTGTTATATTTTTTTTATAAATATAACCATATCCCTTGAATGAAAAAAATAAATAACAAAAACTTTAAACTTGATTCGGTTTAAGCGGTTCAATCAGTTTCAACCAAACTAAAAATGTGAACCATCAAAGTTGTTATAAACAGTTTGTGATAAGTAAGTTGATCTAAACATGTTATTGATATATAAATAAGTAAATGATTGAGTTAAAAAACCATAAAAGTTTAGGGATAATCGACTAACCATGCTTTGAACGGGTGAAGGTGATGATGAAGTGGCCTTTAAACCAGTGAATTGAGGAAGAGAAGACATGACAGCAGTTGCCATTTGTGATCTTGAAAACACTCTGATTTCTGGGTTTGAAAAAATAATGCTTCTTGAAAGATTCTTAAAGCAGGAGCCACATAAAAGATGATGGTTTATGGCCATGGAAAGTTTGAAGCAGGATAAACTTTCATCTTGTTGCTTACAAGGCGTTCTATGATTGGATGTCTCCATATCCACTAGATTTTATTATTTATTTATTTATTTATTTTTACTTATTTATTTATTTATTTATTTATGTATTTATTTATTTATTTATTTATTATTTATTTATTTATTGTTATTATTATTATTATTGTTATTATTGTTATTATTATTATTATTGTTATTATTGTTATTATTATTGTTGTTGTTATTGTTGTTGTTATTGTTGTTGTTATTGTTGTTGTTATTATTGTTATTGTTAGGAACATTATATTATAATATTTTATTTATAAACTCTTATAATAGGATGTTTTAGATTTTCTTAACTAAAACATCAAAAAATTTATGTTACGATTTTGCAACAAAATTGTTTTCTATAAACCTCTGTACTTGAAAATTTTACGCTTACCTAATAATTTTATCTAAGTTATTATTCCTTTACTTTTAACTAAATTTACTTTCTTGTCCCTGAATTTTAATAAAGTTGTTTTTCTTTTTAAAGTTGTCTTAAGTTTTTTCCTTTTCAAACTGTGATAACAAAATTTCATATTTTATTTTCTAACCAATGCATAGTTTTTACTTTTATCTACATTTTTACCAGTCATGTAACCCAGTACTATTTTACGTTACTACCTCTAAATTTTAATAAAGTTATCATACAGTCCTAGAACTTTATTAGAATAATTTTTTTCCTTTTTAACCAATATACACTATCATAATTTTCAAACTCTTACGTCTTGTTTAATTTCATATATGTTTTTAACTTGTTGTCTATGTTTTCGACCTGTCATGGAGAAGCGTGGGTAAAAGCACTATTTGTATTATTTACAAAATCTTATGAAAATTATAATTTTAGGTTTTCTTAAATGATACATCGACCACAATAGTTTTTTCTATTACTCCTATATTTTGAAATTCAATGTTTCTCCTAAATATAATTTTAGTTATTTTTTGTTTTCTGTAACTATTTTACTTTGTTATCCATAAACTTTTAGAGTAAATTATTATTTTGCCCCTGAGGTTAGGGAGATTTAACCTTATCAGGTCAAAAAGAATTCTTTTGACATATTAACCCCTAATGTTTGTTTTTTTAACTCTTTTGGCTCCTGATACTAACTCTATTAACTTTTTTCTATTAAATGTATGGGCATTTTGGTCATTTTCAACTTAAGAATTATTTATGTAAATTTTAAAACATTATGGTTATTTATGCATATTTTTTAATTTACAAATACAATCACCAGACAACACCACCACCTAACACAACCAACACTACCACCTAACACCACCATCATCAATAAAATCAACATCTTCCTTCTTCACTCTCTTCAAATCTCTGTGATTAGAGTTGTGATCTCCACCGACCACGGTCACACCACCGTTCTCCACCACCATCACTAGCACCTAATCGACTAATGGCCACCACATCTTCGACAACCACACCATCTAGATCTCTGACGACCACACCCGAGTGTCTCTTTTCTCTGAAAAACACATGCCTCACAGCCATCGCAACTACCGCCAGATCTGCAACGACAACAAAAGTTGATCACCGCCCATCGCAAGCATTGCCATATTTTTAACGGATTTATGGACTTCAAGTCCGGCGAATGGAGGAAAGCCATTATGATTTGTAAATTGACCAAGAGGAGTGACAACATGGAAAAAGTAACTTACATCGATGACGGTGATGATGGAAATGGTCCCCATCGCCAGCCAAATAGGTGGTAGGCAAGGCCGGCGGGCAGCCATCGATGTTGATAATGATGATGATGATGGTGTGTTGATGAAAGTTGTGACAATAGTAAAGGTGGAGGGCAATGGTTGATGTGGTGGTGGCCTCGCCGGGACTGGTGGTGGCGGTTGATGGGTTTGGGCTGGTGGATGTGTTGGTGGCCTCACCAGACCTGAAGAAGATGAGATTCATTACATCATAGTTCAGAGAAGTCATGAGGTGATATTGAAGATGATCAATATAGGAAAAATCAAAATATGATAAGGTGGTGGTGGTGGTTGTGGTGGTGCTGGTGGTGGTGGGTTTTGGCGACGAAGGCAACCAGTGATGTGTCGGTGGTGACGATGGCCGAAGTGAGGTAGGTGTGTGGTGGTTGCATCAGTACGTTTTACAAATGGGCATAAATTGTCCTTACGGTGTAAAATGACTAAAATATCCTTACACTTAACATAAAAAAAATAGCAGAGTTAGTATCAGGGGCCAAAAGAGTTAAGAAACGAAACATTAGAGGTTAATATGTCAAAATATTCTTTTTTGGGCTAATAGGGTTAAATGATACTAATCCCAGGGGTCAAAATAGTAATTTACTATAAACATTAATAAAGTTAACATCCACCCCTAGAAACTTTAATGAACTTAATGCTTTTTCTTTTTAAACCAACATAATCTATTCTTTTTTTAAATTTAACAATAAAGAATTATATTTTGTTCTTTTTAACCGGTCTTTACGTATTGCTTGTATTTTATTAGGTTCATGTATTACATGAGTGGGAAAAAATAAACATGTCAAAACCATTCATTTTATTAATATTTTTTTTTTTTAGATGTTATTAGACATTGATGAAACAAAAATATAATAAATATCTAAAAGTGATAACAAATAAAAAAATTAGAAATTATTACGTTATATTTAAAGATAAAATATATCTGAAATCATATAATGTAGTATGTATGAATAAATTATTAAAATAAGAATATTTATATTTTAGATGTTTGATTGTTTAATTTACTTATTAAAATAATTATCATTTAATATGATAAAGATAATAACATACATATAGATATGTTTGTTAAATATATATTAGTAAGAAAGAAAAGTTAAATTGATTGTTATTATAATTTTCGTATTCATTATGAGAGAGAAGCATAAAATAATTTGTTTGATGTGCCAGAATGATAACATGTGTCATATGATATGTTACAATGATAACATATGTTTTCTAAAAACATTTTTTTATTATATGTTATAAATTTACGTTTTCAAATCCCGCGCTCCAGGTAATTAGCTCTTAATATATAATGAAGTTCCATATGGTCCCTTAACTGGTAAAGTCAATTGTTTTCACCTTTTTTAACAGTAATCTTTCAATAATTACATCTATATTTTAATTCATTTTTTATTGAACGACCAATGAATAATTTTTAAGCCCGATCATCCCGGTAAATCCATTGATGAAAGGTCACCCACGCCTGTCACACCCCAACCTTGACGGCGGAAACGTCGAGATGTGAGGGTTACGATTGTTCACAGCCACATAACGCTATTTATTAAATCCAAATATATTAATCATAGGATTCAATTGTAACATTACAAGCAAGAGTTTCAACAAAGAATACATCATGTACAAATGCTAAAATAACATGATCATTCATTTTATATCTAGGTCCAATCCTAGATGTGCTAAGCTTCAAAGAGTAGAACACATACTTGAGGTATTCCTGAAACATGTTAAAAATAAAAGGGTCAACATAAAAATATTGGTGAGCATTCCATAGTTTTAAAATACATAGATTATATAAAAGATGACAATTCAAGTCATAAGTTAGTGAATAAAGTGATTAGGGATGTTATGAACAATGCAACAATCAAACCTCGACAAAGTTTACAAGTCTCAAACGTTTACAAGATTATAGGATCAGCTAAGTGTACTTGGATCAACCAAAGCAGGCTTGTCTTGCCCATAGATCTATGACTTCGCTGGGCTAGCAATAGTTAATGATTGTACATATAACGCCATAACATGGTAACCATAAAAGTTCAACTAACCACAACTTTACATGATGAATTGCCATAAAGATTACAAGTCGCAAATAAGTTTACAAGTGCAATGATAATAAGTTAACATGTTTCACCCCAAAGTGTGAAAATAAGCAAAAAGGGGTATGGAAATACTTACATGGATATATGCATTACTAGATGATATAAAAAGTCAAAAGATAATCCAAAGTATCCATCACAAGGCACCTAACATATGTATTACAAGTTTAAGGTTAATAATAAAGTTAACGTACAAACAAGGATTAGAGTTTTGATAGAATTACGGGGGTTTTTAATAAGTAATAAGTTTATAAAGTAATTATTTATGTTTTGATTCAATTAAAAGAACTATATATGTATATTTAAGTATTCTAGAAATGAATTTGAGTATATATATTGATAAATTTCAATATAAATAAAGCTTTAAAATTAGTTGAAATAACATTTTGATTAATAACAAATTATTAATCTAAACCTTTAGTTAATATATTTTATAAGATTAATATTTGTAAATAATTTGTGAAATTATAAGATACATAATTTCTACGATTATCATGATAAAACTTTAATTAATATAATGCCCAATAATATTATAAAGATTTATTGTTTCAAGTCCATAATTATATAAATAGTTATTATTTTAAGAGAAAAATCATTTAAATATATTAATTTATAATGTTTCAAGAAATCTCCATTTAAAATAACGTGATTTAAACGCTAAATGATTAAAGGAAAAGTTCGGGTCACTAATATTTTATTATTATTTTTTTAAAAATCCAGATAAATAATCCATGAATAATCTTTAAAATGTTTTATTACAAAGGTTTTTAGTTATTTAAAATTTTAGAAATATTACCGAAATTTATTTGATGCCTTAAAAAATATTTAAGGTTATAAACATTTTTTATATTTACTAGGAATTTTCTAAAATTGATTTAAGGCTGAAAAAGCCATTTTAAAAGAATATGAGGGTGGCCGGGTTTCGAACCCGAGACCTCCAATTTGACATGGAATGACTTAACCGGTGAACCAAGGCATACAGCCGCGGTATCACCTGGTTTTTAATTTATATAAATGCAAACAACAGAAGTCTCCCCCAATTCAATGAACCCTAGAATCGAACTCGATTCAATTGAACTTGAATTCGAAGTTGATGATGGATTTAAAGTTAGGGCTTTCAATCCCCTTACTAAACCGAGTATAATGAAGTGTCTAATTACCTGGATTGGTTTAGATTCGATGGTAAGAATAACGAACATCGCGACTACATGGATGTTGATTTTGGCGCAAACGTTGATGTTAATCAAATTAACTTTGCAGATAGATCTTAGAGTCGATGTTAAGCAAAAGCCCTTTATCAATTCGGTTTAATAGTGTCTCGAACATGGTTCCCCGTTGAGTTGCAGGTCGCGTTTGAAGATGACGGTCGTATGCGATGTGTGTGTACGCTTCAGATAAAATTGGGAGTTCCAATAGTTCAGGGATGGTTACATGCTTACTCACATTCGATTAATTGGATTATTATTGCGTTTTAATGGGTGAACGGCTCGGGAGTTAAACGCGGTTATCGGTTTCGATTGATTCTTAATGAAACATACGTTTTAGTTAGCTTTATGATGATTACAGGTTCGATCCATGACTATAATCGAGAGGAAACGATTTAATTTGATTAAAACGTTTTCATTTTGGCCTTTTAGCCCTCGCCGGAGTTGGCCGAAAGTGGCCGGCGAGGTGGCCGGAAATACGGGGAGAGAGAAAGGGGTGGGGGGTTGGGTTTGATAATTTACACAAATGGTCCTTGTGGTTTCAACAACTAACAACAAGAACTTAAAGTTTTGTTTTTAGTTTTAGCTAATTTACACTTTAGACCCTGAAGTTTTAAAATGTTATTATTTTATGTTAAAGCTAGTTAAATACAAGTTTTAAATAATAACACTTATATGTTTCTATTTTTTTTACAAGATTACTTTAATATGAAAATTATTATTAATCTTATTATTATGATTATTATCGTTATTAATATTATTATCATTAATAATATTATTATCATTAATATTATTATTATTAGTGTCATTATTATAATAATAATAATAGTTATTATTTTATTTAAGCTTATTAACACCTTAAATTTTATAATAATAAGCAAACATTATAACACTTATAATGTTATTATTATTATTTGTTAATCACAAATTAATTATTAAGTATAACAAACCCCCAAAGTTTCAAAATGGCATAAAAGGCCCTTTTAAGATTTAACAAAGTTATCTTCTAAGTTAACAAAATTAAGAGATGTCACAACGCCCGCGAACACAAACAGTTGATGACCCGTCTCGTCCACCATTCCAAGGGAAACCCCCACCCAAATGACCACTGTGATAAAATCCTTAGTCCACTTGAAACATATTGCGTCTAGTAAGACTTCAACCTATAACCTCTATTTTAAAAAATCATAAGGTTCCTCATCCTAAACCACTTGATTTAGGACTCATTAAATATTTTAAGTCATATGATGTTCAACAGTAATAATAATACTAATTTAATAGTAATTGTTTATATATATAATTTATTGATAAAATAACCATTAATAGTAATTGTTTAATTAATTTTTCTTTAATTAATCTATATGTAATAATTGTTTTTTATTGGAGTGGGATATAATCACGGTCCCGTTCGGTCGGGATTTCTAGATAACCGATTGTTTAAGGGTGTTTGTATAGATGTAAACAAAATCGATTAACGATTTAATTGTTTAACTCTTAATAATAATAATAATACAATAATAATATTTGTTAATTTGACTATTAAATAATAATATATTTAATAATTTGTTTATTGAACATTTCTGATTAACTTTGACACCTTCACATTTTAACACCTTTAAAAACCTTTTAATATGTTAATTAACCTCCTTAGATTTCTAAAGTTTTAAGTTTACGTGTTGGGTAAAATATAAAATGTTTTTGTGCATACTTGTACATACGTTTTAATATGATCTATGTTTCGAAGTTTGCCTGCGTTTTGAAGTATATTTGTTCTTAAATGAGTGTGGTCACATATAAAACGTCTTATTACAAATTGATATTATAAGATAAGAATATTGAAATCTTCCTTATTATAAATAAAATAAAATGTTTGTTTCAAAAGAATCTCTTTTAAAAATGTCATTTCAAAATTAGTTTTTATTATAAATCCCAGTTTTAATTTCTTTTTGTTTATAAAAGAATTAACTTTTAAAAAACACCAATTTTAAAATATTCTGTATTACATTTTGACAAATCTTTGGACCGACGTTGTAATTTTTCGTAAACAACTTTGTAATTTTTAAAAAATAACAACCAAAAGTAAAATCAGGTCTAAACACAGTGACATTTCATGTAATTAACTTTAAGTTTTAACAAGCCTTAAATAAATACATAAGATTATTAGAATGAAAAGTATATATACTGGTAAAATAAAAGTTACACATATTAATACTTAAATTTGGTCTAATAGCAATAATAAAGAAAGTGTGGATGAGAACTCAAATGAGTAATTTCAGTTGCTAGGTCAGTGCTAAAAATCAAACATTCTTTAAATACAACTCAAATTTAGACCTTATTAGAAGTATTTTATATGGTCTCAAAACGAGACAATATTGCTGTTAAAAATAGAAGAAAACTAAAACGAGGTAATTAAGTAACTTTAATATTATTAAATAACAATATTGTCCGAAGAGGTGTACAAGTACTTAGTTGACGAAGTTAATCATAACTAAAACGTCTTATTCAAACTTAGACACTTATATTACTTTACTCGTATGTTTATTAGATAACCGTATTGTTACGGTGACGATAATAACATCGGTATATCGTGTTCTAGACATCTTAGATTAATCATACAACATAATTACTATTAGTTAGTATTGCTATAGGCTCATGACATAAGTTGGTCGTGAAAATAATTATCTAATAGAGAGTAACAAAGGCAAAGACAATTAACACGGGTGTGTGGTTGCAATTAAATGAGTTTATATACTTTACTAGGTTAGTTCCTGTGTAATACACGAATTTAATAAATAAAATATTAAAAAAAATTATTAATAAAAACTTATGCATTATAAATCATGCTTGAAGATAAAATATGATTATAATTACGTATAAATAGTTACTTTTAGTAAATAAACAAGGATGTATTTTTTTCTTAAACTTTTATTTTTATACAAAATTCGTGATTTTTAAATATATTGTTTTAAGAGAAATGATTTTTTTTTAATTTTGTTGTATTCTGTTTTTATATATTTTTTAAAAAAGTATGTTTTTATTAAAAATAGGTTTTTAATTTATTAAATTATATATTTTTTAATTTGAAAATGGTATGAATAATAATATCAGTATTCAATATTATTATTAATAATATAGAGAAATATCAAAGTAAGTATAATGAGGTTTACGATTATTTCACGCTTACTTTGGATTTTTTTTATAGATAGATAGATAAGCTAAAAACTTATTAAATAAACATATTAAATTTTAAGATAAAACATGTATGTAAAATGAACATGAATAATTACAGTATAATATTTTAATATAAAATATCATAAAAATTATATATGTGTAATAGTTCAAGAAATAAAACAATTATATAATTTTTTAACTCTTTTATGTAAATAGTTTCAATTTTAACCAATCATTTTAAGATTTTTTTATAAAAAAATATTATTTTTTATAAAAACATTGTTTAAAAAAACCCAGTTTGTAATTATTATGGTTGTTTAAAAAGACTCTTTTAAAATATTTCACCTGTTTATATTTTTTGTTTTAAAACAAAATGATATAATATATTTTTTTAAAAATATTTAGTGTTTTAGAAAACTTCATATTATAAATTTTAGTTTTTCGTTATTTAGATTTTGATTAAAAGATGTGATTTCTAATTTCTTTCATTAAATCTATTTAAAAAAATAGTTTGATTTTAAAAAAATTAATAAGAGAAAGAAACATAACAATTAATAAAATTTATATTTAATAAGGGAGAGAAATTTATAAAAGTATTTAAATGACTATAATACCCTTTTGGAGAGAAATTGATATGTGGATATCTAAAAAATGACAAGTATAAAAAACATGACTTAAAAGAATGACAAATGACAAATAAAACCTTACTTTATTAGAGGTTATATATACAAATTTAGATTGTTGTACTCTTTTACATAATAATAGGATATAAATATCTCGAGTTATATTTTATACACATGACATAGTATTTTTAGTTTATAAAAACCATATTCGGAACACCGATGATTAAACAATGAGTTACAGCCACATGGTGGTTTAAGTTTAATCCAAACTAACATTCGTTTTGGTGTCTATTCTAATTATCAACATGTATGTTTATTTATTTGTATTTATAGTTTATAGTATATAATAAAATAGCAACTAAAATGTCACATAACGCTCTAATGTTACTCATTGAAAAAAAATTTCCGCCTAAATTAATATATTCTTTTAGTCGGATTTTTATTTTAAAAATTAAATTAATAGTAATAATTTATTTTGTTTTGAATTTAATTTTTTATATTATCAACTTAATTGTGTAATCACATTGTTTTGAACTATACATATTTTAATAGCCAAATAAGATTCAATTTAAAAAATATAAAAAAGAAAAAAAGTATTAATTGATATATTAATATATTTTAGTTTAGTGTGATTATTTTAAGGCAACTAGGTTATATTATAAAAAAATATTCACATATTTATAACTTATAAATGTAACTTTTTATTTTTCATTGTTAAAGTGATACATAACTTAATCATAAAAAATGTTTATACCCTTATGAATTATATAGTTTTTATATTTTCAAACCATGTATTACACGAGTATACTAAAACTAGTATTATTACATACAACCTATCGACATATATGTCTGTTAGGTCATTGGATCGGTTGACATCCGTGCTTGTTCTTGACGGAAGGAAAGAAAACCAAGAGACAAACAAAAAACGAACAATAATAGAATGGTTTCATTGATAAAACCTAACGATTACAAGCTCGTTAAACATAAGAATCAAGACTCTTGGCAATGGGAGATCGAGCATGATCTCCCCTCTCATCCGGCAACACCTAGGCCCCGGGCACACTCTCAAAAACCCTTCTACACAATAAAACTGGTATTTATAGGCCTCAGCCCATATCAGATGCGACTGGGTCCATTTGTACGATTGGACCATGCGTATGGTTCAATTGTACTACTGGACCATGCGTATGGTTCAATCGTACTACTGGACCATGCGTATGGTTCAATCGTACTACTGGACTATGTGTATGGTTCAATCGAACGACTGGACCATGCGTATGGTTCAATCGTACGACTATACCATACTTATGGTTCAGTATTACGAATGACCCAATAGCATCTCTTAGTCGCACGACTGGTCCATTTGCATGGCTCAGTCGTACGACTGAGTCTCATTCGCATATGCTCCTGCGAATGACTCAGTTTTATGTGTTTACAACATATCAGGTGTATTACATTAAGCCTAGACTATTCATCAAGCGACGGACACACTATATATGACAATATATGCTCCAATAATGTCCTCACGAATGAAGGACACGATAGAAAAGATTACTAATTAGAATTTAAAAGATTACTAGTTTTATGTATTCTACTTAGATCTTTCTATTTTATATTTTGTGTGATAATTTTTACATTTACTTAAATATTAATTTCTAGTTATTCTTCAACTTAATAACTCTTTTAGCCGTAAGGTAAGATAACTTCTTCGTTTTCTTCATATGTATTAATTCACCGGTGATTGAAGAGTGGTAGTAATAATAATTTAATAGTAATTGTTTAATAACTAGTATTAAGTCTCTCGCGTTGTTGTTGCCGGAGGGGGGGGGGGGGGGGTAAAAACCATACCAATTAGCACCAAGGACACGTCACCGTTAGCGACCACCAATTAAAACGTGGAACTAATGACACATCACCGTTAGACGAAACGTAAAACGTATAAAACAATAACTAAGTCGATCTTGGACCAGCGCGTTGCTACGGTATCGTTAAATGAGAACAAAATAAGTGTAAAAACATTAAACTACACACACACTACGGCGTGTTAACTCGTAAAATGCAAACCGTAACGTAAAACGAAAATTTTAAAATATAAAAAGTATAGGGACCAAGTTAAAAGTAAAAAAAATTGGGTTAAATTGTAAAATATGTAAAAATATTGGGTTAAAATGAAAAATTTGAAGGTTAAAAAGAATAAGATAAAATTTAATACAACTTTTAAAGCATGTTATACAACCCATAATACATAAGAAAGTTAGTAATTAGTATATATAATAAAAATTCTATGTTTTATTGTCCCCGAGTAGTAACCACTGAAGTTTTTATATTTTCAATTTTAACACGAGGATAAAAAATTTTATATTTTAATTTTATTTATAGATATGTAAAAAGAGATTCATAAAGAAAGTCACAAAGGAGAAAACGTCAAAGAAAAAGCTACGAAGTAGAAAAAAAAAAGTCGAAAACAGACATTGTCAACCAACCATAATTCAAACATAGTTGACACCACACAAATGAATGTAACATCAAACCATTTTGAAAGAAAAGAAAGGTTTATGCTCATCTTCGAAAAAAAAAAGAGGGAAAAATTTATAATTTGACCCCTCTCTATTCATTCTTTGAGATCATCATACTATTTTTTCTTAAGCAGATTTTAGATATGAGTAAGTTTAGGGATAAAAGACCTCCAGAATTAATTGCAACATCAACAAGCACCCAACATTGTTATGATGATGCTGCTTTAGAAGGTAATTCCTCTCCTTTTCAATACGCGCTTGGTTTTAAAAATCGCGAGATGCTATGCCCTGAAAAAGACACGAGACAATAGCTTCAGGTTCGCGAGGCACTGCTCTATGTACAATAAAAATATGTCTCCTTTCAAACCAATTGATATATGAGCTTTTTATTTTAATAAAGTAAACCATTCATAATCAACCTACTCGAGGCCATATATTTGATGCATGTGTACATGAAGCGTTGAGTCAAAGGCCTGATTGAGGTGTTTTTAGATCGTCTTGTGCCTCAGGCGTGCTTTTTTGAAAACCAAGGTTTTATCTTTTTAACATATTCATGAATCATGATGTGGATATGAAGATATGACATGATATGTTGTGTGATGCATTAGGTGTTGCTGCAAATGTGAAGTTACTATTAAAATTGATTCAAGATCACAAAGATGCATGCAAAACACAAAGAAATGATGGAAGAAGGATGTTAAGGGTGGCAGGAATGATGACCATTATCGACATGGTTCGAACCAGGATTCAAAAGTGCCAATCGTTTGGGACCAAACGAGCCGATTTTACAAGGTCGAGTCCTGTTCAAAGCCCGAAGGACAAGCGCTTAACTGAGTCAATAATGATAGATGACAAAGAAAGCCTAAAAAAAGAGCTCAATGCAAACTTGGCGGCACGAAAGAGTCTCGAAATCATGTGCTCGAGCTTGGGAAAAGAGAAGGAGATAATGATGGGCGAGTTGACGAAGAAAGCACACGAGTTAGTGGAAATGGAGGAACATATAAACCACCTTAAAGCACAAAATGAGACATTATTGGAAAAGGTTCATGAATGTGTAGAAGTGCACAAAGATGACGAAAAAGAGAAAGAAACACAAGGAACTGTAGAACTTCAAGAGCATAACAAGACGCTTTCGAAGCAACTTTTGCAGTCATTAGATGAATACAGATCAATGAAAAGGAAGTTAAAAGACGTGGGTGAAGAGAATATCGCGATGCAGACAACAATGGAGGAAATGGGAGTCAAAGTTAGTTGCACTTTAGGTAAGATTCGAAACTACAGACAACATCTCACAACAGAATGTGATGAAATCGCGGATATTGAAGAAGGGATTTCGGAGTTAGAGCATATGTTGAAGTGTTTTGAACTAAATGAGAAAAGAAATGGCAAAAAGAGTGTTGAACATGTAAAAAAAACAAGTATGCAGTCATAGAAGATACTGCAAATGCATGTTCAAAAAAAGGGAGTCAATTGTGAGGTCTGTATAGGAATGATTTGTAGCGCGTATACGATTCCATGTAAAGTTTACAAACTCTAATATTATCTTTCGATTAATCCACAAATGTCAAAACTAGTTCATGCGAGTTCGACAGAAACTGTGCTGATTGTATTAGCAACAAGAACTTGCTTTTTGGAACATGTAGCATTGGATCTTGTTTTGGAACTACATACAACCTATTATTACTGTTTCTTAATTCTTGGTTTTTCGACTTTGTAGTCCCTTATATGTTGTTGATTGATGGATCCTGTAATACCCAAAAGTTAGACTCCAAAAGTAGTTAGCTGGGTAAGTATTTGATTTAAATACAAAATATATCTATTGTTGTGGAATATTAGACAAGTTCATAAAAAGATAATAATAAAATTTGGGTCACCAGATTGAAAAGGTGTTCACGTGTATTTGGTCAATAAGCCAAGAAATCAGTTTTGTTAAATTTTGATACAACTAAAACCTTTTAAAATGTTTTTGGGTAGAATACATGCTAGTGATGATTAATGAGTTAAATAGATTTTAAAGTCTATTTTTCTTATTAATTGTATGTTGATAAATCATTAAGCATGAATGCTCGGAAAAATATATGTATAGTCGGTACCTATTATATTTGGCTGGATTCCAAGCGTTCAATGTGCTTCTTAGTGAATTGTCACTCGAATGTGTTATATACGTTAACGAAAGTTCTCTTAGTAGCAAAACAACTGAATCAGATTTGATTTGTGTACAGTCTTTTTTATAATACACCGTGTGAAGTTTTTTGTGTTTATATCATGAACTCACCGGATTTATGCTTACCTATAATTTGGAGCATGTATTTTAGAAGACTTATCATAAATATTAGATCTTAGTTTATCTTAAAGTTTACCTTTGTACTAAGTAAATAGTGTAAAATGGATTCTATCATTATGTTTATAAGTTTCCGTTGTAAGTCTATGCCAATTGGTCACCTTAGGTCCCGTTTAAATGGGTAGTGATAGTTTCACCGTTACAAACATTTTGTTGGTGTGATGATTGAATGAGATGTCAAAATCTTAAAATTCTTAAATGGCTTTTAAGAGAAATGAGTTTTGTCTCACATTGGTGTGAGAATAAATTTTTATTTGGTTATTTGTATAAGCCTCCAAAGTTTATTAAAATTTTATGTTATGTTTTACTCTAGCACCTATCCGTGGGCAGGGGGGTGGTGCAGAAAACGGGTTTCTGGGTTGAAAATTTCTTGTACCAATGCGTCGCCCGCACGACATGCGGACACAAATGCAACTCCGAAAACTCGGGCTCGCGAGAGGTCCCTTTTCGTTTACCCATATTGATGATCATTGTCAAAAGTGCAAAGTTTGGCAGTACGTTGCTTTGAACCGGTGTACCACGAATCTGTTTAAGCCTGGTTCTGCATATCTTCTTCTTGTTTCTTTTCTTCGGTTTTACATAATTACTTCTTGCTGCTGCTCGTGTTCTTCTTTATTGATATTACTTACAATATTCTATTGTATCTATTTTCATTATTTGATTGTGTACATCGATAACGTATTTCTAACACATTTCACTATCGAACACATTGCATCCCGAAAGGATGAGTAGTGCCTCAAAGCACACGGAGAACAACTATCATATTCATGCTAATAACTAAACTCATTTGACTAAGTTAGATGCATGCTGAGAATGATGAAGTCACTAGAACTTTATTGCAAAGATTCACCGTTTCATTAACAATTAAACAATCTTGATTATATTTTTGACACTATGATTTATTGATAATGAGTGTGATCATAATAATACTTGTTTTTACCAACATCATCTTCATTTCTCAATCATAAATCGCTTGTCAAAAATATAATAAACTTTTACGGTTTGGTTATGTATTTATGTTTATGTGTGTATAAATAACCAAATGCACCAAACCGATATTCAAAGCAACCCTTTTCAGTTTTCATTTATGGTTCGGTTATGGATTATATACGTATAAAAGAATTGCAGATGCTCACTAAAGTATCGATGTGAGGAGTAAGAAGAACCTAGGGAGTTGTTGAAAATACCAAGTTCAAGAATAATAAGGGATATGTGCTAAAATGAATTTTATAAATTAAAAGGTGTATAAATACATTATAGCACAAGATGGAACAACACTCGCATTGAAAGTGTTACATATGGCCACGTACGTCATGTGTCGGGTAATAAATGAAGGGCCACGAACGCTGCATTGCGCGAGGATGTTGTACTTTTTGCAGATTTGTTCGTGCACACGGACGCAATGAATGTCAAACGTTGATTTTTTACCTTCTTAATAACAATCTATTTTATTCATACACCTATAACATTGTTTTTCATAAGATTTGAACCCTTGACCTCTTGAGTATACATAATTTTTAACGCTTGAAAAATGCTCAGCAAAAAACATCTGATGTTGATTCTATTTATTAGTGGATTATATCTAACTGGTGTTCAATTATTCGTTTAGTTAAAAAGTCAACAATTGGATAACCACACCACAAAGTCAAAGCGGACTCCCTTAAGTGCTTTTAGGTTTTTAAAATAGATTCTGAAGTACACCTATTAATTACGCATTATCTGTTAATTTTATAGTAAACTAATGACATTGGTAATTACCTCCATAAGGATGGACGAAACACCTTCAGGCTCGTGATTAGGTTCATTGGGTAAATTGGTCGGGTACACTGTTTCCTGTGTGTCCTCTTTGAATGGAGCCGTTCAACGGCTATAAATTTGTTTGTTTGAGATATCAAAATCTAAACCATTTTTACATTTAATAAATTCATTATCTCTTCTATTATACTCACATATTCTACTAACACTTAAAGAGAAATGTAATGCCATCGTCATTTCTCGCCCCCTCAACTTTCAAGATTTACAAATTTACCTCCAATATTATTGGAAAACTTTATAAATTGTCAATTTTACCCCCTTAAGTTTTTAATGTTTTGGGTTTACACATGAACAATTTTACTTAAAAAACTAATATTTTACGTTTGTATTTTTTACTTGACTTATTGTAAAAACAATTCACTAGCCAAATGAAAGACGATCGATTAACGTGGCGTATAACTTTAACCTTATCTACACTTTGATGTAAATTTTGTTTTCAAACAAGCCGGGTAAAAAATAAAGCATGTCTATGCTATTTTTATGTAAGCTTTAAGATGGTCGATGTCTTGACGTTCGTCTACGTTTTAACGTATTTGTTTTACGAATGAATCAAGTTAAATATAAAACATTTCAATGTTTATTTTTATGTTAGCTTTGAGTCGTCTTACATTTCACCATAAGTTTTGTTTTGAAAGAAGTTGGGTCAAAACATTATGAATTCATATATTTTGTAATTTTCTTTATTTGCAAAGGGGCGTGTTTTGAAAATCCATCTCGTCCTATACTCCCGTAAACTCCTGCACAAACCCTAGTTCCACCATGGAAGATCTGCATCGTGTGGAGTTGCTTTCAAGTTTCAAGCTAACCTCAAATCTATCAATCGTCATCAATCTGCGTAAACCCTAGGTAAACATGATCTCTTACTACATGTATCATACGTACGAGCTTTCTGATTCATGCTTGACACTTAAGTGTTAATTAGATTGTTAAATTTGATTACAACCGTTATACTTTTCCATCAAAAGGATCAATTGCGATATGCTATGTCGTTAGCACAGAAGATTTGAAGATATTATAACAAAATAATACAATTAGGGTTGAATCTATGAAATCAGTATTTCTGATAGGTGTTTTGGAGAAGAGATAGTTAATTAGTTACCCTGTGGCGTTTATATAGCTAAATTTTGGGTATGAGGTGCTAGAAGCCTAAAACTGTTACAAAAGGTTTTATATTAATACATTGCGCCTCACGCCTCACGTACGAAAAGCGATAGCCCATTTTACGCCTTAGCTTGGAACCCCACCGCCTCGGTGCGCCTCATGTTTTTTAAAATCAAGGGTTCTGAGTGAGCTGGATTTTCAAACATTTGGCCTATCAAACAATGCTTTGGTTCATGTATCTTGATGCACTCTTGTTCACATTTCACTCCTCAAAAGTAACATGAGATACATATAATTTTTGTTAGAATTGACACATTTTAGAAATGCATGTCCTCATGAATTTTTTGTAGTTACTTAAAAACATCAAACTGGCAATCTGTTGCATACGTGAAAGTATGACGTGGTAGTATTTTGGCTTAATGTTTAATAAAAGCTTGAAACCTGATCTCTGTATTATTATTTCAAGTCCAAATATGCAGTCTAACAGTGCAATCAGATTCTAGTATTGTTTTGGAAACTCAAATCGTCCTCTGCTGTAATTCAGATAGTAGGTTATTGTTTGAAGGAGTTAACTATTGCTACCGTGAACAGATCATAAAAATTATTTAAACTTCATTCAGTTTCTGTCTTCATCTGCTTGTCATTGGTCAAGATAGGGCTTGTTTGTTTTGAGTAAATGGGTTCAGGGTGAAATGGGTCGGTTTTAGAACTGTCAAAATGGGTCAGGTTGACGTTTCTCCGTCCATTAAAAAAACAATAGTAGTTAATTCATCAAACATGATTACAAAAAGAAGATTATTACATGCATAATCTGATTTAAATTTAGATTTTGGCCAACTTTCAAGTGTTAGCCCATTTCATGTCTTATTCTTTTAGTTACTTGTTTTTTGCTTTAACCCGTTTGAGATTAAACACAGCCCAAATGGACCAATTCTTAAGTAAATGGATCGAGATTGCCATCTCTAGTTTTCTTAGCACATGACACAAAAGCTGTGCATGATCTCTAGTTGATCACATGCTAAATGTTGCATGTAGAAGAAAACTAATTTTTTAACTGTTAAATATATATTAGCACCAAACAGGCAAGCACACTAGTTTAGACTACAAAAATAAATAAACAAATAAATACTGCAATAAATTAATGTGATTCAATGTTTGACCCGAAGTGTTTTCAACTGGCTCGGATGGTTATCCTGCTTGCTTGTGATTCATGTTCTCCTATTCACTGTATCAGAACCTCACGACTCGAGGCTTTGTTCTGAGGCTTAAATCAGTGATACAACAATCTTTCGAGTTTCCATAAAACCTTAAAGACATCAGTTGACTTGCAAGATGTTTATGAAGGGAATTACTCAAACATGTTTACCACATTAGATTAAAGCCATGAATGCATGATGCATCACATCAAGATTTTATTTACGATCAAATAGCATTATGTTTCCTCAAGGTTTTCAACTTTTAGCTATAATTTTATTTGCTTGAATCATGATATGATAACAATGGGTACCTCGGTTGTGGCTGCAACATAGATGACTTGATTTTATGTGTTTAGTTTTGAATTACCATTTTTGTTCTTACTAAACGAACTTCAAATTATGCATACTTTCAAGCTGAAGGATCGAGCTATGGTTAAGACGGAGCTTCATGATTTGGAAGTCAAGTTATGCATATTTTTGAGCTGAGGGATTGAACGTTGGGTAAGATCGAGCTTCACCATGCATTTGGAACTCCAAATTGTGCCTATATACGAGCTGACGGGTTGGTCCTTAGGTAGGACCGAGTTTCACAATGCGATTTGGAACTCAAATTATGGCCCAAGTTGGGGATTGAGCATTGTAAGACCAAGTCTCACTATTTGGAGCTCAAGTTACGCTAGAGATCAAACCTTGGCGGGTCGGAGTCGCTATGTGATTTTGGAACTTAAAGTATGCCTATATTTGAGCCGAGGGATTAAGACTTGGGAGGACGGAGTTTAACCATATGATTTTGAATATGGGGCTTGGCGTCTATTTTAGGGCTGTTCACAAGTAGAATCAAGGCAAGCTCGAACTCAACTCGAATTTAAACCGAGCGAGCTTGGCTCGGTTCGAATTTAAAACTGAGCTAGAAATCTGAGCTCAAGCTCGGCTTGTTTTGGCTCGGTTTTAATTTCATAAACACAATATAAAAAGTCAAATACAAAGTAAATTCAACATACGGCATAACTAATGACCGATTTATCAAATTCCACAAAATAACTAATTGAAGTAAACTAAGTTCAATTTCAACAAAATACAAATGACTTGATCATCATCTAAACTGAACGAACCAAACTTGGAACATTCCATAACATCCAATAGCCTTTTTTATAGTATAGATATTGCAAGTATGCTTGAATAAAACCCAAATTGAACAAGCTTTTCTCTATTCTATCTGACGTTGTGCAACGTAAAAAAAGTTAGGATGTTACATGTGGGAAGGATGAGAAAAATGGGAAGGCGTACCCTTAAAAGATATAAAGAATTAGAAAAATGGTCTAGGATGACCGGTACCGTTATCCAAAGTATCCTGTCCCGAATTTTATGAAAAACGAGTATTGGTATCGAATTTGGTACATGGGTACTGGTATGGTTCTGGTATTTCGGTACTCGATACCTCTTTGGTACTCATTACCTTCACAACATTATTTTTTTAAGCTTGCTACATGATGCATGTTTGGTTATGGTATCTAATACTTGTTTTTGTACATGTTACCCAATACATGTTTGATACCTAATACCTTTAAAAGTTTACTTTACATTATAGTAAAGTAAGAAGAATGAGGGGGGGGGGGGGGGGGGAGTATACACAACAAAATACAAATTCCAAAATAGTATATTTGTATTTGGGTACTAACAGGATTATACAGGACTTTTGGTACCGATCCTAAAATATAAGAAAATCAAGTAACGGTACCGGTATTTTATACATATTTTCGGTACCCATTGGGTACCGGTATGGATATTGGGTACCAAATGTTTATCTCTATTAAAATGTGTGAGTTGTTGATGTAATATATGAGGAAAATAGTAGTTAAAACTAGAAATTTGCTAACACATATGTATTTGCTCCTCGGATTGAGACCCAAATCCAAATCAAATCGTTGGAAACCCAAGGAGAAAATGAACTCTTCATACATTCATAGACAGAAAAACAGATGGACGGAAATCGTGAATTTAATCAACTCTAGGGTTTGGGTTATCAAAAGTTAAATTGATGTGATATATGTCAATAATGTGAGTGACTTGTTTATATCGCATTTTAAATAATTATTATTGAATCGCACGATATTTGTCTTTTTGTTATTGACGGAGAAGTCGTCCACGTGATTATTGAGTTTGTGAAGGTGGAGCAACACAACTTCTTTTAAAAGAGTGGACAATCATTAGTAGTTTTTTAAGGCATATATCTTATTTAACCACGAGTTTCTTATCATATTAATTTTAATTTATCACACCCTTCCGATGATCCGATTTTAAACAATATAAAAAGGAATATTCCGAGGTTAAACAAATACTTGATGTTGTGTACTGGTTATAACAAATACGATATCTAAATCTAAGCAATAACAACATAATAAAACTATATATTTAGATTTATATTAGATTTACAAATTATTAGAAAAAAAGTAAAGGGCTTTGGATTGACGGTTCATTTTATTGATTGGTTGCGGTTCAAAGAACATCTCGGACTATACTCATCTTAATATCCTCATTCATGACAGATGGAACCAGGTTATGAATCCGTTCAAGTTGGTCGATTAATTCCTCTTGAAGGAGGCGGGAAGCTAAGAAGGGCTGCTTATCCTTCATTACCTAGAGAAATAGAAGATAAAGGCATGGAAAAAGCTTTTTATTAATGAGAAAAATGATAGTTTACAAGAATATAAGGATGATCTATCAGAACATAGCTATATTCTTTCATAAAGAAACAAATTTATAACTTTTGAAGAATTCAATAATTTTTAAATAACCCATTTCAAATATTGAGAAGACTAAAAAGGGTTTGTAAATTGAGGTCATCAAGTTTAAGGCATCAGTTTTAAACATTCACCGCTCAAAACATTTTTATGAAAACTAAATTGAATTCATAATTATTTATGAATATCAGTTTAGAAAAGTCATAAGCACAACTATATTGATACATGTTTTGTTAAGACGAGTAATGATTATTTTTTAGAACTAATAAAAAAATTTCTTGAAAATAACACTCAAGGAGCGACTAGAAGAACGGACGAGGGATTGGTTACGTGGGATCAATGTTTTTGGAACCGCATCGGACGTAGAACCGGACGCCTTATCGGTTTGGTGGTCGGACCGGTTGGACCAGATTTAATTATATTTTAATTGTATTTATATATGTAAATAAAAATAAGTATTATATATATATATATTATATATATATATATATATATATATTTTTTTTTATAGTTATATATAAAACTTAACTATATTTGTATATCCGACGTACTAATTTATGGTTAAAACCCTGTCTTTACCCGTTAAAAAACCAAAACCGGTCCGACCACTAAATAACGAATCATACCAGACCGGACCGGACACCGAACCGATTCCCCGTCGAACCGATTGGACCGGCCGATCCGATCCGGTCTAAAAAACATTGTGTGCCATCACTACTAGAATACAATGTGGATCACCTCCCAACACTTTTAGGCAGTGAGAAAAGTAATCGCTCAACATTTTAAATATAAACCATTAAGATGTCACTTTAGAAACTTAGGGGCGTTTGGTATGCGTGATTTTAATGGAATTGGAATCTAAATTCTATTAATCATTGTGTTTGTTTGATAAAAATTCGTTGGAATTGGAATTTGAAATTTCATTTTCTACGTGTTTGTTAATAAAAAAATTAAAATTAGAATTGAAATTAATTACATCAAATTTCTTTTAATAAAGAATTTTAAAATCCTTTCAAATGCTGAAGGATTTCAAATCTCACCGACCCCGTCTCCACCACTAACCGTCACCTACCACCCCGCCCACCGCCAACCGACCCGACCGTGGACCGCCGAGCACCGCCATCCCTCGTCGACCCAAGCCGTCCCTGCCGACCTTGACTGCCGCCATCCCCGCCCGACCCCGACCGTCGACCGCCGAGCACTGTCGTCCCGACCGCCGCCGTCCACCACCGACCCCGACCCCAGCTGCCCCCCCCCGACCCAGACCGCCGCCGTCCCCCGCCACTGTCTCCCCCGACCGCCGCCGTCCCCCGCCACTGTCTCCCCCGACCGCCGCCTACCACCCCGCCACCGCCAACCGACCGGCGACCACCGCTGTTGTCCGCCAACTCCTACCACCCCATCCACTCCCGACCGTCCACCCCCAACCGCCAACTATCACTCGTCGCCGCTAGACCGCCGCCCCCAACCTCCGCTGACGCTACACAACCCTGTCGCTGACGACCGCCACCCACTGTTTATCCCGATCGCCGCCAACCATGTCTCGATGACAAGCGTTATTGGTTGGTGGCGGCAATGGGGTACGATCGATTTTCAAAAACGAGCGCGGTTGGTGGTCGCGGTCGATGGTCGATGGTATGTAGCGACGATGATCACTGGTCATTGAGGTGGTGACGGTTTGTAACGCGTGATATATTTCAATTCCTTTATAAGTGCTTTGTCACTAAAATGCATGTGAAATTTAAATTTCATCAACTGATTTCAATTCTTTTGAATTTTAAATCTTATGAAAAATATTAAATTCCAAAAACAATTTCTTTGAATTTCAGTTCCAGTTTCAATTCTAACAAATTTCATGAACCAAACGCCCCTTGTATTATTTGTGTTGATAATGTTAATAATTAATTTAACAAACAAATTGACTTTTTCTCTAATAACTTATATATTTTAACCTTTTCAAAAATCGGAACACATTATTTGCACTTTTATTTACCTACACTATGGTATACATTTTATTGAAAACCGATCAAAATAAAATATTTTTTTTTGGCAAGAACAAGTGTCAAGTGCTCGAATTTAATGCAACAATTTTGAACAACCTGACTACTAGGCGTTTAAGATTTGGCGAAACACATTTACACAACTCCACCACCCGATGTATTTTAATATTATCTATAAAACTATTAAATTTTTATTAACTTTATTATTTTAAATAGATGAGAGAGAGTATAATAGAGGGGGTGGAATGTACATTTTCGTGGTTTAGGTTGAATCACAAAAGAGATTGAAAACGTCGATGTGACTACCAACTTAGTCTTAAATGTGGAACATTTTGAAGTAAAACTTAGTCACTTCTACAACCATTTTTGTGCCGATTAGATATAAGCGTTAAAGTAACATCATTTTCACAAATTTCTTTACATTTATTTTCCTTGTAACCAGAATATATATAACAACAATACTAATAATAAAATGAAAGTCAATATTTCATCAGATGTTCATTATAAGAAGGTGCTACCATGATTACACCAATCCCGTCATCTATACGGTTAGTGACGGAGCTTAAACATTCCCGTAGTGGGGTCGGAGACGAATTAAAGAGGGCGAACTCGATATTTATATAAAAATATACACTACCGTAACAAAATTTAACACGGACAACACTGCCAACCCCCTCCCCGCCCCAACCCTTGGGTCTCCTCTATACTTTGCCTATGCATAGAGTGATATAGAAAACAAAAAAAAGGTTACACAATACTATTTATGTGTCGTCACACCAATCAATTTTTTGTTAGTCAAACATGTTATAAGACCCGTATAACCATCTCATACAATTGAAAATCCTAATAAAACAAAAAAAAAGATTTCATACGAACCGAAAAACATCAAATATGACTCATATAGCACGTTAAAAACATCACTATTCATTTAGACGCACCTTAATAACACATGTTGAAAATGGGGGAGAAACAAATCAACAATAGTACTATACTATAGCAACCGTCATTTGACCAAAATAACCTTTTATGACCCGACTATCCAACCCGGATGCTTCCAAACTCCGAATAAACGCGTCCCAATTTTGACCGGTCAAAATTAAAACCCAACTCTATTTTCCACACTAATAACTTCTTCTTCCACAAAAAACACCACCACATAACTTGTACAATACTCATAAAAATCCGTACCAATCCTTGACACACAAAACTTCAGCTCTGGAAGAAGCACATTCTTCCAATATATAAATACCAAATTCGTCACTAAAAATGTAAAAAACTCTCAGATCTCGATGTCGATTCACACGGCGACCACCGTGAACACCGTCAACCACCACCACCGCCGCCGCCACCACCACCACCACCGCCGCCGTGTGACGGCGTCGTTCAACGATGCTACGATCAACGACGGTGACAACAGATTAAACAAGTCACTTCGCCTCGCGAAATCAATCACAAACCTATTGAATCTCTACATCGAAACGCCGTCGTTGAAGAATCTCCTCCGCCGTAACGACCGCAACGCCGTCGCTCAGGCGGAGGCGATGCTGGAGTCTCCGACGATGTCGCCGAAGGAAGATATTTCAAACATTTGGCGCGAAATCCACGGTGGTTCCGATTGGGAGAATCTCCTTGATCCGCTGCATCCGCTGCTTCGTCGAGAGGTAATCAAATACGGTGAGTTTGCTCAGGCGACTTACGACGCCTTTGATTTCGATTCGTTATCTGAATATTGTGGTAGTTGTTTGTTCAATCGTCGGAAGTTGTTTGAGAAATTAGGGCTTACAAAGCATGGTTATGATGTGATTAAGTATGTATATGCCATGTCACAGTATGAGATTCCTAGGTGGCTAGAGAAATCCTACGTGGCGGACACGTGGAGTAAGGATTCGAATTGGATGGGGTACGTGGCGGTGAGTGATGACGTGGAGTCGAAGCGGATTGGGCGGAGGGATGTTGTCGTGGCGTGGCGTGGGACCGTGTTGCCTTCCGAGTGGTACGAGGATATGCAACGGGATCTCGAGCCCCTAGGGCTCGGGGAGGCGAGGGTGGAGAGAGGGTTTTTGAGTATTTATAAATCTAAACGCGCGTCTACTAGGTATAATAAGACGAGCGCCTCGGATCAAGTGATGGAGGAAGTGAAGCGTTTGTTTAAGTTTTATAAAGAAAAAGGCGAGGAAGTTAGTCTAACGATCACGGGGCATAGTTTGGGCGGGGCGTTAGCTTTACTGAACGCTTACGAGGCTTCCATAATGTTTCCAACCCTTCCGATAAGCGTGATATCTTTTGGTGCCCCTAGGGTTGGAAACATCGCATTTAGGGACGAGCTCCACCATAGAGGGGTGAAAGCCCTACGAATCACTATAAAACAAGATCTCGTACCTAGAATGCCTGGGATTGTTTTTAATGAGACCTTGCAAAAATTCGATGACCTAACGGGTTCCCTTGAGTGGGTTTACCACCACGTTGGGGCAGAGCTGAAGCTTGATGTCAGAGCTTCACCTTTCTTAAAACGAGGGTCTAATTTCATCGGTATTCATCATCCTGAGACGTACTTACATCTTGTGGATGGGTACGTCAGTAGCACCTCGACGTTTCGGTCGGATGCTAAGCGGGATGTGGCCCTAGTGAATAAATATTGTGATATGCTTGTTAATGAGCTTAGGATTCCACCATGTTGGTATCAATTGAGCAACAAAGGGTTAGTTACCAATGAATTTGGGAGATGGGTTAGACCTAAAAGGGCAAAAGAAGACATACCTTCACCAGTTGAAGTAGAAAATTCAGATTTGTAACCTAAACTTTTTGGTTGATAAATTTATATAGTGGAGTGTTATAATTGTAGTTTTTTTAGTGTGTATTTTTTTTCTTGTTGACCGTTTAAATATTACATAATCTGTTTTTAGAGTCATATTGATGTAACAGTGATGATCACAAATTAGAAAAAGACATATGCACTATTATCACTTTATTAAATTAATAATTACAAACTAACAATTTTTTTTTCAGAGTACAACTTTCTTGAAAAGACTAGAGTGTGCTTGATTGTGGGGGCCCTTGTGGATCAGGTTATTAAATCTGCTGTTGAAATTTAACAACAATGGGGCCATCAGTTTCGTCATTAACACATTTGTTATACAAGAGTTAATACTAAAACAATTAGTTTAGTGATAATGAACAAACAGTGGTGTCATGTATAGAATGGCTTCTATCCTATTGAAAGGATATAATAGAGTTGTTGAATGTGAAGTTTAATTAAAAAAATAAAGATGAGGTGTAATTTTGTGTGTTGATAGGAAAAAAATCATCGAAGCTTAGAATCACTCTCATCGTACTATTACCAAAATGCCCCTATCATGTTAGAGGTGATGTTCAAGGCATGATACGAGTGTCACCCAGGATTATTCCTATTAAAAGATTTGACTAAATATAAACACAATATGATTATATAAATCAGTTATTTCTAAAACTAACAAGTTGATAAATTTTTTGCAGTAGTTAAATCGGTCAAAGTAAATATTGTATCCACGTTACAAAGTTTTAACCGTTCTATACTTTGATCACCCAATGTAAACCGTATAAAGCTTGAGTTGTTTTATGTTTAAAAGATTTAAGTAAACTTAATACAATAATATGAAATTTTGATTACTATCAATCCTTTTTTTTCATAAACGATAAGAATATGGAAAACTCATTGCAACAGTCTTGACACCCTGCCAACCAGTACAAAATAAAAAAAGACAAATCACAAATTCCCTTAGAATACAAAACAGTAAAACTATTTAACAAATTCTGTCCCTACAAAGTTGAGTTTGAAACCAATATCTCCCAACTGACAGAAGAGATATGCTTACAAAACAATCAAACTGGCCCTATTATATCAACAACTAAAAAGAAACCATCAACAAACAAATCATTTTACACAATCATCCACACACAACACCTTACCCAAGTTAAACACACTCATCAAAGCGTTCATCGAGTCCTTTTTCGGCATTGAGGCTTGGCGGGACAAAGGATTTATAGACCGTATCCATGTTTGGTATGTCCTTCATGTAATGGCTCGCAACAACCTCGAGTGCTGTTGTTTGGAAAAACCGATAAAACTTCTTGCTACAAACAAATGCGAAGACAAATGTGATTACTGGAAGTGGGATTATGACGGGGGTGTAGTAGAACTTCTTTATACCGAAGTACCCGATCATAGTAACTTGAAATAATAGTAACGAGGCCAAGATTCGGACGTGGATGTGGGGCCACATCTTCCCGTAGCTCTCGTACTTTGGCACGACAACTTTGAGGACCTGTGCAGAAACAATCACAACATCATCGAGGATGTTTTAGAAACGGGTGTCAAGATTGTATTGTTGAAGCTCAAAGACTACCAATATACTTATTCATGTCAAACACAACATTCCCTAACCCGCACGCGACCCGTTTAACCCTTTTATCTAAAGAAATAAAACGTGCTTTGACATATTGGTGGGTTGTAAACATGTCGTGTAAATGAAGATGTAAAGTTGTAAACATGGTAAAGGGATTGGAGAAATGTTTAGAAATGTAATTAACGGGTTAAACAGGAAAACCAAACACGATCCGTTTAGTAAACGGGTTAGATACAACAACCCAAAACCTGATTATTTACCTGATTCCGAAAGACGAGCCATCCTAAGCCGAAGTATATGGCTCCAAATGGAATAATCAATGGAGCGATCACCGCGTAACACAGGGTGATTGTGAGAATAAGCATGTCATTAGGAATTTTGGTTGCATATCCAAGATCACCAGGTAACCAAGCATCTTTCAAGTCTTCTTCAGTCTTGCACAAATATTTCCTCTTGAGATGGAATATGATCAAAGGAACTATTCTCGACAACTCGAGCCCATAACCAACGAAGAATCTGATTCAAGTTCGTATCATTATTATTAACATCATTTTGAGTAGGACGGAAAGATGTAAAAAGTTTAGATAGGAAAATTAATCTTACTTGAGTGCGACGAAAGTGATGAAGAAAGTTGCGTTCCCAGGAAGGCTTGTTGCTAGCTTATCAACGATGGTATTCGGGTGTTTCTCGATATCCTTGAGAGAATCAAAAAGCGTTCCACCGATGGTGACACCGATAAAAACATTAAAAACCGAGAAGTAGAAGTATTTCCCTGAAGCAGCCCTCTCAGCATGGCTTTCGGATGGAATTCCCTCGGCCTTCGATAGAAACAGCAGGAATTTAGGCAGCAAAGCTAGGAAAACAATAAGAGCAAGCTGAGGAAGATAAGCTCCCAACACTGTTCTAATCGTGATCTGATCGAGAATCGGCTTCAAAAAAGGGAGCAATTTTCTCAAGTTTGGTAGAGTGGTCAAACCCGAGATCAACCCGATTGGGATCATGTAGAAACATATAGTCAAGAAAACGATAAAGTACACCACGTACTGTCGGACCTCCCTTTCATAATAAGTTTTAGGGAGATTAGTCCACAACATTTGTCGCGGTTCAGGTGCATCCATGACCGTCCATGTGTCAATCATCTGGGCATGTGCACTCTGACCCGCAGCAGCTGCAGTTACTCTGCTTGTAAAAAACACCACAGCCGCACCTTGTTGTTTCTCTGCAACAGTTGACTTCTGTGCAGCCTCGAGTTTTGGAGTCAACTCGCCGATCTTTTCCTTATAGTACTTTATCGATTCAACCTTTTTACCAACGAGACCAAGAAAACCGGTCTTGTGAATCGGCATAACTCCTTCGGGGTTGACTTTTCTCGAGTCAGCGTATATGGTTTCAGCTCGTCTAAGCTTCTTTTTACAATCTTCCAACTCTTCGTAGATTTTGTTGACTTCCTTGTTCTCAGTTACCACTATTGACTTGTAAAACGTTTCGGGGTATATACCTTTGAAATACTCATCGACTTGTGCTTTTCGAGAGATACCTTTCGACGAAGCAGGTATGTCCCTCACCAAAACAGCGAATTGTTCTGGTTTGGCGTCAGGTGACGACAATGCTGCAGCTCTAAGATCAGATACATGTTTGTATGCTTTCCATAGAAGGACATAAGAAACTAAAGAAACCCAATAGCAAGCTATCACAAACGCCCATAACCTCGGGCTTTTTTCCTACAACCGAAATTTAACTGTTTTAAGTGTCAAAGCTTGTAAGTTTATTATAAATACAAAGCAAAAGGTGTAAACTGGTAGTGAACTGACTTTGATATGTGCCATTGATAGCTTGTCGAGGTCATCGAAGGCGTTTTTTCCTGTGGAGTCCTTGACATTCGGGTTCTTTTCGGTGATAGCAAGGAGCACAAGAACTGGTACCAGTAGAATCCCCGATATCAGCAGTATCCTGAAAACTGGAGAAACAAAGACAGTAAAGAAAATAAAAGGTTAATAACCATATCACTGATATCACAATTGCCCACCTGTTTATGACACGACTAAACCTATTTAATAAAAAAATAATTTTTATTTTTTCACAATTTTAAAAATAATTAAAATGAAGAGGCTAGACTTTATTATTTTATACTATTCGTTCATAAAAACATATAAAAATTATAAACATAATATATAGGTAGTTGAAAAGTCTTTTGATATTTGATACGTGAGCTAAATGCGTCATCTCTATAGCCTGTTAAACACGATAAGACCTGTTCCACAAAACATTTGCAGTTTGACAGTAAAAACCAAACGGGTCGGGTCGGGTTGGTCAGCTAGATACTCATCAAATACCCAATCTACAACTAGGGTTAAGATGGTAGTTCATGATTCACGAGCACAAGAATTCTTGATAATTTGTTTTAAAATCAGTTAATACAATCAGTCACATATCTTACAACAAATTTGCTTCTGAATGCACTTGATTGTCACTATCCTTGGTGTTTCACATGAATTAGGTCTACTACTTTCAGTGGTAATTCAAGCTCTAACATGAAGACTGACAGAAATTAGGGTTTATCTTCTACAATTAGGGCTTAAATCAAGCACATAAAAGGCAAGAAAATTAAAAAAAATCCCAAATCTGCTACTTCAAAACCAAATCAAAACAATTCAAAATCACACAAAAACAAACGAACCAGTGCTCAAGAAGACGAAGTAAACAGCCGAATCAACACCCGACATGGAGACAACATCTTGTTCAGAAGACGAATACGCTTCTCGGATCCAAGCAAACGGGTTTCGGGTCGTGGACCTGCTCCCATCCCACGGATCCAAACCCTTGAGGATCCGATTCGGGTAGTACACCACAACGTTCCCGGGTTTGGTGCACAAATAAGCGAACAACACCATGAGAATGACGAAGATGATGAAGGAAGTGGCCAATGAAGTGATGAACGAACTCAAATCCATATTCAAATTCACTAACTAGAACACACTCACACAGAGACAGAGAGAGAGAGAGAGATGTTGAAATTAAGGGGGTGTGGGTGTTGTTGATAAAGTGAGTTGTTGAAGGTTGAATGAAGTGTACGTAAAGGTGGGGGGTCGGATAACAATGGTGAAAGAGGATGAATGATGAAGCATTTGTGTGCATTGATTGAGGAGCTGAAAATATCAAAGGGCTGTTTGTTTGTTTGTTTATTTATGTGAAAATTGCTTCGTCGACGGTATCCTGTGCCGACAAAATTTGGAACACACACATAACAGACACGTACTCGAACGTAAATTAAAACGGTAAATAGATTCACATCTTTATATCTTTATAATAATAATAATAATAACAATAATTTACATGAGACGTGCTGATGATAAGGAGTCTCGTTTCTATCCAAGGGATCTGACGTTCGAATTTTAGAAAAAATATATATGTTTTAATCATAAACGTGCGACTTTGGTTTCAGAGGATAATTGTTATTTTAATCAGGTATATCGGGCCAACCTATTCGTTTTCTAGTTGAAACCGCATCCCGAACCTCTCAAGAGAAAACTAATAGCTTATAAAACTTACCGACTCAACTTTAAATATTTTTGCTCAAAGTAATATTTAAGTATTTTTGCTTAAACTAATAGTTGAACTTTTAATATTTACATGTCATGATACATCATTTTAACCAGTTAAATGGTTAGAAATATATATATGACCCAGTTTATATAAATAGATTTATGAAATATTATGAATATTGCATATGTTTGTTTGTTTACATGTGTATTTTATTAATAGCAGTAGATTAATAATAACTATTAATAATGATTATAATAATGATAATGTTGTTGAGAAATGGTACAGAAAGATTGTAGTAAAAGTAGGAATTAATAAGCCAAGACGATCATAGTTAATAGTCGTTAAAAGTTTGAATCAAATCAGGTTTAAATAAGCTTAACCTTAACAAAAAAAATTGTTTAATACACGAGTTCTACGCTAAACTTAATAAATCAATATATCATAAATCAATCTAGAAGAGCAAACTCGTGATTCTGAATGAGAATTATATCGTACAAATATATCAATTTCATTTAATATTATAATAAGACTAACCACGTCTAAAACTATGACAAAATTGTTAAATAACATATGTTACGCTACATAATAAAATTCACAATACCAATATATACAAAACAACTGTGTATAAAATAAAATATCTAAATAATTAACAAACAATAAATCAGTTGAGTCGAATTCAGCCTGAGATGAGTCGAGCTTAAAGAATCTCTAACAAGTCGAGTTGAACAAGTCGACTTCAAGTACAAACTTTACTGAACTAAACAAGTCTAATTAGGTTTAGGAGCTGTTTGATAGTATCTGAATCAGCCTCTTAATGGTTCAGATGTCTGAAAAGTTCAGCACTTAATGGTTCAGACTGTTTGTTTTGCGACAAAATGTCTGAATGATTCAAACATTCCGAATGGTTAAGCATCATACCAATGCTAATTGCTTAAAAGGTCTAATGTAAATTGTTAAGACATCTTATCTGAATTGGTAAGACATTTGTCTTTGAATAATTAAACGATATACAAGCTCTTAATGATTCATACTTCTTAATGTTTCAACACTTAATAATTCAACATTTAATGATTCAACATTTAATAATTCAACACTTAATGATTTAAACATTTTATTGATTCAACATTTAATCATTTAAAAATTGGCAAACAACATTTTCGACGAGTTTGAGTTTTAGATTAAGTAAGAGCATAAATTAAAAAGATTTGGTTTGGTGGGAGTTGTGGTGGGGGCACACTAATTGTGACTTTGCAATTTGAATAAAAAAGTAACAATAAAAAAATAAAATAATTGATGCCTAAATGGGAAGCTTGCTTGAGCATTGAAAGCGAAGGGAAACGGAGCTTACGCGTACAAAACATGTGGTAGAGAGGAGAGTGACGTTGCTACTCATCTTTTACTTACTTTATCCTTTATTTTATTATGTCAAATGTCTAATTATTAATATTAATAATTGCTTTTGAAACTAATTGGTTGATGAAGTGACATGAGCTAAATGTATCCAACCTAAAATGTTAATATATACAAAGTTTTTAATCTTGAATATTTATTACCTCTAATATTAAGATGTTATGTTTTTTAATCTTTTAAGAGACCCGGGTTTGATCATCTCTAGGTGCATCTTGCTTCGGTTAGTCTTGAGGGATGAGAATAACGTTAGAGCCTTGGGTAAGTAGCGTAACGAAAATGTATCGGAAAGATAACAGTTAGAACTTTGCGTTTAACTACCTTGAAAGTGTATGGACGTGACATAGGCTAATTATTGACTTAATGAGTATGATAGCACTCATATTTATTGCATTTATTAATTAAAATCTAACCGACTAATTAAATGTTAGGAAATAGAGGAATACATCTCTAACTCTTGATCATTTATGTTAGATGAATTGGATTTTAAAAGTCAAATCTTTGACTATTCGACTTAGTCTCTGGTACCAATTTATGTTGTCAGTTTGAATGTTGTTTAGTTATCAATATTAATTTCACTCGCATAATGATTGTATATTAACACTTGATTTATACTTATCATTTAGTTTAAAAAAATTGACAGTGAGTATACATAGCTTAAACACAATGTAGTACAGACTAGACGCGTTACCATGAGAGGATGTTTGACTTAGATGTATTACTGTTAAACCCGTATACATACAATTTGTTAACTTTAAAAAAGTTATTTTCACATACATATATACTATACTCAAATTAAATAAAATACTCAAATTAAATAAAGTAGAATAAAGTTTCATAACTTTAAATCAAACTTGTGTAAAGAATTTATGCATTGATCATTGAATTAATTTGCATTTTAATTCTTTATTCTTCCGCATCACATTCTTAATTAAAAGATATATAAGGTAGACAATATGATATGTAAGGATAATTTAAAACAAAAAATTTCCAATCAAAAGACTTGTACCTGTCTAATTATATCAGAACGTAATAATTAAGTTGTTTCTTCACAAAATAATTAAAATTATTTATCTTATAATGAATGTGTATGTTTATGTATATTTAAGAGTATGTTAATATGTTTGAGTGCTTGAGTTTGTTATTATTTAAGTATATACTCCGCGAACTCTTTGATCTTATAACATATTAGTTTATATGAAATACTGGAAAACACGACTAGCATAACACCATCATATCTAACGTGGATCCGACATTTACTTTTAAATTGTAGCATAACACCATCATATCATTAGAGGTATTGCTCCTTCGGTTTCTATTTTTCTGATATCCCTTGGTTAATTATATATATTACTAGTTTTACTAAACCTGTATACTAAATAAGTTAAATAAATAAAATATTAATATAATAAAATTTATTTTATAAAATAATATTCTAATATACAATAAATCAGTAATAAAAAAGTAAACATTTTGTTCTAAAACTAACAATATAAAATTATCATTTTTAAAAAAATTCCTATCATAACTCTCAAATTTGATTATTTTTTGTTTTAAAAAAATGACTTTTTAAAAAACCAATTTTAAAAAATATTGTATATTTAAAAAAGATTTGTGCTTTAGAAAAAAATTAATATTTTATAAAAAAATTATTTAATTAGAAATAACATTAATAACATTATTTTTTTTTAATTTATTAATCTATAAAGATGTTAAATAATATAATTAGTATTTAAAATAATTATTTAATAAGAGAGAGACGCATATTTTTTTTATGAGAATGGTGGTGTTGTCAAGTGTAATTCCAAAATACATTGAAAAATTATAACAAGTGACATCAAGTGACATCATGAATACCAAATCAATTATATACTTTTTTAAAGTCACATTAACAACCCACTCAAGAAAAAAATAACATTTACTAGACATAAATTTATCACACGTCACCGTATTTAAGTTTAAAATAATTAATCCCTTCCAAGTAAAACAAATAAAAGTTCTTTCATTTATCTTTAGTAGATATTATTCAAATAAATCTTATTCTACATGATTTGCTCAACATTAAAATCATAGATAAAGACACATACAATATGATATTATTGAGAAAAAGATATGTCGTAGGGCCCGAGTGACATGTGTAAGTAAAATATTTGATGCCAAAAGAGGAAGCTTCATCGATAGCCAAATTGTTTGCGGATAGTACAGTTCATAACACGTGGTGGGGTATATACAGAGAGAGTGATCCATTTATTTAACACTAAATGTCACACAAGTCATCTAACTTTATAAATATAGATTGGACCCACTACTCCAACGGTAAAGGTTATGTTAAACGTACTTATGTACTCCTACTAAATTAGTCATATTATCTCTTATTTTATTTGTAATTTATGGGTTCATCCCCTATTAAATTAGCCATATCTTCTCGTTGTTGTGTTTTTCTAGTTTTGTATGTTTTCTAAATCGAATATAATCTTTTTTAAGTTAAAGATTTTTGTGTTTATAAAACTTTTAATCACCTATAACAAAACGTTTTCTAATCAAGAGTGGGAAGTTCTTTTTTGTAAAATATTGTTTAAAAATCATGACCCCAAATTAGTCTTGATGATTTTCTTTGTATAAAGTTTAAAACGTCGAAATGGACTATCAGAATTCTTCATGAAAATATATGACAGTTGATAGTTATAACCGTCATGACTGTCGAGTACTAACAGTTACATCAACACTAAAATCATCCATAGTAATTAACTTACCGCTTACCATAAGTAGTAATATAGGTATTACCGATCATCAAAATGCTATTAGTAACAAAGTTACCACTGATCGTTAGTTGCAAAGGATTTCATAGTCATTATTGACATTATAGCTACCGCATAATTTTCAAGTTGTTATCGATACTTATTATTGCTTGTGATGTAATCAATTACTATCAAAGATCAATTAGTACTGAAATGCTATTGTTACATTTTGATGGTAGGCTCTTATTGATTGTCTATTTTCAAGCAATTTTACATCAGTCGAACAAAAGAAATCAACTTCCAATATGTAACAAAACAAGAAATATAAAAGAAGTTTATTCATCACTGCCCCCTTGGATCCACGAAGGGCAACCTGAGACCCCACCAAGTGAGTTGCGTCTCTTAAAACCTCTATGAATAAGAGCTTTTCTCTTGACAAACTTAGATTTTTCATAATGTTTAATATTACAATGGTAACTGTTGCTATACAAATTCTAATCAAGGGATTAAAAAATATATATATTTTTAATTTTAGATATTTTTTTTACTTTAGATTGAGTATTTGTGACTTTTATGATATGAGTTGATTTTTTATATTATTTTTATAATAATACATGTCTAATTATTGTAAAAAAACTAAAAAACAAAATTTCGGATATCCGAATCACTATATGTACGGATATCCGAAATTTCGGATACGGATACGAATAGTGATTTCTACAATCCAAAATTTTTGAATATCCGAAATTTTAAATATCCGATTTTGAACACCCCTACTATTAACCATATATATACACATTGACATGTGCAAATTATATACATAAAAAATCATCAAACCAATATTTTCATATAGTTATTTATATCATTTTGCATTGTATATACATATAATCAAGGGCGAACACATAATTTTTTTTCATCCGGTGTCAATTTGTTAGAATTTTCGAATGTATATCAATATCATGTTAGAATTTTCGATTTGGGTTGAGTCACATAAATAAGATACCATTTAACATTTTAATTTTTTTTAATAAAAGTACAATTTCATTAGAAAGTGATACGCAACTAGCCTGCTATGTATTAATCTACTGAAAACCATTCCTTTACATTTAAACTTAAATTTTGATTAGATTTTGGACTTATTATTATTGACAAAAATAGGCTCTTAAGTTAATTTTTAGTGGATTAAAGCTTTTCTTTAATTAAAATATTTTGCTTTCAAGGTTGTAAAGTTTTCACGGGGTTGATATTCAAAAAAGATATATGATCAATTGATAACCGTTAACATACATTACATATTTTAAAAAATTCGGTGGGTTCAGTTATACTAGATGTCTCCGAACTATCCCCGTAATTAGATCAACAATCGATTAATGTTGGAAACACAAAGAGACGTCATCAGTTCTATACAAATAACCGTATCACTTTCAGGGGCACGTACTTAAACCCATTGGCCCGAAAATAATCAGGCACATTGATCATGGCCAAAATGGTTCATTTTGGTGACCATGACAACAATACCCACAATTCAATCTACACAAGTTTTCACAACAAAATCATGGCACATATGAATCAAACACACAATACAGCACACATCAACGGGCTGACGTTTTTCATCTAAAGTTACAGCTTCTAGGCCGCCCTCGTGCAACATTAATATGCAAAAACTTGTTCAAATGGAGCAAAACTGTAACTAATACCATTGTACTTGATTTTAATAGCAAACGATCATTGTTCTTGGAGAATTTGTAAATATAAACGATTCTTTCAATAAATTGATAAAGGGTATTCAGTTTTCCTATTTCCTACATATAGTTTCAGATGTTGGTTCTGCAAATATGATAAGTTGGTTTGCAGTAATGGTACGAAAGTGTCATTATCACATTTCATCACATATGAAGCACCAACGTTTCGAACCTGCATTTACAAGTGGTTAAATTATAAATAAAATGATTGTGAAAGTTAATTTAGAAACTGCAGAAGGGTTGAATTATAATGACCGGAAAATATATATTATCACACTAGACTTTAGTCCCAACTATATATAAAAAACCAAAATCCGTCGTAATGCATGGTATCAACTTCTAATTTATAAAAATAACAAGAATATACACATTCTTACTTGTGAGTTAAAACACACTTTTTACTTTACCCTTACTCTACTCTTAAAATCATCACACCAATTTATAGGACTTCGGCCCATAACAATTTGGTTGGAGAGTACATCAGTTTACCAGCAAGATATAGTGGTGTGTAATACAAACTAGGGTGAAATCGGTTGGGGCAACAAGTCAAACCGATTTTTTTTAAATGGTTCGGTTTGAAACCGGTTAGAGTGAGGGAAACGGCGGAGTTTAAATAGAGTTGAAACCTGTTTTGTTTGGGTCTTATAAGGTTGAAGCCGGTTTCACCAAACAGGGTTAAGAACCGAACTCAAATCTATGTGTTGTAGCGTGTTGGAACTTGGTTGGAGTGAATTTATATCTATATTATGTATATTATAATATGTTTCAGTAGTATATGATTGTATCTTTATTAATTTTTAAGAAATAAAATTGTCTTTTATCTGAACCACTGTATCTTTATGACACTACATGTAACACAATTTACTTTTCTACTTAACATTGAGTTTTTTCTCTAGGAGGAGTTCTCAGATGTTCATATCGTATTTTCCCTTTCCAGATTTTTGCAACGTATCCTTTGTCTACAAAGAATAAGATTTTATTCAACAACTTAAAAATGAAACCCAACCATGTGTTGTTCGTGGTTTCGGTAACATACAAGTACACGAGCTTTATCAAGTCCGTATTTTTACATGTCATAAAATTTGTACTTTCGAAATATTTTTCTTTTCATCCAAAATCTTAATCATGTAAGTTAATTATATTATATTACAATAATATGAATATGATTGTGACAACAATTCAACATAAAACCATAAGACAACTTAACTAGTCAATCACAACTTATTTTCTTGACATATATTCGACCCGATAACTAAACCAACATGACATATTCAACCCAAATATTTGATTTCAAGTGTGTATATATCGCTACTTAGCCCAAAAACGTTTACGATATTCAACAAGTGCCAATAACGGGAAGATGTTCCTGTATAACGGGTAATGTAGCATGCAGTTTCTCATCGAGGCTCCGGTCATGTTCTGTGAAATCATTTAAGTTGTTAATAGAAATGATTAGCCAAGTGTTTAGATACTCGTTTGAAGTTACCTCTTGTGGAAAATCCCCGTTATCCATCTGTGCGTTAATCAAGATCTTAGCGGCTTTGTGCAACGGTGTCGGGTCTCTTTCAGCCTAGTCGTTAAGCCAAAACCAAATGTTAGTTGCTTCCAAGTCGAGAAGCGCAATACAAATTGCACTACTACAAAACTTAGCATTAATAAGAAACATTTGCGACTACAAAAAACCGTAGTAAGGTAACCTGTCCAGCTGACATGAGACCGAGCATAGCCCACGATGTTTGCACGATATTAGTCCGATTTCCGGCTAATGGCGTGTATACTTCACTAGGGCAAGATTTATAGCTCTCTCCCCAACCACCTTCTTCGTTTTGGGTTGAAAGTAAAAACTTGACCCCTTTACGAAGGGCTTCACTATTGTCATATGTCTTTCCAGCGGATTCTAAGCCTCCTAGCGAAAAGAATGTACCATATATGAAACATATCCCCCAATAGCCATACCTATAAAATTCAAAAAGTTTTTAGATACAACTATCCATCTTTATATACACACGGCATACAGAGAGAGTCGTTCAACACATAACCAATTTTGAGCAGAGAACGACAAGAACTGCATCTATGCTTTAAAGTCGCTTTAATTGTGATACGTTCTTTTGCTATATCTATAAAGCACTACGTACAAGTGCTTTATTGTTCGTTCTAGTTCTCTAGTTACAATTAGTTCTGTATAGTATTTTTTTCATAACATTACCATGAACCGTCTTTCCATTGGGTGTTCTCTAGATAACACACTGCTTTCGCGACCGAGATGTCTATTTCTTTCTCTCTATGCCCGGGGTGCAACCGTTTGAATGCTATGAGAGCTTGCATCACCGAAGTTGTGCACTCGACATGCCTGATTCGATCACCCATAAAAGAAAATTTAGAAATATACAAAAGTTTGCTGAATATACATGTAATTATTCATATGTTAGATGTTGTACTCTCGTTCAACGACAATGTCAGCGAACATTTCTGATGGATTCAACATCTGGATATAAAGATATAAAAGTGTTAGTTCTTAAACGAATTTTGCGACCACTCTAAATCAGTCGCTAATTTGCGACTGTTTTTTAACGTGAATTCAATCGCTAATACCTAGTTTGTAGTGTTATTTAACATATGTACCTGTAAATATGGTTGTGGGATTGGTGGTTCCCAAACAGCAAAACCTCCGGTTGTCGGACTTTGTACATAAAGAAGGAAGTTTACTGCATCATACAACCTCTGCTTATCGGCTTTTTCACCAGAGATTTCATCGGGCATTTGTGACAACAACAGTAAGCACTACAACATGTTTACCATAAGAACAATATTTTCTCCAAAATGTGACAAAAAGAAACATGAAACATGGTCAAGTGATTACTTTTAGCGCCTCGCCGGTGCAATCTGAGACGGGCCAACCATGATCTCGATCGCTAAATGTCCATGCCCCTTTATTAAATTGTCGACACATTTTACTAAAATCACCTGTCGGGTTTTGCTGCAACTGTGATTCTTTGAGATAGTAATTTGCTTTCTTAAGAGAATCCCCGTACTCATCGGGCATGTTACTTGCGATGATCACTTGAGTTGCGAATGCGCTGATCCATAACTGACTACCGAATGTTTGAGACTTCATTCCGTCTTCTGCAAGCCACAAGTAATCGGGCACTCTAGCGAGGTGACGCTTGAACTCTTCGCCGTTGGGGTTCTCCGCCCACCAACACATCATTTGGAATCCCTGCTTTCGGAAAGGTAAATGGTAAGAAAGGTGTTGGACAAAGCTAGTTGATAGATCGAAATAACAAGCTTTTTTAGCGTATTTGTAGATTTTATAGGCTCTGATACTATGTTAGATCACTAGCTTGAGTAAAGTTATGGCCAAACATAGTGATCCCCGATAGTTGTAAAAGATTGGGTCGATTTTGTATGACGCAACGCTCATATCTGTAGTAGTGATTTACGCTTATATAGAGTCTTACACCTAGTAGTAGCATACCTTTTCGACGCTGGCCATGGTAATGTACCTGCTTTCCTCGGCGTTATAACGAGTCAACTCAATCGTTCTTTTAAGCGCTCTTTCTCTTAGTTTCGTAAAAGGCCAGTACTTGAAAAGTGGTTCACTTAAGTAATGAAGACCATCCCATAACAAATCTTGGATCATTGAATGAGGGTAATACAAATCTTCCTGAATCCAGAAACATCACAACACCTTTGTGAGAACAAACAAACCTTTTCATCGTATTCACGCTTATAAAAACCAACCACTTAACAACCTTGCAACATCTATGGCGTTGTTGGCTCCAGTTTATCTCGTCGTATGGCGTAAGGTAAATCTCTTTACGCAGTTGAAGTACAAGATCAGTGATTGGGCCGTGGAATTTTCTTCCGTATAAGTATGACATGGGCATATAGGCCGTTCGACAATAGCACCACATTTTCGCTATATCAAAGTGTGAAATCAACTAACCGGTGAGATCAGATAAAATACAGTTTATGCTGAATAAATGGTCTATAAGTACCCGGATGAAAAGGTAGGGATTCTGGAAAGATCCAAAATTCTGGTGGAATTGGGTTGCATCCTTTCCATTCATACACACCAAGTACCTACAAACATGAGATAGTTGTAATTAAGCATTTAAATGGTTAAAACTAGTTATATAACAAACGATGAGATAGGTAGTTACCGAGAGATAAATTTTGCCCCAAGAGGGTATGTAAGTGGCACCACCATGGTCGAGTATCCACTTTTGGGCTCGAGTGAGTGCCACATTCGCGCCATCGTTTTCTTCACCTAGTAGTCGTAGGGATATGTAGCTCAACACGGTCACGAACATTGTGCTATGTCCTTCGATGTGAAATCCCCACCCTCCATCTTCGCCCTAACATTAGTTTCACCGACACCAATTATCTACGAGCGCCAACATCATCGAAAATGCAAGTTTATAAAGAGTATGATCGATTCTTACTTGATGATTGTAGATAAAACGTTTCATCTCTTTCTTGTGTTCCTTGGATAAATGTGTGTCTATGGCTCCACTTATGTAGAAGATAATAATCTGCACATGTACATTTAGTGGTGTAACAATTTATCATTTGCGTGGGTCAAAACAACTACCAAAATGTTTGGAAAAATATGATTTATAGGTTTGGTTTATTTTTGTAACCAAACAAACACGAATATATTCATGTTACTTCATTAATTTAAACGAACAAATAAATGGACCTAAACTCTTAAACGAACCGATTATTTTGTTTATTAACAAAGAAAATGAAGGTGTTTGTTCCTTGATATTCTAAACGAACATGTATGATCAAAGATAAACGTAAGTAAACAAAACATAAATAAAAGTAATGAATGAATATAAATGAAGAAAATGATCGTTTTTGGGTTTGTTCGCTAATATTCTAAAGGAATGAAAAAAACAAATGTGTTCATGATTTGATGTGTAGACTGTACTGTAGACTTGTAGAGTGTTAGAGCTACCCATGTAATTGCACCAAAGCCCAATGTGTTAGGCCCAATCCAAGTGGGTTCATCCATTAGGTTTTGGTCCAATTATAAATAATGGTTCAGGTGTATAGATCTTTTAAAAAAAATGTTTAGTTTCGTATATTATATAAAGCATATGAGAATAATATTTTAAGATATCATAAAATTAAAAATATTTGTTATATTAAATGCATAAAATACAATTACTTTTAAGGGTAAAATAATATTTATAACATTATTTACAAACTACTTATTACAATTAATTACATAATAACCTTACACTTACTAACATTTGCATACAATTTTATATTATCAACCCAGAAACCAAAAAACTTAATATGTTTAATCTATATCTTTTAATCTATGACATTTAAAAACGTTTTGAGACTACAACTTAACATGTGTTTTCTTAAACGTTTTGCTGTAAACTTTTTTCTGAACAAATCAGTATTTTGTGAGCTACAATAAGTTAATGCATATACAAGTAGTCATGCATAACCCATTTATTTGGTGTTTTAATATTTAGCTTGAAAAAAACATAATAAACTTTTGTAAAACTACTACATAAATAACAAAATATTAAATATATCTGTCAGATGCAAAATGACACCCTACCGTTTTACGTGGGCACCCTTCTAGTTAGTAAAAATGGTTAAAACCAATTAGCCACCATAAGCAATGAATCATCAAATGTAGTTGGGTTTTAAATGTCTCTTTTGTCTTTACACCAAATCAAACATTACACTTTATAGTGAAAAACAAAAATGTTTCAACTTACAAGAGGAGGAGTGAAGAACAAAGGACCAGCATGTTCGGTAGCCCAGTGACCATCTTTTGCTTGGATAGCACGGATTAACCGAACCGCTTTTCTTATTGTCGTGGTCACGGCTTCATAATTTGCATTCTCATCTTCTCCCAACCTCGCGGGTGGTATACTCCATACATCTATTCCGTTCTCCCTGATCAACTACACAACATAAATCAACATTGTTATTCGTAGTGTAAGCGTTATACATTTGGGTATTTAGCTAAGAATCGTACGAGCAAGAGTTAACTAAATAAGGGGATAGAACCCGGGTCACGGGGTGGTCTATGGAACCATACAAGGAGCAGGGAACCCTGTTGCTTATATGTTTTGTTTTCCTTTTGCATTCATAAGATATAGTTTAACAAAAAATAAAAACACAAAAAAAATGTTTATTTTGACCGTACGTTTTAATTTTCTTACTATAATAAAATGGTAACTAAGGTGAACATGTGTCATCATCACATTTCACCTCACTAAATTATTTCCGCTTCTCTCTCATATTAAATATCTTATTAATTGATTACTAATAATAATTTAAAGAAAATATTTTTTATTAGTTATCATTCTAAGTAAATAATTTTTATAAAATAAAACTTACTTCTAAAACATCAAAGTTTTTTAATAATATAAAATATTTTAAAATTGATGTTTGTAAGTAAATTTTTTATATACAAAGAATAAATAAATTTGGGAGTCGTAATAAGTTTTAAAAGTTTACATTTTTTTAAATGGTTGCTTTAAAACAAGATTATTTTATTTTTCTTTTGGAAAAACATAAAAATATTAAAATATTTATATCATTAATTTTTTTATTTATAGTCCGTACTTATATATGATTTCAATTATGTTTTATCTTAAAATATAGTTTTATAATTAATATCTTTTTTCTATTTGATATTTTATTTTTTCAAATCGTGTAATACACGAGTTTACTAAAGGTAGTATATAATAAATATATAATTTTAACCATAGTTGTTACTTAATTCCTAAATTTAATTTTAATCAATTGGTATTCTCATTTGATTATTAAAAAGTATATTTAAAATTAATTTATAAAAGGATTTCAACGAGTTAAGTGTTTCAGGTCAAGAGATGAAGATTGACGGGTTTTAGAGTGTAAAATTTTCAGATTGATAGACTTGATTGTAGATTTTAACTTCCGGTTTAATGTTTTGGTCAGGATGGACTTGATTGTAGATTTTAATTTTCTGTTTAATGTTTTGGTCATATAAGTCGTCCACGTCATCAAAAAACTAAAGTAGTTAACTCTCGGATCGTCAAGGAAAATAAACTTAAAGTTTGGATTAACCGTAAATATTTATTGAGTTGAACATAATCACCGTCAATAAATAAAAATTGAAATTATTAAAATCCAATAACTCTTTATATAATACTGCAAAGCCGGTTTTCCCTAAAAATCAGATGAAGCTAGCTGTGAACAAGTGTCTATGAAATTTTATGTCTAAAATTCGAAATCCATAATACACTTTCCTGCAAATCAAAACCCTTCGTCACTTTTTCCTCCCTTTCAAACCAGAACGAAACAACACAGAAGTATATCACAATATCATAAATTAAGTGAATCTATTTTTTGAAGTGTATTATATACACTTATAAGTTGGTGATTTCATATCGAAGGGTATGTAACATAGGGGTGTAATTCTATACCCTATTTCTAGCCTGAAGTTATATACACACCTGGAGTTGGAATATAAATAGCAATATTTAAATAAGCAATGTTTGGTTTAATGATTCTATTAAGAGCTTACTTTTACTATGTTAGTTGTATATTGTGTTTGGTTCATTTAAGACTTATAATTTATTGGTTTTAAGAGCCTCTTAATAGGTAGTGACATTTACATATTTTCCATTTCTAAACTAATTAATTCCATATATATCCACGCTAATATATAGTAATTATATATATCCATATATTTACTAAGTTATTTTCATATTTTTTTCCTAAGAACACAAACCACATATTTACTCAAATTCGAGTTTTCTTTGTAAATATATATAATAAAATTATGACTCCAAATACAAAAGTTTAAATCTGTATTTCAAACCAATAATCACTAATAATTAAAGTTATATCTAAACACAAAACACAATTGCCAAAGTTTTAAACATTATAACAATAAAACTAAAAATTCATTAGTAAAACAACATAAAATAGTCATTTAATAGGTTAATTTAATAATGAATAAATGAATAAATATATTATATATATGTATTACAAAAAGGTAATATGCAATTGATTTTATACCTTGGGAAATTATGTAATTTATGGTCTTAAAAAGAAGAAATATGTAAGTTTTAGATATATTGAATGATTAAAAGATTATCACTTATTCCATCAGACATTTCAATGGCTCTAACAAAAAGTTGTTCGACAACCCTTAAGTGATTACATAATTACTTTATGTATCACCGACATTTTTTTTGAAAATTGGATCGGATTGGCTGGTCCTACCGGTTGGACTGGGAGTCCGGTTTAGTTTGGTGCTTAAAACCATTTTGAGGTTGAACGGTGGTTGGACCAGTTGAACAGGTTGAACCGGCGGTGGGACTGGTTCAACCGGTGGTCAGATTGGTTGAACCGGTTTTTATAAATATATATGTATTAAAATAGTTATAATTTTATTCGGTTTTTATATTCGATCGAACTTGTCCGACCAGCTAACCAATAAGACATCTTGTTTCCTGTTCGGTGCGGTTTTGAAAACATTGATCACAACTTCTATTATAAGTTTTTAATCACACGTCTCTACTTAAACTTGATTCTATGCTAAACGTTGTTGTACACCGATTATCACTAGTGATCACTTTTATTATTTCACTCTAACCTTTTATTTCTTTTTTTCTATTCTCATCCAAATTATTTCATGTTAAGCCCCCTATAGCTAGCACACGGGAGATGGTGGCTCCATTTAAATATGATTATGGAAAACACAATAATCAGATAATCACTTCACAATTGCAGCCTAAAACTCTTGTTTTAGATTTTAGAGTGATGTAGTTTACCTGTATTCGCATGAGTAGATCAGACGATGCTCGAAAACCCTCTTTTTTCCGCTCAAGGAAATTTTGACGTGCGATTTCTACTTCCTGTCGTTCTTCTGGAGTTCCGGCATCCGGGTCAAACTCCCAAATTTGACGACCAACAAAGTTGTTGGTGGTAAACAAATAAGGATCATTACCTTCTGCTATCTTCAACTTCCACATGATCTATTGTTGTTTTGTTAATAGATGACCCAAAGAAATATGTTTTTCATGCAATAGGAATGTGGTGTTTTATAGGGTTGGTTTGTTTTCCTTTATTTCCAATTGGTGTAACAAACTAGGGTCATAGCGGGGGAGTTTACTCCTTTAAAATTAAAGTAATTATTAACTATAATACAAATATATGCTGGACGTGAGACAATTATTCTTTTATACATATATGGGATTGATCATAAGATAAAAAATCGTCTATTTTAAGAGAAAAAACTTATTCAAGCAAGTTACTAATTAACAATCACTTTCTAAGTTTCTTAAATAGCTTTTTAGTATTTGTACATCTCATTATGTTAGGCAAATGCATTTTTTGTTATAAGAATTCATTTATTTTTCCAATCTATTATTCAGGGTCGACTCATTAGTGTTGTTAGGTCAAGCTAAGGCTTGAGCCCCTTTAAAATCAGGGCCCTCATTTCCTAGAAACTATTTTAATATATGTATATGTATTTTGGGCTAGACAGGACACATCAGGATTGGATTATCTTGATTGGACCTCAGAATAGAATCCGTAAATACAAAAATTCAAAGGGACGAGAGTTGCTTAATCGATGGCGAAGATTCGAATAGTCACCTTATTGCCTTGTTCAATCGACATAGATTACTTCCAGACTTCTAGTCAACCGCTTACTATTATCGATGAAACCGTCATTGTTTAGTTCTATTGATTTCAAATTGGCTTCGAAATCACTGTTTAATTGATTTGTATGTCCTTCATCTTTTTACATTTGATTTTCAGTTCATTTTTCAACACAAATATGTATAACAAGTTCACAACATGTCGATAAAATTCATAGAAAATGTTCCTTGTTTGTCTTTTCCTCAAGGCTCCTTAGCAATTGGTTTTGTTTAATGATTTCATCAGAGGTGATAAAAGGTTAGTGTTTCAATCTCTTATCTCATTGTTTCAATATTTTGCAATTATTCTGTTTGGCGTTTCCAAATTAGTTTTTCAATTTATCTACTATTTGAAATTATTTATGATATTGGCTATTTGTGAATTTGATTTATTGATTTTGTGATTTAGGCTTCAGCTTTACTTATTTAGGCATATTCTTTTGTGAATTAGGCTTCTCTTTAATCAGTTTTGTGATTTAGGCTATTTGTGAATGTAAACTAGGCTACTCGTTAATTGATTTTATGATTTAGGCTATCTTGTATATGAATTAGGTTGCTTTACCCTTCTGGTGCAACTATAAATGTTTAAGTTTGTTCTAGTTGGTTTCAAGCCTGGATAAAATAGGATGTTTTTTTAAAAGGGTTCTATTTTTAAAGTTCGATTGAGGTCTCAAAAAACGTCAATCCGCTCCCTGCTATTATCGGTTTATTATTTTAAACGCATCAAACCCTTGAATTTCAAGATTTTTATTGATTATTTAGTCTTCCTTATCTGTCATTGTGTTCTTCCTTTTTGTAGTGGATCATTAGTTTGTTTAATTGTTTTTTTATTTCTTTGATAAAGTTACATCTTCATGCGTTGTTTCATAATCCTTTAAATCAGCTTTAACATCCAAAATCAAGACGGCCGCAAATTCTTTAATTTTTCAAATGGTTATTAGATTTTAATAATCTCAACTTATATTTATTGACCGGGATTAAGCCTAACTCGTGAAACATTTACAGACACTTCCAATTTTAAGTCTATTTTCCTTCAACGATCTCTTACAAACTGAGAGTTAACGTCCGTTAGTTTTTTTATGATATGTGGCTAATTTTGAGCCATTTTTCAACCCTGCCTCTGTACAATCTCTATTAGGTCCGTTTTTCATCTCTAGTCTCTATCGTCATTTAAAATCTACCTTTAACGACTCAAATGGTTCAGACCAGGAGATGAAGATTAACGGGTTACAAGGTTCAAAAGTTTTAGATTGACGGATTCTATGATTGATTTTAACTTTCTGCTTAGTATTTTGGCCATATAAGTAGTTCACACTTTACATCATAAAAAAATTAACGGTCTTAACTCTTAGTTAGTAATGGATCGTTGGAGGAAATAAGCTTAAAGTTTAGAATTACAGTAAATATTTCCTAAATTGATGTTAGGGATTATTAAAATTAAATAATTCTTTTTCAAGTGATCTTTTCAATCAAGGGTGAAGAAGGAGAACAAAAACTTGATGAACATGATGAAGATGAATAACACAGTAAACATGAAAAACATGATGGACACAAAGAAATTAGTATTAGATACAAGTATCTTTGTTGTTACAATGGGAAACTTATCAAGTTATATACATAAAACTAAGTAATATTAATCGAATTACAGTTTTTTCTTATTTTTATTGGTTGCATATATATAACTCCCTGTCTATTGGCTGCATATGTGTAAAGTATTTATGCTCCAATCAAATATTAATTCTTGTGTTCATTTGTAATTAGTAAATGATTCAAATAAAAAAAGGTAACAAAATTAAAAAGTATAAGAATTAACAACCATCAATCTTCTTAATCAATTGTTGAAATAAAATTATAGTGAATAAGTTGATTAGACGAGAATCTTAGGCATAGCCACTATTTTTTCTAGTTCTCTTAATTTTGTTAAACGTTTATAACTTTTATATACAACGTTATATTTTTAGAAAAATTATGCCATAAAACTATGCGTTTTTATTTTTAAATTGAGTGCAATATCAGTATACAAAAAAATAATATTTTTTTTATGTTTTTCAACTCATTTGAAATTTGTTTATCATTGTGTTTTTAGTGTTGTTAATTGTGTCTTTTTGATAGATATTGTGATTTTAATTTTTTGAACACTATTATGTATTTTTAAAATGATAAATTAAAGAAAAAACATAACGGTGAAAAATATTTTTGTGCGATTCTAGTATGTAGAATACAATGATAAGTTAATAACTAATTAATCTAATACATTAAAATAATACAAAAAAATGCAAAATGATATAAAAGGGTAAACACAATGATAAAATGTTTTATTGTATTTTTTGCTTATCATTATGTTATCCTGTACATAATAAGTTTTAAATAACATATTAGTAAAATAATATTATTGTTTACCTATAATTATAACAACAAGTTTGTATAATATATAAAAACAATAATAAAAATAACATGAACTAATCTAAAATGTAAAACATAATAATAAATATATATAAAAATAATAAAAAAATTATGACACAAACGAGTTGTTATTTGATACAAAAATTTGGCATATTAAACACAATGACTAAAATTTCTCCCTTCTAAAATATTTCTTAGACTTTTTAGATTAAATCCTTGTAATTATTACACAAATGTAAACAATAACTATTTAGGTATATGTAATATTATGTTTAGTTATATGTAACACTTGTGTACTAAGAATCTATATTTATTTAACATTTTGTTTACATAGTAACATACATCTAAAATAGTAATGTGAACTAACTTATAGTTATAGCGTTTGTTTGTTTCTTTTGTTTCATATATGTAATAAAAGCTATTTACATATATGCAACTTTATGTTTACATACATGTAGCAATTGAATACTTAGAATCTATGTTGTTATGATTTTATATATGTCATCACACAGACAAATTTCTCTTAGAGATCATATTTAGCGTTGATATAATTTGTCTAGCCATGGTGAAATCATCACATGTTATTTGTAAATATCATAGTAGCTTTAGTTACCCGTGCATTATACGGGAGGTGAAGAATTAATTATTAAAATAACACATAAATAAAACTAAATGTACAGAGGTTGAAAAAATAAAATTAATTAGTTGTTGATTATTATTTATATAATACTAACTTTAGTAAACACATGTATTACACAAGTTAAAAAATAAAATACTAATTATATTGAAAGTTTAAAAAGTATAAAATGATATTTTAAAATAAGATATGATTAAAATTACATATGGATAATAATTATAAGTGATAACTACAAGTAATGAAATAATAACACTGATTTTTAAACTTTAGTTTTTTTTGTTGAAAGAAAATAACTATTTTTATAAAACAAACCGTATTAAAAATAATATTTTTAAAAGTTTCATATTATAACTCCTAATTTTAATTATTTTTAGTTTATAAAGAGGTTTACTTTTTAAAAACATCAATTGTGAAATATTTCATATTTTTAAAAATGTTTGATGTTATAGAAAAACTCTTATTTTATAAAATTTTATTTTCTAAAAATAAAATTAATAAAAAAATCTTTTCTTAAGTGTTTGGGGATTTAGAAAAACTCTTATTAAGAAATACTTTTAATCTAAAAAAATTAAAATTATTTAATCTTTAATTTAGGTAACTATTTAAGAGGAAAGAAAGACAAGAAAAATAAACTTAAGAGACCTAAAAATGTTGTCCCCCTCAAGTTACTCTTTTAGTATTATACTACGCTAAAGTCACGTGTAACACAGATTTAATCAAAAAATATTATTGTTGTTTAAAAATATGCGTAAGTTATAATGTTATTGATAATATTTGTATATCAATTTTTTATGTATAATTTTTAACATTAGCAATATCTAACATTAGTAGATTTTCTTTATTAATATTTATACATCTAAACAGTGTATAATATGAAATGAAATAAATTTATAAATAAGAACTTTAATTAATAAACAAATTAAATTAAACATGAAAAACAATATTTTAAATTCATAAACACCCAAAATTTTATTTGTATACAACATTTGGTGTTTTGTTGATTATTTTTTCATCATTATCTAATATTAATAATTTTAACACCTATCTATTTTTAACTCGAGATAATAAAACATAGAGCTGATCATTATCCATGTTTAAAAACAAACTAACTTTGGATAGTGATAATCATTGGCTTTTGTTTTATTATAATTTCATAACACACTGATAACATCAACTGTCTTCTTTAAGATTTAAAAGAAATTCTTTTGCTAGAAGGTGTCAAAGCCAACTGTGAAATAAAATATGATTTTCAATATTACTTCCAGATATATCAAAACAATTTGCACATATCAAACGAACTTCTATCAAACATAATGATAATAATATGACAGTACACATATAAAGAAAATAAAAAAGCTTAAAAAGTAAAAGCATGTAATACCTCTTTATAGATTGACTGTTGAAGTTGATCACCTTTTAAAAAATTTAAGTAAAATAATATTAATTCAAAAACATAATTGTAGATAATGATAGCTTAAATCATAATCGTAGAGGATGGAAAGTTCAAATATAACAAGAAAACTTGATAAAACCGAAGCCAAAATGAGAACATAAATGAACTCTCTAATGTGATATCATCAGACTTTATAAAGACAAATCGTGAGGGTTGTAAACCTGGGATGGTTGAGAAATATTTTAAAACCGAGTATAATTTCATTTTTAAAAAAAGATACCTATGAATTCCTTAGACTGGAGATGGGTCGATTAAAAATTTTCATAACTTTTGTTAAGATTTGAATATAAATCGAGTATTTAATGAAAAAACACAATCAAGGAACCAATTTCATAGATAAAGTAAATCATAAATGATTTGTATAATTTTTATTGATAAATTATTTGAAAAAAAAATATCGGGTAATATTTAATTTCCAAAAAAAGATATGCTTTAATTTAGGGTTAAATTCCTAAATTTTCTTTAAATATTTCTTGTATATAAGTTAACTTTTAGTTAAATGATCGTAGACTAACACTACGAACAGATACATGTGTAGGCGAGAATTGAAAAAAATAGAGTTTTAAGATAATGCCATATGACACTAAAATTATTGTTTTATTAATAAGTATAGATATAGATAATGCGTGCGTGCGTGTATGGATAGATGAATGAAAAATGAAAGAAAAAGAGATTATGAGGTGGTGTGTTCGTATGAGGTGTTTTGCCATAGAGGTGTTTTGCTGTGTTTCTTCCATTTTTTGTAACATACTAAAGTTATTATAGATTTTCACTTTTGATTTCACTTATATAAATTAAGGTAATATATATAAAAAATAATGTTTTTCATATTGAAAAGCTATTTTAAGATTAAAGAAAAGGCTCAAAAGATCAAATACAAAATATATACAATAAAAAAATAAATTCTAAGTAACTCACTCTCTCATGTCTTCTCAATTTTTTCCTCACATCTCTCTCCTATTAATTATACAAATTATTTTTCTATAATTTTTTTTTGTCTTTCTACTATCAACTGATTTTATAATTTATTTTATAAAATATATTATATGTTAAAATAAATTAGGTTTGTTCATAAAACAATTTTATAAATTATAAAATTCATTTTATTCTTTTTATAAAACATTTCTAAGAGTAATATATAATGCTTATAGAATATATGTTAAAAACAAAAGTAATATTTATTAATATGTAATATGAAAATCTTCATTACTAAGAGCATAGTCTTACATTTAAGCAATCAGTATATTACATTGGCTTTCTAACTTAGTAAAAGAATATATGATGAAACATTGAGAAACAGTTATTGAAATATTTCATAACATTGTAGTTATAACGTATTATATTCAATTTTCTTTATTCATTATAACTAGGAATGTTACCCATGCGTGTTGTGTGGGAATTTCTGTCATGAGTTCGAATGTCAATACTTTACACAAAAAGATGTATTACGAGTTTAAGACGTCTATCAATACAATATAAAACACATAAGCATTAAGGAACAAAAAGGAAAAAATAATATCAACAAAACAAAACAAAAAAAATTCAAAATATATTGTAAGGCCCCGTTCCCGGGACGCTTACAGCTGGGTTCTCATCGCACATAAAACATATAAAAACATTTGTATTTCATAAAATCGCAGCGGAAACTAAAACAATCTTTCATTTCCATGTAAATACTTTTGCAAATTAATACAACATTCATGACAAATAGTTTGTTCGCATTACAATACAAAAACATCAATCAAAAGAATGCCATTCCAAAGGAGCTGAGTAGCTTTACGGTGCCATCCTCAGCAATCATTTCCTGCCAACTGGAAAACATATAAAAAGTCGGCGTTGCTGAGTGAGCTCTAGTTTTATTATAAAACATACTTTACTTTCATATAAAACCATTCGTTACTTTTACATGATCACACATCATACGTACGCATAGATAATATCATTATGATCTTCTTCATTCATTCATTCGTTCATTCGTTCGATATAACTTTACTTGCGCAACGAACATCAACCGTACCAATACCATGTGCTACACCCCGGCTAGTCTTAGCTACCGGGCCGAAGTCAATAAATTAACAGCTAAACGTATGCCACGGTACTAGGAGTAACCATCAGTCTTAGCTACTGGGCCGA